>CM066036.1:805280796-805886133 GCA_033557465.1 Ichthyophis bannanicus
ACGTCACTTATATGTGAGGCGTGACTTCCTGCTTGTTTCTGGAGAACTCAAGGAGTCGTTAGCAGGATGGGAACAACTGGGGGATGTAGAAAAGCAATGGACAAAACTGAAAGGGGATATTTTGAGGGCATCAAACCTTTTTGTTAGAAAGGTAAATTAATGTAGAAGGAAAAGGAGGCAAATATGGTTCTCAAAAGAAGTAGCTGAAAAGTGAAGAAAAAGAGGGTGGCCTTCATAAAATACAAGAGATCAGTGAGAGGAAGACAAGCATCAATATTTGGAAAAAGAGAAGCTAGGAAAGTAGTCAAGAAAGCAAACAGAAAATGAAGAAGAAATAGCCAATACAATAAAATAGGGGGACAAGACATTTTTCAGATATTTTAGCAAGAGAAGGAAGTGCAAAAGTGGTATTGTCAGACTCAAGGGTGAAAGGGAGGAATAATTAGAAGCTGATTACAATAAAGTGGAATTGCTTAATAAATATTTTGTTCTGTGTTCACAGTTGAAAGGCCAAGAGCAGAATCTCAGAAAACACCCACAAATAGGAACAGAAGGGAAGGGGATCTTGAATGATTTTCAGAAGACTGTGTTCATAAGGAACTGACAGAACTAAAAGTAGACGGGACTATATGGGATACATCCAAGAATGTTCTAGCAGCTCCACTGACTGACCTCGTCAATGCTTTTTTGGCAATGGAAGTGGTCCCAGAGAACTGTTAAATAAATGTTAAATGAAATAAAACTGGAAATGTTAAATAAAATAAAATTGGAACAAGGCACATGTGATCCCTTTACACAAAAGCAGAAGTAAGGATGAGGTTGAGAACTACAGGCCAGTCAGTCTGATCTCTGTGGTGAGTAAATGAATGGAAACACTGCTAAAATAGAGGACAGCAAAGTTTCTGGAGTCCAATGAATTGCAGGATCCGAGGCAGCATGGGTTTATCAGAGGCAAGTCTTGTCAGGCAAATCTGATTGATTTCTTGGAATAGATGACCAAAGAGTTGGACTGAGGGAGAGCCCTAGATGTGATGTACTTAGATTTCAGTAAAGCCTTTGACACCGTTCTGCACAGACAACTTATAAATAAACTGAGCACCCTAGGGATGGACCCTACAGTGACTAACTGGGTTAGAAATTGGTTGAGTGGGAGGCGACAAAGTGGAGCTCACTCTGAGGAGGAGGTGCTTACCAGTGGTGTGCCACAGGGATATGTCCTTGGTCTGATTCTTTTTAACATCTTTTTTAGTGATATTGCGGAAGGGCTGTCAGGTAAGATTTGCATCTTTGCAGATATCATCAAAATCTGCAATGGAGTATGTAGGAATGGAAAGATAAAGGGATACCAGAATCCCCAATATGTAATTGAAGATGGATGAATTTCTTGATACAAAATGTGTTTAGAAGTTTAGCTTTTCACCTACTTCCTTTTAAATAGAATAGGATGTCATGATCATGGGTTCTGTGTAACCGTCTTTAAAATAGATGGAACAGTGTTAACGCAAGCAAAAAGAACATAGGCTATGAACTGTGCAAGCATAAAGTTCATTGTACAGTCAACTGGAAGTCCCTGCTGACAAAACATAATTTTTGCAACTTTTGCAATTATAAACAATTTTGTCATAATTGAGTAAATTTCATCTAATATACTGTAATCAGATCTTACTCTGTAAAAAGAACTTTGGCGACACCTTGTGTTATTTCATGGTTATAATAAATGACTGTTACTTCCTCTTTTTTCTCTAATAAAAAGGAGCTTTTCACAAGGAGGACTTTGAATTCAATAAGCCTGGAATTATGCCTGTCCATAGTACGCTTATTGTCTTCCCTCTGAGCTCAAAGAAAGTAACACTTGTGTGTGTGATTGTGTTCTGTATTACTCTCTGTCTGTTTCTCACTGCTTGATGGACCAGAGACCTAAAGAGCCGTGGTATTGTGGTTAGATCATGGAGTTTTCTTCAGAGTAAAATCCCAGGAAAGAGTAGATAACATGAAAAGAGATCTAGCTAACCTTGAAGAATGGTCAAGAATTTGGCAACTGAGATTTAATATTAAAAAATGCAGGGTCATGCAGTACAGTGTAAGGAGTGAAGTACTTCTGTCCACGAAAGAAGAGCAGCATGATCATTTCTGATGATCTTAAAGTGGCTAAACAGGTAGAAAAGGCAATGGCAAAAGCCAGAAGGATGCTTGGGTACACAGGGAAAAAAAGGCCAGTAGAAAAAAGGAGGTGATAGTGCTTCTGTATAAGTCTCTGTTGCGACCTCATATGGAGTATCGTGTGCAATTCTGGAGACCTGCACTTTCAAAAGGATATAACCAGATTGGAGTTGGTGCAGAGGGTGACTACTAAAATGGTTAGTGGCCTTTGTTATAAAGCATATGAGGACAGACTTAAAGATTTTAATATGTATACGTTAGAGAAAAGATGGGATAGGGGAGATATGATAGAGATGTTTAAATACCTTCATGACATAAATACACAAGGCGAGAGCCTCTTTCGATGGCAAACAAGCTCTTCGATGAGGAGACATAGGATGAGTGTGAAAGGGGATAGACTCAGGAGTATTATGCGGAAATAATTCTTTACAGAAAGTGTGGTAGATGTGTCGAATAGTCTACAAGTGGAAGTAGTAGAGACAAGGACAGTATCTGAATTAAAGAAAGCATGGGACAAACACAGAAGATCTCTAAAGGAAAAAAGGAGACTATAGTACTTGACATAGAAGGGCAGACTAGATAGACCATATGGTCTTTTTCTGCTGTCATGTTTCTATGATCTGAGGAGATGCGATGGCATAAGATAAGACACATGTGAAATTCTGAAGATTCTCTCTGCCTATATTGCAATAATAATTCCTTTTGGGCATACCTTGCCTGTTTGTAAGCATTATGTACAATATGTTCCAGATAATCTCTTTTCACAAGGCGCCCGATCATCTCCTGCACTTGTCTTCTGAAGTCATATATAGAGGAACAGATGCTACATAATCTGAAAAACTGGCTTATTAGTAAACTTGATTTCAATTTGTACAGATGAAAAATATGGGCCTAATATTCATCATTGGCGGCTGCTATTGCTAAAATGGCTAGCTGCAGCTGCTGAATATTAGGCCCAGATATTTAATGCTGGGGCCATATCTGGGCCCTGGCATTGAATATCTAGGTTGCTTGGATTGTTGTGACGTTAACTGGCCATCGGTGATATTAAGCCGCTGCCCGGTTAGCTTCAGCGGAGATTTAGGAGAGAGACGAGAATCTTGTCTAAGTCCAAGGGTATTAATGGTTAGCAAGTCTGCTAACTATGTTAATACCTTTCACTTTCAGGCACTATGTAATTTCAAATAGTTGTTATGATCCACAAAGTTTGCAATACAATGATATCATTAACTTTTTATGTTCCTTAGAAATGGCCACATCCAAGTATCCTGGGGGATAAGTAGCGGCACCTGTTTTACTCGGTTTCATTTATAGTCCAGCACTATTGAATTTACGGATGGGACACAATAAGCAAGATGTGTTCGTAACATGGATCAATGCAGAGGCATTATGACATCCTTTGTTTTATTCTCCATTCCTTTACTTATAATTCCTAGCATTCTATTAGCTTTCTTAGCTTGCACTGCATACTGAGCAAAGGATTTCAACATATTATGGGAGGAGTGGCCTAGTGGTTAGGACAAGGTACTTCAGGCCGGAGGGCCGGGGGTTCAAGTCCCACCTGGGGACAGCAATCTCAGACCGGAGGGACTGGGATTTCTAGTCCTATAGGCACTCCTTGTGGTCTTGGGCAAGCCACTTAACCCTCCATTGCCCATGTTCCCTGTAAGTATTAGCGTATGTGTGTCATATCCCCTCGTGTTAAATGTATCTCCCAATTGACCGCTTTGACCCGGTGAAAAGCGGGATATAAATACAGCTAAATAAAATAAATAAATAAATAAAAATAAAATTATACACGATGATGCCTAGATCCTTTTCCTGGCTTGATACTCCTAATGTTTATGTTTATTAAAAACTTGATATACTGCTCCTTAACCAAGTAACAGGGCGGTTTACAAACTATAAAGACAGCAATAAAATCAGAAGGTTAAAAGAACTCCATGGTATTTCAGGAAAGCCAAACATGCACACAAGAGAAAAGCAAGGCAAGGGGATCAGGAGGGTAGGGAAGGGGGAGGGGCGATGGAAGGGGAGAGTTCAAAATCCAGCTGAAAAATATGTGTCTTAAGTTTTGCCTTGAACTGTAGGAAGGAGAATTCTAGTCCAAGATTGGGGGGGCAGAGAATTCCAAAGGGGGGGGGCAAGGAAGTAGAGAGCGGAGGTGCAGAGAAATTCAAACCTTGCATGCGAATGTAGAACTTTGCTTAATAAAGCTACAGTTTGGGTTGTCCTTTCCTAAGTGCATAACTTTTCACTTGTCCACATTAAATGTCATGGGCCATTTGGATACTCAATCTCCCAATTTCTCAAGGTCTTCTTGAAATTTTTCACAAACCTCTTGTGATTTAACTACTTTGAATGATTTTTTGTCTTCTGCAAATTTGATCACCTCACTTGATGCTCCCTTTTCCAAGTCATTTATAACTATATTAAAAAGCAGTGGGCCCAGTACATATCCCTGAGGTACTCCACTATTCACCTTTCTCCATTGAGAAAATTGATCATTTGGCCCTACTCTCTGTTTTCTATCTTTAACCGGTTCCCAATCCACAGTTGGACACTTCCTCCTCTCCCATGACTTTTTAATTTCCTCATGTCTGTCTCTCATGACTTGTTGAAGCCATTCAAAAAATCCAGATACACTATAAGGCATGTTCACTAAAGTGCTGTAGGCAGTACAGGACTAACGCATGGTTAGTGTGCAAATTTACAACGGAGGGGGCGTAGCGAGCATGGTACAAGCAGGGGCATGGCCACAGTAGGGAAGTAATGCTGTGCTAGATGCATCGCTAGAGCAGTAGTAGGAAATGCATTGCCAGAGTACATGCACACTGCTACGTGCACCTTGCAATGGCTTACTACAAATGCAATGTTATGGCAGGCAGTAGGCTACCAAACCCCTGCAGAAATATGACAGTAATATCTGGGCCTCTACCCCATTAACAGAGCACCTAATAAGTGGAGTGGAGGAGTAGCCTAGTGGTTAGAGCAACTGCCTCGTACCCAGAAGATCAAGGGTTTGATTCCCACTGACACTCCTTGTGACTTTGGGCAAGTCACTTTACCCTCCATTGCCTCGGAAGAAAAGGCTGGCAATCTACTTCCGGTGATACATTGCCAAGAAAACCCAGAGGTAGCTGGATCGCTATGAGTCAACACTGACTTGATGGCACAAAAAAAAAAAAAAAAATAAGTGGCTAGTGAAGGATAGAGGGGTGACCCGGGAATAGGAACATTCTGCTGCACAGCTCAGAGCAACGAGTCAAAGTACAAGGGGACAAGGCAGACAAATCAGAGAAGCAAACACATTCATAGAGACCCAGCTGTGTTCCTTTCTGGGAGAGACAGGGTGCAAATGCAACATTTGAATAAGCAGAGGGTGCAGGCAGGGCATCAACAGTGGCTTCCATGTGGAAAGGTCCTATGAACCCCTTTCACCCTTAGGTACCTAGGGTGCCCGTTTACTTAGGCTGTAGTTGAAGGGTTACCAGGCCTCTGGTGTGGGAGGATGTTGCTTCCCCTTCCTTTCACTCTCCATATACATCTAGGCCATTATCATTTTCAACTCGGAACCCTGGTACACAGGAACTCTAATAAAATCAAAAAGGGAGCTCCGTAAAATAGAGAGAAAATGGAGACAAACCAAATCCTCCGATCTCAAAACTAAATACATGGCCCATCTCGCAAAATACAAAGACGACGTGAACAATGCAAAAAAGTTACATCACACCAACATCCTAAACAAGGCAATCAATCGCCCACGAGAGTTATTTGAACTAGTCAAATCACTAACCAAAACCGACCAAAATGCCAACCTCAACAAATCCATCAAGGTCCAAACACTGGCAAACCACTACGCGACCAAACTGACGGCCCCTGGTCCTCCACCCCCCCCCACCAACACCACAAATCAGAAGTGAGAACACCACAACGCAAAACCAGTTATGGGAGCACTTCCACAAAATAGGAACCCAGCAAATCACAGCCATTGTCACAAGCCTGAAAAGCACCACCTCCCCACTAGATCCCTGTCCTGCATCCTGGATCAAGGCAGTGAAACAAGACATAGCACCTCACATAGCACACATAGTTAACCTATCCCTACAACAAGGAATCATGCCCTCAGAACTAAAGAAATCAGTCATTAGACCGATCCTAAAAAACACTACACTCAACGGAGAAGACCCAGCCTCCTACCGTCCCATATCAAGTATCTCATTCCTGGCAAAGATCATAGAAAAAACGGTCCTTCTACAACTCCAAGACCATCTGACTGACAGTGCTCCTCTTGATGACCAGCAATATGGCTTCAGGCAACATCATGGAGTTGAAACCCTGTTACTAGTTCTACTTAACAACCTCCTAAAGGGCCTTGAAAACAAAAAGAAAATGTACATTCTTGTATTCATTGACATCTCAGCTGCCTTTGATACAGTTAATCATGGGACCCTCATAAATAGGATAAAATCAATAGGAATAACAGGAACCCCACTAAAATGGTTCTCATCCTACATCTCAAATCGAACACAACAGGTTCAATTCAACGGAGAAAAAGCAGAATCTTTCTCACAAACACAGGGAATCCCCCAAGGCTCTGCTCTCTCAGCACTTCTGTTTAACATATATATGCAGCCACTATGCAAAATTTTCTCACGGCACGAAATTAATTACCACATCTATGCCGATGATATCATGCTATACACACAACTAGACACTAAAAACCCAGACTACAACCCACTGGAGACATGTATTGGAGAGATGCAAGACTGGTTACAACAAAGTAGCATGTCAATTAATCACAAAAAAACCGAAGTAATGTATATCTCCAAAGAACCGAATTTTGACCCTCCCACATCAATAACACTATGTAACAACACTTACCAAACAAAAAAAGAAATAAAGTATCTAGGAGTCACATTTGACTGTGACCTAAAGATGGAAAAACACCTCCGAAAGACCAACAGAGCAGTTTTCCACAAGCTTAGAGTGCTCCAACCCATTCGGAATATTATTGATCCCCAAGACTTCAGAACAGTGGCCCAAGCACTCATCATGCCGCATTTTGACTACTGCAACGCCATCCTACAAGGTTTACCTAAAAAAAACCTAAACATATTACAAATGGCACAAAATGTAGCTGCCAGGGTCATAATGAAGAAAAATCTAAGTGACCACATCACACCAGTGCTAATTCAATTACACTGGCTACCCATAACAGCTCGCACAAAATACAAAATACTAACAACCACCTTCAAACTCATCCACAACTTAGCACCTTCCTTCCTCAACAACCTAGTAAGATTGCAACCTCCTACCCGAAACAGAAGAACCCACAATTCCAACATCCTTCACACTCCAACAGATATAAGATCTGCCAAAACTAACACCAGCCACAGGGCTTTCTCATATGTGGCGCCAACACTGTGGAACCAACTCCCACCAGAACTACGAGCTAGCAATGACCTTCTAGACTTCAGAAAGAAACTCAAAACGCACATTTTCCAATCACATTTCAACCTGAACTAAACCCACAGATGGAGCAGCCCCTGACCACTGTGTCCAAGAAGATTATCCTGTATATATGTATTTATGTATATCTGTAAATGAACTCCCCCATAGCTAAGAAGTGTTAACTCTGTATGATGTGCTTTTCTGACAATCTGTATGTAAGCAAAATTTGTACCTGCCTTGATTCGACAGTCCAAGAAGATTATCCTGTATATATGTATTTATGTATATATGTAAATGAACTCCCCCATAGCTAAGAAGTGTTAACTCTGTATGATGTGCTTTTCTGACAATCTGTATGTAAACAAAATTTGTACCTGCCTTGATTCGGCAGTTTCACAATAGTAATCCTACCCGCTTCTGATCGCTGGAAGGAGCGGGCTACAAATGCTTGCTAAATAAATAAAATAAATAAATGAGGAGCACTGACCTTGTAGGAGAAGGGGGGGCTCTAGAGCCTGCAGAACAGCAGGCTCAATACAGTGACCACACAGATGTGGGGGACCTAATGGCAGAGCCAAAAGACTGTTGGGCCACCCTTCTACCACATGAGGTCCATGGTGTTCAGCTGTAACCCCCCCCCCCCACACACATGAAACACCTACTCTTGTGGCCTACTCTCTGCTGGATGTGGGAGACAGGCAACCACAAGAGGTTCCCAGCCAGAGCACACCAGCTCTCAGAGAAATGAAGGCCTATAGGCCCTTGGAAGCCCACATAGTTCCCCAGATGTGGAAAACTTCATTCCCTAGGCACGTCCCATGGGTAGGAATATCAATCAGGGAGCTCCAAACAAGGAAGCCCATGTTCAGTGCAAGAAATCTACATAGCCGCTCTGAGCCAGTAAGCCAAAGACAAGTCCTCGTATGTTCAGGATGAGGGATCATCTGCCCATGGGAACAGGGCCCATGGCACCAGTACAACCCCCCCCCCCCCCCCCCAGATGCACATATGTACCGTTATATGGCTTTGTATATAGGGGAGGTAGTGGTCTGACAGCAGATTTTGGTGCCAAACTTTCATTTTTCCAGTTGTTGTAAAACTTATTTGCATGCCTCTCCCCCAGCTGTACTCTGCTGTCTCCAACCCTCAGTATGTGGCCAGTACCAGCTGTTTCACTGAACACAAGCCACATCTCCCAACTCCTCTGTAGCTCATCACACCAGCAGCCTCCCCACATCTATCCAGGTCACATCCATACTTGAACATCCTACTTTCAAGAGTGACTTTGCTTTGTGTATATACATATGTATATACATACATCTCAGAGCCATCACCGATGCTAAAGATTTTAAGAAAAATCTGAAAACACTACTCTGAACACTTTGGTGACATCACATGATTGATTATTTTTATTTCTACCTTTTTGTTATTTTTCCTTTTTATGTTCTTATATTTAAGCTTTGTAAATAAGTTAATTTAATATAATCCCTGTTTATTCCTTCCCTTGTTTTTTGTACGTTTTGAACTTCATTGTAAACCACTTTGATTTTAGGATAAAACGGTATATAAATCCTGTTAAATAAATAAATATGTGAGCCCACCCTCCCAGCAGATAACTCATGTGCTGCAGGCCCTGGTTTTGTTGCTCTCAGGCTGCAGGACTCCACTGCTATGGCAGGCACACCATGCTGATAATGATGCCCTAAACAAGAGCCTGGTTCAACTCTGGGCACTGCCATTCAACACTGTCAATGACAGTATAAGTGTGGGATGGTTTGGGGCTTTAAACCAATTGACTTTCACGCCCGGTCACATGTTGGCGATGCACTAGCAAGGCAGGTGCAATTATCATCTGATCAAAGGCTGGTGGTACTTGCACCCATGCTAGTAGCATCTTTGTGCCTGTAGTGCACTACTAGAATGACTCAGCTGTTACGGCCCACTCTCTGTCCCAACTCTACTCAAGCACCACCTATTCACTCACTATTCAGTCGCATATTGGCAGCACGCTTCCAGCTATCACATGGCCAACATGTGCATTAGTACCGTGCTATAACTTGTGCTACTAGCTACTGATCACCCTGCTAACTTTCATCTACATGTTTATTCACACCTTCAGATTGGTGAGGCAACACTTCCATGCTGGCTTTATTATTTGTTTATTTATTAGTATTTAGCTCACGTCTTTCCAATAGTAGTTCAAGGTGAGTCAAATTCAGGTACATAGTTATTTCCCTGTCCCCAGAGGGCTTACAATCTAAGTCTGCACTTGAGGCAAAGAGGATTAAGTAACTTGCCCAAGGTCACAAGGAATGCCAGTGGGAATCAAGCCCAGATCTCTTGGGTTACTAGGCTGTTGCTCTAACCATTAGGTTACTCCTCCCCTTTGTCACATCAATCCATTACTATCTATATGTTCAGTAATTTTGTTCTTTATGATAGCTTTTACTATTAGTTGAATATGTGAAATGTTTATATTCCCAAAACTGAAATGACTATTTAAAATATGTCTACTTTATATGTGCTTAATATACCGGTATATTTTTTCTTGTAAATCACTTAGGAATGTTTTTTGATAGGCAGAAGATCATATGTATCAGAGTAACTTAGTATATCATGGCAGAAAGAGACTAGTGTGGTCCATCTTGTCTGCCCAGTAAAGTGGCCAGAGTGGTTGTAACTGCAGCTCTGTACTGGTCACCCTCCATGCCTGTGTCTAGGATGGTACCTGCCGCTCCATGCAGGTCAGCTCCCCTCTATTTATTGAAGTATAAAGATATTTAAGTTTGCTTTGATTTCGTCCTCTTGCTAGAAAGGGATCCTCTGTGTCTGTCTCATATCATTTTGAGGTCTGTCACTGTATTTGCCCCACCACCTCCACCGGGAGGGATTTCCAAGCATCCACCATCCTTTCAGTGAAACAGTATTTTCTGATGTTGCTTTTAACTTTACCGCCTTGCAGCTTCATTGTATACCCTCTAGTTTTACAGCTTCCCCCCTTCTTTGATCATTAATACCCTTTAAGTATTTAAAGTTCTGTATCATATCTCTCCTGTCCTTCCTCTCCTCCAGGGTATATATATTTAGATCTTCAAATCTCTTCTCATACATCTTCAGGCGCAGGCTCCAATTATTTTGGTTGCCTTCTTCCGAACAGTTTCAAGTCTTTTTATATCTTTTGTGAGATATGGTCTCCAAAACTGAACACAATACTCCAAGTGAAGCCATACCAATGACATGTACAGGGGCATTAATACCTCCTCCTTCCTGCTGGTTATTCCTCTCTGTATGCAGCCCAGCATCCTTCTGGCTTGTCCTTGTTGCAATGGGAGTGGAGGAGTAGCCTAATGGTTAGAGCACTGGCTTGGGAACCACCAATTCCCACCAGCACTCCTTGTGGCCTTGGGCAAGTCACTTAATCCTCCACTGCATCAGAAAATTGCAAGTTATCAATGTCCCTGTTAAATGTACATTACCAAGTTCAAGTTACAATGAAAACCACTTTGATTGACATGATTTTATTTTATTTATTTATTTAACAATTCTTTTATACCGCGCTATTACAATCAGTGCGGTGTACAATGAAACAAGAACATACTACAATGCATACAAGTAACATTGAGTTTTACATTAAACAGGGAACTTCAACAATAGGACAACCGGGGGAACTATGTACAGATTAATTTAATGTACTATGTACAGATTAACTTAATGTTATATACAGTAATATGAAACTCGTTTGGATGTTGTAATGTGGTTCACTAATAGGACTAGAGAGAAGGTTGACCAGCTAGCCCTTTTCAGGTTGTATTGCGGAGCTAGTTTTGATAATGTCTAGGTTGACTTCTGGGTAGCATTTTGTAAACAAGTGGTATTTCAATGCCTTTCTAAATAGGATTAGGTTTTTGATAGCACGGATTTCGTGAGGTAGCGCATTCCAGTTTAGAGGTGCAAATAAGGAGAAGGCCCTGTTGGAGGTGGCCTTAGTGCACTTCGTTATTATTTTTGGGACTATTAAGGTGTTCATTGATGTGGTTCTCCTTTTTCTGTTTTCCAGGGTGACATGGATGAGCTTGCTGATTGGCGTAGGGGGGCAGTTATTTAGTGCCTTGAAAGTAAGGACTAAAGACTTATACTGGATTCTGGCATGTAATGGCAACCAATGCAGTTCTTTCATGATGGGTGTTATATGGTCAGATCTTGATGAGCCAGAAAGGACTCTGGCGGCTGTATTCATGGCTAGGCGGAGCGGATTCAAAGTTGATTGAGGGAGGCCATGAAGGATGATGTTGGCAAAATCCAGGTGTGGGAGGATTAATGCCTGGAAGGTTGTTCGGAAGTCTGTGGGATCAAGTAGGGAGCGGAGGTGACGTAGCGATTTGATCTTATAATATATAGTTTTTGTGATGTTCTTGACATGCGTTGTCATATCCAAGTGCTGATCCAATGTGATGCCGAGGTAACGGATAGTGGCTTTTGATTTCAACTCTATGTTGTTGACGAGTAGAGATGGAGGAGGTATGAACTTACGGTTCCTTGTGACAAAAAGAACGTCAGTTTTGTTGTGGTTAATCCGAAGGTTTTGAGATAGTAACCATTCGGCTGCAGCTTCAAAACAGTTGATTATTGGGGAGAATACTGGGTGTTCAATTGTGAACGGCATATATAGGAGGATGTCGTCTGCGTATGCGAGACATTGTACATTAAAGGATCTGATCAAGTCACATATCGGCTGCATGTAGATATTAAACATTAGTGCCGATAGGGACGATCCTTGGGGTACTCCCTGTGATTGCAGGAATGGTTCTGAGGATTCGTGGCCTGTTTTTACTTGTTGCCACCTGTTAGATAAGTAGGATTTACACCACTCGAGTGCTGTGCTTTGAATCCCCTTATCTTTCAAGCGTTGTAGGAGTATGTCATGACTCACAGAGTCGAAAGCGGCGGAGATGTCCAGGAAAATGAGGACGAAACCCTGTTGTATGTTATTTATTCCTGATACCAGAACATTGAACAGGGTTGTAAGGACTGTGTCGACTCCATGCGCTTCCCTGAAGCCATGCTGAGATGGATCTAGTGGTGCTTCAGTGTCAATATGATGTTGGATTTGTTGTTGGGCAGCCTTCTCAATGATTTTTGCAAGCTGTGGGATGCTCGAAATAGGCCTGAAGGAATCAACTTTGGATGGGTCCAGTCTATTATTTTTTAGTAGGGGCTTGATGGAAGTGCGTTTTAGATTCTGCGGGAAGGAACCTGTTGAGAAGGACTGGTTCAGTATTTTGCTCAATATTTGACTGAGGTCATGCCGCATGTCCTTGATCCAGCTGGCTGGACACGGGTCGTTAGGAGCTGTACTGGGATTGATTGAGGCAATAATGTTCACAACCTCTCTATTTGATACAGTGGAGAAGTTGTGTAGTGGCATTGCCTGGGATGCCTTGGGTGAAGTGGTGGCGTTATTGACATTTGTGTCTGTGTTGGTTTTAATCATCTTTGATTGCAGGTAGTTTGCGTAGTCCTGCGGCTGAGGCATAGGGGGTTGTGCTGAGACCGGTTCACCTGTTATGGACTTTACTATGCTGAACAATGCATGTGGTTTGTTGAAGGAGCGTTTTATTAAGTCTGTGTGGTAAGTTTTCCTGCACTGTGCTATCTTTGCTCGGTGGGTAGTTAGGTATGAGCTATATGCTACCAGCGCCTCAGGAGAATGAGTTCGTCGCCACTTTCGCTCAAGTTTGCGTAGATGGTGGAGGGATGTGCGAAGGTCTGTGGAGAACCATGGAGTATGTTCACGTTTTCGAATTCTCTTTTCGGTGAGTGATGGGCAGGAAGCAGCTCTCAGGTTTTCATCCCATTTGGATACGAGATCATCTAAGTCCATGGTTGTGTTGGCCATGAGAGGTCTGAGATTCTCTAGGACTACGCTCTGGTTGAGTGGTCTAAAGCGGGTTGTGTGGGATCCAGATGTGTTAGAAGACTTTCTGGTTTTGTGGGATGTATTAATGGGTATATTGAAACTGAGAAGACTGTGGTCCGACCAGGGTACTGGTATTACAGATAGTGCAAGAGTTAGGGGTGTTATGGCGTTGGAGAGAGGTGCGAAAATGAGATCTAGTTTGCCACCTTTAGTGTGGGTGGGGGAATCGACAAGCTGTTTGTAACCTAGATCCTCCAGGGCGTCAAGGAATGCTGCTGAGTGGCTGTCTTGAAGAGATGGGAGATTGAAATCACCGATTAGCCAACTTGGTGAGCGTGAGGTGGATGTAGTACATGCCTGCTCAATTATAGTTGGAAGATCATCTGGAGAGTGGGAGGGTGCCCGATAGAAAAGGTTGATTGTGCAGAACTCGTTGGCTATAGTGAGGGAGTCAAGATGAGTTGAGCTAGAGGAGTTGGACATCTTGAAGTGTAGATCAGCTTTGGCTAGGATGAGGGTTCCGCCTCCTTTCTGACTGGGTCTGTGGGATGTGTATATCACAAATCCTGGTGGTAGCATCTGATTTAGTAGTACGTTGTCACAGTCGGATAGCCAAGTCTCTGTGATCATCAAGATGTCGAGATTATATTGGGGTATCAGGTCAATGGCTGCGGGCAATTTAGATCTTACTGATCTGGCATTTATCAGCGCACATTTCAGTAGGCGTTGGTGATGACGCTTATGATAAAGCAGTATTAAAAACATGTTAAATAAACAAACAGTTTTGGCACCTTGAGATCCTCAGACACCAGCACTCTGAGGTCCCTCTCCTATGCATAACATCTCACCCCTTATCACATACAGTTCCTTTGGATTTATGCATCCCAAGTGCATATCTGCACTTCTTCACATTAATTCTTAACTGCCAAGCATTAGGCCATTCCTCCAGTGTTTGTACATCTTTCCTCATGTTGTCCATTCCCTCAGAAGTGTCACTCTGATGCAAATTTTTGTGTCATCTGCAAAAGGCAGACTTCTCCGTTTCATCCTTCTGCAATATCACTCACAAATGCAGTGAACAGTATCGGTCCCAGGCATGTCACTACGCATCTTCCTTTCTTCTGAGTGAGTTTTGTTTACCACCATCTTCTGTCATCTGTCAGTCAACCAATTTCTGATCCTGTTCACCTAGCCCCAGGCTGCTCAGTTTATTGATAAGCCTTCTGTGAAGAACAGTATTTATTTATTTATTTAATATAGCTTCTATATCACTTTTCGTGGGGTCAAAGCAGTTTACACTAAGCAAGATTTTTGTATTTACAGTGAACTTTCAGAAAGAAGAAAACAAATTGAACTATAAAGGCTTATAATATATATCAGGTGTGTCCTTCTTCCGATTGCAGTTTTGACGGAGTGGGTTACTTGGTTACGTGCTGCAGGAAACTTCAGTACCTGGTTAAGATATGCTGTGGTTAACACTTGGGTGGCTTGTGTGGTTGCTACCCATCATGGGTGGGGATGGAAGGGTGGGAGAGGAGTTAAGGATTTGTCAAGTGGAGATTGTTCTCGGGATGCCATGATGCTCATCTTGGTGGGGGGGGGGGGGGGAAGAGGGGCGTCAGTTTTGGGGAGGGGGTGGATGTTAGGTGGGTGGTTTGTGGTGGGTTTTGTTAGGTGTCAGTTCTGAAGAATTCCAGGAAGAGGTGTGTGTGCAGTTTTTTAAGGAAGTCTGTTATTTCGGTGATGGATCTTAAATTGGGGCCACCAAGAACAAGGTTTTCCAGGAAAGAAAACGAAGAGGACAGGTAGCCATAGGCTCAAAAGGCGGACAGGTAAGCCGCTGTAAAACCACATTGAGATCCCAGTTCGGGGCTGGGGGGCGCAAAGGTGGTTTAAGAAGGAGGAGGCCTCTGAGAAACCGAGCCACCAGAGGGTGGCTGGAGAGAGGTCTACCCTCCACCGGTACGTGATGCGCAGAAAGAGCACTGAGGTGGACCTTGACCGAGTTGGACTTAAGTCCAAGATTGGAGAGAGAAAGCAAGTACTGCAAGACCAGTGATGCCGAACAGGAGAAGGGGTCTTGAGACTGCTGATTACACCAGACGGAGAACCGACGCCACTTAAGAGCGTAGGATTTCCGGGTGGAAGGCCTTCTGGAGGCCAAGACGACCTCTTCGACATCTGGAGGTAGCTGGAGAGGAGCAAGAACTACCCTTTCAGCAGCCAGGCCATCAGATGAAGGGACCGGAGGTTGGGGTGCAGTAGCGTCCCCTGATCCTGCGAGAGGAGGTCGGGCTGAAACCCCAGAGGAAGAGGGGTGTCCACCGCCAGCTGCATCAGAAGCGGGAACCAAGGTTGTCTCGGCCACCGGGGAGCCACTAGGATCATCGATGCTTTGTCTCTGAGAACTTTGAAGAGCGTTCGAGACACCAGTGGCATGGGTGGAAAGGCATACAAGAGGCCTGCGGACCACGGAATCAGAAAAGCATCCGCCGCTACCCTGAGAGGATGCGGCTGTCGAGAGCAAAACCTGGGAAGTTGCCGGTTCAGAGGACTGGCAAAGAGGTCCATGGTGGGGAGGCCCCACCGGAGAAAGATCCGCTGAACCACAAGCGGATCCAATCTCCACTCGTGCGGTTGGAGGATTCTGCTCAATTTGTCTGCCAGGTAGTTTTCCTGACCTGGGAGATAGACAGCTCTGAGGATGATGTTGTGATGGACGGCCCAAGAGCAGAGATTCCGTGCTTCCTGACAGAGAAGGAAGGAGCCGGTCCCGCCTTGTTTGTTCACGTAGAACATCGCCACCTGATTGTCTGTCTGGACTAGCACCGACTGGTGAGAAATCAGGTGAGAGAAGGCTTTGAGCGCTAGGCGGATGGCTCTGAGCTCTAGGAAGTTTATCTGCTGAGCGGACTCCCAAGGAGTCCAGAGACCTTGAGTACAAGTCCCTTGAGAATGTGCTCCCCAACCCTGGAGAGAAGCATCGGTCGTCAGGACCTGAGAATGCGGAGGGGGCTGAAAAGACACCCCTAGCACTAGGTTGGGCAGATGAAGCCACCATCGTAGAGATGAGACCAGCTGGTCGGAGATTTGCACAGAGTCCGCTAGGCTCCCCGTGGCCTGAAGCCATTGAGTGCGAAGGCACCACTGAGCAGGACGCATATTCAGGCGGGCATTGGGGGTTACATGGACCGTGGAAGCCATATGGCCGAGCAGTCTCAGAAATTGCCTGGCGGGGACCAGGGAATTGCTGTGAAAGTGGCTGGCGAGATCCATGAGCCGCTTGGCCCTGTCCAGAGGGAGGAAGGCCCTCGCCTGAAGAGTGTCCAACCTGGCGCCTATGAACTCGAGATTTTGAGAGGGGAGCAAAGTGGACTTTGCGAAGTTTATGACAAAACCCAAGTGCTGAAGCAGAGCTACAGTGCGATGAGTGGCTTGAGTGGCTTCTTGGGCAGACTGGGCTCTGATGAGCCAGTCGTCCAGGTAGGGAAACACAAAAAGGCCCTGAAGCCTTAGATAGGCCGCCACCACTACCAGGCATTTGGTGAACACTCTGGGGGCGGAGGATAGGCCAAAGGGCAGTACTCTGTACTGGTAATGATTTCCACCCACAACAAACCTGAGATATTGTCTGTGGTCTGGATGAATAAGGATATGAGTATACGCATCCTTTAGATCCAAGGAGCATAGCCAGTCTCCCTGCTGGAGGTAGGGCAGCAGGATTCCAAGGGTAAGCATCTTGAACTTTTCCTTTGCAAGGAACTTGTTTAGGTTTCGCAAGTCTAGGATGGGTCTGAGGCCTCCTGTCCTTTTTGGAATCAGGAAGTACCTGGAGTAAAACCCTTGACCCTTCAGGTGGTGGGGCACAGGTTCCACGGCTTGTTCCTGAATGAGACTTGCCAACTCCTGAAGGAGTAAGTCCCTGTGCAAAGGGAGTCTGGGAGGCTCCCCTGGAAAGTAGGAGGGAGGTACCTGGTGAAAGTGAAGGAGATAGCCCTTTTGAACTATGCGAAGTACCCAGGTATCTGTGGTGATGTTGGACCACCTGTGTGCAAAGTGGACCAGCCGACCTCCTGTGCTGAGAGGAATCAGCTGAGGGGGAGAGGCTATGCTGAGAAAGTCAAAAACCCCCACCCTGCTGAGCAGGGGCTGGTGGTGCAGGCTTGGGGGCTTGCTGCCTACGGGATCCATTACCCCGTCCCTTGGCCTGCTTTCCCTGTGGGGGAGCTGGGGAGGCCTGATACTGAGGGTAGTATTTATAGGCAGCACCTTTCCTCGGGTAAAAGGGCTTTTTCCCCGAGGCCTTCTTCTTTTGAGAAGGGGCAGAGGTTTTCCTTGAGAGACGAGTTCTGGTGAGAGTCTCCGTCTCGATTTGTGCAGCCTTCTCATCCATGGGCTTGCCAAAGAGGTTGTCACCTCGGCAGGGGACATCGACCAACTTGTCCTGCACCCAGGGCTCGAGGTCGGACGTCTGGAGCCAAGCCTGGCGGCGTCCACCGATGCCGGCCGCGGCTACTCGAGCCGAAGCCTCAAAACCATCATAGGCTGCTCGAGAAATAAACTTGGAGCACTCTCGAATACCAGTAGACAAGGAATGGAACCTCTGCAAAGGTTCATCGGAGAGACCAGCAGAGAACCCGGCTATTTCCTTAGCCAGGTCTCGGAGATACATGCCCATGTAGAGCTGGTATGTCTGGACTCGACAAGCAAGCATAGAGCCCTGGAAACACTTCCTACCGAGGGCATCCAGGCTTCGGGCTTCCCTACCAGGGGGCACCAAGGAGTGCATTTTTGACTCTTCAGTCTATGCATGGCCGATTCCACCACCATGGAATGGTGCGGTAGTTGTGCCTTTTGGAACCCGGGGCTCTTGCGGACTCGATAAATGGAATCGACCCGCTTGCTCAATACCGGCGACGACGCCGGGCTCTCCCACATGCGGAAGAGAAGCCGTTCCAGCATGGGAGGAACCGGTACAATAAAGGCCTCCTTCGGGGGAGAGTCATATTGGAGGGCATCGAGTTCTTCGACTCGAGGCTCCTCCTCGGGATCCGCAGGGAAGGCCAAGGCTTTGGCCATATCCCTCACGAAGTCCGAGAACCGGGTATCCTCCGGGGGGGACCGTCTCCGAGGTTCGGACTCGGGGGAGTCCGATGGGACACACCGAGTCGAAAGGAACCAGGTGACTCTTCGTCCTCAGATTCCCAGGCCGACTCCTCGGAGGAGGAGTCGACCGGCTCCGGTCGGGCGGGCACTGAAGTCATCCACCCCGACGCCGAAGGAGTCGGCGTCGACGACCTCGGTCCCAAACGGGAGGCCGAAGGAGACCTCGACTGAGGATCGACTCGAGCCCTCATGGACTCGATGATCAGCTCGGTCTCCGGGGTCGACTTGGAGGTCGACGTCCCGGCGGTCAGGGCAGAAGCACCAGCGAGGCCAGCGATCAATGCCCGCTGCTGGTCCATGAAGGCAGTCAAACTGACCTCCAAGGCCGTCAACCTGAGTCCGAGCTCAGGAGACCCAGCAGCCCCCGACTCGGGCCCCGACGGCGTCGGGCCTGACGTCGGGTCCTTCGGAGGTGAGTCCACGAGGACAACAGTACTCACGTGAGCGGGCAAGTCCTCCTCGAGTCGAGGATGTTTCGACGGCCTCTCCGACTCCAAGGACCCAGGATGGGAATCGGGGCTATGCGACCTGGCCCTCGAGGGACCAGGAGCGTCCACCGATCCCGCCCTCGCAGGTTTCTTCTTCCGATGATGTTCCCGGGTAGGAGACCCCCTTTCAGAGGAACTTCGACGATGCTCAGGACCAGAGTCCCGAGACGTCGAAGCCTCTGACGAGGTCCGAGCCCGGCCGGAGTCAGAGAAGATACGCTCCCGCTGGTGCTGCCGACTCCTCAATGCTTTTGAGGACATCTTGCCGCATGGCCCGCAGATCATGGAGTTATGATCCGGGCCTAGGCAGCGGAGGCAGAAGTCGTGAGTGTCTGTAAGAGACATAAGTTTCTTACAGAGGTCACACTTTTTGAAGCCACTGGCCGCCATCGGGGGAAAAAGGGCCCCTGCGAGGTCGAATGACCGGGCAGCCAGGGAAAAGAAAAAAAGCTCGAAGTCTGTCACGAAGGACAAAAAACAGAAAAATAACGGACGGACTCGTAACCGGCGTCGCGAGTCCGGGCGGGAAAAGAACCGGCGTCGAACCGAAGAAAAATAAAGAAAATAGAGAAAAATCAACTTTTCTGCGGGGGATTCACAGGCAACGTCTGTAGTGCTCCGCGGAAAAAAGAAGACTGAGCAAGATGGCACCCTTGGGCGGGAAGAGGACCACGCATGCGTGCTGCAATTCCCAAAGGCTTTCTTTGAAAGCTGGGGAAAATTGCTCCGCGAGGGCTCTGTCAGCGCCGACGTCACCCATATGCGAGGACTGACTTCCTGCTTGGTCCTGGAGAATGTTGATTGTTGCTTTGTATTTGATGCATGCTGTTACTGGGAGCCAGTGTAGCTGCTTTAGAATTGGTGAGATGTGGTTTTGCCTTGATGTGCCTGTGATTATGCAGACTACCATGTTCTGGCCAAGTTGGAGTGGGTATAGTACATGTTTTGGGAGACCTTGGAGGATTGAGATGCAGTAGTCTAAGTGAGGGGTTATAATTGCCTGGCAGACTAAGCAGAAGTGGTTGGGTTCCCATAGGGGACATAGGTTGTGTAGAATTTTCATTTTGTGGTATGCTGTTTTTGTAGTTTTTTGATATGGGCTTGTAAGTTTGGTCACTGGTCTAGGGTGGTTCCCAGGAATTTGACTTCTGGTTTGACTTCAAGGATGATACCTACAATCTTTAGAGTTGGTGGTGGGATGAATGATGAATCTTTGGTTATGTGGTGGACCTCAGTCTTCTTGTAATTTATTTAGAGTTGATGGTCTACTAGCCAACCTGCCACTGTCTTGAAGCACTTTTTATTGCTGTATGGACTGGGTTTCTTGTGGAGAATGGTGCATATAACATTATGTCGTCTGTGTAGATGAGATACATGTTATGTTATGTTTTTGGATGATGTTGCAAATTGGTTACAGGCATATGTTGAACAACAGGAAGGATAGTGTGGATCCTTGAGGAACTCCTTGATGTTGTTTGAATGGGTGGACCATTTTGACTTGTGTGCAGTCCATTAGGTATGATCGGAATCATGCAAGTGTGGTGTTACTTATTCCTATATCTTGTAGTCATTCTATGAGTTTGAGATGTTTTATGGAATCAAAGGCTGCTGAGATGTCGAGGGGATTTTCTATACCTTTTATCACTGTGTTTGTCAGAGAGGTGAGTAGGGTTTCTGTACTGTGGTTGGGTCTGAATCCTTGTTGTTGGGGATCGAGGAGGGTGAATGTCTTTACATGGTCTTGTAGTTGAAGATGCACTGCTTTGGGTCTTATTGAGATGGTTATTAGGCTGACAAACATGTGTCCTTGTGCAAGAGATAGGTGAATGATTTTAAGCAGTATAGGTGCTAGCTTGTTTCTGGTCATCTTGATCCATGAGAGTGGGCATGGGTTTAAGGGGGAAGTAGTGGTGTTGAGGTTAGTTATGTTGTCAAGATGAGACAGTTTCAAATGTGTTCCATTTACATATGTTACTTAGGTTTCTGGTGGAGGCTAGTGTGTTGATTTTTGGGCTGTTGTTGGGAGGAAATTTGTTCTGCAGGAACATGGCGATGTCCTGTGGTTTTAGTTCTGTGTTGTTTTTCCTTTGTGGTGGGAGTGAGTTTGCTATTTTAAATAGCTCCCTTGGACAACTGAGAGAGCTTAGGATGAGATTTGTGTGGTATTTTGTTTGTACTTGTTGATTAAGTCACATTTTCCCCTTTGTCTGGTTAAGTATTCTTCATGGTAAAGTGGATCCTTTGTGTGTTTCCAGCGACATTTGATTTGCCTTAGTTTGCATTTTGTTTCTTTTATTTCTGTGGAATGCCATGAGGCATAGTGTTTGGGCAGTATCTGTACATAAGAACATAAGATATGCCATACTGGGTCAGACCAAGGTCCATCAAGCCCAGTATCCTGCTTCCAACAGTGGCCAATCTAGGTCATACGTACCTAGCAGTCTCACCAAAAGACACAGGTTCCACAATGCTTGTACTGGGTCAAGCATTGATATCCTGGGTCCCTTCTTAATAATGGTTTATGGACCTTTCCTCCAGGAACTTGTCCAAACCTTTTTTAAACCCAGCTACACTAACAGCCTTTACTACATCCTCCAGTAACAAATTCCAGAGTTTGATTACACGTTGAGTGAAAAAATATTTTCTTTTATTAGTCTTAAATAGTTTACCCTGTAGCTTCATTGCATGTCCCCTAGTCTTTCTATATTCTGATAACGTAAACAATCGATCTACGTTTACCCGTTCCACTCTGTTCATTAATTTATAGACTTCTATCATATCTCCCCTCAGCCTTCTCTTTTCCAGGTTAAAGAGCCCTAACCTTTTTAGTCTTTCTTCATAGGCGTATGCTTCCATCCCCTTTACCATTTTGGTGGCTCTTCTCTGAACCTTTTCTAAAATCGCAATATCCTTTTTAAGATACGGCAACCAGAATTGCACACAATATTCAAGGTACAGTCTCACCATGGAACGATATAGAGGCATTATAATATCTTTTGTTTTATTTTCCATTCCTTTCTTTATCATACCTAGCATTCTATTTGCTCTCTTGGCCGCCGCTGCACACTGGGCCGAGGGTTTTAATATGGTATTCACAATGACGCCTAAATCTTTTTCCTGGGTGGTGGTTCCTAATGTGGAACCTTACATCGTATAACCATAGTTTGGGTTGTTCTTCCCTAGGTGCATAACTTTGCACTTGTCCACATTAAATTTCATCTGCCATTTTGATGCTCAGTCTTCCAATTTATCTAGATCCTCTTGCAATTTTCCACAATCCTCTTGGGTTTTAACAACTTTAAATAGTTTTGTGTCATCTGCAAATTTGATAACCTCACTTGTTATTCCACTTTCCAGGTCATTTATGAATATGTCAAAAAGCAGTGGACCCAGCACAGATCCCTGGGGTACACCACTATTCACCTTTCTCCATTGGGAAAATTGGCCATTTAGCCCAACCCTCTGCTTTCTATCTTTTAACCATTTCCTGATCCACAATAGTACACTGCCTCCTATCCCATGACTCTTTAGTTTTGCCAAAAGTCTCTGATGAGGGACCTTGTCAAAGGCTTTCTGAAAGTCCAGATACACTATATCAACCGACTCACCTTTGTCCACCTGTTTATTCACTTCTTCAGAAAAACATAACAGATTAGTAAGACAAGATCTTCCTTGTCTAAAGCCATGTTGGCTGCCTCCCATTAGGCCATGACTATCTACATGCTGAGTAATTTTATTCTTTATGATGGTTTCTACCATTTTTCCCGGTACTGACGTCAGGCTCACCGGTCTGTAGTTTCCCGGATCACCCCTGGAACCCTTTATAAAAATTGGTGTTACATTGGCGATCCTCCAATCTTCAGGTATTAGAGATGATTTTAATTGCACTGCTCCAGCGTCTGACGTCTCATCTGTGCTTGCCTGCTTGCTATTACTGTGTTTGCTCTCTCCTCATAGGCACTAACCCTGCTGTGTGTCCCTCCTGTTGCTCTCCGAAATTGGTCCCGCCTCCCTGGAACCGGAAATAGCCTGGATCTCTCTCATCAGGCACTAACCCTGCTGTGTGTCCCTCCTGTTGCTCTCCGAAATTGGTCCCGCCTCCCTGGAACCGGAAATAGCCCGGATCTCTCTCATCAGGCACTAACCCTGCTGTGTGTCCCTCCTGTTGCTCTCCGAAATTGGTCCCGCCTCCCTGGAACCGGAAATAGCCCGGATCTCTCTCATCAGGTACTCTGCTGACTATAAAATCAAGCTGACTGCGGCGGTCCGCGCCATGGGCGCGCGCCGAAGGAGCGCGCCCAAGGAGCAGGTCCTGCTCCTTGGACGAGCTCCTTGGGGCGAGCGAGGGGGCGGGCGTGGGGCGCACGCTGCTCCAATTAGACCTTTGAAATTTGTCCTGCAGCTGGGTCTGCTGTTCTGGTTTTCTCTTCTGCCTGTTTGTGTTGGCACATTCAATTCTACTACTCCCCTCATGACTACTATCCCGGTCTCATGGGGCTGGCGACCTGTCCCTGTTTCTACGCCTCCCCCTGGTCCATTAGCACGCTGCATTGATAATCTGATCCATTGCGCCCCCACCCCGGCGCCGGCCTCTCTGTCCTCTTGTCTCCTCACTTTACCGGCTTCATTGGTGTCCCTCCACCTGGTACTCTTAAATTGCCGCTCTCTTAAATCTAAGTCTCTTTTAGTTCGAGACCTCATTGACCAACACGCATTAGATCTCTGTTTTCTTACTGAAACCTGGCTCAAGGATGGGGACCTCCCCGTCCTCTCTAGTTCCCTCCCTCCCAATTTTGCAGCGCTCTCTTGTTCTCGGAGGGGTAGAAGTGGTGGCGGGGTGGCCCTTTTATATTGTACCTCCCTTAACTTTGAGGAAGTTCCAGCACCAGTATCGCTACCCCCGGAATCCCTTCTCCTGAGACTCTCCTCCGCCTCCCCCCCCCTCTACTTTCTCCTTCTCTACCTTCCTCCCTCTCTTGCAGCCCCCCAGTGGGAGGCTGCCTTACAGGCCATCTCTGATCTTGTGCTACATTTCCCCAACCTTATCTTGCTGGGCGATTTCAACGTCCATCTCGATAACCCCACCAGATCAAAGGATCAGGTCTTTGCTAACCTCCTGAAGGATGTTTCTTTATGTCAGCACGTGGTTGGTCCTACCCATATGGCTGGTCACACCCTGGATTTAATCCTATCTCCTTCGTCACTACAGCCTGCAATCTCACCACCCTTCACTCTAAGTGTCCCTTGGTCAGATCATTTTTGTGTTTTTTCTTCACTTTCCTTCCCCCAGCCAGAACGCTGCCCTCTGGCCCCCCCCATTCCCCTCCTTCGTCGCAACTTGTCCCAGGAAACACTTCAGGCATTCCCCTCAGCCTCCACGGTCTTCCCCACTGATTTCGCCAACCGCCCCACTGATGACCAGGCTCTTCTTTGGGATTCTCTCCTATCTGCCTCCCTTGATGACCTAGCGCCCCTTCGTCCTATTTCCCAGTCTGCTAGGGTACCTCCCTCGCCCTGGTATCATCCTACCCTTCGCACTCTTCGCTCTCAGATGCGTCAAGCCCAGCGTCATTGGACCCGTCGTCCCTCACCAGAGCTCCGTCTTCGTTTCCAGCTCCTGTCTTCTGAATATCGCTCGGCCACACAATCTGCAAGACTCACCTTCTATTCCGCTCAAATTTCAGCGGCTGCTAGCTCTTCGCGGCAGCTGTTTACTATCCTGCAGAAGCTGTCGTCCACTAATGTTAAGAACTCACCTGCCACTTCTACCCCGGACCCTCAGTCCCTCGCCACTTTTTTCTCCCATAAGGTGTTGACCTTACGATCTTCTTTCTCCTCTCCACCCCCTCCCCCTCTCTCCCCATCCCCTCCTTCCTATAATTCAACCCTTCTCCCCCTGGTTTCTTCCCCTGCTCGCTCTTCACCTACTTCTGTCACTAGTAATTCTGTCATCACTCATACTTGGTCATTTTTTCGCCCTGTCCTTTCTGCGGAGGTACTGTTGTTCTTGTCCAAATCTAGGAAAACCACCTGTATCCTCGATCCCATCCCCTCCCGGTGGCTCTCTGAACCCTCTCTCCAATTAGTCCTGGTCATTACCACTATCATTAATTCCAGTTTTTCTTCTGGCCAATTTCCGACACCCTTGGAAGTCTGCTATTCTTCACCCCATACTGAAACAGCCTTCCCTTGATCCATCTGTCCTTTCACATTGGCGCCCCGTATCCAACCTCCCATTTCTCGCTAAACTCCTAGAACGCTGCGCTTTTGACCAATTGAGTTCCCACGTTGAATCTATCAATTCCCTCCATCCACGTCAGGCTGGGTTCCGTCAAGGTCACAGCACCGAAACCATCCTCCTTGCTCTATTGAATGAACTGCATGTCGCGCACGACCGTGGTAATATTACTCTCCTTGTATCACTGGATCTGTCTGCGGCATTTGATCTCATTGACCATCATACACTTCTGTCCCGACTCTCTGACATTGGTCTCCGTGGCACCGTGTGGCACTGGTTTCGCTCTTTTCTTTCCTCCCGTTCCTTCTCTGTACATGTCAATGGCCAGGCCTCCCCCGTCCTGCCCCTCACTTGTGGTGTTCCACAGGGCTCTGTGCTTTCCCCCATACTGTTCAACATCTTTCTCGCCCCACTACCCTTGATAATTCAACAATACTCGGTCTCGTCTTACATTTATGCAGATGATATTGTTCTCTTGTTTCATACCTCACCGTTATCCCCTGATGTCACTCAGTTGAACCTTTTGCCTTTCACATATCGCTTCTTGGCTGTCAGAAAATTTTCTTCATCTCAATCCAACAAAGTCCTCTGCAATGTGGGTTTCCTTAGGTGGCCCATGTCCCACTCTGGCTCCCTCCATTGGCTCAACCAGCATTCCTCTCACATCCTCCTTTCGCTACCTGGGCGTTCTTCTGGATCCTTCTCTGTCCTTCCAGGAACACATCTCCATGGTTTCCCCGTTGTTCTTTCACTGCCTTACGGCGCATTAGGGCCGTCCGATCCATATTGCCCGCCGGTTCCCTTATCACTCTTGTCATTGCTCTCGTTACTAGCAGATTGGATTACTGCAACGTTTATTTAGCCAACCTTCCTAAATACAGCCTTCAAAGGCTGCAGCGAATACAGAATACTGCAGCTCGCCTCATCACCTTTTCCAGTAAATTCGATCACATTACGCCTATCCTTATCCGTTTACATTGGCTTCCCCTCCATTATCGCTTTCGTTACAAATTTCTGATTCTACTCCATCGTGCCGTTTACACCAATTCTCCTCTCTATCTGGCTGATTGCATCTCTCTACATTCTCCCCATCGACAACTTCGTTCTTTCAACACCAATCGTCTGTCTCTTCCCTCGCCCTCCCGAGCCCGCTTGGAACAGATACGACACTCTGCCTGGTTCTTTCTCGGACCTATGCTATGGAATGCACTACCCACTGATCTTCGGTTAGAGCCATCATACTCCCAGTTCAAGTCTCTGCTTAAGACATATCTATTCCAGAAAGCCTTTGACCTCCTTCCTGAAGACCCCTCCTGCCTGTCCTATGTCTCTGTCTGATGTGTTATAGATTGTCTTTGTCTGTCGCCCTCTCTGTCTTTATGGTTTATTATGAGTTGGTATCACTGTATGACTTGTTTGCCCTTTCTCTACCTCCTTTCCTATCTGAACTTTGGCGTTCTATTTCCTGGTGTGCAGTGTCTAATCAAATTTTTATTGTACACCGCTAAATGCTTTTGCCCTAGCGGTATATCAAATGTAAATAAAGATAAAGATAAAGATAAAGATAAAGAATGATAGTTCACAGATTACTAATAGCAGGTCTGCAATCTCATATTTCAGTTCTTTCAACACCCTTGGATATATACCATCCGGTCCAGGTGATTTGCTACTCTTCAGTTTATCTAATAGTATCGATATTTCCTTCAATTCTTCCGCACCTTTAAATACCACTTCAGTCACGGGTAACATCCCTACATCTTCCTCAGTAAAGACCGAAGCAAAGAATTCATTCAGTGTCTCTGCTATTGCCTTGTCGCCTCTAAGTGCCCCTTTAACCCCTCTATCATCTAATGGACCAACTGACTCTCACAGGCTTTTTGCTACGAATGTACTTGAAAAAGTCTTTATTTCACGTTTTTGCTTCCGCAGCAAGCTTCATCTCAAATTCTCCCTTTGCCTGCCTTATCAATGCCTTGCATTTGACTTGCCAGTGCTTGTGCTATTTCCAGGTTTCGTCGTTTGGCTCTTTTTTCCATTTCCTGAAAGATGCTTTTTTGGCAACAACAGCCTCTCTGACCTCACCTTTAAACCATGCTGGCAGTTTTTTGGACTTCCTTCCACTTTTCTTAAAGCGTGGAATACAGCTGGTCTGGGCTTCCAAGATAGTATTTTTCAACAACACCCAAGCTTGATGTAAGTCTTTAACCTTTGCAACTGCTCCTTTTAGTTTTTTCTTAACTATTTTCCTCATTTTATCATAGTCTCCCCTAATTAAATCAAAGGCGATCAAGCTATGATCACTATTGTCAAGTGGCCCCAACAACCTTATCTCTTGCACTAGATCTGGTGTTCCACTAAGGACTAGGTCTAATATGGCTTCCCCTCTGGTCGGTTCATGAACCAGCTGCTCCAAGAAGCAGTCATTTATTTCATCTAGGAACTTTATCTCCCTAGCATGTCCTGCCGTGACACTGACCCAGTCGATACCGGGGTAAATGAAATCACCCATTATTATTACTGCGCTGTAACTTTTGTTAGCTTCCTTGATTTCTTTGAGCATTTCATCATCCATTTGTTCATTCTGGCCAGGTGGTCGATAGTACACCCCCACTGCCATCGCCTTCCCCTTTTTACATGGAATTTCAATCCATAAAGATGCTACAGCAAATTTTGTTTCCTGCAAAACTTTAATCCTTTCTGACTCAATGCCCTCTCTAACATAGAGCGCAACCCCTCCACCAATTTGATCAGCTCTATCATTACAATATAGTTTGTACCCAGGTATCACAGTGTCCCACTGGTTGTCCTCCTTCCACCATGTCTCTGATATTCCAATCATATCTAACCTTTCATTTAGTGCTATATATTCTAACTCTCCCATCTTATTTTTTTAGACTTCTAGCATTTGCATACAAGCATTTTAGAGACTGTATTTTATTCATATTAATTTGGCTATTGGTAGACATGGGTAATTTGGGATCTTTAAGCTCTGTCTGCTCCATACTCGAGGGCATTTGGGCTACTTTACTCTTTTTTGGAACTTCTCTGCTTTTGGTAGTATCCTTCAAGGATATATTCTTCCGAACCATCCGCTCTTGGGTGACTGTCGGCTTTCCCCTATTATGTTGTTTAAAAGCTGCTCTATCTCCTTTTAAAGGTTTATTTATTTATTTTATTTTATTTATTTACATTTTCTTATATACCGCGCTATTCAACATCAGTGCGGTTTACATGGAACATAAAACATACACATTGCATATAGTGAACTGTGCTTACAGGAAACAGGAAATCAAACTTGGATAACTTGGGGTAACTATTTACACCTGAATTTCATGAAAATCGTATTACACTGACAGTGCTCATGAATGTTTTGTAGGGTCTAATTTGTTGTACTCTCTAGACTAGACCTGGTAGTATAAGAGGAATAGATAGTGTTTTACTGCCTTCCTAAATTGGACCAGGTCAGGGATTGCACGTAAGTTGGGTGGTAGAGAATTCCAGCATCTCGGAACACACAGTTTGAAGGCTCTGTTAACTGTTGATTGGGTGCATTGGGTTATTTCTTTTGGGACTACTAATGTGTTGATCGCTGCCGATCTTCTGGACCTGTTGGAGGGTGTATTTTGTATAAGCTCTGTTATTGAAGTGGAAGTTAGCCCATTGATTGATTTGAAAGTAATTAACAAAATTTTGAAGGTGATTCTGGCCTGTATGGGGAGCCAGTGTAGCTGTTTCAGAATAGGAGTTATATGATCTTTCTTCGAAGCTCCAATTAGAACTCTCGCTACCGCGTTCATTGCGAGCTGTAGAGGGTTTAAGGTAGTTTGGGGGAGACCTTGCAGGATTGAATTAGCGTAGTCAAAATGGGGTGTGATTAGCGCCTGATAGATTGTACGGAAGTCGTCTGGTTCAAGAAGAAAACGGAGGTGGTGGTATATCGCTCTGACTACATTGCTTATCTGTACCTTCATGTCTAGGCGCTGGTCCAAGGTGACACCAAGGTATCGGATCGTGGATTAGGTTAATGGATCGTGGATTAGGTTAATGCCAGCAGCCTGGTTCCATCCCGGTTAAGGTGAAGCCCATCCCTTCGGAAGAGCCCCTCCTTTCCCCAGAATGTTCCCCAGTTCCTAACAAATCCAAAACCCTCATCTCTGCACCATTGTCTCATCCATGCATTGAGACTCCGGAGCTCTGCCTGCCTTTTGGGTCCTGCGCGTGGAACGGGAAGCATTTTAGAGAACGCTACCCTGGAAGTTCTGGATTTCAACTTCCTACCTAAAAGCCTAAATTTAGCTTCCAGAACCTCCCTACCACATTTTCCTATGTCATTGGTACCGACATGTACCAAGACAGCAGACTCCTCCTCAGCACTATCTAAGACCTTATCTAGAAGGCGCGTGAGGTCCGCTACCTTCGCACCAGGCAGGCATGTTACCAGGCGATCCTCACCTCCACCAGCCACCCAGCTATCTACATGCCTAATGATCGAATCACCAACTATAACGGCTGTCCTAACCCTTCCCTCATGGGCACATGGCCCTGGAGAAACTTCCTCGGTTCGAGAGGGTTTTACATCACCTGGAGGACAGGTCCTAGTTACAGGATCACTTCCTGCCACAACAGGGTGATGCTCTCCTGTCACGTGACCTCTCTCCTCCATGGCAACAGGGATGCTGCCAGACTGGAGGTGGGACTTCAGGACTATATCCCTGTATGTCTCGTCTATGTACCTCTCTGTCTTTCTTATGTTTTCCAAGTCTGCTACTCTAGCCTCTAGAGAACGGCCACGTTCCCTGAGAGCAAAGAGCTCCTTGCACCTAGTGCACACGTAAGACCTCTCACCAACTGAGAGAAAATCATACATGTGACACTCAATGCAAAAGACTGGAAAGCCCCCATCTCGCTGTTGGATTGCTGTCTGCATCTTAGTTTTAAGTTTGTGTTTAGATCTTTAAGTTCTTTACTTACTAAGGGTTGCTATGGATATTTATACTAATAAAACTGTACCTAATACGTTTAATATACCTTGTTCACCTGAACCTTAATTAATCTCAGGTCCTTAGTGTATGACTGATTTGGGTAACGAGCTTCACCTGAAAGCACCTCCTGTCTTTTAAGATGTGTAAGTACATATAAAGCTACGATTATCCCAGGGGTGGGTGGTTGTTGGGGAGAGAGGGAGGGAAATAACACTTATTAAAAGACGGCTGCTACACAGTACCCTGTCTTGTGCTGCTGAGGTAAACTATATTCTGATTTGATTTAAATTATAGCTCTTTGCTGCTGCTAGGCTCTAACTTATTATGAAATTTAAACTACAAGCTCTCTGCTGGGTTCCAAATTAAACCAGAAAACTCTCTTCTGTGTTTTAAATTTAAACTAAAAGTACTTTGCTGATGCTAGGCCCTGAGTGACTATTAAATTTAAACTACAAGCTCTCTGCTGGGTTCCAAATTTAACCAGAAAGCTCTCTTCTGTGTTTTAAATTTAAACTAAAAGTACTTTGCTGATACTAGGCCCTGAGTGACTATTAAATTTAAACTACAAGCTCTCTGCTGGGTATGAAATGTGACCAGAAAGTTCTCTTCTGTGTTTTAAATTTAAACTTAAACTGCTGCTACTAGGCCCTGACTGATTTAACAAAAAATAGTGGGATCACAGATTAATTAGCTTTAATACAAAGAATTCCTTTCAGAAAATTCCCAGAAGTATATACTCACAATTGCAGATCTCTCTCCAGAAGTAACAATCCCCTTTTCTAGTCCTTCAAGACAGTGCTGTGGTCCTAGGGCGAAGAAGGCTATGGTGGCATTCCAGTTGTTGATTATTGTTCCGAAGTCTGTTGAGTTTGTCTCTAATTTTGGCATGATGTATGTCAGTAGTGAGTGTTTGTCTAAGTTCCTGAATCTGCGGGAGGTGAGGAGTTGGGTATCCTGGCCTCTGACTCTGTTGGGGCTCGAATGAGCCAATCGTCTAAGTAGGGGAAGACAAATATCCCTAGAGTGCGGAGAAATTATGCTACCACAGACATGCATTTCATAAACACCCTTGGTGCTGAGGCCAGGCCGAAAGGAAGCACCCTGTATTGGTAGTGTTGTCCTTGAAAAAGGAACCGAAGGAAACTTCTGTGAGTTGGATGGATGAGAACATGGGTGTATGCATCCTTGAGATCTAGAGAACATAGCCAATCCTGACTCTGAAGGTATGGCAGCAGAGTTCCTAGAGAAATCATCTTGACAAGGAATTTGTTCAATTCTCTGAGGTCCAAGATAGGTCTGTATCCCCCTGTTTTCTTTGGGATAAAGAAATAGGGGGAGTAAAACCCTGTACCCTGTTGATGGATGGGTACTTCTTCTATTGACCCTTGGGCAAGAAGCATGGTGACCTCCTGACCTAACAGGTTGATGAGAGAGGCCGGAGAATTGAACTGCCTTACCATTGTGGGAGGGGGCATGCTCGAAAAATGAAGCTTGTACCCCTCTTTTATGATGGAGAGTGTCCAATGCTTTGCTGTTATCTGTCCCCATCTGGGGGAAAAATGGCCCAACCTTCCTGGAATGGTGGAAGGCTCTGGTCCATTGAGAGCCAGGAAGGCTAAGTTCTCTAGCTGAAAGTCAAAGGCCTTGTGGAGGCTGAGACTGCTGAGACGGTTGAGGCTTAACAGTCTTTGCTTTCCTTTGTTTGGATGGTTGCTGACTTTTCCGGACAGGTTGACCTGCAGAACATCCCTGCTGAGAATAAGCAGGATAAAATCTTTTCTTTTTAGAAAAGAATGGTTTCTTAAAAGATTTCTTTCTTGCAGGATCAGCTGTAGACTTGGATAATCTATCCAAGGTGGAGTTTTCAGCATCCATCTCATTGGCTTTCTCTTGCCAATCTTTACCAAACAGGTTCTCACCAGTCCAAGGAATATTTCCTAGCTTGTCTTGTACCCAGAGCTCCAGATCAGATGCCTGGAGCCAAGCAATTCTACGTGCACCTATGGCAATAGCAGAGGTTCTGCTTATGCACTCAAAAGCTGCATGGTTGACAAATTTTGAAACATCCTGGGCATGTTTGACCAGTGTGAGAAAATCCTGTCTTCTATCCTCAGGAAGAAGAGGGCCCAAAGCCTCTAAATCTCCTGTGACTTCCTTCAGGAACATTCCCATATATAGACTATAGGAACTGATCCTGGCAGAAAGCATGGAAGCTTGGAAGACACGACGTCCAAAAGCATCCAAAGTTCTGCACTCACGTCCTGGGAAATTAGAGGCATGTCTCTTTGCACTCTTGATCCTTCTCATAGCTGACTCCACTACAATAGAGTGGTGAGGAAGCTGAGTTTTCTGGAAATCAGGACAAGGAGGGACTCGATACAGAGTATCCAGTCTACGAGAGTGAGGAGAGGTAGTAAGAGGCGTCTCCCACATCCTTAGCATGAGATCATGCAAGATCTCATGGATGGGCAAGGTAGCTGCCTCCTTAGCATATTGTAAAATTTCAAACTCCCTTGCTCTGGGTTCTGTTTCAGGGGCCACAGAAATGGACAGACCCCGAGCTACCTCCCTGATGAAATCCTGAAAGGAAATGTCCTCTGGAGGAGACATCCTGCGTTTAGGGGAGGAAGGCTCCTCCGGGAGAAGTATTCCCACATTGAAAGAACTGTCAGAATCCTCAGATTCCTCCGAGGACTCGAAGTACCTTCTGTCGGGATGCTCTTGAAGAGCCCGATACCCGTACCGACTGAAGTCGGTACAGAGGGGAACCGGTACCGGTGTAACGGTACCGGAAGGCATTGCATGACTGGGTGCTGGCAATGCGGACAGCGATGTCGATGCCGATGCTATCAGTACCGGTACCGGTGCCGGAGTCGGTACCGGTTGAACTGTCTGACACGGTTCCGAGGGTATCGATGCCGCAAGGAGAGCCACCAGACTGCGTTCAATAGCCATAACCCTCTGGTCTATCGATGCTGCCGATGCCTGGGTATCGGTACCGGAGAAAACTGCCGGTACCCCAGAGCATGGCACCAGTAGTTCTGCCAAGGTCGAGGCATCGAGAACATCCTGGAGCTCCGATAATGCTTTGGAAGCCGAAGCCTCCCGCCGGGGCAATTTTGCCAGTACAGAATCCTCAAGGGCAACGCCGGAGGCATCTCGATGCTTAGAAGGAGATCTACCCTTTGAGGACTGGCTGGACTTATGTTTAGTTACCTGAGATCCATGGGAGGAAGATAAAGCCCTGGAAGACGTCGATGCCACCGAAGCTGCATCCGAGGGAAACAGGGTACTGAGCTTGGCAGCTCGGTTCTGTCGACCTCTCTTGGACATCATGGCACAGGCCATACATTCTGAGATGGAATGGTCAGGACCTAAACATTTCAGACACCGCTCATGGGTGTCAGTGACGGAGTTGGTACCGCCACACTTGGTGCACTTTTTAAAACCCGAAGAGGGTTTTTCCATTGTGGAAAATAATCTTGGGCCTAAGGCCCAAAAAGGCGCTTGCACCTGGAAAAAATGGGAAAAATACTACAAATTTTTTTTTTAAAGTAAAGAAAGAAAGAAGAAAAAACCGGCGGTACCAGTAAAGCATTGAGAAAGGCAGACGCGACCACAAAAATGAAGGAAAATTTTCTGCGGTGACAGGAACACGACCTGCTGGCTCCACGGAAAACGAAGAACTGGAGAGAGGCAGTTGGGAAAGGTGGGAAGACAGCATGCAGGCGCTGTGGGATGCTCCCAAAAGCTTTCTAATTGGACGCTGGGGAGCGTTCCCGCGCAGGCTCCGTCGGTACCGACGATACCCATATGGGATGACTACATTCCTGCTTGTTCCTGGAGATACAGATATTTATTTCAATTACTCCATTTCCTCACCTTCATATCATTTCTGGCATATCTTATTTATTTATTTTTATTTATTTTATTTAACATTTTTTATATACCGCACTATTCATCATCAGTGCGGTTTACATTGAACATCAACATACCTGTCAATCCATGACTGATCTAGGTTTACAGATAACAGGGAAGATAAACTGGGAGTTAACTGGGGAATAACTATCTACATAATTATACATAATTATATATACATTGAATTATAATAATTATATATACATTGAATATATACATTCTTCAATAAAGACGTAAGCAAAGAATTCATTTTATCGCTCCACTATGACCTTGTCCTCTCCTTTCACTCCTTTATCATCCAATGGTCCAACTCCCTCACATGCATTTTGCTTTCAATGTACCTGAAAAAGTTATTATGAGTTTTGGCTTCTACGGCAAGCTTTTTTTTCTTTAATTCTTTTTTTCCCTGCCTTATTAGTACTTTGCATCTAACTTGCCAGGTGTTATGCTGTTTCCTCTTTTCTTCATTTGAATCTTGACTCCATTTTTTGAAAGGGGTTTTTTTTGCCTCTCTCACCTCACCTTTAAACCATGCTGGCAGTCATTTGGCCTTCCTTCAACCTTTTTTAAAACATGGCATACACCTGGTCTGGGCTTCCAAAATGGTATTTTTAAACAATGTCCAGGCCTGATATAAACTTTTAAACTTTACAGCTGCTTCTTTTAGTTTTTTCCTAAACATTTTCCTTATTATATCATAGTCTTCCATTTTAGAATTAAGTGTTAGAGCAATAGATTTCTTTGCTGTCCTCCTTCTATATAATAAATCTAATTTGATCATGTTACGATCACAATTGTTATGTGGCCCCCAACACCATTACCTCCCGCAGCAGATCCTGTATTCTACAAAGGACTAGGTCTAAAATAGCTCTCCCTTGCCTAGGTTCCTGAATGAGCTGGATCGGGGACATCCAGCTCAGGCAAGCTAGCGAATGGGGATATGCAGCGTCAAAGCACATTAACAATATAAGCCCCCATTCCCCAATAATTGTCATATGCTGGAATACAGGGGGGATAGGAGTGTAACTCCTTCTCCATGTCCTCCAGATGCTTTCCAGGGAAAACAGACATTTTACCGTAGCCTGTCTGTTCATGCCTGGAGCAAGTCTAATACTAGCCGCAATTTGGGACATCCAGGGCAATTCTGAGATCGGGTGTGGATGTCTGAGATGGCGGTACCATTCCGGCCATGCCTCCATTCAGACCTGGATGTCCTCACGCTCTGGACATCCCCAGAGGCGGCTTGTAAAATAGCACTAGGGACCATCTTTGTGATTTGGATGTCTGCATGCCTAAATCATGTACAGCCCATGGTTTTCAGTACTTTCTTTATGCTGACGACTCTCAGATCTACCTTTCTGTGCCTGAAATCTCTCCAGGAATCCAGGCCCAGATCTCTGCTTGCTATCCAACACTGCTGCCTGGATGTCTCACCGCTGTGTAAAAGTAAACATGGCCAAAACTGAGCTCCTTATCTTTCCCCCTAAACACACTTCCCCCTTCCTCCCTTCTCTATTTCAGTGGTTAACACTACACTCCTCCCTGTTTTCTCAGCTCACAACCTCGGGGTCATCTTTGACTCTACTCTCTCTTACTCCAGTCCTGAAATGTTTTTTCATCTTGATTAGATTGTAAGCTCTGATGAGCAGGGTCTGTGTCTTACAGCGCTATACAAATGATTAGTAAGTAGTAAGGAAGAGTTTAGAGGGGTAGTTACTAAGCTATGGTAAACTAAGGCATTTTACTGCAGTGATATTTACTGTGGGAGTCATTGCAGTTAGTAACGCCCAAGATAAATATAAATTTTGTGTTGCTGCAGCTGGGAACATTGCATATTCCTGGCTATAATAATACAGACAGCTGGCCCAAGTCAGGTCTATAATCTCTTAAAGGGGTCAGTGGTAGAATAAATTAATCCCATCTCCTGAAAATCACCAAGCAAGAAAGACCAGTGCTCTAAATGCCAAACCCCACTCCCCAGCACCTACTGTGGGGTTGTCCCTAGTGGCTAATGGGTAGACAGCAGTGATACTCAGTTTTTACCAACCCACAAATGCCCAGGTTCAAAATGACACACATTGGCCCTCGGCTACTGTTATGGGTCAAGCTGTCAAACAACAGCATATACCCCTTATTTGGCAGATTGACCCCTAATGGTAATATCAAAAACCTCTACCAGGAGTCAACTTTCCCTTAAGATTCCCCTATGCTCTACTTAATCTCCTTTTCTTTAAAGAAATGGCATTCCTTTTTCTAATTTTCTATATTTATTCTATTTTAATTTAATTGTATACCACTTTGATATACCACAATTCTGGGATAATCAAACTAAATAAAACATAAACCTTTCTGAATCCAGATATTTGATTGTGGCAGGAATGACTAGGGATTACTCCTGCAGACCTAATAGCTACCACGGAACCTCTGCAGTAGGTGTCAGGGGACTTTGTGATTGGTGCCGACCCTTTAAAGAGGCTCCCCATGAGCATCAGGCTATGAATTAGCAGCTCAATGCTCTCAGAGAGGAAAGATAATGTCAGCTTGAAGCTGGTGCTATTTTTCCAGAATTAACAGCTTGCAAAGTTAAATGTAAGCTGCGTTATGCAATTTGCATAATAAGGAGATGCTTTGCATTGATTTCCATGCTGTGCATCTCATTTTGTAGCTTGCTTTGCAGTAAACTAACTTGCATTAAGGACAATTTTTGCTTTTTAACATGCATTATTTGGCCAAAATTGTGCATTATTCCTCTAACTCATGTTAGTAATGACCTCTCTTAGTAGTTAGAGAAGCAGACTGCGAAATCAGGGAGTTCAGGGTCATATTCTATTTCTTCCATTGACACTCCCTGTGACCTTGGAAAAGAATTCACTCTTCGTTGCCTCAGGCACACCTTAGATTGTGAGCCCATTTGGGCAGGGAAATAACTTATGTACCTGAATGTAACGTGCCTTGAACTTGGAATTGGAAAAGGTGAGTAATAAATCCAGATTAAGTTCTGAATTCTTGCTTGAACATCCAGTCTAGTAGGTCCATGTGGCCTTACCATTACAGACATTGGTTGGTTTCTCAAGCACTATAGCCCGCTGGTACCAACATGGCTAACCATGGCCTGCAGGCTACCAACATGGCTGGTACCAACATGGCTAACCATGGCTGGTACCAACATGGCCTGCAGGAATGCTAGGTTGTGCTTCCTTCCTCCTCCCTTTGTTTAGTCCTTCTCACCTCTCTCCTTGGCTCTGTCTTTGAGGAAGTGAAGGGTGGTTTGTTTCTAATAATGCAACCTCCCATACCTACAGCTACCACTGCAAAATCATGCGGGTAGACAAGAACCACTGGGCCCTTCCAGTCAGTCTACTTCACCCATCAGTGCTTTAGATGTTAGTCAATCCTTAGTCTTCTCTGCCATCAGATATTATTCCTGCCAACTTCTAGAAAGCTACTACTTTGCAAACCCACAGTCCAAGTACTCAAACAGCTGGGGTCGTAGGATACGAAAAATACGTAAAATAGAAACACTTCTAAATTTCAAAAAGGGAATGGCGCCAAAAAATGTAACTTATTTTTGCAAATACAGTGGATAAAGTTGTATATTTTTCAGATTTCAACTGCTGCGCAGGATTAAATCATATTACAGCTAATGACCTTAGGATCATTCTTCTAGCTTTCATCCTGTCCTGGTTCAGTTTATCACAATTTTCTATATCTAGAGTTTTCAATTTTTTCAAGGCTTTACACGTTGGTACAGAACTCAGCTGCTTGCTTGTTGGCAGATATCCCAATTTTGTTCATTGTAAACCGCCCTGACTTAATGATAGGACGGTATAGAAAACCGGTTAAATAAATCTGATCATATTACTCCCAAGTTTACATTGGCTATAGGTGGGTTCGAAATTTTAATTTAAATTGTTTACTATTTTTCACCAGGCTTTATGTGTGGATGCCCTGCAATATATTAATATTCACTCAGGTTGAGGGGACTCAACTGCTCCATATATTTTCAATTAGGCAATGATATTCATTGAAAACGCATACTCACACCTTATCAGTTGCAGGTCCAATAGAAAGGACTAGACTACAAGCGCAGTTCAGAATGATTAATATGGTGAGAGTGTCCAGTGTTCAGCTGAAGGCATTATTTTGTTGAAAAATTTCATGTAGTGATCAGGGAGTAAAAAGAAGCTTGCTTATGGTGATTACAGTAGCTGAGGAGTTTTACAGTGAGCAGTGTACAAAACTGGACATCAGCGGTGAGATAGATTAAACTGTTAAACTCATTACAGTAAGGTAATTAATTTTTCATGAATTTTACACATCAAAACCACACAAAAAGCGTAGCTACTCACCTGTAACAGGTGTTCTCCAGAGACAGCGAGAATCAGTCCTCACATATGGGTGACATCGGCGCTGATGGAACCCACGCAGAAGCATCTCCCCAGCTTTCAAAGAAAGCCTTTGGGAGATACACCGCACATGCGTGGTCCATTTCCAGCCCAAGGGTGCCATCTTGACTCAGTCTAATGACATAGCTAAGACAGCCAAGGGAAAAATAAAATATGGTAAAGAAGCAACTCCAAGGCGAGGAGGGAGGGTTGTTAAGACTGATTCCTACTGTCCCCAGAGAACACTTGTTACAGGTGAGTACGTTTTTTCTGGGAACAAGCAGGAAGTCCATCCTCATATATGGGACTCCCCAGCTACAGGCTACTGAGAAACTGCAAAACAAAAATGCCACAGTAACCTGAAAGGGTGAGCCATGATCAGCAGCAGTTGAGTCCCTACTGAGAGACTCTCGCAAGACCCAAGTGTCCGGCAGAGAACCAGCACTCCGGTAGCCTGCACACAGAAGGGTCGGAGGGCAGGAGTTGCCTAAACCCCAAAGAGATTACGAGTATGGCCTGGCCGAAGGCACTGTCCCATCGGGACTCCCTCTCCAGGCAGTAGTGAGCTGCGAAGGTATGGACTGAAGACCAGTTGTGGCCTGGCAGATTTCCGTCACATGGACAGATTTGCCATGGAAGTAGCCATGGCCCTGACACTGTGCGCCATCACCTTCTAGTCCAGTGAGATCCCTGCTTGCTCGTAGGCAAGGGTAATGCAGTCCACCACCCAAGTGGACAGAATTTGCTTAGTCAATGAGAGCCCCAGACAGCTGGGGTCGTAGGATACGAAAAGCTGTGGTGCTTTGCAATGGACCTGAGTCCATTATAGGTAAAAGGACAGGGCTCTCTTACAATCCACATAGTGGATAACGGACTCTGCCCTACCGGCATGAAGCCTCGGAAAGAAGGTGGGAAGATCCATCTCCTGGTTGAGGTGGAATGGAGACACAACCTTTGGCAGAAACTTAGGGTGTGTGTGGAGCATCACCCTGTTCTTGTAGAACCTTATGTAGGGGGGTCTCTGCCACCAGAGCCTGGTGCTTGCTCTGCGAGCTGATATGAGTGCTACCAGAAAGGGAACCTTCCAGGATAGGTACTGGAGGTGGCAGGTAGCCAGAAGCTCAAACGGAGGCTTAGTGAGCTGTGAGAGCATCACATTGCGATCCCACTCCACCGCCAGGGGGCGGACGGGGGGTATACATAACATGAGACCCCGTAGGAATCGGGACACAAGGGGCTGAGCCGAGAGGGGTTTTCCCTCAACAGAATGGTGATGCGCTGCGAAGGCGCTCAGGTGTACTTTGGCCGAATTGGACTTCAGTCCCACCTGCGATAGGTGAAGCAGTTACTGGACTACCACTTGTACGGAGAGCAGGAAAACAGGCTTGCCCGCCTTCCTGCACCCCACACTGAGAATCGGCGCCATTTGAAGGCATATATCCTTCTGGAGGCGACCTTACAAGAGGCCAGAAGAATCTCTGCCATGTCCCATGGGAGGTTGAGGTGGCTAACGCTAACCTTTCAGCAGCCAAGCCGTGATTGAGAGGGACCACAGATTGGGGTATAGGAGTGAGCCCTGCTCCTGTGAGAGCTTGGCCCAGGGGAATCAACGACACCGCCAATAGGAAGAGGAGCATTGGGAATCAGGGCTGCCTAGGCCTGAGAGGGGCTATCAGCATTAGCGATGCTCTGTCGCGCAGGACCTTCAATAGTGTCTTGGCTACCAGCAGTGTCAGTGAAAAAGCTCTTACGTCCACAAGAGGAGGAATGCATCCACTGCCACCCAGGACGGGTGCAGCTAGTAAGAGCACAATCAGGGTAACTGCGTATTGTCCGGCCTGGCGAACAGGTCCAGGAGGCTACCACTGGATCCAGGAGTCACTCATGCAGCTGGAGGACCCTGTTCAGTTTGTCCACTAAGGCATTGTCTTGACCCGGGAGGTACACCATCCTTAGGAGCATTCCTCAGTGTGCAGCACAGGAGCAGAGGGGGTATGACCCTGTTCCCCCCTGTTTGTTCACGCAGAACATTGAGACCTGACTGTCAGTCTGGATAAGCACTGGGTGGTGTTGGAACTGGTGGAGGAAGGCTCGGAGGGTAAGGTATATTGCCTGGAATTCTAGCCGTCCGATTTGCATTTAGGATTCCTTCTAGGACCAGTTGCCTTGCATCTGGAGGTTCTCGCAATGCATTCCGCAGACCATTAGAGAGGCATCCATGGTGAGGACCTTCTAGGCCGGGATGCCTGGAAGGGCATCCCGGCCTGAAGGTGATGTGGACTCTGCCATCATATAAGAGAGTCCGCCAGTTGACGGGTCACTTTCACTCTGTCCGGGAGACTGCCTGTGGCTTGCGTCCACTGGGAGCGGAGGCAACAATGGGCTGCCCTTATGAGCACGTAAGGCATATGGGGTCACGTGGACCATGGAGGCCATGTGTCCCAACAGGCGGAGTAGGAGCCGGACAGGTAGCATCCAGCAATGGTGTACCTCTGCGGCTAGCAGCCTGAGGCATTCTGACCTCTCCTCAGGGAGGAAGGTTTTTGCCTGGAAGGTATCTAGTTGCACCCCTATGAACTCTAGGCACTGGGAGGGAGTGAGGTGGAACAGGGTAGTTTACCTCTGCAGCCATGTCCACCTTTATAAGCCAGTCATCCAGGTAAGGTAAGACGAAGGACCCTTAGAGCCTGAGGTAGGCTGAGACCACTGTGAGGCACTTTGTGAAGACCACTGATGAGGAGGCCAGACCGAAGGGCAGCACCTTGTATTGGTAGTGCTGTCCTCCCCACCACGAACCGGAGGTATTTTCTGTGGCTGGGATGAATTGGGATGTGAGCATCAGCATCCATTAGGTCTAAGGAACATAGCCAGTCTCCCTGCTAGAGGAATAACAGTAGTGTCGCAAGGGAGAGCATCTTGAACTTCTCCCTGACCAGAAACCTACTGAGCTCTCGCAGGTCCAGGATGGGCCTGAGGCCCCCAGTCCTCTTGGGGATGAGGAAGTACCTGGAATAGAAGCCTGTGCCCCAGAGATGTTCTGACAGTGGCTCGACTGCTTTGTCATCGATTAGGCCTGCTAGCTCAGTGACAAGCAGGGTCTGGTGAAGGAGAGGTCTGGTACGCTCCCCTGGGAAGTACAAGGGTGGCGCCTGTTGTAGATGGAGGAGGTAGCCCTCCTTGACTACCTGTAGTCAAACAGGGCTAGGTGCCCCCCTGTGGGCAACAGAGGACCCCCTGGAGGTAGGGAGATCTCGCCTGGGCAGTCAAAAGCTCCCCCCCCCCCCAGGCTGGGCCAGAGCTGGCACCTGGGACTATGTCTCTGATCTTTTTGTTGCTGGCCCTGTTGAGGGGCCGAAAAGGCCTGGAAGTGCGGAGTATCACTAAAGCCTCCTTTCTTCCTCGGGAAGAAGGGCTTTTCCCCCTAAGCTTTCTTCTGGGGCTGCACAGAGATCTTCTTGAACAGCCTGGCTCTCGTCACATACTCGGTCTCTATCTCCGCTGCCTTATCTGACATGGGCTTCCTGAATAGGTTTTCTCCTATTTCATCCTACGCAGGGAACATCTATCAATTTGTCCTGCACTCATTGTTCCATGTTGGATGACTGCAGCCATTCCTGGCTCCGTGCCCCGATGACTGCAGCGGCCACACTGGCCGTTGACTCGAAGCCATCATAGGCTGTCCGGGATAAAAATTTCAAGCATACTTTTATTTCAGAGGTCAGGGTCTTGAACCTCTGTAAGGGTTCCCCACAGAGGCCTGCCGAGAATCCCCCAAGCTCCTTCGACAGTTCCTTCTGGTACATGCCGATGTAGAGCTCATAGGACTAGATTCGACACGTTAGCATTGAGCCCTGAAAAGCCTTCCAGCCAAAGGCATCGAGGCTTCAGGCCTCCCTGCCAGATGGTACCGTCGAATGGGTTTTTTGGCTCTTAAGCCAGCGCACTGCCGACTCTACAACAATGGAGCTGTGGGGAAGCTGGGTCTTTTGGAACTCAGGGCTTCGGCGTACCCTGTACATGGCAACGAGGCACCTACTAATAATTGTAACAGACGCCGGTGTTTTCCACATACGGAGGAGGCAGTGGTTGAGAATTGGGGGCACAGGTATCATGGGGGTTTCCCTAGGGGGTGCCTCGTATTGGAGTATCTCCAATTCCTCGGTGCGCGGGTCCTCCTCGGCCTCGGTCTCGGTAGCGAGAGCCTTGGCCATGTCCCTCACAAAATTGAGGAATGTAATTTATTTATTTATTTATATTTCTTATATACCGCACTATTTGTGATCAGCGCGGTTTACATAAAACAAACAGTATCCGACAATAAACAAAAGTCAGGTCATTACAATGAACAGGAATAATTAACTTGGATAACAGGGGAAACTATCTACATGTGCGGATCATTGAATAGGTAACTATATACATGTCAGGTGGAGTTATTGCGTGTCGATCATACTTGGTGGCAGGGGTTCGGGGCAGTCAGAGAGGTATTTAATAAAGAGAAGGTGTTTTAAGGCCTTCCTGAACTGGCTCAGGTTGGGGATAGCTCTGATGTGTGGTGGTAGGGAGTTCCAGAGACTTGGGGCGCATAGACTAAAGGCTCTGTTTGATGTTGCTATGGAGCATCTTGTCCTGGCTTTCGGTATTGCTAGCATGTTGGCTACAGCGGTTCTTCTTATCCTGTTGGGTGTGGGTGGTTGGATGAGGTCACATAGTGAAGAGGAGGATAGCCCCTTGATGGCCTTGAATGTCATCACTAGGGTCTTGAAGCTGATCCTGGCTTGAATGGGGAGCCAGTGAAGCTGCTTCAGGAGGGGTGTGGTATGCTCTCTCCTTGGCGCTCCGAAGAGGATTCGCGCTGCACTGTTCATGGCGAGTTGTAAGGGATGTAAGGTGGCCTGAGGGAGTCCTTGTAGGATGGCATTTGAATAATCAAAATGAGGAATGATGAGGGCTTGATAAATGGTGCGGAAGTATGTCCTTGGATGGGGAAAGTAATGGGGGGGATGGGGAAGTAATGTCCTTGAATGGGGAAAGTCATCGGGGGAGATGGGTCCAAGAGCACGTCACAGTGTCGCCTCATGTCTGGGGACTCTTCGTCTTCAGTCTCTCATTCAGACTCAAAGTCCGAGTATGAGTCAGACATCACGTGGTCACCTTGGTCGAGGGCCGCTCTCAGCGGTCCGTGACTTCCTGAGGATCGTCGGTCTGAGCCGCGAGCACTTGCCAGGGGGGCCGCTGTCCCAAGAAATGGGACCAGGACCTTGTCTGGGGCCAGGGCTCTCTCGAGGCCGATGGCACTCGAGGACCGGCTCAATGTCTGGGGAAGCCCTCAATGTCAAGGGTCCCATCGTTGGGGCGGATGAACCGGACGAGTCGTATATGTACCGTTGCATGGCCAACCAAAAAGTCCAACCAAAAAGCACGAAACCACATAAAATGTGAGAAACCCAGTCCAAACATGGTAAAGAGAAAAAGGACAGCCACTTTATTCGAAATTTTAACAGGGGTCCTGGGGTGGGATTTCTCCTTTTTCCTGGAACCATCCTCTGAGGCGGTCTTCGAGGATTTTTTCTTGTGCTCCACCTCTAGGGATTTCTGCTTTGAGGAACGGCAGCCACAAGACTCTGAGAAGGCGAAGCACAGAGGTATCAGAGGGGGCCCTGGAGCGTAGAATCACCAGAGACTTTGGTGCGGAGTCGGACTTTTGAAAAAAACCCTTTTCTGCTGCTGATGGCGGTTCTTGAAGGCCTTAGAGGTCATGGTTCTGCAGAGCTCGCAGTCAGAGTGTTCTGGGCCGAGACATCAGAGGCAGCAGTCGTGTGGGTCGGTGAGTGACATTATTTTGCCACACCAGTCTCACTTTTTGAAGCCACTGAAGGCCATCGGAAAAAGAGGGTCCCCACCTCTCGGCAGGGATCCAAGGTCTTCGACTGAAAAAGGGCATGAATGCCAGTCAAGGAACACCTTAATGAAAATTGAGAAAAGAAATAGATGAACCAGAGGAGCGATGCAGAGGCGAGCTGGACCAGGGGTGGGAAGGAACCGGTACACAAACCTGACAGAAACTCAATAATAAAACTCAGACTTATTGCAGGGAAAACTGGACAATGTTCGATAGGCTCCGTGGAAAAAAGGAGACTGAGGCAAGATGGCACCCTTGGGCAGGAAGTGGACCACATCCATGTCTCGGAACACTGAGGAGATGCTTCCACGTGGGCTCCGTCGGCGCTGACGTCACCCATATATGAGAACTGACTTCCTGCTTGTTCCCGGAGAACTAGTCATATGTCTAAAAACAAAAATACATTGGCGACATAGGAGTGTGAAAATCAATTTCAATATTGCTTTTTGGAAAGAAAGTTCCAGTATTTCTTTCAAGTGGAAGAAAATGCATTACTACATATATAGACACAAATGTGTCAGGAACAGATGAAAACTAGGAACCAGAAAGCAAATTAACACTATTCATATTGAAAAATAGCTATAGATTTACTCACATGAGAAAATACACACCCCAAAAATTGCTTCTTGACATCCATCCAGCTTATTTGGGAAAGTTGTTAATATAAATAGGCAGTCTTTTCTTTTTTCCCTTGCCCAGAAATGAACATTTTCAGAACTCTGTTAGGGGTGCTGTCCTGCCTGTGTTTTGCTTTGAACATCTGCCTTTCTCCCTCCTCCTCCTTCCCTCACTCCAAAAGAAACAGATGTACAAATGGTTAATCTGGAAAAAGCTGCCCGACCACTTGAAAAGGCGCTGGTATAACATAGCTGGTAACCCACTCTGCTCCAAGGGACTCAGCCTCTGCATGTTATTTATAGAGCCCTCACCGCTCAACCTGGGCTAGAGTTTGATGGTAATGCAAAGTGTATTCTCCCTTTCTCACTCCCTTACCCCTAAACTCACAGACCAGCAGTAGCTAGACATCAGTGGGAGCGTAAGACAAAGCCTGTAGCATTAACAGTAGGGCCCTCAAAAATCAGATCTCAAGTATGACTGACAAGAACCATCTTCATGATGTTGTTTTACCAGAGTCTGAGGATGCTGCCATGCTTAGGAGAGTAACATCTAAATGAGCACACATTCCTGCATACAGGTGTAAAGCAAACTTAGGAACGCTAGAACTGTTTAAAAAACCATCACATGTTCCTTCTTCACCTCAGGAATTAACAAAGTATCTCAGGGTTTCAGACTCCTTTTTTAACCTTATTTTTCCCACTAAGAACTCCTCTCCCCTTCCCCCTTTCTCAGTCTCTGTGGATAACTCTCTACGCCTCCCTATTTCCTCGGCTCGCAACCTTGGGGTCATCTTTGACTCCTCTCTCTCCTTCTCCACACACATCCATCTGATAGCTGAACTGCCGTTTCTTTATCTGTAACATCAACAAAATCTGCCCATTCCTTTCTGAACACACTACTAAGACACTTATCCACTCCTTAATCACCTCCCGTCTTGACTATTGTAACTTACTCCTTGCTGGTCTCCCTCTGAATCATCTCTCTCCCCTTCAATCTGTTCAACACTCTGCTGCGTGGCTAATCTTCCGCCAGCCTCGTCATGCTCATATTACCCCTCTTCTCAAGTCACTTCATTGGCTCTGTATCCGTTTCCGCATCCAGTTCAATACTCCTGCTGACCTATAAGTGCATTCACTCTGAAGCTCCTCACTACCTTTCCTCTCCTATATCTCCCTACACCCCTCTCTGGAGACTGGCAAATTGCTTCTATCTGTGCCCTTCTCTTTTATTGCTAACTCCAGATTTCACTTTCACCTTACTGCTCCTTATGCCTGGAATAAATTACCTCAGTCTGTACGTCAGGCGCCTTCTCTGGTTTCAAATCCAGGCTGAAAATTCACCTCTTCGCTACTGCTTTCGGATCTTGACTCACCTGATGATGTTTGTGTTTCTTTACCATTCCCTCTAGATGTATCCCTGTCTATACCTACTGTGTTGTCTGTCTTGATTAGATTGTAAGCTTTGATAAGCAGGGGCTGTCTCTTACATGTCTGTGTAGCACTGCGTATGTCTTGTAGCGCCATACAAATTCTCAATAGTAGTAGTAGTATCATCATAAAACTTCATAAACTCAGATTAATAATTCAATTTAGGCCATGGATTAAGTTTAAATTCAGGATCTACGAGCAAAATTTTGCAGAGTGACCTCCCCATGGAGGGACATCAGGACGCACCTAGCCGATTGGATTTTCAGGATATGCACAATGAATAGGCATGAAATATATTTGCATGTATGCATATTCAATATAGTAATTCTGAAAGCTTGACTGACTAGGAGGTGTGTCCTGAGAACTGGATTGAGAAGCACTGTGTCAGATGAAGACTTAAGTCACTACTGAGGCTGACAGGAAACAAGTACACCAAATACTGAGCTTACCTCCAGCGGTATTATCATGCTGCCTCCCAACCTTATTCTTCAAGTTGATCACTCCAGCCTGACAGCAAGAAAAGTGCTTAAGCACATCACCTTCCTTTGCTGCAGAGCCAAGTCTTACTCTAAGAGTTGCAAAATCAGGTGGCTCTTAGCAAGAGCTTTGGCCCACAGCAGGAGGAGATGATGTGCTTAAGCACTTCTTGTGCTTCTGGGTTAGAGTGGTTTATTTAAGTTGGTTGTTAGCACGGTGGCAATTTTAGAAACCACTACAGAATTTGCTACATGCCGACTCCCAACCCTGACACCTTGAGGGGCAAGATAGCATTCTAGGAGTGGACATGGACCTTTTTTGCTTCTACATTTTATTGTATATCTCTAGAGTTTGCCTAGTGCTTACACCCTGTTTCTTTTGATCTAAGACAGGTTCAAACATTACAATATGGGGCTTCAACGGTCGCCTACAGCAGCAGATTCTGGGGAAAGGGAAGCAGCAGAAAGTAATGCAGGCAAAGCAAAACAATAGGTGCTGACAGACACATAAATGAAAGGTGGGCAATTTTCAAATAGCCCATTTACCCAGTAACTAATTTTGGGAAATTTCCCTCATTGGAGATCATTTTAAAAGTCTTTTAGATGTAAAATCAGAGATTTATGCATGGAAATTACTTATAACACTACCCAATGTATACACAGGGCCGGCCCGTCCACTGAGCAAGAATGCTGTTTGCACAGGGCCCCGTGTTTCAGGGGGCCCCGCGCAAACAACATCTTGAATACCGGCAGCAGGCAGGGCAGCTTTAGAGGGAGCTGGAGAGACCCTGGCTCCCTCTAACAGCTGCCGAAGTGAAGCGCATCTTTTCCCTTCATGTCGGCAGCTGTACTGAAGTTTAGAACCCTGCCGCGCTGAGCGTGGGAAACAGGAAGTTCCCTTTGACCTCAGCGCGGCAGCATTCTACACGTCAGTACAGCAGCTGAAGTGAAGGGAAAAGGCACGCTTCACTTCGGCAGCTGTAGAGGTGAGCCAGGGCCTCTCCGGCTCCCTCTTAGCTAGCCGCGGGGCTCTTCAGGAGGGGAGGGCTTGGACTTGTACTTGTACTGAAAATGGGCTGGGGGGTTACTAGGACTGGAAATGGGCTGTGGGGGGTTGCTAGGACTGGATATAGGCTGTGGGGGGTTGCTAGGAATGGAAATGGACTGGGGGTTGCTAGGACTGGAAATGGACAGGGGGGTTACTAGAACATAAGAACATAAGATATACCATACTGGGTCAGACCAAGGTCCATCAAGCCCAGTATCCTGTTTCCAACAGTGGCCAATCTAGGTCATACGTACCTAGCAATATCCCCAAAAGACACAGGTTCCACAATGCTTGTACTGGGTCAAGCATTGATTATCCTGGGTCCCTTTTTAATAGTGGTTTATGGACCTTTCCTCCAGGAACTTGTCCAAACCTTTTTTAAACCCAGCTGCACTAACAGCCCTTACTACATCCTCCGGTAACAAATTCCAGAGTTTGATTACACGTTGAGTGAAAAAATATTTTCTCTTATTTATCTTAAATAGTTTACCCTGTAGCTTCATTGCATGTCCCCTAGTCTTTCTATATTCTGATAGCGTAAACAATTGATCCACGTTTACCCGCTCCACTCCATTCATTAATTTATAGACCTCTATCATATCTCCCCTCAGCCATCTCTTTTCCAGGTTGAAGAGCCCCAACCTTTGTAGCCTCTCTTCATAGGAGTAGCCTTCCATCCCCTTCACCATTTTGGTGGCTCTTCTCTGTACTTTTTCTAATAATGCTATGTCCTTTTTAAGATAGGGTGACCAGAACTGCACACAATATTCAAGGTGCGGTCGTACCATGGAGCGATACAGAGGCATTATAATATCCTTTGTTTTGTTCTCCATCCCTTTCCTTATGATACCTAGCATTCTATTTGCTTTCTTGGCTGCCGCTGCACACTGGGCGGAGGGTTTTAACATGTTATCCACAATGACTCCTAAATCTTTTTCCTGGGTGGTGGTTCCCAATGTGGAACCTTGCATTGTGTAACTATAGTATGGGTTGTTCTTTCCTAGGTGCATAACTTTGCACTTGTCCACATTGAATTTCATCTGCCATTTGGATGCCCAGTCTTCCAATTTATCCAGATCCTCCTGCAGTTTTCCACAATCCTCTTGGGTTTTAACAACTTTAAACAGTTTTGTATCATCTGCAAATTTGATAACCTCACTCGTTATTCCCTTTTCCAGGTCATTTATGAATATGTCAAAAAGTAGCGGACCCAGTACAGATCCCTGGGGTACTCCACTATTCACCTTTTTCCATTGGGAATATTGGCCATTTAGCCTTACCCTCTGCTTTCTATCTTTTAACCAGTTCCCGATCCACAACTAGAACTAGCTAGGACTGGAAATGGGCTGTGGGGGGTTGCTAGGACTGGATATAGGCTGTGGGGGGGGGGGGGGGGTGCTAGGACTGAAAATGGGCTGGGGGAGTTACTAGGACTGGAAATGGGCTGTGGGGGAGGGTTACTAGGACTGAAAATGGGCTGAATGGAGGGGGGGTTGAACTGCAAATAGCTGATGGGGAGGGGGTTGGAATGGAAATGGGCTGTGAGGGAAGGATCTAGGACTGGAAATGGACTGTGGAGGGAAGGCTTGAACTGGAAATAGCTGATGGGAAGGGGGGCTTGGACTGGAAATGGGCTGTGGGAGGGAAGCTAGGACTGGAAATGGGCTGATGGAGGGGCTAGGATAGGACTGGACATAGGCTGTTGGGGGGGCTAGGATTGGAAATGGGTTGTGGTGGGGGCTTAGATTGAAATGGGCTGAGTGGAGGGGAGCTAGGATTGGAAATGGGCTGATGGTGGGGCTAGGAAAGGACTAGCAATAGGCTGGTGGGGGGCTGGGATTGGAAATAAGCTGATGCGTGGACTAGAAGGGAGCAGATGCTGGGTGTGGCTGGAACTAGAAGGGAGCTTATGAGGGGCTCAGATAGGACTGGAAATGGATGGGGGAGCTAGGACTGGAAATGGGCTAATGGTGGGGCTAGGATTGGAAATGGGCTGATGCAGGGACTAGAAGGGAGCGGATGCTGGGTGGGGCTGGAACTAGAAGGGAGCTGATGTTGGGGGAGGATTAGAATGGGATGGAGCTGGGAGAGTGAAATGGAGAGGGGAAAAATATTTTGTGTGGGAGGGAAGAAAAATCTACAATTGGCCGGGTATTGGGAGAGGAAGTGGGGATTGAGGATGGAGGGGTAAAATTTGAGCGAATGAAAAAGGAATAAAAGAGATGGAGGAAAGAGCAAAAGCAAAAGGAGAAAGATTAGTATGTTAAAGCAGATGTAGAGAGAGAATGGAAAAAAACTAGAAGAGAGAAGAAAGGACAAATGGACAGCAGACGATGGAGAGTTAGCAGAAGACACGAAGAAACCAGAAGAAAGTGGCTGGAGCAATTGCAACTGGAAAAAAAATGCACAAAAGGTAGAAAAATATCTCTTTATTTTGACCCAGGATATCAATGCTTGACCCAGTACAAGCATTGTGGAACCTGTCTTTTGGGGAAACTGCTAGGTACGCATGACCTAGATTAGCCACTGTTGGAAAAAGGATACTGGGCTTGATGGACCTTGGTCTGACCCAGTATGGCATATCTTATGTTCTTATGTTATGAATTTATTAAATGGAATATGTCAGCTCTGGGAAATGTGCATCATTAACGTCTGCGCTTTGTTTAGTACAAGAGGAAGTTAATTTATAGTTTTATTTCTACAGTGTTGTTGTACATTCCAAGTTTGGCTTTTGGGGTTCCCAATCTAATTATTGTCTTCCTATTTCTAAATTGTGATTCCTTGTTCTTTGTTTGGTGACAGTCTATGTTTTGCATGTGTAACTGAGCTGAGGTTTATGTAGTTTCTATTTGACATTGCCACTTGTTCTCTTTCCCCAGTAGGTCATGTATTGTTATTCTCTGAAATGTATTGGTTTAATATTTGCAGTGTTTCCTTTTGATAGGTAGGGTATAGTGCTTTGTGAGTCCTGGTAGTGCTGTTAGGATACGGCGGGTTTGCTATGGGTTCTAAACGGGCAGTGTTTGTAGTAGTTCCTAATGTGCCTGGCGGTTGGCACTGGATTATAGTAATGTAGAAATCTTTTAGTCTTTCTTTATCCATACATTAACTTTTAGTAAACATGAGTATGTTAACATGATGCAAATATTTATGCAAATGAGACCCCTTATGCAAATGAGACCCCCACACCGAGTCTCCACACATGGCCCCGCCCCCCCCCTTGGGCCGCCCCTGTGTACACGAGTAAAAGTGTATGCATAAGAAAATTTTGCATATACCTTTTTACTCAGGGCAATTTCTCCAAATGGGTTAGTTTTGTGCATACTATGGCAGTCGGGAACCTCACTTCTAATCTAAGGTATGTGAAGTATGATCTTAGTCTCTCAAATTTACTGCTAATGCTCGGCGTAATACTTGAATTGTGCCAAAGAGAGCTTCCTTCTGGAGTTCGTAAGATATAACAGGTATGGGTAGTTTGTCAAGATGTGCTTGGAAATTCCTTTTTACCAAGCCTGCTGCTCCCAGTACAATGGAAAAAGATTTTCTGTATTTTTCTAATGTATTTATATAGCTGTATTTATATACCACTTTTCTCCGGGTCAAGGCAGTTTAGATGGAACAGAATGTAACGTACATTGAACAGTGGTATCAACCTATATACAGCATGCAATCAAGGAGCTTTTGGCTCTTAACTATATACAGTTTTGATTACATACAACAGTAGTGATAGGTGATTGTGCATTGTTCTTCGGGGGGGGGCAGGGGGGATTAGTCGCTTGTGTTGAAATGTTCGGTAAACAGATGTGTCTAACTGTTTGCGGAATGTCTTGAGGTCTGTGATGTTCCTGAGCTGGTCCGGTAGTCTGTTCCATATAGAAGATGCATAGAATTGGAAGGCTCTCTTGCATGCCTGCTGGCTTGATTTAGTTCTGATGTGGGGGATGCTGAGGGTGTTCATTGTCAAGGTCTGTCTAGATCTGTGTGGTTGTGAGGGTTGTATAAGTGATTGGAGGTGTATTGGGGGGGGGGGGGTGGTCCGAGTGGATTACTTTATGAGTTAACATGATGGTTTTGTATGTTATGTGGCTCTGCAGAGGGAGCCAATGAAGATGTTTGAGTATTGGGATGTGGTGTTCTTTTCTTGTTGCTGCTTGTAGGAGTCTGGCTGTCGAGTGGAGAGCTGTCTGGAGCGATAGGAGTGTGGATTGTGGCAGTCCTTGGAAGATGGCATTACAGTAGTCCAGGTGGGGTATTATTGATGCTTGAAGTACAATACGGAAGTAATCTGGTTCGAGGTGTGGTCAGAGGCGCTGGAGTGTCTTTGCTTTGAAGTAAACTGTTTGGGTGATTTTGTTTATGTGAGTTTTGAAGGTCAAGTGTTGGTAGAGGGTGATCCCTAGGTATTTCACCTCAGTTTTGATTTTGACTGTCATGTTATTCAGCATTATAGTAGGGGGGTATAAATGTAGTGTCTCTTGTTATGTAGAGGGCCTCTGTCTTGTTATAGTTTATTTGTAGGATGTTGTCAGTTAGCCATTTTGTTACTTCATTAAAGCATTCTTTGTGGGCTGTTATCATGTGTTGGTATGCATCATTTGGTCCATATATCATAATGTCATTGGTGTAGACGTGGAGGTTTAAGTTGTGTGTTCTTATGATTGTGTAACGTGGTCATAGTTAGAGGCTGAACAGAAGATACGAAGGGCAGTATAACAAATACCAATAAACCATAAACGATAGTGGAGAGGGTGGATCCTTGTGAAGCTCCTTGGGTTTGCTTGAATGGGGTGGAGGAGTTGTTTCCTATCCTTATCTGTTGATATCTATCGGTGAGGTAGGATGTGAACCATTTATAGACAGTTCCCTGTATTCCAATTGTGTGGAGATGCTGTAACAGTATTTGGTGTTTTATGATGTCAAAAACTGATGAAATGGCCAGGAAGATTAACAGGAAGCCTTGATTGGCTCGTTGCATTCCTTGCGTTAGTGTATTTATTAAGGTGGTTAATAATGTTTCCACTCTGTGCTACAGTCGAAAGCCATGTTGCTGGGGGTCTATCAGATTGTGTCTGTCGATAGTCTTGTAGTTGTGCTGCACCATTTTCTCTATGACTTTTGCTGCAAAGGGCAGGCTTGCAATGGGTCTGTATGATGCCGATCTGATGTGTCCAGGGTTGGTTTTTTCAGTGTTGGCCAAATAGAGGTGGTTTTCAGGCTTGTTGATATGGTGCCTTGTTGAAGTATCTCTTGTGTGAGTTTGGTGATTATTACGCTGAATTCTTTTTTTGTTGCTTTAATCCATGATGTAGAGCAGGGATCCAGAGGGGAGGTTGTTGTGTTTAGAGTCGTTATGGCGTTTTCTATTTGCCTTTCGGTGACTTGGTTGAAGGAGCTCCAGGTGTCTAGGTGGTTGTCTCCGGTAGTGGGTGGGGTATTGATATTTGGTTGCGACTGAAGCTGTTTGTAGTGTTGTGCAAGTTGTTGGTGGGTGACCTTGATGTCTTGGTTATTGGTGGATGGTATTTTTGTCAGCCGTTTCACAATGGAGAGAAGCTCTCTTGGTCGGTTGATTGCGGAGTTTAGTATGGTACTCTCGTTTTACTTTGTCTGTTTCGATATGGCATTCCTTCATCAACTGTAAATATTGTGTTTTGTCTCTTTCTTGTTTCATTTTTTGCAGTTTTCTTTCGTGTTTGTGGAGTTGCCTTTTCAGGTTTCAGAAGGTTGGGGTATACCAGTCAGTCTTGGGTTGCTTCATGTACTTGTGGCCGTGTTGGTCTTGGGGGTGTTGGAGGTGATTGTTGCATTTCTGATAGCGTTGTTGCAATTCTCAATGAGTATCTCTGGATCAGTGGAGTCTATAGGCAGTTGTTTGAGAGTTTCTTTGATGAAGTTGTCCTTATCAAATGGTTTAAATCTTCTGGTGGATAGTTGCTGGTTGGGACTTGTAATGATGGAGCCTTGTGGGAGTGAGCGCTTGATGAGTTTGTGGTCTGACCATGGGACTGGGTACACCTGTATAGAGTAGTGGGTGCGTGTTTGGGCATTATGGTTACTGAAGAAGATTAAATCCAGTGTGTTTCCTTTCATGTGTGTAAGAGTGTTTACTAGTTGTGTTAGGTCCATCACCATCATTGCCTGAAGGAAAGACTGTGCATGTAGCGAGGGGAGGTTAAAGTCTCCTAGAATAGTAGTTCCTTTCTGGTTTTTAATGCTGTTATTACTGTATCCAGTATTGTTGATAGGTCACTGGTATTGGAGGTCAGTGTCCTATATATATGAGGCAGATTATGGTCGTTTTGTTGGAGATGGTGATGGAGTCAGATTTGTTGGTGCTGTTGTTCACTTGGAGACTGAGGTTGATTTATTTATTTATTTAATTGGATTTCTATACCGCCTTATCATACAATCAAAGCGGTCTTACAAACAAAGATATTAAGAGTATTAGTGAGAAAATGTAAAGAAATAAAAGTTAAAGTTATGGTATGTGTTAGAGTGAGTTGCATTATCTACATAGTGAGCTATACTATAATGTGAGCTATTATACAATATGTATATGATTTACATTCCAGACAAATTAAGCTAGTTAATTGCATGACCGTAGTGTTCTATAAACAAAGATGTTTTCAGTTGCTTTCTAAAGTCATTGATGTCCTGAGCTGCTCTCAGCTCATTAGGTAGAGAGTTCCAGATGGAAGGTGCAGCAAAAGAGAAAGCCCTTTCAGAGGTGTCTTTACGTGTTTTTCTGACATCATTTGATAAGCTGATTCTGTTGTCAGATCCTCTTCTTCTAGGTCTGTTGCTAATATCTGACTGTATGAGATATGTCAGGCTTTCTGCAGAATACTGTTGTTTTATCTTGAAAATATAAATTATAGTTTTATATTTTACACGTGAAGCTATAGGTAACCAGTGAAGCTCTTTCAAGATGGGAGTTATATGTTCTCTACTTGATAGACCAAAAATTATACGTGCAGCAGTATTCTGCGCCAGTTGTAAAGGCTTAAGTGCTTGCTTAGATAAACCCAGATATATTGGATTACAGAAGTCAAGTAATGGAGTAATCAATGCTTGACAAACATTTCTGAAGTGAACAGTATCAAGAAGCGGCCTTAGTCTTTTGATGAGCTTCATTCTGTAATAAGCGCTTTTAATTGTCTTATTTATGTGTGATCTGAGATTCAACTCATTATCCAGAGTAACTCCAAGATATTTCACTTCTGATTTAATAGGAATAGTTGAGTTATCTATTTTGATGTCAGGAGGATGCGCAAAATTATGGTTACGAGAAATAAATAACGCCTCTGTTTTGCTAAAATTAATTTCCATGTTGTTTGTTTTACACCAGTTGGACATTTCTGAGAGACAGCCCCGGCGGGATTAACAGAGCTGCGAGAAAGGAAACTCTCGCGGCTCTAAAAGAAGCCCGCGTTCGGGGATAGGCTGCGATGCAGGGAGGCTCTGCCGGGGGGCCCCGCGGCAGCGGCGGCACTCTTGATACTGCCACGGCACTCTTGATGCTGCCGCGGCAGAAGCAGCTGGGTTGTTTTTTTTAAAATTTGGGTTGATAGGGCGGAAGGGGGTTTAGGACTGGTAATGGGGGGGAGGCCAAGACTGGAAGTGGGCTGATAGGGGAGGGTTAGGACTAGTAATGGGCCATGGGGAGTGCTAAGACTGGAAGTGGGCTGATGGGGGGTTAGGGCTGGTAATGGGCTATGGGGGGGGGCTGACTGGAAATGGGCTGATGGGGGGGTTAGGACTGGTAATTGGCTATGGGGGGGGGCTAAGACTGGAAGTGGGCTGATGGGGGGGCTAGTAATGGGCAAAGGGGGGGCTGACTGGAAATGGGCTGATGGGGGGGTTAGGACTGTTAATTGGCTATGGGGGGCTAAGACTGGAAATGGGCTGATGGGGAGGTTTAGGACTGGTAATGGGTTATGGGGGGGCTAAGAATGGAAGTGGGCTGATGGGGAGGTTTAGGACTGGTAATGGGTTATGGGGGGGCTAAGAATGGAAGTGGGCTGATGGGGAGTTTTAGGACTGGTAATGGGTTATTGGGGGGGGCTAAGACTGGAAATGGGCTGATGGGGGGTTAGGACTGGTAATTGGCTATGGGAGGGGTTAGGACTGGTAATGGGCTGATGGGGGATTAGGACTGGTAATGGGCTATGGGGGGCTAAGACTGGAAATAGGCTGATGTAATTTTATTGGTCTCTATCTTTATTTTTTACATTGACTAGTAGGTGCCTCATTTCCCACCCTCGGCTTATACTCGAGTCAATAGTTTTGCCCAGTTTTTTGTGGTAAAATTAGGTACCTCGGCTTATATTCGGGTCGGCTTATACTCGAGTATATACGGTACTATGTAGGTTGATTGGCAAGTGGTGTGCCATCTAGAATAATAAACCTTTGAGGTATGAACATCCAACCAGGTTGGGCCTGGTAGAGAGCCTTCACAGAAACGGCAAGTGCCACATTGAAAATGGCCAGGGTCAGTATGTCTCAAAATAGGGCGGTCCATCGGGGAGGTAGATCTAACAATAAGATTGCTAAGATTGGCTCCCCGGGTAAAAGCTACCCTTAATTTCATATCACGAAAACATTCTTGAAGAGATAAAACTGGCCAGAATTGATGGAGAATTTTGACCACTTTCGAAATGCCCCTTGTAAAAGGAAGAATTCCAGTTATAATATCATCTGATGTTTTGTAATTCTGGTTGTTGGTATTTAATGGTGGTAATAGCCATTCTCAATGTGTAAATCTAGCTCTCTTGAAGGCCGACTTAATGATATTATGAGGATATCCACGAGAAAGCAACCGTTTTTTTAAATCCTCGGCATGATGATAAAATTCATGGAGTATAGAACAGTTACGTCGAAGACGTAAAAATTGTCCATATGGCAGGCCACGTTTTAATGGTAAAGGATGATAACTAGAATAATTTAAGAGAATATTCCTCTGTACTGGTTTTCGGTATAAAGAAGTTATAAACCCTTCAGCTGTACGACTAATAGTAATATCAAGAAATTGGATCTGAACTTTTTCCACATGAGCCGTGAATTGAATGTTAGATTTAAATGTATTTAATGATGTTAAAAATGTATCCAATTGTGACACCGTCCCAGTCCAGAGAAAAAAAACATCATCCAAAAAATGATGCCAAAAGGGGATATTATCAAATAAAGGGGCTAGATAGATGAAAAGCTCCTCAAATTGAGCCATATAAATCGTGGCTATCGAGGGAGCCACTGTGGTTCCCATGGCTATTCCAAATATCTGCATATAAAATGTTTGTTGATAAAGAAAATAATTATTATTAAGGACCAGATCCAATAGATCAAGTAGAAAAGATCTAGGGATTCATGATGGAAGGTTTAATGGGAATGTAGCTAAACATGTCAAAACCTCTTTTTGATCAATATTTGTGTAAAGGGATTGAACATCCAGAGTAACCATATATGTATAACTTGAGTATGCCGTACAAGTAGAAAGTTGTGCTGTAAAATCGCCAGTATCTTTTATATAAGATGATACTTTCATAGCAGCTGGCTGTAGAAATGTGTCACAAAATTTGGAAAGAGGTTCCAATATTGAATCACGGCATGAGACAATGGGACGTCCTGGCGGATTCGTTAAAGATTTATGAATCTTTGGTACTAAATAAAATACTGGAATCTTTGGAGTTTTATTTATTAGGAAATTGGATTCACGTTTGGTGATCCAATTGTTCAAAAATGTTGTAGACACTATAGTTTGAATCCAGTCAAGCTTTTTTGCTTAGAAAAAAATAAAATTAAAAGGAGCCACCACAGCGAGCAGAAGGTCTCCACCCCATCTGTTTTTGTTACGGTGGCTCCGACAAAAAGAAATTTCTTTGTATCTCTCTATGGTCAGGTTTTTCTTTTGGGTTGCTTATAAGGTGAGTCACTGTTTCCAGCTCTTTCTTACAGAATTGACATATATCTCTTTTGCCAGTTTTTTTTAAACTTATAGTAAACCATCTTGTCCATAATCCACCTTCCTGGGCTGCAATTATCAATCTTTCAATCCTTCATTTCAGTTCACCACTCCTTAACCATTCCATTCTTGATTGAAAAATGGTTCTTGGAGTAACACTCTGTATTTTCCATTGTATTTGTGCATTTGTCACTTGTTTTTCCTCGCCTGTTGATCTAATTCTTTGGAGAGATTTTTCTCTTTTGCAAATTCTGTTACTTCTTTTCCCATTAATCCCTGTTAATTTTCACTCATTCCTTCTAATCATCGGAACGCTTTTCCAAGTTTGATGATGGAGATAGATTCTGGGCATTTACTTTCATATTTCAACACTTGTTGCATATTTGGATCCGATAAGAAGATGATTTCCCATGGCAAAGTTGGGGCAAATATACAGACTTTTGTATACTTTTGAGTTTTCAGAAGTATGCACATATATTTTCTCAAACCCAGTGCATACCAAATAGCAAGTTTAAATGTGTGTAGGTATTTTCTTTAATTTTTAAAAGGAAAGGCTGTTCATACTTGCCCACAGAAAACCTAGGGCACCTAATGCCCTTATCCGAGTAACTTAATAAATGACATCAGATAAAGACCAGCATGGCTCATCTAGTCTACTCAGTAAGGTGTTAGGGTTGTAACTGCCGCTTCAAGCAGGTTACCCCCACTCTATGTTATTACAGCTGAAGGGAGATATGATAGAAGTCTATAAATGTGGAACGGGTAACATAGTAACATAGTAAATAAATGTAGATCGGTTGTTTACTCCATCAAAGAGTAGGAAGAGTAGGTGACACACAATGAAGCTACAATGTAACCCATATAAGACTAATAAGAGAAAATATTTTTTCACTCAACGTGTAATCAAACGCTGGAATTTGTTACTAGAGGATGTGGTAAAAGCTATTAGTGTAGCTGGGTTTAAAAAAGGTTTGGACAAGTTCCTGGAGGAAAAGTCCATAAGCCATTATTAAGGAGAACCAGGGAAATCTACTGCTTACCCAAGGATAAGCATCATGGAATCTGTGTACCTTTTTGGGAACCTGACAGGTACTTGTGACCTGGATTGGTCACTGTTGGAAACAGAATACTGGGCTTGATGGACCTTGGTCTAACACAGTATGGCATTTCTTATGTTCTTATCACCTCCAAATTATTGGCCTATATTGTTCTTCCTTTTTGCATCCAAACTACTTGAATGTGCTGATCATTGCAGCGGTCTTGAATTTCTTTCCTCTCAGGACATTCTGGATCCACAGCAATCTGGCTTTCGTCCTCTATATTTTACAGAAATAACCCTTACAAAAGTCTCCAGTAACCTGTTCCTGACCAAGTCCACTGGCCTGAATCCTCATCCTTCTTGACCTATTTTCTGCTTTTGACATTGTTGACCACCATCTTCTTCCTGATACTTTGTTCTTTCCTCTGACTTGATTTGCTTCTTCTCTCTCCCAACAAGCTTTCAGTTTATGCTCTGATGGATCCTCCTCTGCTACCATCCTGCACACAATACTCCTCATTTGGAATAGTGCGTGCAATTTTGGAGACCACACCTTCAAAAAGATATAAACAGGATGGAGTCGGTGCAAAGGGCAGCTACTCAAATGATCACTGGTCTTCATCATAAGGCATATAGGGACAGACTTAAAGATTTCCGTATGTATACTTCGGAAGGAGGGAGAGGGGAGATATGATAGAGACATTTAAATATCTCCATGAAAGGAGGAGTAGCCTAGTGGTTAGTGCAACAGCCTAGCATCCAGGAGATCTGGGTTTGATTTCCACTGGCACTCCTTGTGACCTTGGGCAAGTCACTTTACCCTCCACTGCCTCAAAAGAAAAGGCCTGGCAATCTACTTTCGGTCATACCTTGCCAAGAAAACCCAGGGGCTGCTGGGTTGCCAGGAGTGAGCATTGACTTGACGGCATTTCAAAAAAAAAAAGATAAATGCACAGGAGGAAAGCCTCTTTCAAATGAAAGAAAGCTCTATAATGAGGGGATATAGGATGAAGGTGAAAGCAGATAGACTCAGAAGTAATCTGATGAAATATTTCTTTACGGAAACATTGGCAGGTGAGTGGAACAGCCTCCCAGTAAGATGGTACAGATGAGAACTGTATCAGAATTCAAGATGATATGGGACAAACACAGAGGATTAAGGAAAAAAAATGGACCGTAAAGCTTAGTAATTAGTATGGAAGGGCAGATTGAATAGGTTGTATGGCCTTTATTTGCAATCATTTTTCTATATTTGTGTGTTTCTGGTCTCAGTTGGTGCACACCTCAGGACCTCTTCTCTCTCTATACTCATTCCTTTAGTACCCTGATCTTCTCCCATGGTTTTCAGTACCATCTTTATGCTGACGACTCTCAGATTTACCTCTCAACACCAAACCTCTTCAGGAATTCAGGTTCAAATCTCAGTCTGTTTACCTGATGCTGCTGCTTGGAGTCCCACCGCCATCTGAAAATGAACATGGAGAAGATGGCACTTCTTATCTTTCCTCCTAAACCCACTTCCCCACTTCTTTCCTTCCTTCTCCATTTCTGTGGATAACACTGTCATCCTCCTTATTTCCTCGGCTAGCAACCTCGGGGTATTCTTTGACTCTTCTCTACACATCAGACAGATAGCTAAAAACTTTCTTCTTCAACAATATCAGCAAAATTCCTTCCTTCTTTTCTGAACACACTACCAAGACCCTTATCCACTCTCTAATCATCTCCCATTTAGACTGTTGGAACTTGCTCCTCACTGGTCTCCCATCGAATCATCTATCTTCCTTTCAATCTGTTCAAAACAAAGCTACACCACTAATCTATGTTATGTTTAGTTCTGCAATTTGTTATATGTAAATTCTGTTCATCTGTTCCCTGTAAACTGCCTTGACATTCTGAAAGATGGTATGGAAAACCAGTTAAATAAGTAAATAATCTTCCTCCAGTATCGCTATGCTCACATAGCCCCTCTTCTCGTGTCATTTCATTGGCTCCTTATCAGTTTCTGCATCCAGTTCAAACTTCTACTCACCTACAAGTGCATTCATTCTGCAGCTCCTCCTTACCTCTCCACTTTTCTCTCTCCTTACACTCCTCCTTGGCAACTTTACTCATCAAGGAAAAATGTTTATCCATCGCCCCTTCTACTGCCAGCAGCAGACTCCATTCATTCCAGCTTGCAGCATTTATGCCTGGAATAGGCCACCTGAGTCAGTAAGTCAGGCTCCATTTCTGATCCAATTCAAATCCAAACTAAAAATTCATCTCTTTGAAGCTGTTTTTGGCTCCTTTTTTAAAAAAATTCTTTATGTATAATTATTAACAAAAATTTAAAAGCATCCACTTGCATAAGAAACACGAAGATGGGCTGGATACAGGGTACGCAGGAAAACATTAGGACAATTAGGAATCCTAAACCCTTCGCCAATCTTCCATTAGCCCACAATCAAAGAAGGGGTGAAGAGCGAAAAATATGATGGTAGATATTACTAAACAGAGGAAAATAAAGAGAAAAAAGGAAAAAAGGCATTAGACACATACCACTGACATTATATTCCAACCAGCACTAGGTAGTGACTACTGCATGGGAGCAGAGCCTGAAATCACCAGCTTCTTGAGTTCTAAAAAAGCCTGTAACTGTTCAGGCAACAGGACAACATATTTCACATCCAAATATTTTACTAAATATTTGTATGGGTACCTAAGAACACAGGTAGCACCTACAGTCAAAAAGCAAGAAAGAGTTTCCTTCTCTCCTGCATGGCATGGGCCACATCAGGAAAAATCCTGATAGGCTGATCGAAAAATAATTCAATTGTCTTCTTAAAGTACAAATGTAAAACACAACTCAGTTCCTGCTCAAAAACAAAAGATACCAATAATTTAGCTCTCTCTTGGACATCTACAGTTGACGTTTCTAGTACAGCCGAGAAATTCAATGGCTGTTGATTTACTTTCCAATTCACACAATTTTCCCAATGGCAAATAATACACCTTGTTCAATGGAAAAATAGCTGGTTCCGAAATCTTTAAAACCTCGATTAAAAAATTCATCAGGCAGCATGTGTAGTACTCTAGGGAAATTTAAGATCAGTAAATTCAAATGTATCATTTGTTTTTCACAAAGTTCCAATTTTCTATAAAGTTATTTAAGAAGCCTATTCTTCACAAATGATTCAATCACGTTATAAGAATCATTTCTTTTCTTTTCCAAGTCCATCAGTTTAGCATTCACTTCTTGATAGATGCTGTCTTGCTTCTGAGCAATCTGCCCAACTGTCCGCACAAGTGAGTTCAAATCTACCGCGCTCTTAGAGACAATGGATCCCAGTTTAAGTAACATGTTCCAAATAGAAGTTACATTTTGGATCCTGACCCCTTTATTCTCCTGTCTACACTCATATGCATCTTAATCATTTCCCTTAAGAATTACCCTTGTCCCCTGTTGTTCTGTTTGTCTGTCTTAAACAGATTGTAAGATCTGTAGGGCAGGGACTGTCTCGAATGTGTACAGTGCTCTGTATGCCAAGCAGTACTATAGAAATTAGAAGTAGGAGTAGCACTAGTAATAGTTGCCTGTCTGAATCAAAACTGAAGTATCTCAAAGATGATGAAAAAAAACTGGAAGAGCATAATAAATCACTCTCAGATCCAAACAGTTTATTTGAATACTTGTTTCGTATTTTGACCACCCGCCTTGACAATGATGGTTGTCGAGATGAGGTACCCAGGCTATGTAGTTCTTCCTGTTAGACTGCACAATGAAAACACATTGAAAGACATAGGGGCTTGTTTACAAAACCACGGTAGCGGTTCGCGATCATTATCGGAGCCGCGGCCCCATTGATTTCAATGGGGCTGCGGCTCTGATAACGATCGCGAACCGCTACCGCGGCTTTGTAAACAAGCCCCATAATGTTTGTGCAGTGGACCTATGGATTTAGAGAAAACCATTCTTCTTCTTTGAAAAGAGTTTGCCCCGGCATTGCCAATTATGTTTAGTTAAATTGAAATTTGCACTTGCGCTTCATGTACCAAAATTTTAGCAGCTTCTCTTGGATTTATATGCCCTCTTCCCCTTCACCCACTTCTTCCCTCCCTCCCCCCACAACCCACCAAGCAGAGGCCAAGAGATATTACTTCACTTTTATACTACAGGCATAATGTTTTATACTTTTGGGACCTCTTGTGCTGGGTGGATCAGAAAGTCTTCTTAGAAGTCAAGTTGTTTTCACAAATTAGATGCCTGCATTTGTTAACTGGTTCACACCCAAGACTATACCTCTCCCCTTCCCCCTCCAAATGTGATCACTATAATCAGTTTTGATTTGAAGATTTATTATTTTATTTTTTGCAGACATTCATGAGTTATTCATATACACAGTGTGCTATTGTAAGTATGGTCTTTTCCAATTTCGGGTTTATGAAAGTATGTCCTCCTCATCTCTTTTTCACACACTCTCTCTTATGGCTGTCAGCCATACATTGGCAAATATCATCTGTTGTTTTTAGTCCATAGAAATTATACTCAGCCTCAATATTATTTTATGTTTTTATACTTATGGTTTACTATTATTTATTCTTTTTAATTGTTTTATTGGTTTTAATTGATTACCTTGATTTTTATTATTATCATTCTATTTGCCTTTATTTTACTGTGTTTATTTTGCTTTGCTTCAGGTTTTACCCCTGAAGAAGGCATTTTCTGCTGAAACGCATATGGGTTTAAATAAAACACCTGTGATTTCCCTTACTACTCGCTTTTGTGTGTGGTTCCTGTTCTGTTGTGAGTGGTTTCGCTCTTGTTGTGCCCATAGGTTCCCAAAAAGGTACACAGGTTCCACAATACTTTTCCCATGGCAAGCAGTGGATTTCCTGGGCCCTCTTTAATAATAGTTTATGGACCTTTCCTTCAGCTATACTAATAGCTTTTACTATATCCTCCGGTAACAAATTACAGAGTTTGATTGAGTGAAAAAATATTTTCTCTTGTTGTGGTTAAGTGCCGTCGAGTCAGTGTTGACTCATGGCGACCTTCTGGATAGCTGTCCTAAACTGTGTTCGGTCTTCAGTCAGGCGGCTCATTGTTGATAGAGTGGCACCCACGGCTGCCATTATTGTATCGATCCATCTCACTGTTGGCCTTCCTCTTTTGCATTGACCGTTTACCTTACCAAGCATGTATCTTTCTCTAACGATCTCTCTCTTCTCATGATGCATCCAAAGTATGTAAATCAAAGTCTTGTCATCTGAGCTTCTAAAGAAAGCTTAGGTATCATCTCCACTTTTACTGACTGGTTTGGTTTTCGGGCAGTCCATGGTATACGCAGTATTCTTCATCAGCATCATAATTCAAAGCAATCGATTTTCTTCCTATCTATCTTTTTCACTGTCCAACTTTCACATCCATATGACGTTATTGAAAATACCATGGCTTGGACAAGTTAAACTTTTGTATCGAGAGAGCATCTCAGCTCTTGAGAATCTTGTCTAAGTCCTTCACAGCCATTCTGCCAAGAGCAATGCATCATCTTATTTCTCAACTGTTTGTTGTTTTTTTTATTGATTGTTGATCCAAGTAGGTTAAAATTGTCAACTATTTCAATTTCTTCTCCATCAACAATGAACTTATTGATTTTGCCAGTTGTCAGGATCTTTGTTTTCTTTACATTAAGGTGCAGGCCCATTTTAAGACTATGTTCCTTGATCTTGAGAAGCAAATGTTTCAGATCATCTTCACTTTCAGCCAGTAATGTGGTATTATCAGCATAGCGAAGGTGGTTATGAGTCTTCCACTAATCTTCACACCTCTGTTGTCTTTATACAGTCCTGCTTCTCTGATTATTTATTCTGCATATAAATTAAATAGTTAGGGGGAAAGTATCCAGCCTTGTCATTCACTTTTGATGACTGTAAACTATTCTGTTTCTCCTTGTTCCGTTCAAACTGTCGCTTCCTGATCAATGTAAAGGTTGTGCAAAAGAACTATCAGGTGTTCTGGAATACCCATGCTTCTTAATGTGGCCCAGAGTTTCTCATGGTTTACACACAGTCAAAAGCTTTGCTATAGTCAATAAAACACATGGATATCCTTTTGGCAATCTTTTGTCTTTTCAAGGATCCATCTTACATCCACAATGATGTCTCTTGTTCCTTGCCCTTTCCTGAACCCTGCTGGCACTTCAGAAGTTCTTGTTACAGGTACGGTTGTAGTCTGTTGAATGATCGAGTAGAATCTTGCTGGCATGGGGGATCAGAGCGACTGTGCGATAATTTCTACAGTCAGTCGGATAACCTTTCTTCAGTATTTGTATAAACACAGATTTTTTCTGGTCAGTTGACCATGTTTTCATCCAAATTTCCTGGCAGAGTTTTGTAAATATGGTAACAACTGCATCTGGTTGCTGTAATATTTCAGTGGGAATGCCATTGATGCCTGGTGCATTGTTCTTTGATAAAGCTTCAATGCTGCTTCAACTTCTTCTTTCATCACCATTGGCTCCTGATCATAAGGTACAGAGTCAAACAGCTTTTGGTCCACTTGATCCTTATGGTATAATGATTCTGTTTATTCATTCCACCTTTTGATCTTTTCAGAATCATTCAACATGGATTCTTGAGTATCTTGTAGCATTCCAATTCGAGGCTGGAATTTTTTCTTTAACTCTTGTAGCTTTAGGAAGCTGATCTTGTTCTTCTTTTAATAGTTTCTGATTATATTTCCTTTCAAGCGCCATGGTGGTACTTCTCCTTGTCTTGTCTTGCTGCATGTTGGAAGTCTCTGTTGAGTTCTGCGATTGCCTCTCTCCTCCCTCTGGCTTTAGCTTCTCTGTGTTTTCTGGCAATTTTCAGAGTTTCTTCAGTATTCCATTTTCGCTATTTTTGCTTGTTCACCTTTTGTAGAGACTTCTCACTTTCTTCCAACACAACCTTCTTGATGTCATCCCATAACTCTTCTGGAGCTCTGTCATTTGTATCTAAAGCAAAAAATCGATTTTGCAGGCAGTCTTTAAATTCCAGTGGTATATTCTCAAGGTCATATTTTGCTACATTCATGATTTACTTGCTGTTTTTCAACTTTAGCTTAAATTTGCAAACTAATAGTTAGTAATCTGTACCACAGCTGGCTCCAGGTTTTGTCTTTGTTGATGTTACAGAGCTTTTCCATTGCAGACTACCACAGATGTAGCCATTTTGATTTTTGTACAATCCACGGAGTGAAGTCCATGTGTACAGTTACCGCTTGTGTTGCTGGAAAAAGGTGTTCGAGATTAATAGATCACTGGTCTTGCAGAATTCTATCAGTCTTTCTCCAGCTTCATTTCTGTTGCCAAGTCCATATTTTTCAACCACTTTGCCTTCTTCTTTGTTGCCATCTTTTGTGTTCCCGTCACCCACGACTCTCAGGATATCCTGTTTGCATATCCTGTCAATTTCAGTTTGTAGTTGTTCATAGAACTCATCAACTTCTTCCTCTTCTGCAGCTGTTGTTGGGGTATTTAGCTGAATTATAGTTGCATTGATAGGCATTCCTCATAGACTAATAGAAATTAAATGTTCACTGGCTGCATTGTATTTCATTACAGTTCTTGCAAGTTTCTTCTTGAAATGCAACACCATGTCTTCTTTGTCTTTCATTTCCAGCATAGTATACCATATAATCATCAGATGCAAAGTTCCCTATATCTGTCCATTTCAGTTCGCGACACCCAACAGATCAAGTCCTACATGTACCATTTCAATCTTGACCACCTCCAACTTCTCTTGGTTCATGCTTCACACTAGGGTGTGTCAATTTTAGGGGTAGATTTTTATTCTTCCAAACTTTACAAGCTACTAGTGACCAAATTATGCAGTTTTGCATGCTGAATCTAAAGCTATCTTCAGAAACTGCTTAAAGTGAGTCTTACCTACATCAAATCACAATTGACATATATGAAAATTAAGTAATTTTTATTTAAACATACAAATAATCTGAACAACACCTATAGTCACATGTCTTTAAAATGTCGTTTATGCAGTTAATTTAATGTTATTTAACAAAATCCAGCAAAGAAGCCATATCTTGTTTGCTCTGTTTCGGCTCATGAGTTCTCTGCTGATCATTTGACCCCTAATATAATGTTCCCTCCTCTCCTGATTGTCGCATGACCAGCAGCCTCAGTTGTCATTTTTACACACCTTTCTATGGACTAGATGTGTCATGGCCTGGAACCTCTGCAAAGGTTCCTCGGAGAGACCAGCAGAGAGAACCCGTCAATCTCCTTTGCCAGGTCTCGGAGGTACATGCCCATGTAGAGCTGGTAAGTCTGGACACGGCAAGCAAGCATAGAGCCCTGGAAGCACTTCTTACTGAGGGCATCCAGGTTCCGGGCCTCCCGGCCGGGAGGCACCGAGGAGTGCATCTTCTGACTCTTCAGACGATGCATGGCCGATTCCACAACCATGGAGTGGTGCGGTAATTGTGCCTTTTGGAACCCGGGGCTCTAGCGGACTCGATAGATGGAATCAACCCGCTTGCTTAAAACCGGCGTTGAGGCCAGTGCCTCCCACATGCAGAAGAGCAACCGTTCCAGCATCGGAGGAACCGGAACAGTAAAGGCCTCCTTCGGAGGAGAGTCATACTGGAGGGCCTCAAGCTCCTCGGCTCGAGGCTCCTCCTCGGGATCCGTGGGGAATGCCAATGCTTTGGCCATATCCCGCACGAAGTCCGAGAACCGGGTATCCTTCCGGTGAGGACCGTCTCCGAGGCTCGGACTCTGGTGAGTCTGAAGGGACGCACCGAGTCCGAAAGGTGTCGGGTGACTCATCCTCCTTCTCCCAGCTGGACTCCTCGGAGGAGGAATCAAGTGGCTCCGAGTGGGCAGGCATCGATGCCCTCCGCCCCGACGCCGAGGGTACTGGCGTCGATGACCTCGGTCACGAACGGGAGGCCGAGGGAGACATTGGCCGAGGATCGACTCGAGCACGCATGGACTCGAGGATCGGCTCGGCCTCCGGGGTCGACTTGTACGTCGATGTCCCGGTGGTCGGGGCAGATGCACCAGTGAGACCGGCAATCAGTGCCCGCTGCTGTTCCATGAAGGCAGCCAAGCTGCTCTCCAAGGCCGTCAACCTGAGTCCGAGCTCAGAAGACTCAGCAGCCCCCGAATCGAGCCCGGTGGCGCCGGGCCCGACATCAGCTCCCCTGGAGGAGAGTTCACAAGGACTACAGTACTCACGTGACCCGGGGACTCCATCTCCACACGAGGTTGTTTTGCAGGCCTCTCCGACTCCGAAGACCCGGGACGACGCTCGGGGCTATGCGACTTGGCCCTCAAGGAGCCAAGTGTGTCCACCGACACTGCCCTCGCGGGTTTTTTCTTCTTACGATGCTCCCGCAAGGGAGACCCCCCTTTCAGAGGAGCCTTGGGGCGAGATGTCGAGGCCTCTGACGAGGTCCAGGCCCGACCGGACGTGGAGTCAGAGAAGGTTCTTTCCTTTTGGTGCTGCGGACTCCTCAACGCCTTAGAGGACATTTTCCCACACGGACCACAGATCATCGGGTCATGATCGGGTCCCGAGGCACCGGAGGCAGCAGTCATGTGTGTCGGTGAGAGACATTAGTTTCTTACACCGATCACACTTCTTAAACCCGCTGGCAGCCATCGGGGGAAAAAGGGCCCCTGCGAGGTCAAAAGACCGGGCTGCCAGTGAAAACAGAAAAAATGGCGCGTACGCTAGTCACGAAGGACAAAAAACGAAAAAAGAGGTCCGGGCTCGATACCGATGTTTTAGGCCCAGGCGGGAAAAGGAAACCGGCGTCGAACCGAAGAAAAACGGGTTTACACAGAATAAATCAACTTTTTCCTCGGGTGAAACGAAAACACATCCGTTGGGCTCCGCGGAAAAAAGAAGACTGAGCAAGAATGCACCCTTGGGCGGGAAGGGGACCTTGCATGCGCGCTGCATTCCCAAAGGCTTTCTTTGAAAGCTGGGGATATGCTCCACACGGGAGCTCCATCGGCACCGACGTCACCCACATGTGAGGACTGACTTCCTGCTTGGTCCTGGAGAAATAACATTTTACACAAAATTTAAAGCTAGCTGTTGATTTGTCACAAGAAATTGTATCATTTTTTCACTAATGCTTTTTTAAATTATGACATTTCCAAAACTGACACACCCTAGCTTTCAACATTCCTTGTCCCAATATGTAAGACATCTGTGCAGCTTCTGAATCTCATTTCATGCGCAGCTACATCAGCAGTCATACATCCTAAGGGCTTTGATTCAACCACATCATAAATCTTGGCTTTACTCTGAAAAATCTTCAGCTCATCCCCAGTAGCCAGTTGAGTGTCTCTCGACCTCGGGGTCTCATCTTCCAGCTCTATATTGCAATTTGTTTTGTTGCAACTGTCCACTGGGTTTTCATGGCATGTTATGTTAGTAGATTGCCAGGCCTTTCTTCTGCGCAGATAATTCTAATGTTCTTGCCATTGTCACTGAAATGTGATCCTCTGTCGCCAACATCTTCCAATTCTGCTGCTGCCCAGATGGGTGGTTTGTCTTAGTGGTGGAGTGGAGGAGTGGCCTAGTGGTTGGGGCAAGGTACTTCCAGCCGGAAGGTCGGGGGTTCAAATCCCACTAGAGGACAGCAACCTTGGGCAGGAAGGACTGGGGTTTCTAGTCCCACAGGTGCTCCTTGTGGTCTTGGGCAAGCCACTTAACCCTCCATAGCCCATGTTCCCTGTAAAAATAGTTATCTCCAAGTTATAATGCCCTGTTCAATGTAATTTCAGTTTGTTCAATGCAAACCGCACTGATGCAGAATAGCACGGTATATAAGAGAATGTAAATAAATAAATAAGTCTGGCACCTCAGCTGAGACCTGTCCATTTTGGGAGACCCTGCCAGTAGTTAAGCTACCGATAGCTTAAGCTCTTAGTATCACTGATGCACAAAAGCCCTCACAGCATGACAAGCTGCAAACCAAGTGAGGGCTTGTGTGCTTCAATGATGCTAAGAGCTAAGCTAAGTAGCTCAACTACTGACAGAATCTCCCAAGATGGACAGGTCTCATGGGTTACATTGTAGCTTCATTGTGTATATCTCCTAGTCTTTCTACTTTTTGATGGTGTAAGCAATCTATCTACGTTTACTCATTCCATTTCATTCATTAATTTATAGACCTCTACCATATCTTCCTCAGCTGTCTCTTTTCCAAGTTGAAAAGTCCTAACATTAAAGCCTTTCGTCATAGGGGTATGCTGCCATCCCCTTTACGATTTTGCTGATTCTTCTCTATACCTTTTCTAATTCTGCTATACCCTTTTTAAGATACAGTGACAAGAAATGCAGACAATATTCAAGATACAGAGGCATTATATCATCCTCGGTTTTATTCTCCATTCCTTACCTTATCATTCCTAGCATTCTACTTGCTTTCTTGGCAGCCGCTGCACACTGAGCAGAGGGTTTCAACTTATTATCCACGATGACACTTAAATCTTTTTCCTGGGTGATGGTTCCAAATGTGGAACCTTGCATCATGTAACCATAGTTTGGGTTGTTCTTTCCTAGGTGCATTAAAAAGTCATGGGATAGGAGGCAGTAAACTATTGTGGATAAGGAACTAGTTAAAGATAGAAAGCTGAGGGTAGTGCTAAATGGCCAATTTTCCCAATGGAGAAAGGAGAATAGTGGAGTACCCCAGGCATCTGTGCTGGGTCCACTGCTTTTTAACATATTCATAAATGACCTGGAAATGGGAATAACAAGTGAGGTTATCAAATTTGCAGATGCACAAAACTATTCAAAGTTGTTAAAACCCATGAGGATTGTGGAAAATTGCAAGAGGATCTTGATAAATTGGAAGACTGGACATCCAAATGGCAGATGGAATTTAATGTGAACAAGTGCAAAGTTATGCACCTAGGAAAGAAATACACAAACTATGGTTACACGATGCAAGGTTCCACATTAGGAACCACCACCCAGGAAAAAGATTTAGGCCTCATTGTGCATAACATGTTAAAACCCACCGTCCAGTGTGCAGCGGCTGCCAAGAGAGAAAATAGAATGCAAGCTGTCATAAGGAAAGGAATGGAGAATAAAACAAAGGATATTATAATACCTTTGCATCATTCCTTGGTGGGACCACACCTTGAATATTGTGTGCAATTCTGGTCTCCGTATCTTAAAAAGGATATAGCGTTATTAGAATAAGTACAGAGAAGAGCCAACAAAATGGCAAAGGGGACGGAAGGATACCCCTATCAAGAGAGGCTAAAAAGGTTAGGGCTCTTCAACCTGGAAAAGAGACGGCTGAGGGCAGATATGATAAAAGTCTATAAATTAACGAATGGAGTGGAATGGGTAAACGTAGATTGATTGTTTATGCGATCAAAATATAGAAACACTAGGGGGAATGCAATGAAGCTACAGGGTAACCTATTTAAGACTAATAAGAGAAACTATTTTTTCACTCAACATGTAATCAAACTCTGGAATTTGCTACCGGAGGATTAGTAAAAGTTGTTAGTGTAGCCACATTTAAAAAAGGTTTGGACAATTTCCTGGAGGAAAGGTCCATAAACCATTATTAAAGTGTACCCAGAATATCCACTGCTTGCCCCAATACAAGCATTGTGGAACCTGTGTCAATTGGGAAAACTGCTAGGTACTTGTTACCTGGATTGGCCACTGTTGGAAATAGGATACTGGGCTTGATGGACCTTGGTCTGACCCAGTATGGCATATCTTATGTTCTTAACTTTGCACTTGCACACATTGTGTCATCTGCCATTTGAACATCCAGTCTTCCAATTTATGAAGATCCTCTTGCAATTTTTCATAATCCTTTTGCGTCTTAACAACTTTGAATAACATTGTGTCATCTGCAAACCTGACCACCTCACTTGTAATTCCCATTTGCAGGTTATTTATGAAGATATTAAAAAGCAGCAGGCCCAGCACGGATTCCTGGGTTACTCTGCTATTCAACTTCTCATTTAGCCCTACTCTTTGCTTTCTATCTTTTAACCAGTTCGTGATCCACAATACTACACTTCCTCCAAGCCCATGACCTTTTAATTTGACCAAGAGTCTCTTATGAGGAACCTTGTCAAAGGCCTTCTGAAAATCCAGGTGCACTATATCAACCGGCTCACCTCTATTTACCTGCTTATTCACACCTTCAAAAAAATGTAACAGATTAGGGTTTCAACTTATTATCCACGATGACACTTAAATCTTTTTCCTGGGTGATGGTTCCAAATGTGGAACCTTGCATCATGTAACCATAGTTTGGGTTGTTCTTTCCTAGGTGCATTAAAAAGTCATGGGATAGGAGGCAGTAAACTATTGTGGATAAGGAACTGGTTAAAGATAGAAAGCTGAGGGTAGTGCTAAATGGCCAATTTTCCCAATGGAGAAAGGAGAATAGTGGAGTACCCCAGGCATCTGTGCTGGGTCCACTGCTTTTTAACATATTCATAAATGACCTGGAAATGGGAATAACAAGTGAGGTTATAATTATGTAAATATGTATATATAGATGTAAGAATGTATAAGTCACCCCCTAAGACGCTAACCATGTGTGCTGTGACCCCAGTTATTTGTACATACCACCCCCCCCCCAGTCTTGATTGACAATCCCCGAACATGAATCAAACCGCTGCTGATCGCTGGAAGTAGCGGTATATAAATGTGCAGTAAATAAATAAAAATAAATAAAATAAAGTAAGACAAGACTTTCCTTGGCTAAATCCATGTTGGCTTTCTCCCATTAAACCATGATTATCTTCATGTTCAGTAATTTCATTCAGAGCCCAGAGCCCCCACCACCACCAGCAGCTCTCCCCTTCCTGGGGATCGAGCCACCGGCAGCAGGAGGGGCCTGCCGATCACCGCGGCCCAATCGGGGCACAGCTGCAGCATTTTAAACTTCGCGCCAGCAGGCGCCGACCTCCCAGAGCCCCCACCACCACCAGCAGCTCTCCCCTTCCCAGGGATCGAGCCACCGGCAGCAGGAGGGGCCTGCCGATCACCGCGGCCCAATCGGGGCACAGCTGCAGCATTTTAATCTTCGCACCAGCAGGCGCCGACCTCCCAGAGCCCCCACCACAACCAGCAGCTCTCCCCTTCCCGGGGATCGAGCCACCAGCAGCAGGAGGGGCCTGCCGATCACCGCGGCCCAATCGGGGCACAGCTGCAGCATTTTAAACTTCGCGCCAGCAGGCGCCGACCTCCCAGAGCCCCCACCACCACCAGCAGCTCTCCCCTTCCCGGGGATCGAGCCACCGGCAGCAGGAGGGGCCTGCCGATCACCACGGCCCAATCGGGGCACAGCTGCAGCATTTTAATCTTCGCGCCAGCAGGCGCGCCCGCGGCTGGCGGGCCCGCGCCTGCATGATAGGCGACATGACAAATTCCACATCAGCTCACTGGTGACTCGACGCCTGCTTCACTCAACGCCCGGCCGCCTGACCAAGAAACCAACATTCTACCAACAACTGAACTCAGGCGTGAACTTGGGCCTCTCTACACAACTATCAACCACAGCAAGTATACAGACTAATCGTGTAAATGTACCATACCTCATAACCACTTTCATCATCTCTGTGGCAATCAATTATTACTGTTGCCAGTAGCACCTAAGTATTACTATTGCCATAGCATTCATTTATTACTGTTGCCAGTAGCATCAAAGTATTACTGTAGCCATAGCATTCAATTATTACTGTTGCCATAACACTCAAGTAAAGCTGTTACCAGTAGCACTCAATTAGTACTGTTGCCAGTAGCCCCAATCATTTATTACCAATAACATTCAACTTACTACTACCTAGAACACCCAAGTATTCTGATACCAACAGCGTTCAAGTTTACTGCTGCCTATAGCATCCAAGTATCAAAGCAACAATCCTCCCTCCCAAAGCCTGCCCTGCCCAATCAGGGCCGAGCAGCCATCGCTTAAAGAGAGCACCAACAGGCACACCCGCGCCTAGCAGGCCTCACCTGAAGACCATTCGACGTGCCCTTATACCGTGACCCTACAGGAATAACACCAAAAGATAATCATGACTACATCAACCATAACGCTCGTTTTTCTCTATACTATTGCCATGACCATTCATGACTCTGTTTCATACATACCTGATCATAACCCTATCCCAGCACTCTTAGGATCAAATAGAAAACATCACTACAACTATCATCAACCTTACCCAAACCTTCAACACAAGAGACAATCACGCCTGCTCTACATAACAATGGAGACCATTACTAACAAAAAGACCAACAAAGACGACCTGCAACACGACCTTAGATGTGCACTCATCAACGCACGGTCTGTGCGCAACAAATGGCCAGCCATCACGGACCTAATATCCAACTACAATCTAGACCTCCTAATGGTCACTGAGTCATGGCTCTCTGACTCAGACACTGTCTTAATTAACCAAATCACGCCCCCCAATTTCTCACTCTTCGCTTGTAACCGAGATAATAGAACAGGGGGAGGAGTCTTCATAATAGCAAAGTCCGAGTTGCAATACCGAGTGTCCCTAACCAGGAGCTCCCAACATCTAGACACTATAACGATCGCAAATAGAAGCAACTCTATCAATCTCATCTATTCAGCACCAAACGCAGGATCAGAAGATCTCTCAGATATAATAAACTTAGCCTGCAATCCTGACAACAAACCAAACTGGTTGTTAGGTGATTTTAACCTTGCCTCTCTACATCACGAATTATCCAGTACATTCCTCGATGCCATGACAGACCTTGGATACAAACAAATCGTGCACAACCCCACACACAAACAAGGGAACATCCTCGATTTGATATTCGTTCCATCAGCAGTCTCAAGCTTATATAATTACACCAAACCATCTATTATCCTAGTCCCTTGGTCAGACCATAGCCTGATCTTATTCCAGATTCCAACAAATTCAAACACACTCGCCCAGCCAGTCTCCTCAACAACAAGCGCAAGGCGATTTAAGCCGTTGGACATAGAGACCCTCACTAAACAAGCGTTACCGAAACTATCCAAGCCAACGGACAATCTAAACGAGCTGATCTCTAACTGGAACGACACTCTCTATCAGTACGCCCATCAACCAAGCATGAACAAGAAGCTCCCATCCAGGAATCGCTCCAATAAAAAGCAGGATGCCCCTTGGTTCTCTCCAGAACTACGTACATCTCTACTCCAATTAAGGAAGTTAAAAAGAAAATGGAGACACACCCACAACAGCCAGGATCAAGAAGAGTATCTCACCCACCTCAAAAAGCACCGCGAACTAACTTGGACTACAAGGAAAGAATTCCACTCCAACCTTCTCAGCAAAACATTAAACAGACCACGCGATCTCTTCAATTTAGTAAAAACACTAACCAAAGATCCATCGCCACCACATCAAGAATCTGTACAACCACAGCTATATGCTAATTTCATCCAAGCCAAAATGGTCAAGGCGAACACAACGCCATCACAAATACTAATCCAACTCCCGCAAGCTCAAGCATCACTCGATAAATTCTCACCACCATCAAGAAAAACCATCGAAGAAATTATCGCTACCATAAACACCACCACGGCACCAAATGACCCATGTCCAGCACACTGGATCAAAACCTTACGTGCCGAGCTTAGCCCTTACATAGCTAAGATCGCAAATATCTCCTATCTAACTGGGATCTTCCCTACTGCCCTTAAACAAACATCAATTCACCCTCTGCTAAAAAACAACCTGATGGACCCAACGAAGGAAGAGTCCTACCGCCCAATCTCCAGCATTCCCTATCTAGCCAAGATACTTGAAAAGGAAACTCAGAGGCAGATCCAACACCACATTGACACAGCAGCCCCGTTGGACCCATGCCAACATGGATTCCGAGAAGCTCACGGAACAGAAACACTCATGACTTCACTACTTAACAAACTCATTTGTGGGATTGACAACATTCACATGGCCATTGCAATGATTTTTCTGGACATATCAGCGGCATTCGACTCAGTCGACCATAAGATTATGCTAGCTAGACTTCACGAAAAAGGCATCCGTAACCAAGCCTGGAACTGGTGCAAATCTTACTTAGATGAGCGCTGGCAACAGGTCCGTACAGGCAACATTACATCCAAACCCTTCAAACAGAAACAGGGACTACCTCAAGGCTCATCTCTATCTACGTTGCTTTTTAATATATACATGCAACCAATCTGCCAAATCACCAGAGACTTCGGTATATCCTGCCTACTATACGCAGATGACGTGCTAATATTCACACCGATCAATATATCAAACCCTGACTACTCTCCATTAATCAACTGTTTCAACACAATAACCGACTGGCTTCTCAATCAGAACATGAGAATAAACTTCAAGAAAACCGAAGTACTCATAGCCACAAGAAACAAGCAATTTTCTCCGCCAACCACCCTCATAGTAAGAGATGCAGAACTCCCAATCAAGGCCTCCATAAAGTACCTCGGTGTGATACTCGACCAAAAACTCAATCTTAAAGAGCACATAAAGAACACAGTAAGGTCAATTCACTACAAACTAAAAACACTGCGCCACCTGAAACCAATGATGGAGACAAAGGACTTCCGTACAGTCTTCCAAGCAATAGTCACACCGCATTTTGACTATGCGAATATCATCCTTCATGGCCTCCCCAAGAATACACTAAATCCACTTCAACTGGCGATGAACGCGGCAGCCCGCATCTTATCTGGAGCTTCTATAAGAGATCATATAACACCAATACTGATCGATCTGCACTGGCTTCCGATAAACTGCAGAATAACATACAAAACCCTCCTCATCACATTCAAGGCTATTAATAAATTATCTCCTGCATCGATCTCAAATCTCATCACCCTGACACCAAACAACAGACCCAGGAGACTAGTAGCAGAAAACACACTAGTTACTCCTAGTATCTCCACAAAATGGACACAACAAACTACTAACAGAGCTTTTGTGTCCTATGCTCCCAAGTGCTGGAACAATCTACCTCCAAACATCAGATCAATCAGGGATATCACCCAATTTAGAAAGTCCATCAAGCACTATTTATTCACTTTGCACTTCAGGCTACCATACACACAATAGAACCGGCTATCGCCCACTCAGATAACTCCTACACATAACAGCAATCCAGAACAAAGGATCAAAATGTGAAAACACTGTATTCTTGTATTCTGTATCCTTGTCAAATATCGAACCTTGATGTAACCTATTCAATGTATATATAATTATGTATAATTATGTAGATAGTTATCCCCAGTTCACACCCAGTTTATCTTCCCTGTTATCTGTAAACCTAGATCAGTCATGTATTGGCAGGTATATTGTTGTTCAATGTAAACCGCACTGATGATGAATAGTGCGGTATATAAAAAATGTTAAATAAATAAATAAAAAAATAAATAAAATAATGGTTTCTATCATTTTGTTCGGTACTGACATCAGGCTCACCGGCCTATAGTTTCCTGAATCACCCTGAACATTTTTTTAAAAAATTGGTGCTACATTGGCCATTCTTCAATCTTCAGGTACTACAGACAATTTTAATGATAGTTCACAGATTACTAATAGGTCTGCAATCTCATCTTTCAGTCCTTTGAACACACTCAGATGTATACCATCCATATCAGATTGTAGTGATCATGGGATTTTTGCTATGAATGTACTTGAAAAGGTTTTATTATGCATTTTTGCTTCCATGGCAAGCTTCTTTTTCAAATTCTCTCTTTGCCTGCCTTATCAATATCTTGCATCTAAATCGCCAGTGCTTATGTTGTTTCCTGTTTTTCTGATTTGGCTCCTTTTTCCATTTCCTGACAATGTCTCTGACAAAATCTTGGAAGGTCATGTCCTCAGGAGGGGGCTTACGCCACTCATGAGGTGGAGAAGGGTCCAATGGAAGCTCAGGAGACTTCAAGAAACTTGTCCTCAAACAAGTCCTCGGACTTGACCCAGCCTTCTGAATCTCTGCCTGTATTTCTCTCCTGACCCAGGGGAATTGGGAGCTCCTTTGGGAGTGATGTTGTACCAATGCTCATCTGAATTTTGAGGGTGCATTAGACCCTGAAATGCTAGTAAGTGATATCGGCCGGGCATGCACCGATATCAGGGACCTTCAATGCTCTGATGCCAATGCCTGTCCTCCAGGCAAAGTGTGCATCTCAAAGATAGGTTGTACGATTGCCTATTTTGATGCAGCCAACGTCAAGGCCCAGCCTGTACAGCCGAGAGCCCCATGATCTGTTTCTCAAGTCTGAAGAAGGCGTTTCTCCATGGCCGCTGATTTCTTAGGCTGTGAGGCCTCAGCAACTTTGGCCGATGTACCCAGGATCTGAGCAAGGTTATTGGCAGCTTGGTCTTGGCTCTCAATAGGCCGTTGTTGCCCTTCTGATGTTCTGGAGAATGAGTGCTCCTCTTTGGAGCAGCTTAGAGGAGTGCTCTTGTGTACCCTCATTGCTCTCGACACCATGCCTTGAAGGGCTCCAACACTAGTGCACCAAAGTCTTCACTCAGTGCTTGGCGTTGATGACGACGACGTCAAATCCTTCCTAATCCTTGTGTGAAGATCGATCGATGGCAGTTGCTCTGTGGTAGTACAGGTGCTTGGCTTTGAGTGGGCTCAAGAACACCTCAGTGTTAATGCACCACCAGCATCTGATGCAGTCTTTGAAGCCACTGAGACCGGTGCCATCGATGCTAATAACAATGGATGGGACTTCTGAGCACCAAAAATTGATTCATGCTGCTTCTCTCAACCTTTGAGCCCTTTTTTATCATCCGCAAACACAAATTACAAGAGGGCAGATGATTGGATCACAGGTACTGAAGCCACCAACTATGAATATCCGTGGCAGATATGGTCCTTGAGCATCAAAACACTTCCTGAACCAGCTGGCCAGTTTTTGAAACATGTTGCCCATGAATATAGTAACAGCAAAATCAAGCGGCTCAATTTTTAAAAAGAACAGGGCCTGGTTGGTGCATTAGCACCCAAGGGGGCAGAGGTGCCACGGAAAAGCAAAGAAATTTAAAATGACCAAAAGGGGATGAATAAAAAGGAAAAGAGAAGGGAGGGAGTGATCCAATATGACGGAATCTGGGTGAGCTTGGTTGGTAGCTTTTACTGCTATGGGCAAGTGGAAGAGGAAAGCAGCTCGCATGCAAAAGCCGCCAGCTCTCAATTGCCTTCCATCCAAATCTTGAACGAGGCATTTTTGGACTGTCCAAGCATGCAGCAAGGAAGCTCCAGAGTGGGCCCGGCATTTTTTTGTGCCAAAGCTGAGCGTCTCAGTCGACTTCAGAAAAACTGACAGCTCTATCCCTGAAGGAGCGGTGCACCCCTGAGCCAGCGGCTGTCTCCGTTACTGCAGAGTGGCTCCGATTCTTTACCTTCCCAAAGTCTGGTGGTAAGCCCTCTACAGATAATGCAGTTTCTAATGGTAATCCCCGTCTACATCCAGAGGCAGTGCTGGAATCAGCAGGGAGTAGTAGTCTATTGCTAAAAATATAGAAGATCAGTCAGTTGTTCAGACTGCTTTTTCTGCCTTGGAAAAGAAATCAGACTCTTTTCATAGTTCTACTGATTCTTTTCTTAAAGATTTATGATTAGTCTGGTTTAAATTGGAAAACTTGGAAAATGTTACCCGGTTATCTAATTTAAGTTTGTTAAATTTTCCAAAACAGCCACTGGTATCTCCTCGGGACATATTTAAAAGTTTATTTGGTGGAGGTTTTGGGAGTTCCCCCAGAGTCCCCCGCTAACGCAGATATATTATCTGCCAGTGGCTAAGAAGTCTCCTGGTGCTGTGAGTGACTCTTCTCAACAACAGATGGATGTGTTGAATGTTTCAGCTATTTTAGACAACTCAAATTCACAATCTTTAGTTCCTGCAACAATGCTGGTGACTTTCACCTTGACCTCAGACTTAGAATGGTTATTAAGAATGTATTTTAAGAAACACAATGTACCTTTTCGGGGTTTCATGATCCATATGTGTCCAGACCTGTCTAGGGAGACCCCAAAAAGGCGAAGGGAGTTTCTTTTGTTAAGACCAGCAATATTACAGCTGGGAGGCTTTTTTTTTTTTTTTAAGTTCCAATGTTAATGCTTGGTTAAGCTTTTTTCTGTTCAGATAATTTCCCTTATTAGTTCTCGTCAAACCAGTGTAATTCCTGTACTGGATGTCTAAGAAGCCGCTAGAATTTATATAATTGCTGTATTCTCTGGGTTCTTTTCCTATGGGATACCAAAATTTATTATTTTCTATGTGCTACCTCCTCATGTTTTTGGTTTTTCAGTTGGAATGATTTAGATGGTTTTGAATTGCTTGGTATTGTTTTATTCCTTTTTTTTTCTGGTATCTTGATACTTTACTATCTCCCACTGTTTTCCTTAACAAGATGTATATGCTTGTTTATTTGAAAATGCTGAATAAACATAAAATTTAAAAAAAAAGAAAAGAAAAATAACCAGGATGGCAGGCAATTAGAGTAAAAGCCATAAGGCTGCAGGATCCTTGAATGGGCAAAAGTAATTACCAAGGCGGAGACACGTTGGTATGCATCCGTTGGGTTTCATGGAAAAACAAAAACTAATGGGAAGATGGCGTGCAGGTGCAGTGGGACCTCCCAACAGCTTCCACTAGTAGCTGGGGAGCGTTACAACTTGCCTTTTGTAAAACAGCAAACCGATGTACAAAAGAATATCAATAAAACTCCCTAAAATGGCGCCACTCCCGTTCTCCTGAAGATCAAGCATCTTACAATAACCTCCTGAAGCAGCACAGGGAGCTTATAGCTGAAAAGAGGAGAGAATACCACACTGAACTTCTCCTCCGCTCGATTAACAAACCACGAGAACTCTTCAGCATAGTCAAATCCTTCACCAAAACCACACCTGCGCCCCAGACAGCCGCAATTCATCCACAATTATATTCTAGTTACCTCCAGTCCAAAACCCTTACAACAAATGCTGTCATTAGCCCCATGTCTAGCCACTTACCTATCACGCAGTCGCCTCTTATAGAATTCATCCCCCCAGCAGAGAAATACATTTCTGACCTTATTTCTTTGATCAACACCACTACAGCACCTAATGATCCATGTCCGGCCTACTGGATCAGGACACTGCGCAAAGAACTTAGTCCTACCCTAGCTCACATCATGAAGCTTTTATTCGCATCCAACTCCATACAACCCAGCAGCTTGAGCTCCTATGTGTTGAGCTCGCTCACCAGCAACTCTTTCACTTCTCCTCGTAAAGCCCAGTGCTAGCGAAAGTCTCCAAGTGATAGTAACCGAGCAAACCTCTCAAACCTCTCTCATCAGATGATCCTGCTCTCATGCTGCTTACTGCAAGTATAGTCCCACAATCCTAAACTCCGGATACTAACATCAACAGCCTTATCAATAACAGTTTACATTGTACTGTTGTCAGTAATTCCTTAATGCTATCTAAACATTGCACTGTTAACATTGTACTTTAGTCAGTAATGGTTACTATTGCACTGTAGTCAGTAATTGTACGGTAGTCAATAATTGTTACTATTGTACTGTAGTCAGTAATTTCTTACTGCCATCTCGCCACTGTACTGTTACCATTGTCCTGTAGTCAGTATTTGTTACTATTGTACTGTTGTCAGTAATTCCTTACTACTATCTAGCCATAGTACTATGGTCAACAATTCCTTAATGCTATCTAGCTAGTTAACATTGCATTGTTGTCAGTAATTCTCCCCACAATACTTGTCCATAATCACAAGGAATTCTGCCCTAATCTACCCATTTCACAATCACACAGTGTCCTGCCACAATGGGTTCCCCCTTCACCACCATAATCGGATGTTACATCATCCTTGCTAGTTGGTTCTCCTGCTCTCTTACCTTAACCCCTCCTTCCAACCAGATTCCAATATTACAAAGCCATGGAAGAAGATGGTCTGGTGCATCCCGTCACAATGTAAATTGGGATACCCGCGCACGTCACCCGCATCTGCTACACATTGCGCTCCAGCACTCTGTGCAATCCAAGAAGGTGGAAAACTCCTACCCTCATAACCTAAAATGTGCCCTCATTAATGCCCGTTCTATCCGAAAGAAGTGGCCAGCTGTCATCGACTTGATTTCCCTCCACGACCTTGATATACTCTTAGTCACTGAGACATGGCTATCCGATGAGGACAACGTCATACTCAACCAACTCCTCCCTCCGAACTTCACAGCTCACACAAGTCATAGACGAGACAAAAGAGGAGGAGGGGTGCTCATCATCACCAGAACAGATCTCCACTTCCAGACGGTTGACGCCACCAACGCTAATCACCTTGAAACCGTCACCATATCCAACAAACGCTGCTCAATCAACCTGCTCTACAGAGCACCTTCAGCTTCTCCGGATGATCTTGCTGCAATAATTGACCTCGCCTCCAACACGCATAACCCAAACATCCCAAACTGGATCCTAGGTGATTTCAACCTGCCAACACTGCAGGACAACCAAGTGTTATCCTTCCTTGATGCCCTTACAAATCTCGGCTTCAAACAATTAGTGAAGGAACCTACCCATACTAAGGGAAATATTCTGGACCTAGTATTCGCCCCTCAGATATCTCTTAACACATCACATGACCCGATAACGTCCATAACTCCTGTTCCATGGTCAGATCACAAACTGATCATCCTCCAGATCCCTTCGCACAAAACTGATTCAAAGTTCAATAAGATACCAAGCAACACTACAAGACCTCACTCCAGATGTTTCAAGCCTTTCAACAGAGACCTTATCCTCATGGAAACGCAACAACTCATTAGCGAAACCACCATGAACCTTGACGACCTGATTACTCACTGGAACAAGTGCCTTAGTGCAATCGCCCTACGCACACCAACTAACAAGCCCCCAAGGAAAAGAATGAACGCTCCATGGTACACAGCCGATCTTAGAGCCTCTCTTACCCAATTACGGAAACTCGAGAAGCGCTGGCGCCGATCCCACTCTTCAATTGACCAGACTGCATACAACTGTCATCTGGCTGCTCACCGCAAGGCAACCACTGATGCAATGAAACAATACTACTCAGAGACCTTAAAGAGATCACTTAATAAACCCCATGATCTTTTTGACCTAGTCAAGACTCTATCAAAGGAACCAACCCCCGGACCGCAATTTGAGATTCACCCACAAGATTTCGCTAACTATGCACAATCCAAGATATGCCGGATTATCAACATCTCGACTACAACCACCACCCTTGAACGAGACGGCCCCACAGCTCTAACCATATTCTCTACCCCTACCAAAAAAGGAATTGAAGACACGATTATGGCTCTTAACACCACCACATCTCAGTCTGACCCATGCCCAGCCTTCTGGATTAAGGAGCTCCGCAGCCACTTCAGCCCAATACTATCCAATATAATGAACCTCTCCTTCACAACAGGTTCCTTCCCCTCCGCTCTTAAGCACACCTCTATCAGACCTCTTTTGAAAAACTGCAAACTCGACCCCCAAAAAGTGGATTCATATAGACCTATATCCAGTATTCCGTTACTTGCGAAGATCATCGAAAAAGAGGTACAACGACAACTACAAGATCACGTCGACATTGCCTCACCATTAGACCCCTGCCAACATGGTTTTAGGGAATCCCACGGAGTGGAAACCCTTCTTACCACCCTCTTCTGCAGGATAATCACTGGCATTGATGACATCCGTCAAGGATTTGCTCTCATCTTTCTGGACATAGCTGCAGCTTTTGACTCAGTAAGTCATGAGCTTCTCTTAGGTCGACTATTTGAGAAAGGAATTACTGGTAGAGCGCTTGATTGGTGCAGATCTTACCTGTCTGGAAGATGGCAGCATGTGCGTTCTGGAGGGATGACATCAGAACCTTTCCACCAAAGCCAGGGAGTCCCACAAGGTTCTTCCCTTTCGGCCCTCTTGTTTAACATTTACATGCAGCCAATTTGCAAGATCATCCGATCCTTCAATGTCGACTGCATGTTATACGCTGATGATGTCCTGCTGTACATACCCTTCTCTACAGAACATCTGGACCTCTCTCCACTGACGAGTTGCTTCAACGCAATATCTGACTGGCTTCTCTCCCAAAACCTCCGAATACAACATAAGAAAACGGAAGTACTCTTCATTACTAGGAACACTAACTTCACACCACCACAATTCCTTAAAGTAAAAGAAGCAGAACTACAAACTAAACCATCAATACGCTACCTGGGAGTCACCTTGGATCAGCGCCTAGACATGAAAGCCCACATAGGGAACACAGTCAGAGCAGTATACTACAAGATCCGCTCACTTCGGCATTTACGATCTATGCTGGAACCAAATGACTTCAGGACTATATACCAGGCATTGATCATACCTCATTTTGATTACGCCAATGCCATCCTTCAAGGCCTGCCCCTATCCACCCTACACCCGCTGCAGCTCGCCATGAACGCTGCAGCAAGGGTCATCCATGGAGCCCCCAGAAGCGACCACGTGACACCTCTGTTGATACAATTACACTGGCTACCTATCCAGGCTAGAATCGTTTTTAAGACTCTGTTACTCACTTTTAAAGCTATTAACAAGCTCGCCCCTGAATCAATAATGGCCCTCATCCATACCATATCTCCTAATAGAGCAAGGAGATCCACAGCTACAAACACCCTAAACGTCCCGAAAGCATTAACAGTTTGCACTTCATCTACAGCCAACAGGGCGTTTAGTATCAGCGCACCAAGATGCTGGAACGCATTACCTCCAGATATCCGGGCTATTAAGGGCCTTACGCAGTTTAGGAAAGCCCTCAAGTACCATCTTTTCAATAAGTACCTCATAGAACCCAACCTCACCCACCGAGACAGAGATGCAACCCACTAAGCAAATATATGGTTTCCCAACAACATGCCAAGAAAGATTCTCTAACCCTTAGTGGTGCATTTGTTTCTATAGAATTCATGATCATTCAACCTTATGTAGCAATATTTGTAAATAGTTTACAAGCTTATGTAGCAAGTTTTTGTAAATAGTTTACCCCCGTTATCTAAGTTACTTGCCCTGTTATCTGTAAACTCATACATGTTAACTGTACTGAGCGTTTCTGTTCCATGTAAACCGCGCTGATGCTGAATAGTGCGGTATATAAGAGAATGTAAAAAAATAAATAAATAAATCTGGAGTTTTCCCTACCTCGCTTAAACAAACCTCCATACGTCCTCTCCTCAAAAACAATCGTCTGGATCCATCCAAGACGGAATCGTATCGCCCGATTTCAAGCATACCTCTACTGTCTAAACTCATAGAGAAAGTTGTTCAAATACAGATGCAACAACATATTGATACAACAGCCCCTCTTGACCCTTATCAACACGGATTCCGGGAGGCGCACGGTGTAGAATCATTACTTACCATACTCTCCAACACATTATCCAGAGGCATAGATAACATTGAAGATGGGTTCATTCTAATCTTCCTCGATATAGCCGCAGCTTTTGACTCTGTCAACCATGATTTACTCCTCTCCAGACTTCAAGAAAAAGGAATTCAAGGACTTGCATGGGAATGGTGCAAATCTTATCTATCCAATCGTCTACAATATGTCCGAGTAGGACCATCAACATCGGAGCCTTTCCAGCAACAGCAGGGAGTCCCCCAAGGTTCCTCCCTATCTGCCCTACTTTTTAACATTTATATGCAGCCGATTTGCAACATTATCCGCTCATTTGACATCCTCAGCCTAATCTACGCAGATGATGTCCTACTGTTCACCCCGGTTAAAATTATGCATCCTGACATCTCCAAACTAGTCGACTGCTTCAACGCAATTACCGATTGGCTCCTATCCCAGAATTTGAGGATAAACTTCAAGAAGACGGAGGTCTTATTTATCTCCAGAAACAAGAACTTCTCCCCCCCTGCCACCTTGAAGGTACGAGATGCAGAACTCCCATGCAGATCAGCCATACGGTATTTGGGAGTCACACTAGACAACCAATTTAACTTTAAAGAGCATATAAAGAACATGACCAAATCCGTCTACAACAAAATTTTAACGTTAAGGCACCTTAAACCCCTACTAGCACCACAAGACTTCAGAACTATATTCCAAGCACTAGTAATCCCTCATTTTGATTACGCGAATATAATCCTTCATGGTCTCCCTAAGAGCACCCTTAACCCGCTCCAAATGGCCATGAATGCAGCAGCACGCATTCTAAGCGGCACAGCCAGGAATGATCACATCACGCCCATATTGATGGAACTTCACTGGTTACCGCTACACAGCAGACTCATTTATAAAGCTCTACTCATAACCTTCAAGGCCATTAACCAACTGTCTCCGTCATCCATCTCAGCACTCCTCACAATCAATCCAAATAACAGGCTGAGAAGATCAGCAACCGCCAACTCTCTTACTATCCCTCGCGAATCCATAAAGTGTAATCAACTAACCAGGAACAGAGCCTTTGCATTCTACGCCCCAAGAATCTGGAACAGCCTCCCCCTACACCTCCGAGCAATTAGGGACCTTCCCCAATTCAGAAAAGCTTTAAAGCATCATTTATTCCTCCTTCATTTCTCTCACCTCATTAACTCCCCTCCACACTAACATTCCTTCATCCATTCCTTTACTCTCACAACCTGCCTCATAACTAAGAATATACCTGACTACCACGCCAGGTACATCTCACTGTTTCCACATTCCTATACATGATTCACTATTAATTCTAACCTGTAAATATGTAAATAGTTCATAATTTAACTCTGTTATTTAACTCTGTTAATAGCTTATTAGTTCAATCCAAGTTTATTTTCCTGTTACAATGTAAGCATTGATATCATTGTTCTGATGTAATGCAAATATTATTGTTTTATGTAAACCGCACTGACTCTGAATAGCGCGGTATATAAGAATGGTTAAATAAATAAATCAAATAAAAGAAAGCAAAAATACACCAATATAATTTCTCAACAAACTAAAGGAGAAACTAATGCAATAAATAAACTACTCTATACAGCATTCATTTCCCAAGTTGTTAAACATTGGTGTCAACAGCCGCGGTCTAGTCTAATGAAGTTGGAGCACATTATTTTAGAATTAGCTCCCCCTTCTCCAAAATGCTGCCAGGTTCCTAACAAATTATAAAGCAGTCTTCTTTCACTAATGTCTCATCCACACAAAGAATCCGGAGCTTGGCCTGCCTCTGCTGTTATGTACCTGGAATGTAGAGCATTTCTGAGAATGTTACCTTGGAGATTTGATTCCAATTTATTTATTTTATTTTTCTGTTTTTTTATACCGCCTTATCCTGGAATCAAAACAGTTTACATGGAACAACAAATTAACTGTTTTACATAGAACCTTAGAACTTTAGTAACATCAAATAGAATGCTTACATTTTGTAAGTATGACAAATACACCGCAACATATTTAAATAATAGCAATTATGTACAACAAAGGCAAAAACAGTGGGAAAAACTGAAAGGGGATATTTTAAGGGCAACCAATCTTTTTGTTAAAATGGTAAATAAAAGGAAAAGAAAGCCGCTATAGTTCTCAAAAGAGGTAGCTGAAAAGGTGAAGGAGCTGAAAAGGTGAAGGTCTCAGGGGTGACATACACGGAGCAGTGGGTACACCCCTAAAACAAAGGCATGGGGAGGGGTGACCTGCACGAAGCAGCAGATGCACTTACTCTTGCTGCCTTGTTGGGCAGACTAGATGGACCATACTGGTCTTTATCTGCCATCATATACTATGTTATTATGAAATACAAGAGATCACAGAGAGAGGAAGACAGGCATCTATGTTTGGAAAAACTTAGAGAGACTGGCAAAGTAGCCAAAAAAAAAAAACCCAAACAAAATGAGTAAGTGCATTTTGTTTGTACACCGCTTTAATGTTTTTAACGTAAGCGGTCTATCAAGTACGGAATAAAGTTAAAGTTAAAGTTAAATAGCCAATGCAATAAAATGGGGGATAAAGCATTTTTCAGATATATAAGTGAGAAGAGGAAGGGCAAAAGTGTATTGTCAGACTCAAGGGTGAAGGGGAAGAATATGTAGAAGCTGATGAGGATAAAGCGGAATTGCTTAACTAATATTTCTGTTGTGTTCACAGATGAAGGGCTGGGAGCAGGACCTCAGACAATACCCACAAACAGGAACAGAAGCGAGGGACATCTCAACCGATCTTCAGAGGACTGTGTTGGTGAGGAACTAGCTAAACTAAAAGTTGACAAAGCGATGGGACCAGATGGGATACATTCAAGAATACTGAGGGAACTTGGGGACGTTCTAGCAGCTCCACTGACTGACCTTTTCAATGCCTCTTTAGAGTCGGTGGTGGTGCCAGAGGACTAGAGAGAGGCACATGTGGTCCCTTTACACAAAAGCAGACGTAAGGATGTGGTTGAAAACTATAGGCTGATTAGTATAACCTCGGTGGTGAGTAAATTATTGGAAACACTGCTGAAAGAGCAAATAGTGAGGTTTCTGGAATCGAGCGGATTGCAACATCTGAGGCAGCATCTCCTCCCATGGCTTTCAATACCATCTCTATGCCGTTGACTCCCAAATCTACCTCTCTACACCTGGTATTTCCCCAGCAACCCAGTCCAAGATCTCTGCCTGTCTTTCAGACATCGCTGCCTGGATGTCTCATCGCCACCTGGATGTCTCATCGCCGATTAAATTTGAATATGGCCAAGACTGAACTCCTTGTCTTTCCACCTAACTCCTCCCCCCCACTTCCCCCTCTCTCAATCCATGTGGATGGATCTACTATCCTTTCTGTTCCCTCGGCCCGCAATCTGGGGATTATCTTTGACACCTCTCTATCCTTTTCTGCTCATATCCAGCTTGTAGCTAAGACCTGCCGCTTTTTTCTCTACAACATCAGCAAAATACGCCCCTTCCTCTCTGAACACACTACCAAAACACTTATCCACTCCTTAATCTCCTCTCGCCTTGATTACTGCAAACTACTTCTCGCTGGTCTTCCCGCTAGCCACCTCCTTCCCCTCCAATCTATACAAAATCACGCCGCTCGACTAATCTTCTGCCAACCTCGCCATGCCCACGTTACTCCTCTTCTCAGGTCACTTCACTGGCTCCCTGTCGAATCCCGCATCCAATTCAAGCTTCTCCTGCTAAACTATAAGTGCATCCACTCTATGGCCCCTAACTACCTCTTATCTCTTATCTCTCCCTACATCCCCTCTCGAAATCTGCGCTCCGCTAACAAATTACTTCTATCAATACCTTTCACACGCACTGCGAAGTCTCGACTGCGCTCCTTTCACCTTGCTGCACCTTACGGCTGGAACAGCCTGCCTGTGTCTGTGCACCTGGCATCCTCCTTGGCCCTCTTCAAATCCAGATTGAAGTCCCACCTCTTCACTGTTGCATTCAGATCCTGACTCCTTCCTCATCTTACCCTAACCCCGTCATCATTTATGAACAAACTACTGACCAAACTGTACCTTGCACAGAACTGACTAATGCTCTACCTTGCGCAGAACTGACTAATGCTCTATACTGTTCTAACTTATGTTTTGTTGTAACTAGATTGTAAGTTCCGATGAGCTTGACTCGGACGGGCAGGGACTGTCTCTTGTATGTTGGCTACCTCTTGTAGGTCAGCTGCGCAGCGCTGCGTGCATGGCGCTTTACAAGTGCTGAATAGTAGTAGTAGTAGGTGGAGAAGGTAGCCCTCCTTGTCCACTTCGAGGGCCCAGGAATCAATGATGATGGTTGGCCACCTGTGGGCATACAAGGTTAGATGTCCTCTTGTGGGCTGCTGTCCTCCATGTGGTAGGGGAGGGATACCCAGCAAGGCTGTCCATTGTCCCCTCTGCTTTTCACACTCTCTCTATAGCCCTTTGCTCAAGCTCTTCATCAGAGCGCTGTCATAGAGGGCATGCAGGCATGAGGTATCAATACAAGATAACTTGATATGCTGATGATACTCTCCTAGTTCTTTCTAGTCCCAAGTGCTCCATTGCTGCTTTCAAAGACGAACATAGGGAATTTGGGGCAATCTCAGGCTACAAGTTCAACTCAACAAAGGCTAGAATGCACCCTAAAGTTGAAGTTTCCATACCAATGGGAAAGGAAATATTTGACATATCTGGGAGTCCAAATCCCTACTAGGCTCGATAGGCTCTTTCAGCTGCACTTCCCACTATTGCTTAAAAGAGTGCATGAAGTGTTGTGGGGGTGGGCCTTTCTCCCTTTGCCCTTGCCTACTAGAATAAATGTGATTAAAATGAATGTCCTACCATGTTTCTTAATTGTTTTTGATGCTGCTCTGTCCGATTCCAGACACTTACTTCTGTGATCTGCATAGGTCTATTGCCCACTTTTTGTGGAACAGCAAGAGAGGAGTCAAGTTGAGTGTCTTAATGTATCCACGCCACATGGGGGGCTGTCCGTTCCTAACTTCAAATTTTATTACTGGGCAGCACAAGTGTGGGCAGTGTATTTTTTGATGGGTAGCAAACCCAGATCAGCTCTGGATCCCTCTCGAGGCAGCTCAGACAGGGTTCTCCATTTTGATGGGCTGCTCCGTTTCTGACCTCCCGGGGGAGGGGGCATGATTTATTTATTTATTTATTTACATTCTCTTATATGCCGCACTATTCGGCATCAGCGCGGTTTACATAGAACAAAATGCTCAGTACAAATAACATGTATGAGTTTACAGATAACAGGGAACAAAAAACTTGGATGCCACACCCGGCAGTGAGCCTTACTCTGCAATTTGGGAAAGAGTGGTTAGGTGGTTAGCTTTTGTTCTCTCTAAGTCACGCCTAGCTTTCATGACTCAGGAGCAGCTATTCCCTCCTGCAGTGTCGGACTCTGGTTGGTTTCGTTGGATGAACATCAATAAATTGGAGAGGGTGGTGGACTTTAATGCCTAGGACCATTTTTTGTCCAGATAAGATTATGCAATGATGCTCTATCTTTTTCCCTAAAATTTCTTGTTGTTTCAGGTGGAACATTTTTTACACCCTGAGAAGCCAATTACATTCTGGCTGTCCAGCCCCTTGTGTGGCCAGACAGAATCGGGGCATGCACCAGTAGCAGTCAATTCTGATCCCGCAGAGCTAGACGTGTCTGTGGGATCAGAATCGGGTCTACCGGTCTGGACGTACAGGCCGACCACAATTCTGATCAGTCGCATACCCAGTCACATACCCACCTAACTCAGCCAGGCTCTTGAATGGAGCTGCAGTGCTATGGCATCCTGTCACCATGGCACCGCAGCTCCATTCAGGAGCCACGATCTCCAAACCAGAAAAGACACCTTCTTTTCCCGCAGCCCAACCCCTGATCTGGCCTTCCAAGGTCTGGGTCGGGCTGTGCCCCCTCACCTGCTCCTCTGGGTCCCGCGCTGCGATCCCCCGCAATTCAGGGGGACTTATTCCACATTCGAGGCAGGCAACATCAATGTCAAGGTCACTGGGTGAGGAATCCGGGGAGGATTTGATTCGAGGAGCATTGACTAGATTGTAAGAGCAGGGACTGTCTCTTATATGTCTGTGCAGCGCTGCTTACGACTTGTAGCGCTATACAAATGCTCAGTAGTAGTAGTAGTAGCAGTGCTCTGGGAAAATACCTCTAAAATGATAATTTGTCAATCTTACCATGACTCCCAATATAAACTCCTGTATAGAAAGTACCTTACCCCACTAAACTTTATGCGATGAATACAACTCTCTTTGCAGATTGTTCGAGAGGCTGTGTGTCATATGGGAATGTGAGAAGGTGCAGCCCCTTTGGGAATGGGTGGCTGAGAGCTGCATTCATCTCACAAGGAGGGATTCTTTCAATGATGTTGTCTGGCTGCTACTGGGATTCATTGAAGGCCCACCTGTGGTCTGTCTAAACCGTTGTGAACTTGCTAATTTCTTATTTCTTCCAGTCCAGTCATGTGTAGCCACACAATGGAAGAACCCTGTGGCGCCAACACCGTTGGACAGGTCCAAAAAAGTTGCCCACCTCATGGAACTTGTCCGGTGGATTGCTCAGATGAAAGGACTCTTGGACAGATTTGAGAAGATCTGAATTCCTATAGTGCACTTCTTCGACATTGGGATCAGGAGGGAATACTTGGTTGGGTTGGCTTCGGTCCATCTGGCGAAGTGTTACTATACTATAGGGGTGTTGGTGTGGGCCCATTAGATGTCTACAGAGGGGCAGTATACACCTTTCTCCTTTCTCCTCATCGTGTTGCCCCTCACCTGTGTCTTTCTTCCAGCTCCCCTCCCCCCCCTTCCTCCCCCGTTCAGGGTTTAGGTCTTCTTGCTTTCTCTGGTTTCCCTGCCCCCTTTCTCTCCAAGCCCGGCAGCTGGTACCAATGCACACCGCAGCCACCAGGGCCACGGACTCAAAGCCGTCAAAGGCTGCTCGTTTGAAATGTGGAGCATTCCTTGACTGAGGAGTCGAGGGTCTGGAAGCGCTCGAGAGATTCCCCTGCCAGTCCAGCCAAGAACCCAGCAAGTTCCTTCGCCAGGTCCCTCAGGTACATGCCTATGTACAGCTGGTAAGCCTGGATGTGGGCAACGAGCATAGAGCCCTGGTAGCACCTTCTGCCAAACCCATCCATGGTGCAGGCCTCTCTACCAGGGGTCATCGAGGAGTGCATCTTCTGACTTTTTATCCGACGCATGGCTATGTCTACCATCTTGGAGTTGTGAGGCAGCTGTGTTTTCTGAGGCCCGGGGTTCTTGCCAACTCGATACTGGGAATCGAGTCGCCAGCTCACTATGGGCACCATCACCGGGCTCTCCCACATCCTGAACAGCAAGCGTTCCAGGATAGAGGGAATAGGCACAGTTAGTGCCTCCTTTGGAGGGGCCTCGTACTGGAGGATCTCTAGGTCCTCAGCACAAGGTTCATCCTTCAGCTCTGCTACGAAGACCAGGGCCTTCGACATCCCACGGACAAAGTCAAGGAATGCAGGGACAGCCAGTGCAGCTGCAGAGGAGATGGCTTGGAGAGCGCATCTCTATGCAGCATGGTGTCAGGCAACTCATCATTGGTTTCCCAACCCGACTTGGAACCAGAGGAGACCTCAAGCCCCAGGCAGTCATCCAGTCGATGAGCCACCAGGGAGCACAGTGCCCGCTGGGGGCTCCGAGGTACTCAGAGGCAAGTCGTGCCTTGAGCAGGTGGTCTACTGCCTCAGCTCAGAGTGGGCGAACCGCTCCAGGACAGGCTTGATGTCCTCTGGGGAGATCCTTGCTGTGGAGGGTGCAATGGTTGGTGCCAACATTCTGGAGGCTCTAGGAATCATGCCACGCTACGCTTCAAAGGAAAGCAGCCAGGATGTGTTCCAGGGCTGTTATCCTAGCCTCGATGCCAGTAGGCTCTGCAGCGGCCAGTTCGGGTCTTGATGGCATTGAGCCCGGAACCATATCCCTCAGAAGTGAATCACTAATGATGATCGCGCTGGGGGACAGAGCCCGATCCCCCAACACGGTGGGAGTTTCCTCCCACCGGGGCAGCTTCGAGGACCGCTCCTGCCAATCGCCCTCAGTGTGGGGTCAAGGGCTACTAGCCTGGGTACCCAAGGACTTACTTCTGGCTTCAGGATTGGACTTCGGCTTTGACTGGGATAATGTTTTCAGCCCGCGGGGAGGTCCCTTGAAGGATGATCCCCAGTCCGAGGCTGCGCAACCTCAGGGCTCGGATCGAGCACGCCTGTGCATCAAGTCATCAGACGTGGTCTCTGAGGGCAGCGACTCCATACTCAAGGCCAGCCCCACTGCCGAGGCCTTCGAGTCAAATAGCTCCTTCCGCTGCTGCTCATGATTCTTCCAGTTCCTGGTTGACATCTGCGGGCAAGAAGAGTTGTCGTGGTCCGCACCAAGGCACTGGATGCAGTAACTATGGCAGTCCATGGTGCGGGGGGCATTTGCCACATTGCTTGAATCTGCTAACTGAAGACAAAGCGGGGAACACAGCACCCGCAAGATCAAATTTACATGTCTCACCCAGAAAGGGCATGAGGAGAAGACCTGCACTCCACAAAAAGAAAAGAAAAAGAAAAAAGGACATGAGAAAAACATGACATCGAGGCAAGGGCGGACTTGGGCAGCAAGATGGTGATCGGGGAACTGACCGGCAAAAAGAAGCATGAAAACACTAAAAAGAAGATGGAAAAAATTTGACTTTTACCAGGGACACAAACAGGACGTCTGCAGGGCTCAGCAGAAAAAAGAAGACTGAGGTAAGATGGCTCCCTTGTGTGGGAAGGTGACTGCGCATGGTCTAACTCTTAAAGTTGTTCTTTGAAAGCTGGGGAGTGAATCCACGCTGGCTCCGTCAATGCCAATGTCATCCATATGTGAGGACTGATTTTTTGCTTGTTCCCTGAGAAAAAAAACTTTAAGGCGCAATGCTGTGAAAGTGAAAGCAGTCAAAGGCCGAAGTTAAAAAATCTTCACTGCACTGATGCATGTTCGATAGGCTCTGCGGAAAAATGAAGACTGAGGAGATCCCAAGTGGTGGCATGTGCATGGTTCCAAAGGCTTCTAAGAAGAAGCTGGGAACTGGTTCCCACACAGGTCTCTGTTGATGACATAATCCGTATGTAAGAACATTATCCTGCTTGTCCACAGAGAATTTTTTTATTTTAAGAGCTTTAATGACAGCCCTGGACATGAGGTCAGAATGCAAAATACTATCCCAGAGAACATTATCAAGACTTGCCAGTATACTGACTTATGACGGAGACACACCAAAAGGAGGGTGCAATGGGCCAACTTACCCACAGTATTCACACATTTCCTCCTTTAGCAGCCCAATTACTACAAGTCCCATGTCTTTTTCTGACAGCTTGGTCCCCTTCAGGGTTGTACTTGTATATAAGAGGAGAGGAATCTGCCTAGAGCAGCACAGCAAAAATAATTCCAAGCAAACATTAGCCACAAAAGAAGGCTGGTGGTCAACAAGTGGGAAATGTCTTCATCTGAGAGAGAAACCTCAGTATGTATATCTGTGTGCCAAACTCCATTCTGTCTGCTTCCACAGTTGAGGTCCAGCAATTACAATGCAGGCACATGCATCTCTGGGTAGGCTGCATATCAGCACAGCCTAACACAAGGGATATAGATCCCATCTGGAGAAAAGCATTCTGAAATAGAAGACATTTTGGAAGCTCTAAGACCCCTCCTGGATTTACCTTTCTTCACATGACCAAATGTAGCTCTGCTGGACCTCACCTGACAGTAGATAATGCAGGGTTTCACAATCTAGTCCTACAGACACACCTGACTGGTATGGTTTTCTGCATAGGCATAATTAATATGCATGAGATAGATTTGCACACAATAGATCTTCAATGTTTAAAAATTCCTCCAAAAACTGGATGGAGAAATAGTACTGAACTAAAGTGCACATGACACGCATATATCTAGCAAAGTTCTTCTGATCCTGACAAAACCCTATTAACCCCCCAATATCTTTCTAGGACACAATCCTTAGATAAGCACCATCTTGTAATACTCAAAGGACATTGAACACTAAGCTCACACTACTATGGGAAAAATACAAGCAATGGGCAAAATCAGCAATAGAGAAGGGAATCGTCAGATCAGTTGGTGTGTACTATTTAACAATAGAGTATCCTCTGTCCCCAGCTCTTATTTATGAGAATTTCTGGAGGGAAAACAATCCTGCTGACATCCAGTTATTTAACTAGCGTTAAGCAACTTACATGACAGTAAGTGTATATGTCAAGCTACATGTGTTGCACACTGCTTTGGGTAAATGTTCATAATGGCGGTTAATGCATCTAAATACATAAATTATAGATTCCACAGAATACAGATTACAGGACTAAATTTCAGGAGTGCACCAAGTCCCTGGAGGAGTAGGCTAGTGGTTAGAGCAACTACCTAGTGCCCAGAAGATCAAGGGTTCAATTCCCACTGGCACTGCTTGTGACCTTGGGCAAGTCACTTTACCCTGCATTGCCTCAGAAGAAAAGGCTGGCAATCTACTTCTGGTGATACATTGCCAAGAAAACCCAGAGGCAACTGGGTCACAAGGAGTCAGCACTGACTTGATGACACTTAAAAATTTTTTTTAAAAAGTCCCATAGTGCTTTCTACCAAACTTCCCTCATTGTAAAGGAGGAGCTTCACCAGAGCAGCTTAATTCCCCTCTTCGTTATAAAGGGGCAGGGCAGGGCAGGGCCGGAGCAAGAAAATGAGGCACCTATGCGAACCTCATCCCTTGCTTCCCCCCTCTGGCACTCATTGCCACTGCTGCCAGCCTTCTCTGTGACATGCAGCTGCAACAATGGGCATAACGCCTACCTTTAAACTTCGGCACCACAGGGCTATTTGCTTCCACCTCCTCTCTGATGCCAACTTCCTGTTTGCCATTAGATGCCCCTGCAATTTATTGTATGTGGGCAAAACTGTTCGATCATTGCGAGTTCGATTAAGCGAACATAAAAGCAGGCTTAAATGCAAAGTGCAGGAAGCTCCTCTTGGAACTGCTCAAATTTCCTTTGAGAGATAAGCACAATCTCTAAATTTTGTTAAAAAGAATGTTAAGAGAAGTCCGATGGATTAATATGAATGTTTACAATCATGCATTCCTGAAAGAAACCTTTTAGAGTGGTCTTTGATGCAATTAGGCATTACCCCTTTGGTAAATTCACATCCAGGAGTGTTTAGCCATCTAAGTCTGAGACCACTGGTTTCTTTTTATGCTAAGATTTGTTTACATCACTATAGGGTGCATAGTGGGACTATCTCTTTCTATTTTATGAGGGGTTAGACATCTTTATTTATTAGGCAACTACAACCCTCTATTAAACGACCTACATTATAGTGATAACACACAACTTCCTGTTTGCCAGCACGGAAATGTTATTCCAGCTCAGATTAGTATGGAAGCTTTTGAATAGCCTCATTGCGTACGCACACAACTGCCTGCCTGCTGCTGTCATATAAAACCACTTCAGTCAAATAATCTAGATTAAACCATAAACCAGTCTTTGGAGAGCTGGGAGGGTATGTAAGAACTTGTTTCCTACTGTCAACAGAGAACCCCTGGTGCACATAACTAACTTTGTTTTTAGAGGGCAAGCAGCTATACAAATAATTACTAATAGTAGTATTTGTAGTAGTAGAATAAGTTTTCACAATAGGGGACTCCCTAGCTACAAGACTACTTTCAGCAAATAAAGGGGAAAATAATCAACCTACAAGGCACTGCAACAGGCAGACACCAACAATTTTTTGATGGCAACTAGACTTCCAAAAAATAAAATGCAAGGCATCTATGAAATTAAAAGAAAAATGGGTCCACAGGGGAATGGAGTTGGATGGATTCTATTCACCAAAGGTATTATTTATTTGCAAGAATTTGATACACTGCTAATGGTTAGTACATCACACCAATTTACAGCAACCTTTTTCCTTAATTATGGTAATACAAAAATAAGCATGGACAAGAGACAGGGAAATTAGTAAGATCATCAGGGGAGGGAAGATGTAACATAGTAACATAGTAAACGATGGCAGATAAAGACCAGTATGGTCCATCTAGTCTGCCCAGCAAGGTGGCAAGAGTAGGTCACCCCTCCCCATGTCTTTGTTTAGGGGTGAACCCACTGCTCCATGTAGGGTACCCCTGTTTGCTGAGAAAGCGTAGTTACTCACCTTTAACAGGTGATCACTGGGAATTTAGTCTTCACATATGGGTATCGTCAGTACCAACGGAGCCTGTGTGGGAACGCTCCCCAGCGTCCAATAGGAATGCTTTTGGGAGCATCACTCAGCACATGCGCGCTGCCTTCCCGCCTTTCCAACTGTCCCTCTTCAGTTAAGTTTGTAGCTGAGTGAAAGGATAGAGGGAGACAGTAAAGAGACAAAGAGATAGAGAGACAACTCCTAGGGGAGGTGGGTGGGTTGTGAAGACTAAATTCCTGCTGTTTCCGGAGATCACCTGTTACAGGTGAGTAACTACACTATCTCCAAGAACAAGCAGGAATGTAGTCTTCACATATGGGGACTCCCTAGCTGAAGATGCCAGGGAGATGGCCCCAGGAAGGTGCCATCCTAGAAAGGTAGGCATCCTTCCTCCCATGGATCTCTGGCATTCCACCAGGGTTGGTGGGTAGGAGTTGAATTAGGTCTGAAAGAGATTTTGAAGAACAGCTTGGCCAAAGAAGGCATCCCGACGGGAGGCTTTATCCAGGCAGTAGTGGGCTGTGAAGGTGTGTACCGAAGCCCAGGTGGCTGCTCGACAAATGTCATCGATAGACACGGAGTGGAGATTAGCCATGGAGGCTGCCATGGCTCTCACGTTATGAGCTGTAACATGGCCTTGAAGAGGAAGACCCTTACTCTCATAAGCAAAGGATATGCATTGGGCAATCCATTTAGATAAATTTCTTTTGCAGACTGGAAGTCCCAAATGACTAGAGTCAAAAGCTATAAAAAGTTGCGAGGACTTTCTATGTTGCTGTGTTCTCTGTAGGTAAAAAGCTAAGGCTCTTTTACAATCCAAAGTATGAAGGGTTTCATTCTGCATTAGAGGCGTGAGGCCTCAGAAAAAATACAGGAAGATAAACTGATTGATTCAAATGAAAAGGCGAAACCACCTTTGGCATAAAGTGTGGATGAGTTCTAAGAACAACCTTATCATGATGAAACCTAGTATAAGGAGGATCAGCCACTAAAGCTTGCAGTTCACTAATGCGACATGCAGAGGTGATTGCAATTAGGAAGATGACCTTCCAGGTCAAAAACATAAGGGTTGTAGCGGCTAAAGGCTCAAAAGGCGGCTTCATGAGCTGCCCGAGAACTAGATTTAGATCCCATGCCACCGGTGGTGGCTTAATGGGAGGTTTGGTCAACAGAAGACCTCTCATAAATCTGGATATGAGTGGATGAGAGGAAATTGGTTGTCCATTCAGAGGCTTAAAAGAAGCTGCAATTGCACTAAGATGGACTCTTACCGAATTGGTCTTTAGACCAGAATTCAATAAGTGAAGGAGATACTCTAGTATCGTTTCTAAAGGTATGATAAGGGGGTTTAATCCCTTCTTGAAGCACCATATAGTAAAACGTTTCCACTTGAAAGCATAAGATCTTCTTGTGGAAAGTTTTCTAGAAGCCTGAAGGATATCCTTTACCTGTTGGGACAGGTTGAAATCCTGGAGGTCTACGCCTTCAGCAACCAGGCCGTGAGATGCAGGGACTGGGGACTCGGGTGCCATAGCGTCCCGTCCTCTTGGGAAAAGAAATCTGGACCATGCCCTAACTCCAGAGGTGCAGCTTGAGAGAGATGTAGAAGCAGGGGATACCACACTTGGCGTGGCCATCGTGGCGCTATGAGAATCATGTGACCCCTGTCTCTCTGAAGCTTGAAAAGTGTTTTGGGGATGAGGGGAATGGGTGGGAAGGCATAAATGAAGTCCTGACCCCAGTGAAGGAGGAAGGCATCCCTTGCCTGACAATTGTGAGCCGGAATACTGGAACAGAACCGGGGAAGTTTGGCATTCAGTGGACTTGCAAAGAGGTCTATGTCTGGAGTACCCCAGAGATGAAAAATCTTTGCCACCTGGTCTAGGTGGAGAGACCACTCTTGAGGCAGCAGTACTCAACTGAGTTTGTCTGCCCAAAGATTTTGAATACCTGGCAGATATACCACTAGAAGGTGAATGTGATACTCTCTGGCGAGGGCCCACAGTCGTAAAGCTCCGTTGCATAACGAAAGAGAGCCTGTCCCGCCCTGCTTGTTCACATAGAACATGGCTATCTGATTGTCCGTCTGGACTAGGACTGTTTTGTAGCTGAGCTGGGCGTGGAATACTCAAAGAGCTAAATAGATTGCTCTTAATTCCAGGAGGCTTATGTGTAGACCAGCCTCCTGTGGAGTCCAGGTTCCCTGGGTAGAGAGATGATTCAGGTGTGCTCCCCAACCCACCTGTGATGCATCTGTTGTTAGGGTGGCCTGAAAAAGGGCTTGATGGAAAGGAGACCCCACTGTCAGATTTTCTAGTGATTGCAACCATTGGAGGGACAAAATTAGTCATTGAGAGTTTACTATTTTGTCTGATAAATGTCCTGTGGCCCATGTCAACTGTGTGGATAGGGTCCACTGAGCTGCTCACATGTGGAGGCGAGCATATGGGACTACATGAACTGTGGATGCCATATGTCCCAGCAACTGTAGTAGCTCCCGAGCAGGTAGGGAGGATTTCCCTGCTGCTTGAGAAGCTAGTTGCATTATGCGAAGACACCGGGCCTGTGGAAGGAAAGCCTTTGCCTGTCTGGTATCTAGACAGGTCCCTATGAATTCCAGGCATTGGGAAGGAACAAGTTGGGATTTTGGGAAGTTTATTATCAACCCCAAGTATTGGAGGATTCGCATTGTGCGAGACAGTGCAGTGCTGGCCTCTGCAACTGTAGGGGCTCGAATGAGCCAATCGTTTAAGTAAGGGAAAACGAATATCCCCAGGGTTCGCAGAAATGCAGCTACTACTGCCATGCATTTTGTGAATACTCTTGGTGCTGAAGCCAGACCAAAGGGAATAACCCTGTACTGGAAATGTTTTCCCTTGAAAAGGAATTGTAAGAATTTTCTGTGATCTGGATGGATCCTTTAAGTCTAGAGAGCAAAGCCAATCCTGGCTTTGAAGGTATGGCAGAAGAGTTCCTAGAGAAATAATTTTGAACTTCTCTTGGAACAGGTATTTGTTCAATTCTATGAGGTCTAGAATGGGTCTGTCTCCTCCTGTTTTCTTTGGAATAAGAAAATAGGGGAAGTAGAACCCTGCACCCCGTTGAAGAATGGGTACCTCTTCTATTGCCCCTTGGGCAAGAAGTGTTGAGACCTCGTAATCTAGAAGATTGTCTGCGGAGGTTTGAGAATTGAATTGCCTTAGAATTGTAGGAGGGGGCATGCTGGGAAAATGGAGCTTGTACCTCTCTCCTACAATGGACAGAGTCCAATCTTCTGCTGTTATCTGATGCCGTCTCTGTTGGCAAAGTGGCATAACCTGCCTGGGATATTGGGGGGTTGGGGTCCCCTAAGAGGCAGGAAGGCTAAGCTCTCTAGGAAGGAGTCAAAGCCCTTGAGGAGGCTGAACCTGCAGAGCTGGTTGGGCTCTCTGGCCTTTTTGCTTCTTTTGCTGTCTAGTTTGTCCCTTTTGGGCAACCTGACCCCGAGTTTGACTCTGCTGGGTATAGGAAGGATAAAATTTCCTCTTTTTGCTGAAAGAGGGTTTTTTATAAGGCTTCTTTTTGGCTGGAGTGGCTGTAGATTTTGACAATCTATCTAGAGTGGTATTGTCGGCATCTAACTCGTTAGCGTTTTCCTGCCAGTTCTTGCCAAAGAGATTCTCTCCCGTGCAAGGAATGTTGCCTAACTTGTCCTGTACCCAAGTCTCCAAGTCTGATGCCTGAAGCCAGGCAATCCGTCGTGCCCCAATGGCAATAGCAGAGGTTCTGCTGATGCATTCAAAGCAGTCAAAGGCTGCACGATTCACAAACTTGGAGACATCTTGAGCATGCTTAACTAGAGCAAGAAAGTCTTGTCTCTTGTCATCTGGGAGAAGTGGGCTCATAAGCTCCAAGTCTCCTGTAACTTCTTTGAGGAACATTCCCATATATAGTATATATGAACTGATCGTAGCTGAAAGCATGGAAGCCTGAAACGTTCGGCGCCAAAAAGCGTCCAGAGTACTGCATTCACGACCTGGGGGATTGGATGCATGCCTCTTAGCACTTTTCATCCTACGCATAGCTGACTCCACCACCATTGAATGGTGGGGCAGCTGAGTCTTTTGAAATCCAGGACATGGCGGGACTCGATACATAGTATCGAGCCTCCTAGAATGAGGCGATGTAGTCAGAGGTGTCTCCCACATTCTGAGCATCAAGTTATGCAGAATTTCATGGATGGGCAGAGTGGCTGCCTCCTTTGGAGCTTTAGGATATTGGAGAATTTCCAATTCCTTTGCTCTGGGTTCCTGTTCAGGAGCTACCGTGATTGAAAGGCCCTTGGCACATCACGAATAAAATCCTGAAAAGACATGTCCTCTGGAGATGACATTCTGCATTGGGGAGAAGAGAGATCTTCTGGGAGAAACCCTCTAGTACCAGCAGAATTGTCAGAGTCTTTGGAATCGGAGGATTCGAAGTATTCCTGATCACAATGCTCGTGCAAAGCACGGTCCCGGTATCGATCGAAGTTGGTACCGAGTTGATCCGGTACCGATCTGTCGATTCCAGCCAAAGATGGCGTGGGAAGAATTCCCACCGGGGCCGGTACCATCGGTACCAGTATCTGTGTTTGTACCGGTATAGGTTTCAACATCGGTATCGATGTCGGTACCGGTGCCCGTTGAACCATAGGTGTCAACGGTACCGCAGCTGTGAGAAGAGCTGCAATGCTGCATTTGATAGCGAGGCACCTCTGGTCTATCGACGCTGCCGATGCCTGGGTGTCGGTACCGGTGAAAGCGGCCGGGACCCCTGAGCATGGCACCAATAGTTCTTGCGAGGTCGAGGTCTCGAGAACATCCTGGAGCCATCTTGATGCTTTGGAAGCCGAAGCCTCCCGCCAGGGCTGTTTTGCCAGTGTGGTTCCCTCAAGGGCAATGCCAATGGCCTCTCGATGCTTAGCAGGAGAGTTACCCTTTGAGGACCGGCTTTTTTGTTTAGTTACCTGAGATCCATGGGAGGAAGAGGAGGCTCTTGAAGATATCAATGCAATGGATCTGGCATCCGAAGCAAAGAGAGTACCGAGCTTTGCATCCCGGTTCTGTCTTCCTCTCTTAGTCATCCCCATAGAGGAGAGACATTCAGATGGAGAATGTTCAGGCCCTAAACATTTAAGACACCAATCATGGGTGTCAGTGACGGAAATGGTACCACCACACTTAGTACATTTTTTAAAACCACTAGTTGTTTTTTCCATATTTCAAGAATATGAGGCCTAATGCCCAAAATGGCGCCTAGCACCGAAAAAGAAAGGTTTCTGAAGAGAAACAGCTCAAAGTATAAAAATGTTTGAGAAAATAAAAGAAAAGAACCGGCGGTACCGGTAAGCATCATGCGGATGCAAACGCGACCACAAGAAAACAATTTTAAAGACGGAATTTTCTGCGGTGACAGGGCATGGGTCCTGTCGGCTCGGCGGAAAACAAAGAAATGAAGAGGGACAGTTGGAAAGGCGGGAATACAGCGCGCATGTGCTGAGGGATGCTCCCAAAAGCGTTCCTACTGGAAACTGGGGAGCGTTCTCGCGCAGGCTCCATTGGAACCGACGATACCCATATGTGAAGACTACATTCCTGCTTGTTCCTGGAGATATTAAATAGTTAAGTTTATTTTGATTTTATCCTGTTGCTGTAAAGGGATCCACTGTGTCTGTCCCATGCCATTTTGAATTCTGTGTTTGCCCCCACCACTTCCATCGGGAGGGCATTCCAAGCATCAACCACCCTTTCAGTGAAAAAGTATTTCCTGACATTGCCTCTCAGTTTACCCCTTGCAGCTTCGAGTTATGCCCTCTAGTTTCACAGCTTCCCCGTCTTTGGAAGAGGTTTGTTTGTTCATTAATACTCTAAGTATTTAAAGGTCTGAATCATATCTCCCCTATCCCTCCTCTCCTCCAGAGTGTACATATTTAGGTCTTCAAGTCTCTTCTCATAAGGCTTCTGACGCAAGCTTCAAATCTTTTCGGTTGCCTTCCTCTGAACCGTTTCCAGTCTTTTTACATCCTTTGTGAGATATGGTCTCCAAAATTGAACAAAGTATTCCAAGTGAGGCCTCACCAGTGACTTATACAGTGGCATTAGTACCTCTTCCTTTCTGCTGGTAATTCCCCTTTGTAAACAACCGAACATCCTCCTGGCTTTTGCCACTGCCTTGTCGCACTGTTTTGCCACCTTGAGATCCTCAGAAATAATCATACTAAGGTCCTTCTCCTGGTCCATGCACTCCAACCTCTCGTCCCCTATCGTGTACATTTCCCTTGGATTTCTGCTTCTCAAGTGCATGACACTGTACTTCTTCACATTAGACCATTCTTCCAGCTTTTGTAGATCTTTCCTCATGTTATCCACTCCCTCAGGGGAGTCCACTCTGTTGCAAATTTTCGTGTCATCTGCAAAAAGACAGACTTTTCCATTCAGTCCTTCAGCAATATCAGTTACAAAGACATTGAACAGTGCTGGTCCCAGGACTGAACCCTGAGGCAACCTGCTAATCACCCTCCTTTCATCCGAGTAAGCTCCATTTACCATCACCTTCTGACATCTGTGGTAGCACAACAATTTAATTTAAAAATATTTTGGAGGATGGAATGGCCAAACCTACTGTTGCATCAAGAGTCTCTGTCTAAACAGTAGCTGACAGTAATGTATGGACCGAAGTCCATGTTGCAGCCTTCCAAATTTCCTCCATGGAAGCTGATCTCAAAATGGGGTACTGACACAGCTACAGCTCTGACATGAGTCATGATGTCAGATGTTACTCTCAAGTGTCAAGCGCTGCCTACGCCTTGTAGCGCTACACAAATCATTAGTAGTAACAGTAGTAATAGTAAGCCTGCCTGGGTATAAGCAAAGAAAATGTATTCTGTTATTTGACTAGTTTATTCTGGTCAAAAGAAACAAAAGTTCGGTGGACTTTCCAACTGCTTTAGTCCACTCCAAGTACAAGGCTAAGACTCTATAACATATGTGACGTCTAGGAAAAAATATGGATAGGATGACTGACTGAAAGTTGAAAGTTTGACACACTATCTTAGGAAGGAACTTTGGATAAGTGCACAAAATCACCTGTTGCTGAAAAACTTAGTATAAAGTGGATCAGTTATTTGAGCCTGCAGCTCACTTACTGTGAGTGCTGAAGTTGCCACCACCAAAATCAAAACCTTTCAGGTCAGGTACATCAAAAATCAGTTATCCAGTAAAAGGCTTTCATCAGCTGGGTTAAGACAATGTTGGAGTCCCATAGAAGTAAACCCTGCATGAACATACAAACCTTTTTCAAAGAAGGGGAAGCTGTAAAACTAAAGGGCATAAAATGAAGCTGCGAGGAGGTAAACTTAAAAGCAATGTCAGGAAATACTTTTTCACTGAAAATGGTGGATGCTTGGAATGCCCTCCTGATGGAAGTGGTGGGGGCAGTTATAGTGACAGAATTCAAAATGGCATGGGACAGACACAGTGGATTCCTTTATAGCACGAGGACAAAATCAAAATAAACGTAACTATCTTTTATACATAGAAACATAGAAATATGACGACAGAAAAAGAACACATGGCCTATCTAGTCTGTCCTTCCATAACAACTACAACAGTCCCCCTTTTTACCTTTAGAGATCCTCTGTGTTTGTCCCATGCTTTTTGAATTCAGTTACTGTCTTCATCTCTACCACCTCCACTGGGAAACTATTCCATGGATCCACTACTCTTTCCGTAAAGAAATATTTCCACATATCACTCCTGAATCTATCTCCCTTCACCCTCATCCCATGTCCCCTCGTAGCAGAACTTGCTTTCAATTGAAAGAGGCTCTCTCCCTGAACATTTATGCCATGGAGGTATTTAAACATCTCAATCACATCACCTCTATCCCGCCTTTCCTCTAAGGTGTACATATTAAGATCCTTCAGTCTGTCCTCATATGCTTTATGATGAAGACCACTAATCATTTTAGTACCCACCCTCTGCACCGACTCCATCCTGTTCGCATCCTTTTGAAGGTGCGGTCTCCAGAATTGCACACTATACTCCAAATGAGGTCGCACCAAAGACTTATACAGAGGCATTATCACCTCCTTTTTTCTGCTAGCCATTCCTCTCCGTATGCACCCAAGCATCCTTCTAGCTTTTGCCGTCGCCTTTTCTACCTGTTTAGCTAATTTAAGATCATCAGACACAACCACGCCTAGGTCCCGCTCTTCTTTAGTGGACAAAAGTACTTCACCTCCTATACTGTATTGCTCCCTTGGATTGCTGCAGCCCAAATGCATGACCTTACATTTTTTAACATTAAATCCCAGCTGCCAAATTCTAGACCATTCTTCAAGCTTAACTAGATCCCTCCTCATGTTATCTACCCCTTCCTGGGTGTCTACTCTATTGCAGATTTTGGTATCATCCGGTGAAGAGGCAAACCTTACCTGAAAGCCCTTCCGCTATATCACTAACAAAGATGTTAAAAAGAATTGGACCAAGGACAGATCCCTGGGGCACACCACTGGTAACATCCTTCTCCTCAGAGTGAGCTCCATTTACTTGTACTCTTTGTCGCCTCCCACCCAACCAATTTCTAACCCAAGCAGTAACTTTAGGGTCCATCCCTAGGGTGTTCAGTTTGTTTATAAGTCGCCTGTGAGGAACAGTGTCAAAGGCTTTACTGTAATCTAAATACACCACATCTAGGGCTCTCCCTCGGTCCAACTCCCTGGTCACCCAGTCAAAGAAATCAATCAGATTTGTCTGACAAGACCTGCCTCTGGTGAATCCATGCTGCCTTGGATCCTGTAATCCGCTGGACTCCAGAAATCTCACTATTTTCTCTTTCAGCAGCGTCTCCAATAATTTATTCACCATCGAAGTTAACCTAACCGGCCTGTAGTTTTCAATCACATCCTTACTTCCACTTTTGTGTAAAGGCACCACATGAGCCTCTCTCCAGTCCTTTGGCACCACTCCCGACTCCAACGAGGCATTGAAAAGGTCAGTCAGTGGAGCTGCTAGAACGTCCCCAAGTTACCTCAGTATTCTCGGGTGTATCCCATCCGGTCCCATCGCTTTGTCTACTTTAAGTTGAGATAGTTTCTCACGAACACAGTCTTCTGAAAGTTGTTCAAGATGTTCTTTGCTTCTGTTCCTATTTGTGGGTGTTTTCTGAGGTCCTGCTCCTGGTTCTTCATCTGTGAACACAGAACAAAAATATTTGTTAAGCAATTCCGCTTTATCCTTATCAGCTTCTACATATTCCTCCCCTGCACCCTTGAGTCTGACAATACTACTCTTGCCCTTCCTCGTCTCACTAATATATCTGAAAAATGTCTTATCCCCCCATTTTATTGCATTGGCTATTTCATCCTCCTTTTGAATCTTTGCCTTCTTGACTACTTTGCTAGCTTCTCTAAATTTTTCCAAATACAGATGCCTGTCTTCCTCTCTCTGTGATCTCTTGTATTTCATGAAGGCCTCCCTCTTTTTCTTCCCTTTTTCAGCTACTTCTTTCGAAAACCATAGCGGTCTCCTTTTCCTTTTATTTACCATTTTAACAAAAAGGTTGGTTGCCCTTAAAATATCCCCTTTCAGCTTTTCTCACTGTTTTTCTACATCCCTCAGCTGTTCCCATCCAACTAACGACTCCCTGAGGTATTGGCCCATCTTCGCAAAGTTAGTCTTCCTAAAGTCTAAGATCCTCACCTTTGAATGGATTCTAACAGCCCTAGTCCTAATACTGAACCACACCATCTGGTGATCACTGGATGCAAAATGATCTCCCACTACAACATCAGAAACACTTTCACCATTGGTAAGCACCAAGTCCAGTATGGCCCCTTCACGTGTGGGGTCTGTTACCAATTGCCTGAATAGTTCTCCCTGTAGAGAATCCAGGATCTCCTTATTTCTAGATGATACTGCAGCAGGAATGTGCCAATCAACATCTGGCATATTGAAATCTCCTATCAGTAGCACTTCCCCTTTCCTAGCAATGCTGCGCATGTCTTCAATTAACTCTGTGTCCACCTCTTCCTCTTGTGAGGGAGGTCTGTATATCACACCAATGTAAATAGATTTCTCTTTCCCTCTTTCTAGTTTAACCCACAATGCCTCCCCTCTCACTTTTAAGCTCTGTAATTCCAAAGCTTTAATAGTAGTTTTTACATATAGTGCCACTCCTCCTCCCCTACTTCCTACCCTGTCCTTTCTGAATAAAGTATAGTCAGGTATAGTTACTTCCCAATCATGGTTTTCTGTGAACCATGTTTCTGTAACTGCCACTAAATCCAAGTCAGCCACTCCCACCAAAGCTTCAACATCACGGATCTTATTTCCCATGCTACGGGCATTTATACACACTGCTTTCCATATGTTACCCCTGTTACCCATTTCCATAAAGGTATTTAATGTATCACCTACCTGGGGGCTTTTACTTACCTGGGGGCTTTCTTCACCCATCCACAACGAATCTAGTTTAAAGCCCTCTTTAGTAGATTAGCCAGTCTACTACTGAAGACGCGTTGACCTTTCTTGGACAGATGGATGCCATCTCTGCTCTGCAACCCTTAGAACAGCATCCCATGGTCTAGGAAACCAAAACGCTCTCGATGACACCATCCACGCAGCCATGCATTCATCTCCAGGATGCGAGCCTCTCTGCCTTGGTCTTTTCCCTCAACAGGGAGGATTGAAGAGAACACCACCTGTGCACCTAACTGCTTCACCCTTTGTCCCAGAGCCATGAAGTCACTTTTGATACGTTCTGAGGTATACCTGGCAGTATCATTTGTTCCAACATGGATTAGCAAAATTGGGTAATAGTCAGTGGGCTTGATGAGTCTCGGCAAACTCTCCGTAACATCTTGGATTTTGGCACCAGACAGACAGCATACCTCTCTGGACATCAAGTCTGGTCGGCAGATGGACGCCTCAGTACCCCTCAGAAGAGAGTCTCCAACCACCACTACCCTTTGTTTCCTTCTGGTCACTGATTCTGCAACTTTGGGGTATTTGAGCTCTGGTTCTTCCCTTTCCAGGGATGCTTTCACCTCCTCCACTTCCAGGGCTGCATAATGGTTCTTCAATTCAAGGGCTGGAGAAGTTGGATTGGTGATTTTGCAGGCCCTGGTGACTTGTGTCCAACCATCGACATTCTGTTGGCACCCATCTTCTCCTCTGCTGGAGAGCTTGGTTGCTGCAAGAAGCATCTCATCAATGTACTTCTCACTGTCTTGAATGCTCCTCAGCCTCGCCACTTCCTCTCTGAGTTCCTCCACTTGTTTCCTCAGAGCTTCAGCATGCAGGCACCCTGCACATGGAACCGGACCTTCAACTGACATTGGGACCTCTGTCTGGACCGAGGCAGAAGCTGTAACGGTGGCAACAGCTTTAGTGATACGATTTTTCCCATCCATTGTTCTGTTCGTGGAGCTTAGGTATCTGTTAAAGCAAAAGAGAGAGATCTACCAAGTACCAGCCGGTTTCCCAGCTGTCCTTTCAGAGAAAAAGCAGTTAAATCTCCTTAATTATATTCAAAATGTGCTGGTCCAATTCTCTGTGCTTTGTCAAATGGGGAGGTGCCCTATAAAGCAAGACTACTCGCTAGGGGTGGGTGGGAGTCGGGTTGGGTAGGGAGGGAACTAACACCTGATTAGGTGTTAGCAGTTCCCAAAGCTGAAGAGGTTACTGGAGTTCAACCACCTACTGTGCTCAAGGAAAGTCCCACTAAAGCATCAAAAAGAAAGTAACCTTGCTTTAAAAATGTACAAAAAACCCTTAAGAGCTCCCAGTCAGAGAGCTAACAATTTAATATAATAAAACAAACCCTTAAACCCTTAAATCCTTACTGTTGGATGATCTGGAGAGCTTCTGTAGGAAAGCCTGAATAGGGCAGGGCACTGGAGCCTTTTATGCAGGCCCTCAGCTGCTCTCAGGTAATCAGGCCCACTAACTCCTGATTAGGTATTAGCAGTTCCCAAAGCTGAAGAGGTTACTGGAGTTCAACCACCTACTGTGCTCAAGTAAAGTCCCAATAAAGCACCAAAAAGAAAGTAACCTTGCTTTAAAAATGTACAAAAAACCCTTCAACAAACAGAGGGTGTGACCTGCATGGGCAGGTACAACCCTAAACAAAAGCATAGAAGGGGGTGACCTGCATAGAGTGGCGGGTACAGCCCTACACAAAAGCATAGAGAAGGGTGACTTGCACATAGCAGCAGGCACACCTACTCTAGCCACATTACTGGGCAGACTAGGTGGACCATACTGGTCTTCATCTGCTGTCATATACTATGTTACTATAAATTGATCTAAAGGCAGAAGAGAGATTTTTTTTAAAAATTTAACAGGATTTTTTTTATATCACTTCATCATTTCATATAAAGCGGTTAACATTGTAACTTAAACTTGGTAATAAACATTAAACAAGAACATTAATAACTTGGATTTTTCTGAAGCAATGAAGGGTTAAGTGACTTGTTCAAGGCCACAAGGAGTGCTAATAGGAATCGAACCCTGGTTTTCCTTCTGTGATATGCGCCAATTGCACTAAGGTATACCCCTAATGGAGTTGATCTTTAAACCTGACAGATAAATATAGCATAGTTACTCACCTGTAACAGGTGATCTCCCAGAACAACAGGAATTTAGTCTTCACATATGGGTATCATCGGTACCGACGGAGCTTGCGTGGGAACGCTCCCCAGAGTCCAATAGGAAAGCCTTTGAGAGCAACCCACAGCGCCTGCGTGCTGCCTTCCCACCTTTCCCAACTGTCCCTCTCCAGTTGAATTTATAGCTGAGACAAAAGAGAGAGAGGTACAACTCCTAGGGGAGGTGGGCGGGTTGTGAAGACTAAATTCCTGCTGTTCCCGGAGATCACCTGTTACAGGTGAGTAACTATGCTATCTCCAGGAACAAGCAGGAATGTAGTCTTCACATATGGGGACTCCCTAGCTGCAGATGCCAGGGAGATGGCCCCAGAAAGTTGTGTGCCCTTGTGAAAGGGATCCACTTCCCCCCATGGATCTCTGGCAACCTACCAGGGATGGTGGGTAGGAGTTGATTAAGTCTGGAACAGGTGTTGAAGAACAGCCTGAAAAAATAAGGCATCCCGGTGGGAGTCCTTGTCTAAGCAGTAATGGGCTGTGAAGGTATAAACCAAAACCCAAGTAGCTGCTCGACAGATGTCGTCGATAGACACAGAGTGAAGATGAGCCATTGAGGCTGCCATGGCTCTCACATTTTGAGTTGTGACATGGCCTTCAAGGAGTGGAGGCGTGGCGTAGTGGTTGGGGCAAGGTACTTCAGGGCGGAAGGTCGGGGGTTCAAATCCCACTAGAGGACAGCAACCTTGGGCCAGAAGGACTGGGGTTTCTAGTCCCACAGGTGCTCCTTGTGGTCTTGGGCAAGCCACTTAACCCTCCATAGCCCATGTTCCCTGTAAAATAGTTATCTCCAAGTTATAAATGCCCTGTTCAATGTAATTTCAGTTTGTTCAATGTAAACCGCACTGATGCAGAATAGCGTGGTATATAAGAGAATGTAAATAAATAAAATAAATAAGAGGAAGGTTCTTACTCTCATAGGTAAAAGATATACACTGTGCAATCCAGTAGGACAGTGTCCTTTTGGAGACTGGAAGTCCCAAATGACTAGGATCAAAAGCAACAAAGAGTTGGGAGGATTTTCTATGTTGCTGTGTCCTTTGCAAGTAAAAGGCCAAAGCTCTTTTACAGTCCAAAGTATGAAGGTTCCTTTCTGCATTTGAGGCGTGAGGCCTTGGAAAGAATACAGGAAGGTAAACCGCTTGGTTCAAATGAAAGGGCGAAACCACTTTTCGCATAAAGTGTGGATGAGTCCTAAGGACTACCTTATCATGATGGAACCTTGTATAAGGAGGATCAGCCACCAAGGCTTGCAATTCACTGATGCGGTGTGCTGATGTGATTGCAATGAGAAAGATAACTTTCCAGGAAAGGAATTTCAAAGAGGTAGTGGCTAATGGTTCAAAGGGCGGTTTCATGAGCTGCACAAATACCAGATTCAAGTCCCATGCCATCGGTGGTGGCTTAATGGGAGACTTTGTTAAAAGAAGGCCTCTCATAAACCTTGATATGAGAGGATGAGAGGAAATAGGTTGTCCATTTAGAGGCTTGAAAGAAGCTGCAATAGCACTCAAATGGACTCTCACTGAATTAGTCTTAAGCCCTGCATTTGATAAATGAAGGAGGTACTCCAGTAATGATTCCAGAGGTATCGCAAGAGGGTTAATACCCTTCTGCGAGCACCATATGGTAAATCGTTTCCACTTAAGTGCATAAGAGCGTCTTGTGGAAGGTTTCCTGAAAGCATGAAGGATATCCTTTACCTGCTGGGAAAGGTTAAGACCGTGAAGTTCTAGGCTTTCAGCAACCAGGCCCTGAGATGCAGAGACTGGAGATTGGGATGCCACAGCATCCCGTCCTCTTGAGAAAGGAGATCTGGAGCAGATCCTAACTCCAGAGGTGGAGCTTGAGAGAGATGTAGAAGCAGAGGGTACCACATTTGCCGTGGCCAACGTGGAACTATGAGGATCATATGACCTCTGAAGCTTGAATAGGGTTTTGGGAATGGGTGGAAAGGCATACAGGAAGTCCTGACCCCAATGGAGGAGGAAAGCATCCCTGGCCTGACAACCCCGAGCTGGAATTCTGGAACAGAACCGGGGAAGTTTGGCATTCAGCGGACTTGCAAAGAGGTCTATGTCCGGGGTTCCCCAAATTTGAAAAGGTTTGGCCACCTGGTCTGCATGGAGAGACCATTCATGTGGAAGCAGAACTCAACTGAGTCTGTCTGCCCAAGAGTTTTGAATGTCTTGAAGATACACCGCAAGGAGAGGAATCTGATGCTCTCTGGCGAGGGCCCATAGTCGCAAAGCTTTGTTGCAGAGCGACAGAGAGTCTGTTCTGCTCTGCTTGTTCACATAGAACATGGCTACTTGATTGTCCGTTTGAACTAGGACTGTCTTGTAGTTGAGCTGGGTGTGAAATACTCGAAGAGCAAGGAAGATTGCTCTGAGCTCCAGGAGATTGATATGGAGATAGGCCTCTTGTGGAGTCCAGGTACCCTGGGTAGAGAGGCCTTGTAAGTGAGCTCCCCAACCCACCTGTGAAGCATCTGTTGTTAGAGTGGCTTGGGGTAGGAGTTGCTGAAAAGGAGACCCCACCAAAAGGTTTTTGGGTGACTGCCACCATTGGAGGGACAAAATAAGGTGATCTGAGTTTGCTATTTTGTCTGACAGGCATCCTGATGCCTGAGTCCACTGAGTGGATAAGGTCCACTGGGCTGCCCTCATATGGAGGCGAGCATAAGGAACCACATGCACGGTGGATGCCATGTGGCCTAGCAACTGTAACATTTCCTGAGCAGTGAGGAGAGGTTTTAGCACTGCTTGGGAAGCTAACTGCGAAGGCAGCGGGGCTGTGGAAGGTAAGCCCTTGTTTTCCAGGTATCCAGAAGAGCTCCTATAAACTCTAGGGATTGACGGGAGCAAGGTTGGACTTTGGGAAGTTTATGACAAGTCCCAAATACTGAAAAATGCGCATTGTGCGAGACAGAGCAATCCTGGCCTCTGGCTCTGAAGGGGCTTGAATGAACCAGTCGTCTAAGTAAGGGAAGACGAATATTCCCAGGGTGCGGAGAAATGCTGCTACCACAGCCATGCATTTTGTGAACATCCTTGGTGCAGAGGCCAGGCCAAAAGGAAGAACCCTGTATTTGTAGTGATTCCCTTGAAACAGGAAGCGAAGGAACTTTCGATGAGTTGGATGGATGAGAACATGAGTGTACGCATCCTTGAGATCTAGAGAACAAAGCCAATCCTGACTCTGAAGGTATGGCAGCAGAGTTTCTAGAGAAATCATTTTGAACTTCTCTCTAAACAGGAATTTGTTCAATTCTCTGAGGTCTAAAATGGGTCTGTGTCCTTCTGTTTTCTTTGGAATAAGGAAATAGGGGGAGTAAAACCCTGTACCCCGTTGGGGAATGGGTACCTCTTCTATTGCCCCTTGAGCAAGGAGCATAGTGACTTCTTGACCTAACCAGTCATTGAGAGAGGTCTGAGAATTGAACTGTCTTACTATTGTAGGAGGAGGCATGCTGAGGAAATGAAGCTTGTACCCCTCTCTTACAATAGACAGAGTCAATTTTCTGCTGTTATCTGACCCTACCTGGGGGCAAAATGACATAACCTTCCTGGGATAGTGGAGGGTTCTGGGCCGTTCAAGGCTGTTCAGGGCCAGGAAGGCAAAGTTCTCTAGACAGGAGTCAAAGCCCCTGTGGAGGCTGAGTCTGCTGATCCGGTTGAGGCTTAGCTGCTTTTGGTTTCCTTTGTTCCTTAGATTGTTGGTGCTGTCCCTTTTGGGCAGACTGACCTAAGCGATGTCCTTCTGGGTATAGGAGGGATAAAGCTTTTTCTTCTTGCTGAAGAATGCTTTCTTAGAGGATCTTTTCCTCGCAGGATCAGCTGTAGATTTAGACAATTTATCCAAAGTGATAATGTCAGCATCTATCTCATTAGCTTTTTCCTGCCAATTCTTGCCAAAGAGATTCTCTCCTCTGCAAGGTATATTCCGCAGTTTGTCCTATACCCAGATTTCCAAGTCAGATGCCTGGAGTCAGGCAATTCTACGTGCACCTATGGCAATAGCAGAGGTTCTGCTTATGCATTCAAAGCAGTCAAAGGCTGCACGATTCACAAACTTGGAAACATCCTGAGCATGATTAACAAGAGCAAGATAATCTTGCCTTTTATCATCAGGAAGGAGAGGGCTCACAAGCTAAGTCTTCTGTAACCTCCTTAAGGAACATTCCCATATACAAGATATAGGAACTGATCCTAGCAGAAAGCATGGAAGCCTGGAAGAATCGACGTCCAAAGGCATCAAGGGTCCTACACTCACGTCCTGGAGGATTAGATGCATGTCTTTTTGCACTCTTTATCCATCTCATGGCTGATTCCACCACCATGGAATGGTGTGGTAATTGAGTCTTCTGAAACCCAGGACAAGGAGGAACTCGATACATGGTGCTGAGTCTTCGAGAGTGAGGAGATGTGGTCAGAGGTGTTTCCCACATCCTTAACATAAGATCATGCAAGATCTCATGAATAGGTAAGGTAGCTGCCTCCTTGGGAGCTTTAGGGTATTGTAGGATTTCTAATTCCTTTGCCCTAGGTTCTTTTTCAGGACCACTGTGATGGAAAGACCTCGGGCCACATCTTGGATAAAATCCTGAAAGGACATATCCTCTGGTGGAGACATCCTACGCTGAGGAGAAGAGAAATCCTAAGGAAGAAGTACTCTGGTATCGGCAGAGCTTTCAGAGTCTTCAGACTCATCTGAGGATTTGAAGTATCTCCGATCCGGGTGATCGTGCAAGGCACGGTATTAGTAACGATCGAAGTCGGCATTGGAGTGGTCCGGTACCGACTTGTCGATGCCAGATAGAGAGGCATGACTCGGTCCCAATAGAATACCTGCCGATGTCAATACAGTTGGTGCCGGTACCGGTTGAATTGTCAGAAGCGATTTCAGGGGCATCGAGGCCATGAGAAGAGCCGCCAGACTGCGTTCAATAGCCAAGAATCTCTGGTCTATTGACGCTGCTGATCCTTGGGTATCAGTGCCGGATGAAGCGTCCGGAACCCCAGAGCATGGCACCAGTAGTTCTGCCGAGGTTGAGGCCTCGAGAACATCCTGTAGCCCCGTTAGTGCTTTGGAAGCCAAAGCCTCCCGCCGGGGCAATTCTGCCGGTGAAAATCCCTCAAGGGCAACACCAGAGGCATCTCGATGTTTAGAAGGAGATCTACCCTTTGAGGACCGGCTAGATTTATGTTTAGTTACCTGAGATCCATGGGAGGAAGATGAAGCCCTGGAAGATGTCGATGCCACGGAGGCTGCATCGGAGGGAAAAAGGGTGCTAAGTTTAGCAGCTCGGTTTTGTGGCCCCTTTTCGACATCATCCCACAGGCAACACACTCTGAAATAGAGTGGTCAGGACCTAAACATTTGAGGCACCACTCATGGGTGTCTGTGACGGAGATGGTACCGCCAACACTTAGAACACTTTTTAAAACCCAAAGCGGGTTTTTCCATTTTGAGGGAAAAAAATTGGGCCTAGTGCCCAAAATGGTGCGTGGCACCCGAAAAGAAAATTACTGGAGAAAGACTCCAGAAACAAAGGGTTTTTTTGTTTTTTTTTTTAGAAAAAAGAAAAGAAGAACCGGCGGTACCGGTATAGCGTCGAGGGAAGGCAGACACTGCCACAAAAAAGAAGAAGGGAAATTTTCTGCGGTGATAGGATGTGCGACCTGTCGGCTCCGCGGAAAACGAAGAACTGGAGAGGGACAATTGGGAAAGGCGGGAAGGCAGCACGCAGGCGCTGTGGGATGCTCCCAAAAGCTTTCCTATTGGATGCTGGGGAACGTTCCCGTGCAGGCTCCATCGGTACCGACGATACCCATATGTGAAGACTACATTCCTGCTTGTTCCTGGATATAAAGAGTATTCAAGCAGTTTTTGTGTGAGAGAGGTAAAAGTATCTAAGGGCTTTCCATCACACAGCAAACCTCTCCCATTAAAAACTAAAAGGCCTTCTAGGGGCAGCCAGGATAACTTGGTTCAGAGAAGCAAAGATTACCCCTTCAACATCCAAGCTGTGAGAGCAAGGGACTCGATACTGGGTTAAACAGAATTCCTTGAGCATGCATGATCAGTGCTGGAGAGCCCCCATCCTTTATGGCTTCTAGTCAATAGGAAAATCAAAAACCGGTCTTGTCCGGAGCGAAAAATAATCTTTATACTCTAAAACACTCCACTCTAACTTGTCACTTTAGTGATCAAACATTTCTTATCAACCCAACATGATTTCTTCATCACATGAAAAAGCTTAATGTTTGTTTATCAAACTGAATCATACTATGGCGTACTCCTGAATCTTAAGTGTTAACTCAAGTATCTAAGTATACCACTGTACCAGAGTTTCAGACCAGATCCGCGCTCAGCAAATGCTTATGTTTCGAAGCAACCAGCGCACTGATTACATCAACAACCTTCCCCTGGATTTGTGTCCATTTTTATATTTTTTCAGTGGTTAATTGTTCAGTAATTAATTACTGCACCGGGGTTCTAACCCGCCACCAACTTTCAGTGAAGGAACAAAAAAGCTTAACTTATAGCTTATATCTTCTGCGCCTCAACGCCTCTCCTGGTACAGTATTTGCGTTTTCACTCCTAACAGGAGTTTTTCCTCAGGAGGATCTACAAAATAGAAACAGTGTAACGAAATCTTTTCCAGAGATACCCACTATAGTTGACTATAAAGGGGAAAAACCATTACATTTCAGTAAATAGTCAGGAACACTTATTATCAAAGATCTTTCACTCACTCGATTGCTCGCTGCTGCCGCGTTTGTACTCATATGTCTTGGATGGCTCAGAAAACGCCGCGCATGCGCATATGGCGCATCTGGGTGAAATTTTATACTCTCTAACCCAGTTCCCTCTAGAGCTCTCTGTGATAATCAGGTAAGTTACAAACACACTTGCCAGTCAATCGAGGATTTAAACCGCTCGGCGGTTGAAGAGTATTGACTGTGAAAATCCAGCGCTGTTCAAAATAAAAAGAGTCTCATCTAGGGTCCTTCCTCTCATCGGATGTTGAATGTGATCAATTCAAAAACACCGCAATTGTCCAAACTCGTGCCCTGCTTCTCTAAGCAATGCTGAACTATGGGGGCAGTCCAGTATCTTACAGTGGAGACGACTCTTATGTTCCAAAATACGAGTTTTTAATGTCCGAATAGTTTTTTCCCTATATAAAGCTTTTGACAAGGCCATCTGATGGCATACAACAACTGAAGTAGTTTGGCAGGTTTGTAAGCTTGTTTCAAACAATACGTACGATCCAATATGTAAAGTGAGTGATGGATTCTGATATGGAACAATGGTACATAACCACATGGAGCATGACCTACTGGACCTTGTTGTCTCTCTGCAGATCGTAAAACCTGCTGGACTCAATTTCTCCTTTAGATTAGCGTTACGTTGCCAAACACAGCGGATATATTTCTCCTCTAACCCCGGAACAGTATGTACAAATATGTATGCCTAGACATGATCCTTTGGGATGTTGTGACTTAGAGGTGAAAATTTGGTAATAAAGTTGACATGATCAGTGTTTTCCTTTCAAGGCTTGACTTAGGTCTAGGTTGTAAAAGCCAATTGCGATCATTAAATAACGCTCGCTTATATGCATGTCTTGATAACTTTTCGGGGTATCCCCTAGCTGCAAAAATCAACCGAAAGTTTTCGTGATTGAACCTTACAATCGGCCGTGTCTGAACAATTTCGTCTGTACGGAGGAATTGGGATAGAGGAAAGACTATCTTTAGTTTGAGCGGATGACCACTACTCGAATATGTAGGAATGTGTTCCGTGCTATCGGTTTTCTGATAGATTGAGGATTTCCAGCCCGTAGAATCTTTTTTCAATCAACAATCTAAAAAGGTAATTTGTGTATTGGTAATGAAATGAGTAAATTGGATAGCTTCATTTCGCCCCTTCAGCCAATGAACAAATTGTAGTACTAAATCTTCTGTTCCTTCCCATAACAGAAAAATGTCGTCTATAAAACGAACCCAAAATTTTATGTTGGAATTGTAGGGGGAGCTGGTCAACCATTGATTTTCAAAATCAGCCATAAAAAGATTGGCAATGGAAGGGGCACAAGTAGCACCCATCGCCACCCCTGACTTTTGATGATAAATTGTAGCATCAAACAGAAAATGATTATGAAAACAGTAAGACTGTTAAATCCATCAAAAAGGACAACTGAGCCCTTGTCAAATCTCCTCTCATGGTTTAGCTGCTTTTCCACAGTATGGTAGGCTCCTCTTGAGGTATCTAGTGTACAGCGCGGTTATATCGAGGGTAATCAATAAAATCTCTGCTTCATGTGCTAATTCGTTCTGTAGACTTAATTTTTCTAAAAAATGTGCCGAATCTCGAATGTAAGACGGTATATCTATCATTAGGGGACGTAAGAAAGAGTCGAGGTATATAGACAGGGGCTCCAAAATAGTGCCGCGCGTCGAAACAATCGGTCTCCCTGGTGGTTTTTCCAGACGTTTGTGTACTTTTGGAACGAGATAAAACCGCGCCATACTAGGAGTTTTGGTATTAAGAAATATCCATTCCTTTTTTTGGGTGATAACCTTTATTGTGTAATGCTACTTGGGTAACTTGAACGAATTTCTTCATGTAACATTGCAGTGGGATCTAACACCATCTTTTCATAAACCTGACTATCCATGAGATGATGGTGTGCTTCTTCAAGGTAGTCATTTCGACTAAGCACCACCACTGCCCCCCCTTTATCTGCTCGACGGATGACAATGTCAGATCTCTGTTGAAGCTCCGTCGTACGCTATGCGTTCTGCTTGGGGGAGTACATTCGTAAATAGTCGACGGCCACTTTCTAACTGACCTACTTCCTTGAGAACAATATCTCTAAATACTTGCAATGCTGGGGGAAGAGGACCCGGAGGTGTCCAAGTTACCCAAGTAGCATTACACAATAAAGTTATCACCAAAAAAGAATGGATATTTCTTAATACCAAAACTCCTAGTATGGCGCGGTTTTATCTCGTTCCAAAAGTACACAAACGTCTGGAAAAACCACCAGGGAGACCGATTGTTTCGACGCGCGGCACTATTTTGGAGCCCCTGTCCTATATACCTCGACTCTTTCTTACGTCCCCTAATGATAGATATATACCGTCTTACATTCGAGATTCGGCACATTTTTTAGAAAAATTAAGTCTACAGAACGAATTAGCACATGAAGCAGAGATTTTATTGATTACCCTCGATATAAACCGCGCTGTACCTAGCTACCTCAAGAGGATGCCTACCATACTGTGGAAAAGCCAGCTAACCATGAGAGGAGATTGACAAGGGCTCAGTTGTCCTTTTTGATGGATTTAACACGTCCGTTACTGTGTTTCATAATCATTTTCTGTTTGATGCTACAATTTATCATCAAAGTCAGGGGTGGCGATGGGTGCTACTTGTGCCCCTTCCATTGCCAATCTTTTTATGGCTGATTTTGAAAATCAATGGTTGACCAGCCCTCCCCTACATTCCAACATAAAATTTTGGGTTCGTTTTATAGACGACATGTTTTTCTGTTATGGGAAGGAACAGAAGATTTAGTACTACAATTTGTTCATTGGCTGAATGGGCGAAATGAAGCTATCCAATTTACTCATTTCATTACCCATACACAAATTACCTTTTTTTAGATTTGTTGATTGAAAAGATTCTACGGGCTGGAATCCTCAATCTATCAGAAACCGATAGCACTGGAACACATTCCTACAATATTCGAGTGGTCATCCGCTCAAAACTAAAAGATAGTCTTCCTCTATCCCATTCCTCCGTTACAGACGAAATTGTTCAGACACGGCCGATTTTAAGGTTCAATCACGAAAACTTTCGGTTGATTTTGCAGCTATGGGATACCCCCGAAAAGTTATCAAGACTGCATATAAGCTAGCGTTATTTAATGATCGCAATTGGCTTTTACAACCTAGACCTAAGTCAGCCTTGAAAGAAAACACTGATCATGTCAACTTTATTACCAAATTTTCACCTCTAAGTCACAACATCCAAAGGATCATGTCTAGGCATACATATTTTTTTTGTTTGTTACATACTGTTCCAGGGTTAGAGGAGAAATATATCCGCTGTGTTTGGCAACGTAACTCTAATCTAAGGAGAAATTGAGTCCAGCAGTTTTACGATCTGCAGAGCGACAACAAGGTCCAGTAGGTCATGCTCCAGTGGTTCATGTACCATTTGTTCCATATCAGAATCCATCACTCACTTTACATATTTGGATCGTACGTATTGTTTGAAACAACTACAACCTGCCAAACTACTTCAGTTGTTTATGCCATCAGATGTCCTTGTCAAAAGCTTTATATAGGGAAAACTATTCGGACATTAAAAACTCGTATTTTGGAACATAAGAGTCGTCTCCACTGTAAGATACTGACTGCCCCCATAGTTCAGCATTTGCTTAGAAGCAGGGCACGAGTTGGACCAATTGCGGTGTTTTTGCATTGATCCACATTCAACATCCGATGAGAGGAAGGACCCTAGATGAGACTCTTTTTTATTTAGAACAGCGCTGGATTTTCACAGTCAATACTCATCAACCGAGCGGTATAAATTCCTCGAGTGACTCGCCAGAGTGTTTGAAACTTACCTGATTATCACCGAGATCTCTAGATGGGAACTGGGTAGAGAGTAAGAATTTCACCCAGATGCGCCATATGCGCATGCGCGGCGTTTTCCTGAGCCACTCCAAGACATATGAGTACAACGCGGGCAGCAGCAATCGAGTGAGTGAAAGATCTTTGATAATAAGTGTTTTCCTGACTATTTACTGAAATGTAATTGTTTTTTCCCCTTTCTAGTCAACTATAGTGGGTATCTCTGGAAGATTTCGTTACCTGTTTTTTCTATTTTTGTAGATCCTCCTGAGGAAACTCCTGTTAGAGTGAAACGCAAATACGGTACCAGGAGAGGCGTTGAGGCGCAGAAGATATAAGCTATAAGTTAGAGCTTTTTTGTTCTTCACTGAAAGTTTGGTGGCGGTAGAACCCCGGTGCAGTATTACTTACTGAACAATTAACCACTGAAAAATATATAAAAATGGACACAATCCAGGAGGTTTGTTGATGTAATCAGTGCGCTGTTTTTGCTTTCGAAACATAAGCATTTGCTGAGCGCGGTATCTGGTCTGAAACCTCCTGGTACAGTGGTATACTTAGATACTTGAGTTAACACTTAAGATTTCAGGAGTACGCCATAGTATGATTCAGTTGATAAACAAACATTAAGCTTTTTCATGTGATGAAGAAATCATGTTGGGTTGATAAGAAATGTCTAGTCAATAGGAGGCTATGAGAATTATGGTTCCCTGGTCCCTTCTTAGTTTCAGGGGAGTTTTCACTACCAGGGGAATTGCAGCATATGCATACAAAAAGCTCCCCCTAAATCTAGGAGGAAGGCATCGGAGGCTAGTTTGCCATGCATCTCTATCCCAGAGCAGGGGCGGCCCAAGGGGGGTGCGGGGCCATGTGCGGAGACTGGTGTGGGGCCTAATTTGCATAAGGGACCTCATTTGCATAAATATTTGCATAATGTTACCATACGCTAACTTTTAGTAAACATGACTCTTAATGAGTGTAGTATGGATAAAGAAAGACTAAAAGATTTCTACATTACTATAATCCAGTGCCAACCGCCAGGCACATTAGGAACTACTACAAACACTGCCCATTTAGAACCCATAGCAAACCCGTCATATTGTAACAGCACTACCAGGACTCACAAAGCAGCAAACTCTACCTATCAAAAGGCAACACTGCAAATATTAAACCAATACATTTCAGAGAATAACAATACATAACCTACTGAGGAAAGAGAACAAGTGGCAATGTCAAATAGGAATTACATAAACAGAATACCTCAGCTCAGTTACACATGCAGAATATAGACCATCACCAAACAAGGAATCACAATTTAGAAACAGGAAGACAATAATTAAACTGTAGAACAACACTGTAGAAATAAAACTATAAATTAATTTCCTCTTGTACTAAACAAAGCACAGACGTTAATGATTCACATTTCCCAGAGCTGACATATTCCAGTTAATAAATTCAAAATAAAGAGATATTTTTCTACCTTTTGTGCATTTTTTTTCAGTTGCAATTGCTCCAGGCACTTTCTTCTGGTTTCTTTGTGTCTTATGCTAACTCTCCATCGTCTGCTGTCCATTTGTCCTTTCTTCTCTCTTCTAGTTTTTTTTCCATTCTCTCTCTACATCTGCTTTAACATACTAATCTTTCTCCTTTTGCTCTTTCCTCATTCCTATTTCATTCACTCAAATTTTACCCCTCCATCCTCAATCCCCACTTACTCTCCCAATACCCGGCCAATTGTAGATTTGTCTTCCCTCCCACACAAAATATTTTTCCCCTCTCCATTTCACACTCCCAGCTCCATCCCATTCTAATCCTCCCCCAACATCAACTCCCTTCTAGTTCCAGCCCCACCCAGCATCCGCTCCCTTCTAGTCCCCGCATCAGCCCATTTCTAGTCCTAGCCCCCCATCAGCCCACTTCCAATCCTATCCCTAGCCACACCCCCATTTCCAGTCCTAGCTCCCCCATTCATTTCCAGTCCTATCCAAGTCCCTCCATCAGCTCATTTCTAATCCCAGCCCATCAGCCCATTTCTAGTCCTTTCCTAGCCCCACCATCAGTCAATGTCAAATCCTAGCTCCCCTCCACTCAGCCCATTTCCAATCCAAGCCCCCCATGAGCCTACTTCCAGTTCTAGCCCCTCCATGAGTCCATTTCAATTCAAGCCCCCTCCACAGCCCATTTCCAATCTTAGCACCCCCCAACATCCCATTTCCAGTCCTATCCTAGCCCCTCCATCAGTCCATTTCCTGTCCTAGCTCCCCCCATAGCCCATTACCAGTCCTACCCACCCCATTAGCCCACTGGTTATTATTTTTTATACATGTGGCGCTCGAGCCCCTACCAGGCGGCTGCCTAGTAGGGACGGGTAGCCACCTCTTATCTTTTCCTAAGCTTGTAGTTGTGTGAGGAATAATGAGCCAAGTGGTTTATCAAAGCGCACAGGAATTTATTCAGCTTCCTTGCTGGTAAGTGGATACAAATTCTTCAAGCACATTTATTCTCCAGACAAAAGAAAAATAACGGATAACTTCTCCCATAAACAAATGTCCAAAACAGAGTAACAGCGAACTCAACCGTACAAGCTTCTGCCCCAGTCTTTTCCTGTTTAACATTTCTGCACATGAAGGAATAGGCCCCTCTTTTTAAAACTCTTCAAACAGGTTGTCAGCTTATTCAAGGCCGTTGCAAACACCAACAGTTTCAGCTGTTCAACCCCAACTGAGTTACTGCTGATAAGCTTCGAAGGAAAGACTCTTAGGCCCTTTTAATTATATGACTCCTCCTCTCCTTTCTTTCAGCTTCAGAACTACCTTCACATCTATAGTAGCGTTCTTAAGGTTCAACTGTTTCTGGCTTACACTAATTCACCTTAGTGCACGCATCACATTCCATCTCTGAAATACTGGAAGTTACATCACCCTCTTTGGCTTCAACCTCCATGCTCTCAGCTGAGCTATAGCAGGGTTCTGCTTGGAAACGCTCAGGAACTTTCTGTTTTAAAGTTTTCAACAGGTCAAACAACCTCTCCCATTTTCTTGCCCTCTCTTCTCTGGGCAGGTCTCCTATGGGTTGTTCTTGTTTAACCTTCCTGGTGAAACATTTCTTTCTACGCTGTGTTATCTGGGGTACAACAGTTTCATCAGAGTCAGAACAGGAAACACACTTTGAAGGCCTTACTGCCTCCCCTCTCCTACCTTGGGGTCTTGGTGCAGTATTCTCTTGGTTGGAACTTCGGCCAGTCAGGACTCCCTCTGCCTCAGAGTAGGGCAGAGACTTTTGGTAAAACTTTCCCGCTCTCTTGCCAGGGTAGGTGGTTCTCTCCCAAGAACCTTCCCTATGTCCTCTGTGGCTACTGTGCTGACTATTGTGGCTTCCTTTGTACCTTCTTTGGCTGCATTTATAGCTGTTCCTTTCTCTGCTACTCCCTTTGGCTGCAAAGCTCCTTTGTCCTTTGGCTACAGGGTTGTTCTCCCTGGACCTTCTGGAACTTGGACTGGAACCTGAGCTGCAACTCCCACTTGGACCTGGACTGCAACTCCGACAGCAACTGCCACTGCAACTGCAACTGTGTCTCCAACCGTGTTTCGCCCTGTGTCTCCAACTGTGTCTCCCCCTGTATCTCCAACCATGTCTCCCCCTGTATCTCCAACCGTGTCTATCTCTGGTGTTTGTTTGCTCCAATTTAAACATTGAGCAGGGCAACTCCCTTCCTGGCCTTGCCCATCTGTACCTCCCACTCCTATCTATGGTTGACCTGGAGTGTGGGCGTGGCTTACAACTAGGTCTGCCCTCTAGGTTTCTCTCCGGGCTTCTGCTGTGGACTATGTGATCCTGTGTACCCATCCCCCGCAAAGAGGAAAAATTCTTTTTCTCTTCACTTTTTCCTGGCTGGGCTGCACTCTCCTTACCACAATAAGTTTTTAATGTATTTATTATATGTTTTTGATTTCAAATATTACACATTTTACCTTTTTATTTATTTATATAAATGTTTGCATTTTATGTTTTTAAGATGCATACCTCCAAAGAAGGCGTGTTGCTGAAACCCGTAGGTTTTCTTTTCAATAAATAAGCACCTGTGACCTCACTCGTCCCTCGTTTACTGTGTTGTCTTAATTCCAGAGGAGCTGACATGAGGCCAAAGGGAAGAATACAATACTTTTGTGGTGTTTCCTTATTACAAATCTATATGGGTGTATGCATCGTTTAGGCCCAGAGAACATAACCAGTCTCCTTTGGAATGAGGGTACCTAAGGAAACCGGATGTTTGTTCAGAGCCTTTGGGATTCAAACTCACAGTCTCCTCCCCTACCCCCTCCCATATTCTCTGTGATTAGGAAATACTTGGAGTAGAATCCTTGCCCCCTTTCCCCTAGTAGAACAGTTTGACTGTATCGGCCATGAAGAGTGAAGAAAGCTCCTTTGTATATTTTTTTTTTTATGCAGGAAGCTTGACCAAGATGCTTTTGGTGGCCAATTTGGTAGAACAATGAATAGATGAAGGCAGTATCCTAACAGGATGATTTTTAGTATCCAGTGATGTAAAGTTATAAAGGGTCAGTGGTTTGTATTATTCTCCAGCTTCCCTTCCTGGTTGGTAGCTTGTGTTTTGTCCTTAGAAAGAAGAGCTCACATGAGTCCTTCTTGGAAAAACTTTGCCAACATTGTTCAATGGATATTGACTAGCAAGCTCTAAGCACAGAGCTCAATGTACCCACAGAGAATGCTAAACTTGCCATAATTATGGTTGAAGGTTGGCTTTTATATCAGTATTCAAATATGGGAGAAATTAGCACTCAAGATACTGGAATATTGGCTATGTTCTCTTGGAGGCAGTCAAAACCCTGCCCCTGATTTTGATTAAGAATCTGGTTGGGACTTCTGGACCCTCTGCTGATTTAGATGAGAGCGAGATCCCTATCTTATACAGGAAGTGTGAGAGGGAGGATGATACGTATGAAAATAATAAGATCTCCTTTACCCTTCACTCTGGTACTTCCTAGATGAAAAGGAGGCCGGATCAGAAGTGGCCCTGGAGAAAATCTTAATGTCACTGTGCTGCTTTATAGAAGTTACAGCTTCCTGCACCTTATTTCTGAAAAGCTTTTCTCCATAGTACCGTACATCAGCAATATCTGCATCTCAGCTCTGAGGCCTGGGATCATGAGAATCTCCAAGCACCAATTCCCCTAGAGGATGCTGTTGATTCCATTTCAAAAATATAAGTCACTTGGGCCATGTATCTTCCACGCTCATTTCCCTTGTCCACTAGTGAATGGAGTTGTTTGGCCTTCTCTTGAGGAAAAGTATTGTCACGCCCATAGCCCCTTACATGTGTATGGAGGGGCGTGCTTGTTAGATAGAGTTCCTCAATTAAGCAATGTTCCAGACTGGCTATCTTGCAAAGGATTATGGTACTGGTAGTCCAGTCATGCGGTGCTTGCCTTTGAGGTAAATGAAGAGAATGTAGTTGGCTCGAGTGTAAGACAGTAACAGAATATTTATTTATGAGGTAAATCCAGATGCACACAGATTCTACTTGGTAACACCTTAGGATGTATTTTCCAGGATTTTATATTCAAAATAATAATACAACTGAAAGGTAAAGCAAGTTGCTTGTAAAGTCCATTAACAGATAGCCTTTCTCAGTCACTGCTGACACACCTGCCCAGCAGGGCTGGAGTAAAAGAAAACAAAAAAAAGTAAAAGCTTCTTCACCAAAAACAGCTTTTCTTTTCACATTTAAAGCACTTTGGAATCCAACATGTGCATAGCTTGAGCTGTGTGCTGCTCTGATACCAGCTGGCTAACAAGCTCCAATCAACAGCTCTTTTCCTTTTCTGCACAAGTATTTACACAAACTTCTAGTGCCAGTTACTAGAACGTTTCCCTTTTGATGTTTGATCCCACTTTCAGGATTTCTCTGTGCTAGCAACCTTGCATAAAGAACAGTCCATGAGATTATCATCCTCCTCTATAATTATAGCTTGTTCTTCAATTTGCATAGGTTCTATATCAGGAGCTGGATCAGAGGGCTTTAATAACTGACCTTCACTAGGACAAGAACTGTGTCTAAACACTTTGCCTTGCTTTAGGTTAGATAAACGTTCATAGTTCATACCTGGGTTAAAGTTGGCATTAGGCTGTCCTCTCAAATATTCTGGCCAGTATGCATTAGAGCTTTTATAACCTGTCCTCCAGTCTATATTCCTGGACCTCAGGGCATCTGCTCCATACCTCTTCTTAGGGTTCCCAGCTGAAGTTCTCCAAGCCTTTGGATTTCCCCAATCCCTTGAAGCTGGCTTCTCCCAGGAATCTCTCCAAGAACATGAATCTCTCAGAGCTCCTCTCTCCTTGCTCTCACGCTTGCCTTCAAGCCTCCTCTCAGGATTGCCTCCTCGCTATCCTCGTCTCCCAGGCTTAAGCTTTCCTCCTCGTCTTCCCTCTGCATATTCTGTTCTAGTTTTAAAGTTCCCAGTTTCCAACCCCTCCCTTGTAGTCCCCAGGTGTTGGTGGTCAAACTCCTTCCTGGCAGCTGAGTAATTAGGAGTGACGTAAGGGTTTCTCCATCTGGGCTTATATTCCTTCACCTCATCTCCACTAGAGGCTCTCTGCAGGCCACTGCAGCCTGGAATAACCTGTCTTTTAGGCAAATATGCAGTTTTATTCCTATAACCTGCCAAAACAGGTCCCTTGATTAGGGTAAATTCCCTTCCTTTATCAGTATTCTCTGGGCTCTGGGCAGCTTCCTCATCACAGTATCAACTGTTGCATTTTATGCAAAATGTCCCACAAGTACATGCCCATGAAGAGTTGATAAGAAGCTATGGGAAAGTTGAGCATAATGTTCTAAAAAGCTTTCTCCAATATCCAATCAAAAGAGTGTGACTTGGCATTCTTGGTCCTCTTGAAAGCAAATTTGATCACCATGGAACAGTAAGGAATCTTCTGCTTCTCGAATCCAGAAGGCTTCTGAAATCTATACATCGAATCAACCTCCTCTTTGAAAGGATGTAGGAGAGGTGTCTCCAACATTCTCATCAGTATATATTTGAAGATTCTATGAATGAGCATGGTCACATCTTCCTTGGGTGGGTTGAGGAATTGGAGAATGCCCAACACCTCTGCCCTGGATTCCTCCTCTGCTTCTAATTTAAATAGAATGGACTCTACAATTTCCCTTAAAGGAGAATTCCTCAGGTGGGGAGTTTCTCCTTTCATGAGATAGAATGGATCTGATGATAAAAATCTCAGGAGCACTCAGAATCCAGCCCGGAAAAATATTTCAAGGGAGAAGTCTGAATCTCTGTCTGTCTCAATCTCTGCACATTGGTGTGAGCAGGCTTTGATTGATTGCACAGACACACTGAGGGTCTCCAATACCTCAATAAACATTCTACCCCTGATGCACTGGAGACTGCCAACAGTGCAGTAGACACTAATCTTTAGGCCCTTTGAGGTTTCACTATTGATGTCTCCTCCAGAGACTCTTGAGAATTGGAGGATCTCTCAATGCACTGACACTGATGATGTCAAAGCCCCAGCATCATGTTGAGCAAAGAATCGCTCTATCTGCTTATCAAATCTCCTAATGAGTTGCCATCGACAAAGGCATTGGGATCACAGTTGGAGTGGCCATGTCCTCCTGAAAAACTTGTGAATATATCAGAAGCCTGTTCTCAGAACCTTGGAGGAGGCTGTGTCCCCTCTCGCACTGGATGATGAGCAGTCCTCTCATCAGGAGAACTTGTGCCTTGATGCTCATAATATGGTACTCTGAGGTACGATGTTGATGCACCCTAGTCTCCACCCAGTGGATGGCATTATGAATCCTCAACACTGATGAAGATGAGGCCGAATCAATCCTCTTCTTCAAGCAAGATCTAAAGGACATAAGATCCTGATGGCCTCCACTGATGCTCGATGTCAAACAAGATCAATGTACTCTTAATATAGATAGATAGATCCCCAGTGTCCCATGTACTGTAACTCCTGGGGGTCCACAGAAACGATGCTTCCAATGCTGATGTTGATGGACGGGACTTCTAAACACTAAAAATATTTATTTATTTTATTTTTTATACAGCGCTCTTTAGAATCAGTGCGGTTTCCATGTATACTAACAGGTACTTTTTATTCCCTTGTCCCCGAAGGGCTCACAATCTAAGTGTACCTGAGGCAATGGAGGGTTAAATGGCTTGCCCAAGGCCACAAGGAATGGCCATGGGACTAGAGACCCCAATCCATCTGGCCTGAGGTTGCTTGTCCCCATGTGGGAATTGAACCCTCGGCCTTCTGGCCTCAGGTATCCTGTCCCAACCACTGAGCTACTCCTCCACAAATATATGTTTGAGCTGCTTTTCTCGACCTTCTCTTTGAGATCTGTGAACACAAATTACATCAAAAAGGATCATGTTGGAGATATGGTCTTGCTGCATCTGATGCTCCTTTTAAACCCACTGGAATTTTTTCTTGGACATATCGCCAAAAAAGACTACTGCAGTGACATCAAATGATTCGAGGCCTGCAAAAACAAAGGAAACTTAAAAATGCCCCAAAACATACCTAAGATACTGCCAGAAATCAGAAATCACATGACAGTGACAGACCTGAGGAAAACACAGCAAAAGAATTCTTAAAAAAAGATGAAAATCACTAAAACGTTCAATAGTCTCGATGCAAGCTATGGTGATGTGACCTGTCAGCTCCGCAGAAAGATCATCTAAGGTGATCCAGCAAGACAGCTACAGGCGGGAGTGGCACACATCTGCGGTGAAGATATTCAAGAGCTTCCAGACCAATATGAGCTGGAGTAGATATCCCACATAGGGTTCCATCCATGTTGTGAAGACTTGCTATCCTGCTTGTTCTCAGAGAAAATGCTTTATTCACGATGCAGTAAAATATTGGCATGAAAATTACCATAGTGATAAGAAGAGAGTCCACTGACAGATAAAACAGTGCAAATGTTTGCAGTAATCTGCAGCAGTTTTCGGCATTGTGAGTAAAATGTCTCTCTTTGAATCAGTGCAGGAGCACTGACAGGACGAGGAAACAGTAAAAAAAAAGGATGGACCGATTTCCCAAATCTTCACCAACACCTAAATCTATCCTAATGGTTCAGTGGGACCACTGGCCCCCCAGCCCTCCCCAGAGCTATCTGATCCAGGGGGCTCTTGGACCAGGCACTCTGGCCCATGACATCCAAGACAGGGAGGACCAAAATCATAGAGCTTCCATAATTCTGGACCCTCTCCTTCAGGGACCAATACTTCTTTCCTGGTCCAGGGAAGTGTCAGCAACATCCTGTGTGTCTCGCTGCCCATCTTGCAAAATAGCAGCACTTGACCCACTAGTGGTGCATCAGGACACACTACTAGGGGTCAATCTGCCAAATAAGGCACTCTATCCCTTATTTGGGAAGCAGTGCTTTATTTATAGTAGCAAATTGACTGCTAGTGCTGTGTCCTAATGCACTACTGGGAGGGGGCGGGGGGGGGGGGGGTTCAAGTATTACCATTTTGGAAGATGATTGCACCAGAGGCAGGAGAAAGGAAATATTTTATGTATCTGATCATTTTCTTTCATTGAATCCTGTGCAGATGAGTGGGTTATGCTCCCTTGCCAGTAGATGGAGACAGATTTGAGCATCTTTCAGTGATGTTATTGGAAGATATATCTGCTGGTGCAGCAGTGAGAGAGGTCAGTATGATACTTCCCAAGTAGTAAGCCAGACACAAAAAATTAGAAAGAAAAAAAATTATCAAGTGATTAGTAAAAATTATCAAGTGATTAGTATTAACAAGTCAATCAGAACAAATATTTTGAACAAGTATTAGCTTCTTTGAACCCAACTTGGGTTTCTTCAAACACTGGGTCCAACTTCAGTCTCAGACCGTGTTTAAAGAAACTCAATTTTGACCCAGCCCAGTTTAGAAAGTTTTAGACAAGTCTCCAGCATTGCTTTTTTGGCAAAGGTAATTCAGAAGGTGCTTTTCTCTTGATTATCAAATTTCAAAGATCAAAGGAATCTTCTTCATTCCTGATAATCAGGTTTTTATTCACATCACAGTACTGAATCTACTACTAATCATTTTTATAGCGCTACAAGGAGTACATAGCGCTGCACAGAGACATGTAAAAGATAGTCCCTGCTCATCAGATCTTACAATCTAGTCAAGAGAGACAGACAGACAGACAACATAACTGGGGACTAGAATATGTCTAGAGCAATGGTAAGGAAACACACATTTGGAGAACAAGAGACTAAGCAGATCAGGAATCCACTTTAGTATCCACTGTCAGTGAGATTAGAGAGGCTCTGCATAAGGGCCAAGCTGCACTTATCCTCTCTGGGTTTAACAGCAGCATTTGACCTAGTTGACCATCAGATCCTCTTTCAGCATTTGACAGATTTAGGAATAAAGGGTATGGTTTGCGGTGGTTTCAAACTTGCCTGGGCAGAAAGGGAGCCTACAGCAGCAGCAGAGCAGCAAACTTACTTAGTTTGTATTTGCCATACTGCCCCATTCTTGTAAGTCTGCTGTGGGACCGGTAGCTGTTCCTCAGTGGACTGAAGTCTCGCAATAACAGCCATACTGTGAGACCTCGGCCCGGAGGGGAACGGCTGCCAGGCCAGCGGCGAACCTACAAAAGCAGAGCAGCATGGAAAGCATGATAAAGCATAGTTACTCACCTGTAACAGGTGTTCTCCAGGAGCAGCAGGAATCAGCCCTCACATATGGGTGACGTCGGTGCCGATGGAGCCCTCGTGTGGAGCATTTTCCCAGCTTTCAAAATAAGCCTTTGAGAATGCAGCGCGCATACGCGATCCCTTCACGCCCAAGGGTGCCATCCTGCTCAGTCAGATGACATAGCTAAAAGACAGCAAAAATCAAAATGAAGGATAGGACTGCAACTCCAGGGGAGGAGGGAGGGTCGTAAGGACTGATTCCTGCTGCTCCTGGAGAACACCTGTTACAGGTGAGTAACTACGCTTTCTCCAGGACCAAGCAGGAAGTCAGTCCTCACATATGGGACTCCCCAGATCTAGGCTACTGTAAAACCCAGAGCTGAAAAAATGGCTCCCTCTCAAGAGCCTCAGCATCCGTGATAAGGACATTCTCTGAGAACGCACCCCGTACAGGGCCGGAGGGTAGGAGTTGCCTAAACCTCAAAGAGATTATGGAGTAATGTCTGGCCAAAAACACTCTCCCATCGTGATTCTCTCTCCAGGCAGTAATGGGCTACAAACGTCTGGCTTGAAGACCAAGTTGCGGCCCGGCAGATGTCCGCCAACAGAACAGAGAGGAGATGAGCTACTGATGGGGCTTTCGCCCTGACATGGTGGGCTGTGACCCGACCCTGCAAGGGGAGGTCGGCTGCCCTGTATGCCCAGGCGATGCAATCTGCTACTCAAGTGGACAACGTACGCTTGGAGACAGGTAACCTCATCCTATTAGGGTCAAACGAGACAAAGAGCTGAGTAGCCCTTCGATGCTCCCGCGTATGTTCTATGTAAAAGGACAACGCCCTTTTTACAGTCCAGGATATGCAAGACTGTTTCAGCCCGGCTGGCATGCGGCCTCGGAAAGAAGGTTGGAAGAACTACCTCCTGATTGAGGTGGAAAGAGGAGACCACTTTTGGGAGGAACTTGGGATGGGTCCATAGGACCACCCTGTTCCTATAGAACCGCGTGTACGGTCTATCAGAAACCAGAGCTTGTAGTTCACTCACATATCTGGCCGAGGTAAGAGCCACCAGGAAGAGTGCTTTCCAAGAGAGGAAGCACAAATGGAAAATAGCCATCGGCTCAAACGTTGGGCGGGTAAATTGCTGCAAGACCACGTTCAAATCCCACTCAGTCGCCGGTGGACGAACCGAAGGCTTGAGTAGAAGCAGACCTCTGAGAAATCTGGACACCAAGGGGTGAACCGACAGAGACTGTCCTTCCACAGGTGAGTGGTGCGCTGACAAAGCACTGAGGTGGACCCGAACAGAGTTAGACTTAAGGTCTAGGTCTGAAAGGTGAAGTACATACTGCAGTACTACTGGCACAAGGCACGAGAAAGGATCTTCATTGCGCTGAGCACACCACACCGTAAACCTACGCCACTTGAGGGCATAGGACTTTCTGGTGGACTGCCTCCTAGAGGCCAATATTTTTTATTTTTTTTTTATTTTTATTTACATTCTCTTATATACCGCGCTATTCTGCATCAGTGCGGTTTACATTGAACAAACTGAAATTACATTGAACAGGGCATTATAACTTGGAGATAACTATTTTACAGGGAACATGGGCTATGGAGGGTTAAGTGGCTTGCCCAAGACCACAAGGAGCACCTGTGGGACTAGAAACCCCAGTCCTTCCGGTCCAAGGTTGCTGTCCTCTAGTGGGATTTGAACCCCTGACCTTCCGGCCTGAAGTACCTTGCCCCAACCACTAGGCCACTCCAATACCACCTCCTCAACCTCCTTAGGTAGAAGTAAGGGAGCTAGCACTATCCTTTCAGCAGCCAGACCATTAGATTGAGGGACCTGAGGTTGGGGTGCAGAAGGGAACCCTGCTCTTGAGACAGGAGATCATGTTGCAGCCCCAGAGGGAACGGAGCTTCCACCGCCAACTGTAGAAGAAGTGGAAACCACGGCTGCCTCGGCCATCTGGGGGCTACCAGAATCACCGAGGCCTTGTCCCGGAGGATCTTGAACAGAGTTCGGGTCACCAGGGGCCAAGAGATTAGAAAAGCATCTGCTGCCATCCTCAGGGGATGCGGCTGTCTGGAGCAAAACCTGGGCAGCTGACGGTTTAGTGGACTTGCAAAGAGATCGATGGATGGAAGTCCCCAGCGGAGGAAGATCTGCTGGACCACCAATGGATTCAACTGCCATTCGTGAGGCTGGAGAATCCTGCTTAGCTTGTCTGCTAGGAAGTTCTCCTGAGCAGGTAGATAAACTGCTTTGAGAAACATGCCTTGTCTGAATGCAAAGGAGCAAAGGTCCAGTGCCTCCTGAAATAGGGGCCTGGACCCTGTGCCCCCTTGTTTGTTCACGTAGGACATTGCCACCTGATTGTCCGTCTGAACTAGGACAGACTGTTGAGAGAGAGCAGGGCAGGTGGTTTTCAGAGCTAAGCACATTGCTGGCAGCTCTAAAAGGTTGATCTGCTGTGTGGCCTCCCGAGGGGACCACAGGCCTCGAGTGCACGTGCCCTGGCAATGTGCACCCCATCCCTTTAAGGAGGCATCTGTCGTCAGCACCCTTGTGTGTGCTGGAGTCTGAAAAGGTACACCCCTGAGAAGGTTTGGCAGATGTAGCCACCACTGTAAGGAGTTCAGAAGTCATCTGGACACCTTTACTCTGTCTCGGAGGTCACCTGTGGCCTGTGTCCACTGATCTCTGAGGCACCATTGAGCAGCCCGCATGTGCATACGGGCATTCGGTGTCACATGCACAGTGGATGCTATGTGGCCCAGGAGCCGCAGGTAGTGCCTGGCGGAAACATGAGAATTTCTTTGGAACTGGTTGGCCAGGTCCATCAGTCTGTGGGCCCTGTCCTCGGGCAAGTAAGCTCTTGCCTGAAGGGTGTCTAATCTGGCCCCTATAAACTCTAGGTGCTGAGAGGGGAGCAAAGTGGACTTTGCGTAGTTTATGACAAAGCCCAGTTGCTGAAGAAGAGAGACAGTGTGAAGAGTGGCCTGTCAGGCCTCCTAGAGAGACTGGCCCCCTGTTTAGCCAGTCGTCCAGGTACGGGAAGACAAAAAGCCCCTGATTCCTGAGAAAAGCCACCATCACCGCCAGGTATTTGGTGAAAACTCTGGGGGCAGAGGTTAGGCCAAAGGGAAGTACCCTGTACTGAAAATGGTTTCCTCCCACCACAAATCTTAGGTATTGTCTGTGGTCTGGATGAATGAGGATGTGAGTATAAGCATCCTTTAGGTCTAAGGAGCATAGCAGGTCTCCCTGCTGGAGGTAGGGCAGCAGTATCCCAAGGGTAAGCATCTTGAACTTTTCCCTCCCCGGAAACTTGTTCAGATTTCGCACGTCTAGGATAGGCCTGAGGCTTCCTGTCCTCTTTGGTACTAGGAAGTACCGGGAGTAGAAGCCTTGCCCTTTCAGATGGTGAGGCACCGGTTCTACCGCCTGTTCCTATAGAAGACTTGCCAACTCCTGAAGGAGGAAGTTCCTGTGTAGAGGGAGTCTTGGAGGCTCCCCTGGATAGTAGGAGGGGGTAGCTGGTGGAAATGGAGCATATAGCCCTTTTGGACTATGCTCAGTACCCAGGTATCCCCTGTGATGGCTGGCCACCTGTATGCATATAGGGTCAGCTGACCTCCTGGGCTGAGTGGAGCCACCGGCGGAGAGGCTATGCTGTGGGAGTCAAAAGCCCCCTCCCTGCTGAGCAGGAGCTGGAGCTGGAGGCTTCTGGTTTTCTGCCTACGGGGCCCAGGACTGACTTCCTGCTTGGTCTTGGAGAAAGTAAGTTTTCCGTGCTGCCACCACCGCTGCTGCACGAAGGGGGGGGGGGGGCCTTCATTGTAACTTATGCCACTGACGATGGTTAACCTTTAAACCTCAACTTGCCTCCTTATCCAAATCCGCGATTTTTACAATTACAATGAAGGGCCCCCTTCGTGCAGCAGCGGTGGTGGCAGCGCGGAAAACTTACTTTCTCCAGGACCAAGCAGGAAGTCAGTCCTCACATATGGGTGACGTTGGCGCCGACAGAGTCCTCGTGTGGAGCATTTCCCTAGCTTTCAAAGAAAACCTTTGGGAACGCAGCGCGCATGCGCGGTCCCCTTCCCGCCCAAGGGTGCCATCTTGCTCAGTCTTTCTTTTTCCATGGAGCCCAATGGACATAGTTCGTGTCAACTGGGAAAAGTTTATTTTTTCTGCGATTTTTCTCATCTCTTTGTCCGGTTCGATGCCGGTTCCCCATCCCGCCTAGGCCCGGTACACTGGTATCGAGTCCAGAACGTCTTTTTCATTTTTTGTCCTTTGTGACTAGCGTTCACGCTTTTTCTGTTATTTTCAGCACTGTGAAGCAGTTATTTTCAGCACTGTGAAGAATCCAAGCAATTCACTCCTTACTTAGACAAGCTGGTTTTACTTACACTAGTGCATGCACGTGTGTTTATTTATTTAAAGATCTGCTATGCCACCATTCAAATTATACAACATAGCGGTTTATTTTATTTATTTATTTATTTATTTAACAGTTTCTTATATACCGCCCCTTCCAGAGATCAGGGGCGGTTCACATCGAACAAAAATCAATATACTTCTGTATATTTTACATGGAACTTGTGTTAACTATGTACACGTTTAGTTACATTGAACATGTTTTGAACATTAACTAGAATAACACTATTCAAACTATGTACAGGTCATCACAACATAATTGAGTTACCGGTATTATTTACAATAGAGATATAGCCATTTGTTTGTGTAAATCTTTGTCTGTAGGGTAAGGCAGAGTAGAGTAAGTGTCTTTCTTATGTTTAATCATTTGTTCTGTCTTGAGAACTGTGAATGTGTTTCTGTGATTGTATCGGAGAGGGTTTTGTTGGTAGGGGATCTCAAAGTGTTTTGTGAAAAGGTATGTTTTTAGTTCTTTTTTGAATTGGTGAAGGTCTTTTATTTTGCGGAGGGTTAAAGGGATTTCGTTCCAGAGGGTAGGGGCAGCAAAGGAGAAGGCTCTATCACTTGTCGTTGCTCTGGTCCTTCTGAAATTAGTTTTTATGTTGAGGGAGTGGGTTGCGTTCTGTCTTCGTGTTCTAGTTTCTGATGGGGTTTGTAATAGGGTAGATAGTTGGGAGGGAGAGATGTTATTGAGGAGTTTAAAGGTAGTAAGGAGGATTTTATATTTTATTCGGCTGCTTATGGGGAGCCAATGAAGATCTAGTAGTATTGGGGTCACGTGGTCTGTTAGCTTAGCTTTTGTGACCATCTTGGCACATATGTTTTGTGCTCTTTGGAGGAGGTATATGCTTTTTAGTGGTAGGCCATTTAGAATTACAATAAAGAAAGCCAGTATAAAAATACATAACAGGTACAGTATGACCATTTCACAAGAGGGGGGATGCATAGCACAATTTTTTCCTAAGACAAGCATATGACTGCGATACATTAAGGATAAAATGTGATTACTCCCACTTCCAAAAATAATTCAGAAACCAACTCAAAACATTTTTTTTATAAATTTTTAAATATATAACTATATTGCATATTATTATTTTTTCCCCATAATCTACAAAATCCAGGGCATGCAGAATCACCAATCCAACTCCTCCAGACCTTGAATTGAAGAACCATTATGTAGCCCTGGAAGTGGAGGAGGTGAAAGCATCTCTGGAAAGGGAAGAACCAGAGCTTGAGCACCCCAAAGTTGCAGAATCAGTGACCATACGGACGCGAAGGGTAGTGGTGTGGTGGTTAGTGACTCTCTTCTGAGGGGTACTGAGATGTCCATCTGCCAACCAGACTTAATGTCCAGAGAGGTATGCTGTCTGCCGGGTACCAAAATCGGAGATGTTACAGAGAGTTTGCCAAGACTCATCAAGCCCACTGATTATTACCCGATGTTGCTCATCCATGTTGGCACAAATGATACTGCCAGGTATCCCTCTGAGCATATCAAAAGTGACTTCATGGCTCTGGGACAGAGGGTGAAGCAGATAAGGGCACAGGTGGTGTTCTCTTCAATCCTCCCTGTTGAGAGTAAAGGCCAAGGCAGAGAAGCTCGCATCCTGAAGATAAATGCATGGCTGTGTGGATGGTGTCATTGAGAGCGTTTTAGTTTCCTGGACCATGAGATGCTGTTTAAAGGACTGCAGAACAGAGATGGCATCCATCTGTCCAAGAATGGTTGATGTGTCTTTAGCAGCAGACTGGCTAATTTACTGAAGAGGGCTTTAAACTAGATTCATTGGGGATGGCTGAAGAAAGCCCCCAGGTAAATGGGTACGTCTAGGAGAACACAAGAGTCGGATACATTATAAACATCGTGAGGCTCCCCTGGTTGAGCATTGCCTTAGGAAGGGTCATGTTTTTTTGGTTTTACGATGTTTCTGTTTGGAACAAATATGTGCGGGGTTTAAAGGTAGGACATGTGAACAACAGTTGCTCTATAGGGAACAGCATTGGATTTTTCAGCTGGGGACCGTAACACCTAACGGTCTTAATGTGGGTATTGATTGGGGGGGCTTGTGTCATAGGTTTGCATGGATTAGTGGTAGCAGTATATGGGAGGAGTTAGTTGGTTATGTAGGTGGATCAGTGTGATTGAGATCTAGTAGAGGTTGGATGATCGGGAAATTGTTGAAGAAGAATCCCGTGGTTAATGGTGGTAAGTTGGAGCTTCGTTGACGTTTGTGTGATCAGGTAATGATGTTTCAGTTCGAAATTTATGTCTGGGTGATTTCTTGGATACACATAGTAAGTGAATACAGCATTGTGGTATGTTTGTTTGTTGTAGGATTGGACTTGCATTCTCCTGAAGCAGCTGATGCGAAACGTGGAAGGGACATCCTAGTAGGCGTCGGGATCCAATCCACCTTTTGAATGGAGTTAGCCAAGATACCAGGAGTTATAAGTAATGATGTTTTGAAGTGTTATGACACGTGGAAACATTGTATTTGATCATTTATTGGCACACATGTTTATTTAATGGATATCTTGTATATGTGAATGTACAAACCGTTGATGTATATGACCTCTGATTGAACACCGAAGCTCACCTTAAAAAGTGAACTATGGTAGGTGTCTGAGGTTTGCCATTCCTTTGTTTTTTATGCTGAGTTGATACATTATTGCGTGATGGTTAAAAAGTAGAGCTGTTTAGTTTATTGTAAGAATTATCATTAGTAAGCTCTGTGGCTGACCTTTTTTAATATTGTTTGACCAAGGTAAGTGAAACATTAAAGACCTTTATGGAAATGGGTAAAAGGGGCAACATATGGAAAACAGTATGTACAAATGCACAGAGCATGGGAAATAAGATCCCAGATGTTGAGGCTTTAATGGGAGAAGCTGGCTTGTATTTAGTGGCAATAACAGAGACATGGTTCACGGACAACCATAACTGGGATGTAACTATACAGGCTATACTCTATTCAGAAAGGACAAGGTAGGAAGAAGCGGAGGAGGGGTGGCACTATATGTAAAATATAATATTAAAGCTATGGAACTACAGGGCTAAAAAGGGAGAGAGGAGGCACTATGGGTTAAACTAGAAAGAGGAAAAGGGAAATCAATTTGCATTGGCGTGATATACAGACCTCCCTCACCTGTAGAAGAGATGGACAGAGAGTTAATTGAAGATATACGCAATATAGCCAGGAAAGGGGAAGTACTACTGATAGGGAATTTCAATATGCCAGATATTCGTTAGCACATCCCTGCTGCAATATCATCTAGAAGTAAGGAGATCCTGGATTCTCTACAGGGAGAACTATTCAGGCAATTGGTAACAGACCCCATACGTGAAGGGGCCATACTGGACTTGATGCTTACCAATGGTGAAAGTGTTTCTGATGTTATAGTGGGAGATCATTTTGCATCCAGTGATCACCAGATGGTGTGGTTCAGTATTAGGATTAGGGCTGCTAAAAATCCATTCAAAAAACTAACTTTGCCAAGATGGGCCAATACCTCAGGGAGTCGTTAGCGGGATGGGAACATCTGGGGGATGTAGAAACACAGTGGGCAAAACTGAAAGGGGATATTTTAAAGGCGACCAACGTTTTTGTTAAAAGGGTTTATAAAGGTAAAAGGAAAAGGAGACTGCTATGGTTTTCAAAAGAAGTAGCTTAAAAGTTGAAGAAAAAGAGGGAGGCCTTCATGAGATCACAGAAAAAGGAAGACCAGCATCTATATTTGGAAAAACTTGAAGAAGCTAGCAAAGTAGTCAAGAAAGAAAAGATTCAAAAAGAGGAGGAAATAGCCAATGCAATAAAATGGGGGGCTAAGACATTTTTCAGATATGTTAGTGAGAAGAGGAAGGGCAACAGTGGTATTGTCAGACTCAAGGATGAAAGGGAGGAATATGTAGAAGCTGATGAGGATAAAGCAGAATTGCTTAACAAATATTTCTGTTCTATGTTCACAGATGAAGAACCTGGAGCAGGACCTCAGAATACACCCACAAACAGGAACAGAAGCGAAGGGCATCTTGAACAATTTTCAGAAGACTATGTTTGTGAGAAGCTAGCTAAACCTAAAGTAGACAAAGCGATGGGACCGGATGGGATACACTGAATACTGAGAATACTGAGGAAACTTGGGGACATTCTAGCAGCTCCACTGACTGATCTTTTCAATGCCTCAGAGTCAGGGGTGGTGCCAGAGGACTGGAGAGAGGCAGATGTGGTCCCTTTACCCAAAAGCAGCATTAAGGATGTGGTTGAAAACGTACAGGCTGGTTAGTTTAACCTCGGCGGTGAACACATTTTTGGAAGCATTGCTGAAAGAGAAAATAGTGTTTCTGGAATCCAACGGATTACCGGATCCGAGGCAGCATGGATTCACCAGAGGCAGGTCTTGTCAGACAAATCTGATTGATTGCTTTGACTGGGTGACCAGGGATTTGAACTGAGGGAGAGCCCTAGATATGGTGTATTTAGATTTCAATAAAGCCTTCGACACCATTCCGCACAGGCTACTTATAATCAAATTGAGCACCCTAGGGATGAACCCTAAAGTTACTGCTTGGGTTAGAAACTGGTTGAGAGGGAGGCGGAAAAGGGTACAGGTAAATGGAGTTCACTCTGAGGAGGAGGAGGTTACCAGTGGTGTGCCCCAGGGATTTGTCCTTGGTCCGATTCTTTTTAACATCTTTGTTAGTGATATTGCGGAAGGGCTGTAGGGTAAGGTTTGCCTCTTTGCAGATGATACCAAAATCTGCAACAGAGTAGACACCCAGAAAGGTGTAGATAACATGAGAAGGGATCTAGCTAAGCTTGGTCCAGAATTTGGCAGCTGAAATTTAATGTTAAAAAATGCAAGGTCATGCATTTGGGCTGCAGCTATCCAAGGGAGTGATATAGTATAGGAGGTGAAGTAATTCTGTCCACAAAAGAAGAGTGGGACCTAGGCGTGATTGTGTCTGATGATCTTAAAGTAGCTAAACAGGTAGAAAAGGCAACGGCAAAAGCTAGAAGGATGCTTGGGTGCATAGGAAGAGAAATGGCCAGCAGAAGAAAGAAGATGATCGTGCCTCTGTATATGGTGCAACCGCATTTGGGGTATTGTGTGCAATTCTGGAGACAGCACCTTCAAAAGGATATAAACAGGTTGGAATTGGTACAGAGGGTGTACAGAGGACAGACTTAAGGATCTTAATATGTATACTTTAGAGGAAAGGCGGGATAGAGATGATATAATTGAGACATTTAAATACCTCCGTGGCATAAATGCACAGGAGGACGGACTCTTTCAATTGAAAGCAAATTCTGCTACAAAGGGACATGGAATCAGCGTAAAAGTGGATAGACTCAGAAGTAATATGCGGAAATATTTCTTATGGAAAGAGTGGTAGATCCACTGAATAGTCTCCCAGTGGAGGTGATAGAGATGAGTACAGTGTCTGAATTCAAAAGGGCATGGGACAAACACAGAGGATCTCTGGGCAAAAAAAGGGGACTGTTGTAGTGGTTGTTGTGGAAGGGCAGACTATCATGTTTCTATGTAATTAGTATCAGAGATTTCCAACATGCAGAAAGACAAGGCAAGAACTACTACAATGACGCATGCAAGAAAATAGAAGCAGAAACTCTTAGAGGAAGGAACAAGATCGGCTTTCCTAAAGCTGCGAGAGTTGAAGAAAAAATTCCATCATCGAACAGGAATGCAACAAGATGCTGAATGATTCATGTTCAATGATGCTGAGAAGATCAAGAAAAGGTGGAAAGAATATACAGAGTCATTATACGATAAAGATCAAGTGGACCAACAGCCGTTTCAACCTGAACCTAATCATCAGGAACCATTGGTGATGAAAGAAGAAGTCGAAGCAGCATTGAAAGCCTTATCAAATAATAATGCACCTGGCTTTGATAGCATTCCCACTGAAGTATTACAGCAATCGGATGCAGCTGTTACCATACTTATAAGGCTCTGTCAGGAAATTTGGAAGACATCATGGCCAACCAATTGGAAAAGATCTGTGTTTATACCAAAACAAAAGAAAGGTGATCCAACTGACTGTGGAAATTATCGCACAATTGCTCTGATCCCACATGCCAGCAAGATTCTACTGAAGATTATTCAGCAGAGACTACAACCATACCTGGAATGAGAACTGCCTTAAGTGCAAGCAGGGTTCAAGAAAGGGAGAGGAACATGAGACATCATCACAGATGTGTGATGGATCCTTGAAAAGACAAAAGAATACCAAAAGGATATCCATATGCATTGTATTGACTACAGCAAGGCTTTTAACTGTAAACCATGAAAAACTCTGGGCCACATTAAGAAGCATGGGTATACCAGAACACCAATAGATCTCTTGCACACCCTTTACATTAATAAAGAAGCAACAGTTCGAATGGAACAAGGAAAAATAGAATGGTTTAAAATCAGCAAAGGTGTACGACAAGGTTGCAAACTTTCATCCTACCTGTTAAAATTTATAAACAGAACAAATCATCATAGAAGCAGGACTGTATGAAGGCAACCAAGGTGTGAAGATTGGTAGAGGACTCATCAATAACCTTCGCTTATGCTGAAGATACCACTTTACTGGCTGAAAGTGAAGACAATCTGAAACATTTGCTTCTCAAGATCAAGGAACATAGTCGTAAAATGGGCCTGCACATTAATGTAAAGAAGACAAAGAGCCTGACAATTGGCAAAATCAGTAAGTACATCATTGATGGAGAAGAAATTGAAATCGTGGAGAACTTTAACCTACTTGGATCAACTAACAATAAAGAAACAAGCAGCAGTCAAGAAATCCGACGATGCATTGCTCTTGGCAAAATGACTATGAAGGACCTAGACAAGATTATCAAGAACAGAGATGTCTCTCTCCATACAAAGATTTGACTCATTCGAGCCATGGTATTTTCAATAATGTCATTTGGATGTGAAAGTTGGACAGTGAAAAAGATAGACAGGAAGAAAATTGATGCTTTTGAATTATGGTGCTGGCAACCAATACTGTGTATACCATGGACTGCCCGAAAAACAAACCAGTCAGTACTAGAGCAGACCAAACCTAAGCTTTCTTTAGAAGCTCAGATGACAAGACTTTGACTTTGATACTTTGGACACATCATGCAAAGAGAGAGATCATTGGAGAAAGACATCATGCTTGGCAAGGTAGAAGATCAACGTAAAAGAGGAAGGCCAGCAATGAGATGGATCGATACAATAACAGCAGCTATGGGTGCCACTCTGACTGAAGAGCGAACACAGTTTAGGACAACTATCCAGAGGGTCACCATGGTCGACACCGAATCGACGGCACTTAACAACAATTATCATCAACAACATTCCCTCCAGACTTATTGCTGAAAAACAGAAGAAAGGGGGAGATGGGAGGGCTCAATCACAAAATGTGGAAGCTATATATATATGATTATGATATATGATTCTGAACTACTCATTATGATTATACCCCACATAATATGCACATGTATATAATGTATATAGTGTGGCACTGTTCTGTGCTAATCTGTTTAACATTTTCTGTTTACTTTACATTGTTATATTTATATGACGTTACATGTAAAACAAACTATGCTTTGTTAACTGTTGTTATTCGTGAACCGCAGCTGATCTCTGGAAGCTGCGGTATATAAGTGCTTGTTAAATAAATAATAAAATAAATAAATATAGTTTTAGGCATAACCACTTGATATTGTCGCTCATTTTATGACTGAGATCTCCCATCACCACCTTTCTTCTATTTTTTAGCAGTAAGCCTGGAGGGAATATTATTGATACTAATTACTAATATTTATAATGATTTTGTAGCTTGCAGAAAAAGAAAAGAATAATATGCATTATTGTTATTTTTTGAAAATTGGCTTTTGTGATATTTTTGTAAGCGCGAGTGATCACATTTTTTTGTTTGGACTTTTTTTTTTTTTAATATGACCTTGAATTTTTTTTTATTTTTGTTTTTCATACCTTAAGGATAAACATACAATTCTGACTGAAGTAAGATAAAGATAAGGGCTCTGTTTTGTGTGTTTTGACGCTACTTGATACTGACAGCTGCAGCGCTGTTGATGGAGCAACCTCCCATCTGGATTCCAGCACTTCCTGATTGGACCAGCGCACCTTGATGACATCATCTACTGAGATGTTTAAATTCACTCGAGACTGCCCCTTAACATGCCTTACTAAGTTTGGAATGTTTTGTGGTAGCTTATTTTTATTCTTTGTGTTGGGTGATTTTGTATGCCTAATGACATTAAATCCTACTGTGCTGGGTTGGTGACAGTATGGGGATTTAGGGAAGGGGGATCATTGAGGGAATTTTGTACATGTAATTTGGATAATTTATTTCATAGCCCATTAATGCCAGCCCGCAGGGGGAGTCAGTACGATCTGCGGGACTCTGAGGAGGCTCTGGCTTCACAGGGCACCGAGGTATCGGAGGGGACCCTGGAATGTGGTGTTACCGTAGACTGCGAGGTGGAGTCAAATTTACAAAAATATTTTTTCCTATTGCTGATGGCGGCTCCATAAGGCCTTTGGGATCATTGTTCTGAAGAGTTCGCAGTCAGAGTCGTCATGCTCCGGGCCAAGGTATGGGAGGCAGCAGTCATATGGATCGGTAAGTGACATAACTTTGCCATACCGGTCACACCTTTTGAAGCCACTTGAGACTACTGGAAAAAGGGGATTCCTGCCTCTTGGCAGGAGTCCAAGGCCATCAGCTGAAAAAGGGAGCGAACGCCGGTTGAGGTGGACCTTGATGAAAAAAGTGGAAAATGGATAGATGAACCCAAGGAGTGATGCAGAGGCGAGCTGGCTCAGGGGCAGGAAGGAACTGGTAGGAAAATTTAACTATAAAAAATATGACTTTTTCCGGGGAAAAAAGGACAGCATCCAAAGAACTCCACGGAAAAAAGGAGACTAAGGCAAGTCTTCCCTTGGGTAGGAAGTTGAACAAGCATGCATGGTGCATCTCCCAAAGGCTTTCTTTGAGAGCTGGGGAGATGCTTTCGCATGGGCTCCGTCGGTGCCGACGTCATCCTTATGTGAGGACTGACTTCCTGCTTGTTCCTGGAGAACTTTGGTTTATATCCCTCCTCATGCTGTTTCCTCTGATGAGTTTGCATTTCTAGATTGTTTTTTGAGTTTAGAATTTAATTATTCATCCATGGTGGTTAGGACTGATTTTAATATGCATGTGGATGAGCGGTATGAGATGGCCATAGTGGATACTATTTTGTCAGCGATGCAGTCATTGGGATTTGAACAGAAAATACAGCAGCCCTCGCATTGCTAGGGTCATACATAGGATCTGTTGTTTTGCCTGCGAGTGGTATGGGACATTTAATTGGTGAGTCCTATAAGTTATTGCCGTTGCCTTGAATGGATCATTTTTTTAACTTATTCAGGATTACAGGTTCAGGTGTTGGAAAAGAAAAAGGTTGTTCAAGTGAGTATGTATAAGTACTATTCGTTTTTTTGTGGTGAATGTGTTTCAGGCACATTGACAGTTTGGTGAGGGGTTTCCAGGGGATATGAGAGTGAATGAGTTGGCTGAAGTCTGTAATGACACTTTAGCCAAAGCTCCAACCTCTCGTATAGTGCATCATTCAAGGTGTAGGATTAAATGTGCTTCCTGCTTTTCAGATTTATTGCAGGAGTTAAAATGTGAATTGCTTAGGGCTGAGAGTCTTTGGCGCAGAATGCTGTCCGAAGATGCTCTTAAGAGCTACATACATACTACTACATGAATGTAAATAGATGTAAATTGTTGTATATAGTTACCACCAGTTTAATCCAAGTTATTCCTCCCTGTTCATTGTAAGTGCTCTTATGGCACAACACCGTTTTATGTAAACCGCGCTCTTTTTTAAGAGTGCGGTATATAAGAAAAATAAATAAATAAAATAAATAAAATATTTGTATTTATAAGTAGAAGTTAGTAGAGGCAAAGCAGGTTTATTTTTCTGGAAGAACTGAGTGCGTCCTGTCAAAACCTGGAGAGTTGTTTGCCATGGTACAATTTGATGAGAAAAGATGTGTTGTGAACAAGTTGGACGCTGAGGCATTCGCTGCTCATTTGAATCAAAAGGTTAACTCAGCCCTTCTCACATAGCTTCAATGACTTCCTATCCATTTCCGTATCCAGTTTAAACTTCTCCTACTGTCCTATAAATGCACTCATTCTGCTGCTCCTCACTACCTTTCCTTTCTTATCTCTCCCTACACCCCTCCTCGGGTGCTCCGCTCTTCTGGCAGATCCCTTCTATCTGTGCCCTTCTCGTCTACTGTTAACTCCAAACTTTGATCCTTTCACCTTGCTGCTCCTTACACCTGGAACAAACTACCCGAGTCTGTGCATCAGGCTTCATCTCCGACCCTTTTCAAATCGAGGCTGAAAACGCACCTCTTCGAGCCTGCTTAGGGATCCTGATCCGCTTGGTCTCCTATGTGTTTTCTTGCCACTCCTTTAGATGTGTCCTTCTCCTCAGCTGTTGTGTTGTCTGTCTTGACTAGATTGTAAGCTCTGATGAGCAGTCTTTTAGATGTGTCTGTACAGCGCCGTATATGCCTTGTAGTGATATACAAATGACAAGTACTTGAAGTAGCAGTGGTAGTAACTCCCTTCTGGCCGGTGGTTTGGATGAGTTGGAGAATGTTTTAGATTTTTCTTCTTTTATGAACAGTGGTTCTTTTTTATGTGGGGTGGTAGTGTGGCATGTGGTGGGAGGAGATTTCTTTAAAACCCAGAAATGGTGGAGGGCTGGTCATCTTATTCTCACCTGGAGTGTGGCAGAATTGCTATCTGGCACTGGAGAAGCCACCCAGTAATGTTGGGGCTCAGGGCCTATTAATATCGTGGCCCAAGGAGATCCGGTAAGGACTGGTCATCTTATTCTCACCTGGCCTGCAGCGGAACTGCTACGCAACACTGAAGAAGCCACCCAGTGACATCAGAGCTTGGGGGCCTATTAATATCAAGGCCCCACCACGGGATGCGGTAGTGGGTGCGTCTTTGGGGCACATTTCAAAGGGGAACGTCCTAAGGGGCAAGTTGGCCCCTTGGGTGCCACTTTATGCACTTGGAGCACCAGTGGGGTCTTTTGCCAGCCTATGGGTCTGAATAGAAAGAAGAGGCACCACCTGGTGAAAGGTCAGAAAGCTGTGAAAGTTTTGGGTCCCATGGACCAGCATATTAAAAGCACTGTCACACTGACGGACTCTGAACAGTCTCAGTGGTCGAAGAGTGGAGACTCTGTGTTAGTGACTCCTCCCATTAAGGGTATTGAACCCTGACCCAGTTGGTAACTTTATTAAGGGCTTTGGGGGGTTCTCCTGAATTTGGTGGATCCTCAGACATGCCTTCATCCTCCAACTGGGAGAGACAAATAGGTTTAGGTGCTGAGTTGAGGAATCAGCAGGTTCCAGTACCAAAGCCTGTGCAATTTTCTTTGCTTTCTGTTTCTGTATTACTGAAATGAGAGTCAGAAGCTGTAAAGATGTCTTACACATTGGAACATGGAACGTACGAAGCATGAACAAAGGGAAGTTGGAGGTGGTCAAGAATGAAATGGAACGTGTACAACTTGATCTGTTGGGTGTCAGCAAACTGAAATGGACTGGCATCGGGCACTTTGCATCAGAAGATCACATGGTCTACTATGCTATGCCTTCCTCTTTTGCATTGACCTTCTATCTTGCCAAGCATGTCGTCTTTCTCTAATGATCTCTCTCTTCACATAATGTGTCCAAAGTATGAAAGTCAAAGTCTTGTCATCTGAGCTTCTAAAGAAGGCTTAGGTTTGATCTCCTCTAGTATTGATTGGTTTGTTCTTCAGGCAGTCCATGGTATGCGCAGTATTCGCCGCCAGCACCATAATTCAAAGACATCAATTTTCTTCCTGTCTATCTTTTTCACTGTCCAACTTTCGCATCCATATGATGTTATTGAAAATACCATGGTTGAACGAGTTGAATCTTTGTATGGAGAGAGACATCTCTGCTCTTGAGTATCTTGTCTAGGTCCTTCATAGCCATTCTTCCAAGAGCAATGCATCATCCGATTTCTTGACTGCTTGTTGCTTCTATATTGATAGTTGATCCAAGTAGGTTAAGCGGGTACAATAAAATATACAAAATCTACAACAAAAAGTAAGACATTACACAGCGAATGAAACCAAAACCCTCACAATAATATGAATAAAATCACAAATAAGTCCTTTGAAAAAAATAGGCTTTCACCTGTTTACGAAACCCTAAATAATCTGTACATGAACACAAAGATGCAGGAAAATCATTCCATAGAAGCCACAACCGAAAAACTCCTGTGTCGGACAGTACTGGCTACCGGAGGTGGGATTGCATCTTCGATGCTGCTGCTGCAGTGTCAGACTTCCAGCCAACCAGCAGCCCCTGCTGCTCTTTACAGGTCTGCTTTTTAGGTCGTCGTAGTATTTTGAGGGCCCTAAAATTCAGGAACTGCTTCAGGGATTTTATTCTGTGAAGTGCTGCAAAGGAACTCTTTACAGTCTGGGATATATGGGAATCAAAGGACAAAGTCCCAGATAACCCCAAGCAATTTCATTTTGCCTCTAATTGCAATCGGAATTGATTTTATTTTTGGGGTGACAGGCAAAGGATTACCCTGAAGTGACATCCAGATAGCTTCTGTTTTTTTAGGATTTAAAACAAATTTATTTTTCTCTAACCAGGAAGTTATTTCATTTAACTGATTATTTAGCCTGATCTCAAATTCGGAATCCCAGGTATCTGTGGCTACTAGGAGCTGAAGGTCATCGACATAGATATAGGAGCTTACGCCCAAATTCTGGATCAGAGTTGCAAGTGGTGCTAAAAAGACATTAAATAATGTTGGAACTAAGATGGAGCCCTGAAAGACATCATATGAAAGAGGTTGAGAGGTAGAGGACTCCGCGCCTATTGAAACATGGAAAAACACTTTTTGAAAAATATGCATAAAAAGTATTTTCTATTTTTTTATTCCATTCATTTGTATTGGGTTGTATTTAGCTCTCTTTTCTGCTTGTATAAAGTAGATTTTAAAAAAAGTGGTCAGGCTTTGTTTCTTCGGCAGCAGGGTTTCCTGGGCATCTGTGAGCAGTTGGGGAAGCCTTGATTGACCTTTCAGGTTCTAGGATTCCCTTTTCACAATAGTGATGCTTTTTGTTCATCCTTGATTAACAAGAAATGGAAATACTAGACAACTTTAACCTGCTTTGGATCAATAATCAATATCCTATCCTATTATGAGGCTCCAGGAGAGAGGTGCCCCCTTTCACCAGGATGGTTATGCACTTTCTCACCCTCTGACAGGGACATTCACCAAAGGGAGCCCACAAAGCTGATCCAGCTCGCCCAGGAGCAGAGGGTACAGACAAGACAGTACCCAGCTTGGGAATCTTGGAGGCCATAGTTCAGTGGCCATAGGGAGGGGGGGGGGGGGGAACCCCTGAAAATGCTGAAAATACAGGCAAAGAGCAAAACACAGAGGTGAAAAAGGAATCTTGAAAAGGGAATCCCAGTATCTGTCAGGCCAGCCAGAGAAACCTGAGAAAGGCTGTTCTAGCAGTCTCCGCAAGCTTGAGAGGCCCAGCTGCCGAAGAAAGAAACTTTTGTTGTTGTTTTTTTTTTATTTGAAGCTGCTTTATTGCAAGCAGGCAAAAGAGTACCAATTACAGCCAACTGAATTGAATATAGGCATAGAAAAAAATAATATGAAACAATATTAGAAAGCTCAGCAAGCAAATAGAGGACAGCAAGAGAGAAGGGGGACCTTGACCCAAACTAACCAATCCCTTCAGGAGCCCTAAGGGGTCCTTCTGTCTACTCTCCAGCCCACCAGTGCTGGACCCCGTGGGAAACAGTTCTGGACACAGGACAGCTGAGACAGGGGCATATCCGGGCTCCTCAGATCTACAGGTCTCAATCACACAGGCACTGAACTGTGGTCTGCGGCAGGCGAGACAGGTCACCCTGTCACCTGCTGGAGGCAGACAAATATTGTCTTCTCTCGATGCTGCATTAGTGAATATACCAAGTGATGACACTACTGAAAGTTGCTCAAGTCTGCCGCCATCTGCTGGCTGGGAAGCATAACCAACTCATCTGGAATGGTCCAGCAGGACGATAAGGAAATGGCCATTCTGATGATTCCTCTTATCAGTTCAGAAGTAGGCTCCAATGCAGATCAGGATCTTGGAGAAGCCTCCTCCACCAGCGCATTCAACACTGGAGTGGCCAGTACCAATGCCAAGAACCTTTGATGCCTTAATATTAATGCCATGTCTCCAGGTACGGTCATGGACTCCAGGACTGGCTGGAAATGGGAAAAAATTGGTGTTGATGCAGCCAAATCTGATGCAGTGATCCTTGCCAGGTGGCAGTTTAGCATCTCCCGAACTTGTCCAACTCCTCAATCCCAACTATGCTTTGGGTGCAGAAGGAGATGTGACACTCTCTTCAGTCATTTGAGGCATACTGGTGGCTGAACCTTGGACCATTTATGTCTGTCATGATCTCTCAAATCAGCTAGAGTATGAATGGTCTTCTCTCCAAGGATGTTTGGGATACGGTATAACAGCTGTCTTGATCAATGCTTCAACATTGTCCACCAAAGACAAACATGATGATGCCAGTACTAATGAAGTAGAAGCCTTAGCATGTATTATGGGAGATGAGGGATGGTCTGTCTCAATGACCTCTATCGATGCTAGATATTGAGGGGAACCTATACCTCCCTCATTGTTGATGCATGCCTAGTATGCACTGCAGCGGTAGGGTCTTGGAGGCCAACACCTCCAATGCTAATGCACTTTTATTACACAGATACACCAAAGAGCCTTCCACACCACTTTTAATGGCCATGAAGACTCCTAGGTGTCATTTTTGATAGATGGTACAACTTGACATATCATGTTCAGGCCTGAGTCAAGCATAAACTATGAGAGTCAGTCACTGACATGACATTGATATACTGCACATACTTCTTGAAGACACTGGCAGGTGGGGGGGTCTTCTCGTTTTGAAGCAAGGGAAGAAAAAGCGTAGTTACTCATCTGTAACAGGTGTTCTCTGGGACAGCAGAAATCAGTCCTCACATATGGGTGACATCGGCGCTGACAAAGCCCATGCAGATCCACTCCCCAGCTTTCAAAGAAAGTCTTTGGGAGCTACACCATGCAAGCGCAGTCACCTTCCCGCCCAAAGGTGCTATCTTGCCTCAGTATATCATCATAGCACAAGATGGCAAAAAGCGAAAGACAATTCCAAGGGGAGAAGGGAGGGTTGTGAGGACTGATTCCTGCTCTCCTCCGAGAACACCTGTTACAGGTGAGTAACTACGCTTTCTCCGGGAACAAGCAGGAAATCAGTCCTCACATACAGGACTCCAAAGCTACAGGTTATTGAAAAAAACCTGTAAAAGCCACGGACGACCTAAAAAGCAGACCTGTAAAGAGCAGCAGGGGCTGCTGGTTGGCTGGAAGTCTGACACTGCAGCAGCAGCATTGAAGATGCAATCCCACCTCCGGTAGCCAGTACACAGAGAGTTGGAGGGAAGGAGTTGCATTATTCCCCAAAGAGGTGACTGAGTACAGCCTGGCCGAAGGCAATATCCCTCCGGGAGTTCTCCTCCAAACAGTAGTGTGCCATGAAGGTGTGCACAGAGGATCATGTGATGGACCAGCAGATGTCCAGCAAGGGCACCAACCATAGGCTGGCCACAGAGGCTGCCATGGTCCACACATTGTGAGCTATCCATGATGTTCCAGAGAGAGCCCTGCCTGCTGTAGGCGAACGAGATGTAGTCGGCCACATAGCGAGAGAGGGTACACTTAGAGACTGCGATCCCCAGGCGACTTGGATCAAAAGACAAAAAGAGCTACGTCCTTTGGATATAGAAAGACAGGGCACGCTTGTAGTCAAGCGTGTGCAGGGAGGCCTCCACTCTGGAGGCATGAGGTCTGGGGAAAAAACTGGGTATAACTACCCTCCTGGTTCAGATGGAAAGCCGAGACCACCTTTGGGTGCATCCGAAGGACAATCCTTTTCTTATGGCTCATGCGTTACGAGCGCTTGTAGTTTGCTCATGTGCCTGGTGGAGGTAAGCGCCATCAGGAAGATGACCTTCCACAATAGGTATTTGAGAGAACAGGTTACAAGGGGTTCGAAAGGGGTCCCCATGAGCTTCCCCTAGGACCACACTGAGGTCCCATGCCACCGGCAGTGGGCGGACTGGGGGCCATGAGAGGAGAAGGCCCCACATGAACTGACTTATCAAGTGGTGGATGGTCACGGCCTGGCCCTCCACTTCGTGGTGGTGAGCAGAAATGGCGTAGAGGTGAACTCTGACCAAGCAGGATTTCAGTCCCGCACCTGACAGGTGCAAGAGGTACTGCAATACTTCTGCTATTGCGCAGGAGAAGGGGTTAAGGCCTGAACCGCACACCAGAGGGAGAACCTGCACCACTTAAAGGTGTAAGCCTGATGTCTAGAGTCCTTATGTGAGGCTAGCAGGATATCATTCACTGGCCGAGGTAGGTGGTGGTGTGCAATGACTGTCCTTTCAGGCTGTCAGAGCCAGGGACTGGGGGTAGAGGTGTTACAGCATACCATCCTCCTGTGAGAGCAGGTCTGGAGCATATCCCAACAGCCAGGGATCCCCTCAGGACAGCTGCATCAGCTGCCTTGGCCACCTGAGTGTAATAAAGAGGACAGAGGCCACCTCCACCTGAATCTTTAGGAGGGCTCAAGGCACCAGGGGTGCATCCGCCGCCTCCTGACCCCGGGCCAGTTTCCAGAATCAGAACCATAGCAGCTGTGCGTTCTCCAGACTGGCAAAGAGATCAATCTCCAGGGTGCAACACCGCCAGAAGATCTCCTCCAGAATGGTTGAGTTCAGCCTCCATTCGTGGGGTTGGAGGATGTGGCTCAGGCGGTCGGCCAGTATATTGTCCTGGCTCGGTAAGTCCTCCCTGCTGCAAAGTTCTAGAGGCACACCCCACCCAATAAAGGTGGTACGAACCCTTGCCCCCTTGTCTGTTGATGTAAAACATCACTACCTGGTTGCCCATCTGGACTTGGACTACCTGTCCTTCCAGATGGTCCTGGAAGACTCACAGGGCATAACAGACCCCTTGGAGCTTGAGCAGGTTGATCTGTGAAGCACTTTTCTCTGGAAACCATAGCCCCTGTGACAGCAGATGATCACAGTGGGCCTCCAGCCTTTCTTGAACACATCCATGGTGAGAATGTGCTGCACTGGCGGGGCTTGGAACAGAAGGACAGCTCTTAGGTTGTGGTGGTCCTGCCACCAGGTCAAGGAGGCTGCTAAGGTAGGCATGACCTGGATATGGTCCTTCAGGCAGCCTGACGCCTGCGACCAATCCCCTGTTTATTGTATTTGTCTGCCTTTCATAGATTGTGAGCTCCACTGAGCAGGGACTGTCTCTTACCTGTACAGTGCTGCACGTGCCTTGTAGCACTATACAAATAAGAAGCAGTAGTAGTACTCCTCCTCTAATAGCCATGCCTGTTTAGCTGCATCCCGCTGTTAAATGGAAACTCTGCCAATCCTTTCCTCAGGACGTCTCCCAAAGGGCTCCTCCTATTTAGGGTCAGCCCATCCACTAGAAGAACTGTGCAGTCGCCTAGGGTGACAGAGCCTGATGGGCGGCATGCTGTCCTTCTTTTGAAGCGCCGGCAGTTCACCCGCTGCTTCAGCACTGCAGTAAGCTTAAAACATGCACATGCAGTCATGGCCTGCTGCTCTTCCCCCTTCCAACAGGAAGTTACATCTGAGGGGGGCAGGAGCAGTTCGTGAGCATGCGCGGGCACTTTAAAGCCTGCTGTGGCACTGAAGCAATGGCTGTTCAAAGGAAGGAGTGGCATGCCGCCCTCTCCCCTCATCGGTGGGTATATGGATGGCAGGAGGTGGGAGGGACATAGAGGCTGGCCTAGGGAGGCAGAAACCCCTGTTCCTATTCCATAATTCACTACTGGAACCCTACTTGCCTCTAGGAATGTAGGAAATGTAGTCCTACCTCTCCTTACTTTCCCTTCGGCCCTGTGGGTTACAACCTCGTATCTCCCTGAAACACAAGGGTTCCCTCCTTCCTTTGCACAACTTAGTAACATAGTAAATAATGACAAATACTCAGTATGGCCCATCTAGGCTGCCCAGTAAGATGGTTAGGACTGTACCTGTTGCTCTGTGCAGGTACCCCCCCCCCCGAATCTATATCTTTGTCTAGTGTTGAGCCTTCTGCTCTGTGCAGGATACCCCCCTTTGATGCCTATGCTTAGGCTTGAACCTGTGGCTCTGTGCAGGTTTCCCCCTCTGTGCAAGTTCCTCGTTCTATGCTTTTTTTGAAGTGAGTCATTTAAGCTTTGTTTTTAGTAGAAATGGTGAAATTAGACTTACCTGCTAATTGTAGTTCCTGGAGGAACTCCAGTCTAGTCCGGAACCTCTGGGTTGTTCTCCTCTCACAGCAGCTTGGAGACTGAGAAACGTCATCCCTTTTCTGATGACACTGGTATATCCTCTCCGGATCCGCCTCCTCATACCAGTAACCTATTGACAAAGTAGACTCACCGGAGCAATAATTAAGTAGTGAGCACACTACCAACCAACCTAAACTATGTAACAAGAACCTTGTAAAGGCAGAGGATATGTCGCCTAACAACCTCCCCCTTATGCCCTACTAACTGAATGAGAAACCCCTCCCTGGAGGCCTGTCCTCCTCCTCCAGAGAGGGTAGTGACCCAAGGAATACCCCCCCCCCCCCCATGCCTAGAAGATTACGCGCTTACCTGATATTTTCTCTTCGCTTCAGGCTATAGCCCCTAGACATCAGGGAGGGATACCGGACTAGACTGGAGTTCCTACAGGAACTACAATTAGCAGGTAAATCTAATTTCACCTTCCTTATCGTCCCTGCAGTCTAGTCCAGAACCTCTGGGTATGTAACAGAGCAGTGAAATCAACGGGAGGGACCTGCTAGCCCCGCCTGAAGCACTGCTGATCCAAAACTGGTATCCCTTTCCGCCTGAAAATCCAGGCGATAATGCTTCACAAACAAATTTAAAGAAGACCAAGTAGCTGCTTTACAAATATCCACCGCTGGCACACGCTGGAACTCCGTCCAAGACGCCGCCTGTGCTCTGGTAGAATGTGCCCTCAGCCCTTCCGGTACCGCCTTACCCTTTAAAATATAAGCAGACACTATGGCCTCCTTAATCCATCTGGCAAAAGAAGCCTTTGACACTCCGTCTCCCTTCTTTGGTCCCCCAAACAAAATGAACAGCCGCTCTGACCTGCGGAAATCCGCAGTCCTATGGATATACTTTTTCAACACTCTTCGGACATCTAGAAGATGAATTTGTTCGGCGACCGAGGTCCCCCCCTTCTTGGTGAAAACAGATAACGACACCACCTGATTCACGTGAAAATCCGACACTACTTTAGGCAGAAAGGATGGGACCGGACGCAAAACCATCTTGGAATCATAAAATGTTAAGAAAGGCTTCTTACAGGATAGTGCTTGTAATTCGGAGATTCTCCTGGCTGAACCAATAGCTACGAGGAACACCACCTTCAGAGTGAGGTCCTTTAATGATGCTGTTGACAAAGGCTCAAACGGTTCTTTCTGCAAAGCCTTCAACACGAAAGGGAGATCCCACTTTGGTACCACCTGTCTACGCGGTAGTCTCAACAGTGATACTGCTCTTAAAAACCTCTCGACATCTGGATGACCGCCAAGACTCTCACCTCCTATCTTTCCTCTATAACAAGACAACCCTGCCACTTGCACCCGTAAGGAAGCTACTGCTAAGCCTTTATCCAAACCATCTTGCAAAAAAGCTAGCAGCAGCGGAATCAACGCTCTTAACGCCTCGACCTGCCTGTCTATACACCAGGCTTCAAACACTCGCCAGACTCGAACATATGCTAGAGAAGTAGATCTCTTCCTCGCTCTCAACAATGTAGCAATGACCGATGCGGAGTAAGAGTAGTTACTCACCTGTAACAGGTGTTCTCCAGGAGCAGCAGGAATCAGTCCTCACATATGGGTGACGTTGGCGTCGACGGAGCCCCCATGCGGAACATTTCCCCAGCTTTCAAAGAAAGCCTTTGGGAATGCAGGCACGCATGCGCAGTCCCCTTCCCGCCCAAAGGTGCCATCTTGCTCAGTCAAATGACATAGCTAAAAGACAGCAAAAAATGAAATGAACTATATACAACTGCAACTCCAAGGGGAGGAGGGAGGGTTGTGAGGACTGATTCCTGCTGCTCCTGGAGAACACCTGTTACAGGGGAGTAACTACTCTTTCTCCAGGACCAAGCAGGAAGTCAGTCCTCACATATGGGTGACTCCCTAGCTCTGGCTACCAGGAGCCCAGGCTGAAAAATAGAGCTCCCTCTAAAGCCTCAGCAACAGTGAGAGAATCTTCTCTGAGACCACACCTGAATGGTAGCCCAACACCAGGGCCAGAGGGAAGGAGTTGCCTAAACCTCAAAGAGATTACGGAGTACCGCTTGCCCGAAAGCACTGTCCCTATGGGACTCCCTCTCGAGGCAGTAGTGGTCCGCAAAGGTCTGGCTTGAAGACCAAGTAGTGGCCCGGCAGATGTCTGCCAATGGAACAGAACGGAAGTGAGCTACTGATGCGGCTTTCGCCCTGACCTGGTGGGCCATGACTCGACCCTCCAGGGAGAGGCCGGCTGCCCTGTACGCCCAGGCGATACAGTCTGCCACCCAGATGGACAACGTACGCTTAGTGACAGGCAACCCCAATTTATTAGGGTCAAAGGAAATGAAGGGCTGAGAAGCCCTTCTATGCCCCTGCGTACGTTCTAGGTAAAAGGACAGCACCCTTCTACAATCCAGGGTATGCAAGACAGTTTCTGCCCTACTGGCATGCGGCCTGGGAAAGAACGTCGGAAGTACCACCTCCTGGTTGAGGTGGAAGGAGGACACTACCTTGGGAAGGAACTTAGGATGAGTCCTCAAGACTACCCTGTTTTTATAGAACCTGGTATACAGCCTGTCCGAAACCAAGGCCTGAAGTTCACTCACACGCCTGGCTGAGGTGAGTGCCACAAGGAACACCACCTTCCAGGAGAGGAAACGTAAATGGCAGGTTGCCATCGGCTCAAAAGGTGGGCGAGTCAGTTGCTGCAAAACCACATTGAGATCCCACTCAGTGGTCGGTGGACGAATAGGAGGCTTAAGCAGAAGCAGGCCTCTGAGAAAGCGAGACATCAGAGGGTGGCCTGAGAGAGATTGTCCATCCACCGGCGAGTGGTGAGCTGAGAAGGCACTGAGGTGAACCCGGACAGAGTTGGATTGAAGTCCTAGGTTGGAAAGGTGGAGCAGGTATTGTAGCACCACCTGGACCGAGCAGGAGAAGGGGTCCTCTTGCTGTTGAGAACACCAAGTAGAGAACCTACGCCATTTCAGAGCATAGGCCTTCCTAGTGGAATGCTTCCTGGAGGCCAACACTACCTCTTCAACCTCCTTTGGTAGGAGCAAGGGAGCAAGGACTACCCTTTCAGCAGCCAGGCCATCAAATTGAGGGATTTGAGGTTGGGATGCAAGAGGGACCCCTGATCCTGAGTCAGAAGGTCAGGTTGCAGCCCCAGAGGAAGTCCACTGCCAACTGTAGAAGAAGAGGGAACCATGACTGCCTGGGCCACCTGGGGGCTATCAGGATCACCGTGGCTTGGTCCTGCTGGATTTTGAAGAGAGTCCGGGCCACCAGAGGTGTGGGAGGAAAAGCATACAGCAGGCCTTCTGACCAGGGGATCAGGAATGCATCCGCCGCCCTCCGCAGAGGGTGCGGTTGTCTGGAACAGAGCTTGGGTAATTGCCTGTTCAGCGGACTGGCAAAAAGATCCATGGTCGGAAGTCCCCACTTCAGAAAGATCTGCTGAACTACCAGAGGATCCAACTGCCACTCCTGAGGCTGCAGGAGTCTGCTTAGCCTGTCCGCCAGGCAATTTTCCTGGCCTGGGAGGTAGACCGCTCTGAGGGTCATGCCCTGCTTGAAAGCCCAGGAGCAGAGAGCTTGTGCTTCCAGGCACAGGAGTCTGGATCCTGTGCCTCCCTGCTTGTTGACATAGAACATAGCCACCTGGTTGTCCGTCTGAACTTGTGACAGGATCTGAGAGAAAGTCGGCAAGGCTAGCCGAAGGGCTCTCAATTTCAACAGGTTGATCTGTTTGGCGGCCTCCCACGGAGACCAGAGGCCTTGGGTGCAGGCCCCCTGGCAGTGTGCCCCCCAGCCCTGCAGGGAAGCATCGGTTGTCAGTACCTGAGTGTGTGGGGAGGCCTGGAAAGGAAGACCCCTGACCAGATTTGGGAGATGCCTCCACCAGCGTAAGGAGTCCACCAAGAGTTTGGACACCCTTATTCTGTCTGACAATCTCCCTGTGGCCTGCAGCCACTGTGCCTTGAGGTGCCATTGAGCCGGCTTCATGTGCAGCTGGGCATGCAGTGTGACATGCACTGTGGAAGCCATGTGACCTAAGAGCCGGAGGAAGTGTCTGGCCGAGACCAGAGAGTTCGCCTGAAAGTGGCCGGCCAATTTTATCAGCCTGTGAGCTCTGTCCACAGGCAAATAGGCCTTTGCATGGATGGCATCCAATCTTGCCCCTATGAACTCCACGTCCTGTGAGGGGACTAAAGTGGACTTGGGGAAGTTTATGACGAACCCCAGGTGCTGAAGCAGGGATATGGTTCTGAAGGTGGCCTGCCTGGCCTCTTGTGGAGACTGGCCCCTGATAAGCCAGTCGTCCAGGTAAGGGAATACAAAGATCCCCTGGTTCTTGAGGTAGGCCGCAACCACCGCCAGGAATTTTGTAAAAACCCTGGGGGCGGAGGTGAGGCCAAAAGGAAGCACTCTGTACTGGAAGTGCCTTCCTCCCACCACAAATCTGAGGAATTGTCTGTGACTTGGATGGATGAGGATGTGAGTATAAGCATCCTTCAGGTCTAAGGAGCATAGCCAATCTCCCTGCTGGAGGTAGGGCAGCAAGATTCCAAGGGTAAGCATCTTGAACTTTTCCCTCTCCAGAAACTTGTTCCGATTTCTCAGGTCAAGGATGGGTCTGAGGCCTCCTGCTCTTTTTGGTACAAGGAAGTACCTCGAGTAGAAGCCTTGCCCTTCCAAGGTGGTGAGGCACCGGTTCCACCGCCTAGTCCCTTATTAGACCTTCTAACTCCTGAAGGAGTAAGTTTCTGTGCAGAGGGGGTCTTGGAGGCTCCCCTGGAAAGTAGGAGGGGGGTATCTGGGTGAAGTGGAGCAGATAGCCCCTTTCGATGATGCTTAGCACCCAAGTATACCCTGTGATGGCTGGCCACCTGTCTGCGTACAGGGTCAGCCGACCTCCTGTGCCATGGAGAGGAGGAGAGGCTATGCTGGCATAGTCAAAAAACCCCTCCCTGCTGAGCAGGAGCCGGAGTAGGAGGCTTGGGGGCCTTCTGCCTACGGGGCCCATGACCCTGCCCCTTGGCCTGCTGGCCCTGTTGGGGAGCTACAGAGGCCTGGTAGTGAGGGTAGGTTTTGTAGGCAGTGGTCTTCCTCGGGTAAAAGGTCTTTTTCCCCGAGCCCTTCTATTTCTGAGAAGGGGCAGAGGTTTTCCGGGACAGCCTCGTCTGGGTAGGAGTCTCGGTCTCGAGTTCTGCAGCCTTTTCTGGCATGGGCTTGCCAAAGAGGTTTTCACCTCGGCAAGGGACATCGACCAACTTGTCCTGTACCCATGGCTCGAGGTCCGAGAATTGTAGCCAGGCCTAGTGGCGTGCACCGATGCTGGCCCCTGCTACTCGGGCTGAAGCCTCAAATCCATCGTAGGCTGCTCGAGATATAAATTTCGAGCACTCTCGAATACCAGAAGACAAGGCCTTGAACCTCTGCAAAGGTTCCTCGGACAGACCAGCAGAGAACCCGGCAATCTCCTTTGCCAGGTCTCGAAGGTACATGCCCATGTACAGCTGGTAGGTCTGGACACGGCAAGCAAGTATAAGAGCCCTGGAAGCACTTTCTACCGAGGGCATCCAGGTTCTGGGCCTCCCTGCCAGGAGGCACCGAGGAGTACATCTTCTGACTCTTCAGGCGATGCATGGCCAATTCCACAACCATGGAGTGGTGCGGTAGCTGTGCCTTTTGGAACCCAGGGCTCTTGCGGACTCGATAGATGGAATCGACCCGCTTGCTTAGAACCGGCATCATGGCCGGCGCCTCCCACATGCGGAAGAGCAAACGCGCCAGCATCGGAGGAACTGGGACAGTAAAGGCCTCCTTGGGAGGAGAGTCATACTGCAGAGCCTCGAGCTCCTCGGCTTGAGGCTCCTCCTCGGGATCCGCAGAGAATGCCAGTGCTTTGGCCATGTCCAGTACGAAATCCGAGAACCTGGTATCCTCCGGGGGGGATCTTGTCCGAGGCTCGGATCCCGGTGAGTCGGAAACGACGCACCGAGTCCGGAAGGTGTCAGGGGACTCCTCCTCTGTTTCCCATGCCGATTCCTCCGAGGAGGAATCGAGCGGCTCCGAGTGGGCGGGCACCGACACCATCCGCCCCGACGCCAAGGGAACCGGCGTCGACGACCTCGGTCCCGAAGGGGAGGCCGAGGGTGACCTTGGCTGAGGATCGACTTGAGATCGCATGGTCTCGAGGATCGGCTCGGCCTCCGGGGTCGACTTGGACGTCAATGCCCCGGTGGTCGGGGCAGATGCGCCGGTGAGACCGGCGATCAGCACCCGCTGCTGTTCCATGAAGGCAGACAATCTGCTCTCCAAGGCCGTCAACCTGAGTCCGAGCTCAGGAGACCCAGCAGTCTCCGACTCGGGCCCCGATGGCGTCGGGCCTGACGTTGGCTCCCCCGGAGGAGAGTCCACGAGGACAACAGCACTCACGTGACTCGGGGCCTCCGACTCCACACGAGGATGCTTCGCAGGCCTCTCCAACTCCGAAGACCCGGGACGGCGATCGGGGCTATGCCACCTGGCCCTGGAGCCAAGAGCGTCCACCGACGCCGCCCTCACGGGTTTCTTCTTCCTTTGGTGCTCCCTCAAGGGGGACTCCCTTTCAGAGGAGCCCCAACGATTCTCGGGGTCAGACTCCCGAGACGTCGAGGCCTCTGACGAAGTCCGGACCCGTCCCGAGGTAGATTCGGAGAAGATCCTCTCACGCTGGTGCTGACGGCTCCGCAATGCCTTGCACTTGGCTGGCGCTTTGCTTGGCTGGCGACTGAACGAAAGAATCTGTGACCGGTCGTTGGAACTCCAAAGCATAACCTTCCCGAATGACTTCCAGCACCCAGCGGTCCGACGTTATTTAGACCCAGGCAGGGTAGAAATCCCGCAGCCGACCTCCTACGGGCACCACCTCTCCCCGGGTCTTCCTGGCATCATTGGGACTTTCGCAGATTCGCGGAGGAGTAAGAGGCTCCAAAGCCTCTGCCTGCTCCCCGAAAACCATGAAACCCCTGGCTTCTGTTGGGGAAGTGACCCCTCTGCGGTTAATTAAACCGTGGGAAGCGAAAACGCCAAAACTCCCGTTGCTGCCTCTTGCTTGTGGGAGTCAGGCGTCCCTGCTTTTGTTTGTCTTCTGGAAGCCTACCACCTTTGGACTCCCCGAGATTTTTTACCAACTTGTCCAAATCTTCCCCAAACGGGAGTTTGCCCCTGAACGGAAGTTTACTGAGTCGGGATTTAGATGAGCCATCTGCTGCCCAATTTCTCAGCCAAAGGCCACGTCTAGCTGCTACCACCGATGCCATACTCTTCGCCAATCCTCAAATGAGGTCATAATGGATATCCGCTAGGTACACTGTTCCTGATTCCAGTCTGGCTGGCCCTCCGGCCAAGCCTTCTCCCTGGTCGTCTGTAAGTCTTTGCACCCAGCGTAAACAGCCTCTCGCTACCCATGCTCCACAAATCGCCACCTGGATAGCTAGAGCATTAACATCGAACACCTGTTTCAACAAGATATCCAGTTTCCTATCATGGGTGTCCTTATGCGCCGCACTACTGGTCTACCAGTGGGTAAAGGCATCCTATAACTCTGAAGCCCTTCAAAGCTGCCTTCTGGCATGTCCCATTCCTCTTGGATCATCTCTCGCCGCACTCTATGCACCGGAAACGCGCTCTGATTTTTCCGAAAAACCTGCAACAATGGATCTTCTAGTGTAGCATCTTCCGCTGGCTCAGGAGCCGGCATATTAAGCACTTTTAACGTCTCTGCAATGAGTGCTGGCAATTCCTCTCTCTGGAACAGGCGGACTACTCTAGCCTGATCCTCCTTGTCTATGCTCTCACCTTTTTCCATTTCGTCTAATTCCTCGTCAGGATCCCCTTCGTCGGAGCGAAGTCCCTCCGCAGCCACAGACTGATCTTTTTGATCCTGCTCTAACCTGGCCCTCTTTGCCTGGCCACCTGTCACTCCAATACCTATTGGAGTACCAGGTCTCTTTTCTCCTCGCTCCCCGACTTTGGCCCTATCAGCCCAATAAGCGCCACAAACTCTGGAGAAAATATCGCTGCCAGCCCTTCTGAAAGAGCCGTTTGTGGTGCAAGGAGATCTGGCGCCGAAGAAAGCCCAGCTACCGGCTCCCGAAATGACCCTTCCTGAGGATCTGGATCTTGCCGCACTACTTGGGTTCCCTGTGACTCAGATCCCCCTTCCAAGGTGTGCTCCATGGCTTCCGCTTCCTGGCCGCACCCCCTACAGACACCTGCTTTGGACACTGACCCTCTTCTAGATCTGCAGACTATACACTGCGGCCTAGCTGGCATTCCGCCTGAAGATGTGCCGTGAATGTCACCGCGAAGATATGCTGACAAAGAGCTTCTCAGACCTTTTTTTTTTTTTTTCAAGACATGTTAAGGAAAAAGTAGCTGCCACTCAAAAAAGCTACTTCAACTGTGAAACTGAAGTTTCCCTTCAAAACTCTGCATTCCCGAAGGGCCCGGGGCAGCCCCGTTGGATTCCCGCACTGCTGTCACGCGGCTAGGCCCTGTGCAGCAAACGCGGCTCGCGCTCTTTTTCTCTCCCCCCTCTGCTTCAGACGCTCCAGCGCCTGCAGCTGCACTCCCTCACAGCCTCTACTCACCACGATTCTTGCTGTCTTCCGTTCGCTCAACCGAGCTGTCTGACCTGCAGCGCCGGGTGCTGTTAGCGTCAGGAACCGAGAGGGAATTGAGAGCCGTTGATGTCAGCCGATCATGCTAATGCGTGCTTTATAGCGCTATCAGGCAAGCCTTCTGAATGCGCTTGCTGACTACGTGGCGCTCCGGTTCCTCACCCACTGAACTGGGTTCAGGAGCCGGAGCCCTGCCACCCCTGTGTAGGAGCTGACTCCAAGTACCATTATGGTTCCATCGCGGGTAAGGCAGCAGAGGAGAGAGGGGGGAGGGGGAAGAGGAGGGAAGGCCTCAGATGAGTCTTAAAGGCAAACACTCCTCTCAAACCCAAAATTTAGTTTTATTCTTTCTTTATCTACAAAACCTTTTCCTTTTCCCTTTTTATCCTAAAACCTATTCCTTAATTGTTCCTCCAACCTGAGCCTGGACCTCCAGGCTCATCAATCCTCCAGCTGCTTGGAGACTGAGGTAACTGGTGTGAGGAGGCAGATCCGGAGAGGATATACCAGTGTCATCAGAAAAGGGATGACGTTTCTCAGTCTCCAAGCTGATGTGAGAGGAGGACAACCCAGAGGATCCGGACTAGACTGGCGAGACAATAAGGAAGCTCTATTTCTTTGTTCACATCATCTTGTTATATACGGAGAAAAACAGAGGTGGCCCTATTCAAAAAGTGGAGTTTTACAGTGAAATACAGAGTACTCATAAACCATGGAAAAATGGGTTCTATAGAAAAAAAATTGATTTAATAAAATTGTTCTAGCCTGCTCCTACCAATATTTCAGCATGGTAAACAAGAAAATATAATTTAAAAAAAACACATATTATAAATAAAATTATTATACATCATCATAAAAGGTACATCACAACCGAGACATATAAGCCCACCAACTATAGACCCATAATACGATATTTTCTGAACAGCAAGTCTTTAATAACTTTTGGAACCTTAAATAAACCCTTTCAGTCCAAATTTCCATAGGTAGGCTGTTCCATATTCCCAGAGCTAGCACTTGAAACAACCTTTTCCTTGTGCCTACCAGTCTAAACTCTTGAGCAGTAGGTACTTTCAGCCAGTTAACAGAAATTGTTTGACTGGATATAGTCATTGAGCATAAAAAGGAGCTAAGCTATTCAATATCTTAAAAAGACAAGCTTCAATTCCACCTTGCTACCTCTGGCAGCCAGTGACATGATCATAAAAGCGGGGTCATATGATTTATTCTACATCCCTTAAGAAGAATTTTAGTACTGTGCTTTAGAACATAAGAACATAAGATATGCCATACTGGGTCAGACCAAGGTCCATCAAGCCCAGTATTCTGTTTCCAACAGTGGCCAATCTAGGTCATATGTACCTAGCAGTTTCCCCAAGGGACACAGGTTCCACAATGCTTGTATTGGTTCAAGCATTGATATCCTGGGTCCCTTCTTAATAATGGCTTATGGACCTTTCCTCCAGGAACTTGTCCAAACCTTTTTGAAACCCAGCTACACTAACAGCCTTTACTACATCCTCCGGTAACAAATTCCAGAGTTTGATTACACGTTGAGTGAAAAAATATTTTCTTTTATTAGTCTTAAATAGTTTACCCTGTAGCTTCATTGCATGTCCCCTAGTCTTTCTATATTCTGATAAGGTAAACAATCGATCTACGTTTACCCGCTCCACTCCGCTCTTTAATTTATAGACTTCTATCATATCTCCCCTCAGCCGTCTCTTTTCCAGGTTAAAGAGCCCTAACCTTTTTAGCCTTTCTTCATAGGAGTATCCTTCCATCCCCTTTACCATTTTGGTGGCTCTTCTCTGAACCTTTTCTAATAACTCTATATCCTTTTTAAGATACGGCGACCAGAATTGCACACAATATTCAAGGTGCGGTCTCACCATGGAACGATATAGAGGCATTATAATATCTTTTGTTTTATTTTCCATTCCTTTCCTTATCATACCTAGCATTCTATTTGCTCTCATGGCCGCCGCTGCACACTGGGCCGAGGGTTTTAACATGGTATCCACAATGACGCCTAAATCTTTTTCCTGGGTGGTGGTTCCTAATGTGGAACCTTGCATCGTGTAACCATAGTTTGGGTTGTTCTTCCCTAGGTGCATAACCTTGCACTTGTCCACATTAAATTTCATCTGCCATTTTGATGCCCAGTCTTCCAATTTATCAAGATCCTCTTGCAATTTTCCTCTTGGGTTTTAACAACTTTAAATCGTTTTGTGTCATCTGCAAATTTGATAACCTCACTCGTTATTCCACTTTCCAGGTCATTTATGAATATGTCAAAAAGCAGCGGACCCAGCATAGATCCCTGGGGTACACCACTATTCACCTTTCTCCATTGGAAAAATTGGCCATTTAGCCCTACCCTCTGCTTTCTATCTTTTAACCAGTTCCTGATCCACAATAGTACACTGCCTCCTATCCCATGACTCTTTAGAGAAGTTGAAGCCTGGACTGCATCCTTTTAGATAACCCAGGATATAAATATTACAATAATCGAGGCAGGCAACCTTCTGTAAATCCTCCAAGAAGTCCCTAATCTGTTAGTTAGACCATCTGCAAATAGCAAATCTATTCTTAATTACTTCATTAATTTGCTGCTCCAGCTCCTCAATCACAATCTCCAAACTACAGAGAGAGGGGTTTTTTAGTGGTAATGTTAATCCACCTACTACAGGACTGGCACCAGGCATGGCCCCGTGTTACCCACCCAGTCTTATCCACATTTAAGTTTAAAAATGAACACTCATCCAACCTGTCACTCTTATCAAAAAACACTTACTAACCTATTTCTAAGTCTTACCCCATGAAGAACAATGGGGTCTTATAATCCACGTATTATCTGTGAATATAAAGTACAATAGCCCCAACTCCTTTAAAATTGTACTTAAATAAGAAAAAAACATTAAGTAAAATGGATAACAGTGGGAAGCCCTATAACACCCGTATCCAGGTACCCACTGCAATGCGTACTCCTCATTCTTCCTTACTCTGTACATATTGAACTTTAGAAAAGAGACAAACCAATTCCAAACTAATCCAGTAATTACAATGCTACTTAATTCATTCAATAGTAAATCATTGTCAATGGTATCAAAAGCTGAAGTTAAGTCTAGTTGCATCAATAAAGCTTCTCCTCTATCAATTATTTTTCCTAAATCCAAGATCATCACAAGCAAGATAAACTCCATTCTATGGAAACATCTAAATCCTGACTACATGGGAACCAGGAATTCAAATTACTGGAAGGATTTTTTTCAGGGTCATTGATGCATTGAGGATGAATCACGGCCTGAATATGAATTTACCAAGTGCCTATGACTCTGATCTCTGAAAAGTCCGAGATCCTCTCTATCCTCCTTTTAAATGAATGAGTTTGAGCTTCTTGATTTTTTGGAGTAATGCTTTGATTTTTGGAGAAACGATATACTGGCAATTGGTTGATAACTGAAACCAAGAATAATGGATTTGCAACAGAGGAGGGGGTGGGTAGAGCATAGTTACTGACCTGTAAAGGTGATCTCCGGGAACAGCAGGAATTTAGTCTTCACATATGGGTAATGTCGGTACCGATGGAGCCCGTGCAGGAACACTCCCCAGTGTCCAATAGGAAAGCTTTAGGAAGCATCCCCACTGCGCCTGCGCAGCTGCCTTCCCACCTTTCCAGCTCTCCCTCCTCAGTTGAGTTTGTAGCTGAGATAAAAGGAGAGAAGGCAAAGAGAAGAATAACTACAGCTCCTAAGGGAGGAGGGTGGGTTGTGAAGACTAAATTCCTGCTGTTCCTGGAGATCACCTATTATAGGTGAGTAACTATTTATTTATTTAGAAGGATTTAATATACCACTTTATCTTGAAATCAAAGCGGTTTAACACGTCACACAAATCAGGTGGCACTATGCTATCTCCAGGAACAAGCAGGAATGTAGTCTTCACATATGGGACTCCCTAGCTCTGAGATGCCAGAGAGATGACCTCAGAGTGAGCTGTGGGTCACAGGCATAACTAAATAGGTCATATATCCTCCAAGAATGTCTGGTATCGAAATCCAGGACGGAGGGTAGGAGCTGATCTGTCTGAAAGAGATGCTGGAGAACAGCTTGGCCAAACAAGGCATCCCGGTGGGAGTCCTTGTCCAGGCAATAATAAGCAGCAAAAGTGTGGACAGAAGATCAAGTTGCTGCTTTGCATATCTCATCAATCGCTACAGAGCGTAGATTTGCCATAGAGGTAGCCATGATGCAAACATTATGTGCAGTGACGTGACTCTCGAGAGAGAGTCCTGCACTTCCGTAAGCAAAGGAAAAGCACTCTGCTATCCATCTGGAAAGAGTTTGCTTGGATACTGGCAATCCCCTGTGACTCGAGTCAAAGGCAATGAAAAGCTAGGAAGCTTTTCTGTGCTCTCGAGTTCTCTGGAGATAGAAAGCCAAGGCACGTTTGCAATCCAGAGTGTAAAGGGTTGCTTCTGCTCTAGAGAAATGAGGTCTAGGGAAAAGGACAGGGATGTAGATTGACTGGTTTAAATGGAAGGGCGAGACCACCTTTGGCATAAAGTGAGGATGAGTCCTACCTTATCATGGTGGAATCATGTATAAGAAGGGTCAGCCACCAAAGCCTGGAGCTCACTAATGCGTCTTGCTGAAGTGAGGGCAATAAGGAAGGTGACCTTCCACGTGAGAAACTTCAGAGAGGTAGGGGCTAGAGGTTCAAAGGGCTGCTTGAGAAGCTGTCCTAAAACAGGATTAAGATCCCATGCCACTGGAGGGGACTTAATTGGAGGTTTAGTTAACAGAAGACCCCTCATGAAGCATGCTACAAGCAGCTGAGAAGAGATGGGCTGACTGTCTAAGGGCATGTGAGAGGCCACAATTGCACTTAGGCGTACTCTTACCGAATTGGTTTTGAGTCCAGAGGAAGTGGAGAAGATATTCAAGTAATGCATCCACCAGAGCTGAGAAGGGGTTAAGCGCTCTCCGCAAACACCACAGAGAAAATTTATGCTACTTGAAGGCATATGAGTACCTGGTGGAAGGCTTTCTAGAAGCTAATAGGATATCCTTCACCTGTTGAAAGAGGTTAATGTCCTAGAAGGCAATGCCTTCAGCAGTCATGCTGTAGGATGGAGGGACTGCGGATTGGGATGGAGCAGCATCCCTTCCTCCTGAGAGAGGAGATCTGGAGCAGACCCCAGATCTACAGGCTGAGCTCGAGACAGACATAGAAGGAGAGGATACCACAACTGTCGTGGCCAGCGTGGGGCTATGAGTATCATGCAGCCCCTGTCTCTCTGGAGTTTCAAAAGAGTCTTGAGAATGAGGGGAATGGGAGGAAAGGCATATAGGAAGCCTTGACCCCAGTGGAGGTGAAAGGCATCTACTTGCTGGCTGTCCGGTGCAGGAGTCCTGGAGCAGAAGCGAGGAAGCTTGGCATTCTGAAGACTTGCGAACAGGTCTATCTCTGAGGTTCCCCAGATCTGAAAAATGTGAGTGACCTTGTCTGCATGGAAGGATCACTTGTGGGGTAGAAGGACTCGACTCAGTTTGTCCGCCAAGACATTGTGTTTGCCTGGAAGATACACCACAAGTAGGTGAATGTGATGCCGTATGGCAAAAGGCCACAGATGCAGGGCTTCGCTGTAAAGGGTCAAAGAGCCTGCTCCACCCTGCTTGTTCAAGCAGAACATAGCTACTTGATTGTCCATCTGGACTAGAACTGTGAGGAATCGAAGATGGTCCTGGAACACTTTGAGAGCATTGTGAATGGCAGGTTTATGTGGAGTTGTGATTCCTGATGAGACCAAAGTCCAAGTGGAGAGATTGTCCAGATGAGCTCCCCAGCCCAATTTGGATGCATCTGTCATCAGGGTACATTGATGTGCTGGTATCTGAAAAGGTGACCCTACCAGGAGGTTTTCTGGGGATTGCCACCACTGGAGAGACGAGATTAGGCAGGTAGAGACCATTATTCTGTCTCCCAGGCGACCCGATGCGTGAGACCACTGGGAAGCCAATGTCCATTGAGCTGCGTGCATATGTAGACGAGCATATGGAACAACATGTACTGTTGATGCCATATGACTCAGAAGTTGTAGCAGTTCTCGAGCAGTGAGAAAGTTCTTGAGGCATGCCTGAGATGCTAACTGATTGAGTTGAGCACAGTGGGGTTGGGGCAGAAATGCTTTTGATTGTTGAGTGTCAAGGAGAGCCCCTATGAACTAGAGTTTGAGAGGGAACGAGTTGGGACTTTGGAAGATTTATTACAAATCCCAAGTGTTGCAGCACTTGCATGGTGCGCAAGAGGGAAAGACTGGCCTCTAGAGAGGTGTTTGCTTGAATGAGCCAGTCGTCTAAGCAAGAGAAGACAAATATCCCTAGAGTCCTTAGGAATGCGGCTACTACCGCCATGCAGTTTGTGAAGACTCTTGAGGCAGAGGCGAGGCCAAAAGGCAGGACTCTGTATCGATAATGTCTTTCTTGAAACATGAAGCGCAGGAACTATCTGTGCTGTGAGTGAATAAGTATGTGAGTACATGCCTCCTTTAGATCTAGAGAACAGAGCCAATCCTGACTCTGGAGATGGTGCCTAGGGAGATCATTCTGAACTTCTCCTGTAGTAAGTACTTGTTCAGTTCTCTGAGGTCCAGAATGGGCCTGTACCCTCCTGTTTTTTTGGAATGAGGAAGTATGGAGAATAAAAGCCCATTCCCTGCTGGGATGGTGGAACCTCCTCTATTGCGCCCTGAGAGAGAAGGGAGGTGACCTCTTGCAACAACAGAGCAGTGAGAGGAGGCTGAGAGCAGGCTGAGTCCAGGGGGGAGGGGTAGACTTCGCAGATGAAGCTTGTACCGCTCCTGTACTATTGACAGTGTCCATTGCTCTGATGTGATGAGATGCCACCTGTGGGCAAAGTGACAAAGCCGGGAATGTGGTTGGTATCTGGAATCTCCAGAGGCAGGATGGCTATGTTCTCCAGAAAGGACTCAAAGACCCTGAGGAGGCTGGGTCTGCTGAGGTGGCTGTGACTTAGGAGTCTGAGCCTTCTTTTGCTGTTTTGATGGCTGCTGCCCCTTCTGGGAAGCATGGTGTTGACACTGTACAGCAGGGGTATAAGAAAGGTAGTACTACGACTTCTTATTGAAAAAAGCTTTCTTTGCTGCCTTTTTCCTAGCTGGGTTGGCAGTAGATCTAGATCAGGGGTCACCAACCTGCGGCCCGCGGGCCGCATGCGGCCCACAAGTTCCCTTCGTGCGGCCCGCGAGGCTCTACCACTGTTAACATTGCGTGCGGCCCGCCACACACTGCAGATCATCAGACACAAACCGCGCCGATTGGACCTATGGAGGCGGCTCGTTGACGCCAGGCGCCCTCTGATTGGTCACTCTTCATTAACCAGCTCCCTCCGACTTCCCGCGGCCCCGCGCTCCTGACATTACAGGCGGAGGTTTGGCGCATTCCGAGGTAATTGAAATCTGCCATTTTCATCTCATTTCTTCCTGTCTCGAGTGTAGATAGACCCATTTCGAGATAGAGCTGCATTTAAGAAATGCAACTTGCAAGTTCGCCAGTGACACCTTCTCCATCCCATCTGTCCCCCACCTTGCAGCCAATAGTTCCAGGTATCTCTGATAATGGGCCGGTCGTACCATGTCTCGGATCTCCTTTGCCTGAGAGCCCCCTTCAGCCAAACGTGCAAAAAAGGGTCTCTGTGTCTCTGTGCCTGCCTGAAAATGTAAAGGGAAGTAAACAGAAGGGTGACATCAGCAGGGCATTTGATTGGCGGTGCACAGCTTGGCTTTCATTGCAGTTGGTAGTGCATTGCACCACTATGCACTATTGATGCTACACCCCTGGTCAGTGTCATGATCACCAGCAGTGAGGATGATAGGAATCAAGCAGGGGTGACAAGCAGTGGCAGCATTTGTTCGTAGCCCTAGTGAGGAGAGGCCCAGGAGCACGAGTGTAAAGAGTATCTTAAGGTAGGTGCGCCACATGGTGCAGTTTTGCCTATTGCAAGTGGGGGGGTCTTTGTCCTTGTTGGCACTGTATGGCTTCTGCAGAGTTGATTTAGGGCTTTGATCAGATATCGGCACTTCCTGTGCTGCAAGTTTGTGGCTGATGGCATTGTTTGGCCAGGTGGGCAGGCCGTGAAGGGTTTTGCGTTGCGTGTAGCACTTCTGCTGATATGTCAGGGCACTAAGCCATGGGACACTTCCATAAGTCGATGTCTAAGGATTCAGTTCAAGATACTTGCTCGCAGAGGCTGACGCACAGTATGGCGATCTGCTGTACTACTGCGAGGTGCGTTGGCTCAGCCGTGGGAAGATGCTTGAGCGTGCCTACGAGCTGAGAGAGGAGCTGGCGTCTTTCCTCGTAGCCAAGGGATTCGACTTCCCGCAGCTGCGCGATCCTCAGTGGTGCCAGGATTTAGCGTTCCTTGTCGACCTGACAGCTCACATGAATCAGCTCAACACCCAACTGCAAGGCAAAGAACTCCTCGTCTCAGACATGGTCGCCAAGGTCAAGGCCTTTCAAGTGAAGCTAATGCTGTGGGAAAAGCAGCTGCAAGCACGCAACTTCGCACACTTTGCGCAGCTCGCTGCACTGACGCCTTCGGCTGCTGCTGCTCGCCGTTACGCATCCACCATCCGTCATCTCAAGACAGAGTTTGAGGCTCGTTTCCAAGACTTCACCAAGCACTCGCAAGACTTTGCCCTCTTCAGTGCCCCCTTCGAGATGAACCCCACCGACGTACCCTCTGACCTTCAAATGGACTTGATCGAACTGCAGTGTGACGACGCACAGAAGTCGCGCTTCATGGCTATGGGCCCTGTCGCATTTTGGAAGACACAGGCGGCCACCCACCCGTCCATGGCCGCCAACGCACGCAAGGTCGCTGCTCTCTTCGGCTCAACCTACTGCTGCGAACAGCTGTTCAGCCGAATGAAATTGATAAAGTCATCCACGCGCTCGCAGCTCACCGACGACCACCTGCAAGCGTCCCTTCTCCTGTCAGTGTCATCTGTGAAGCCAGACTTTAAGCATTTGTCTGCTAGCATGAATCATCAGCCATCTCATTAAATTCAATAAAGGTGATCAGCCATTGTTTTCATAATTTTGCGTTTGTTGTTTTTTTTCGCGGGGGCGGGGAGAAGGGGGGTGCGGCCCGCGAGGCTCCCGGTAGTCGGCTGTGCGGCCCGCGGCCCTCTGGAGGTTGGTGACCCCTGATCTAGATAGTCTATTTAGGGTGGTGTTCTCAGATTCTAACTGAGAGGTCTTGTCCTGCCAGTCCTTGCCAAAAAAGGTTTTCACCAGTGCAAGGGATATTACCCAACTTATCTTGAACCCATCGGATAGATGAAGTTCTGCTGATGCACTCAAAACAGTTAAAAGTTGCCCTGTTAAACTTTGAAAGATTTTGAGCATGCTTTATAAGGGTGAGATAATCTGCTCTCTTGTCATCAGGGAGAAGACGAGCCATTAACTCTAAATCCCTAGCCACCTTTCTAAGGAACATACCCATATAGAGTACGTAGGAACTGATACTGGCCGATAACATGGAGGCCTGAAAATGTTGTTGACCAAAGGCGTCAAGAGTTCTCGATTCCCTACCTGGAGGGTTTGAGGAATATGTCTTAGCACTCTTTATTTGACGCATTGCCAATTCCACCACCATGGAATGGTGCAGTAATTGCGTCTTTTGAAAACCAGGACATTCCGGTATATGGTATCGAGTCATCGGGTATGTGGAGAGATGATAAGGGGTATCTCCCACATTCGAAGCATAAGGTCGTGAAGTATGCAATGAATAGGAAGAGTAACAGCTTCCTTTGGGGCTGTAGGATATTGAAGAATTTTAAGTTCTTCAGCCCTAAGCTCTTTCTCTGAAGTCACTGTTATGGAAAGACCCCGAGCAACATTGCAAATAAAGTCTTGGAAAGACATGTCCTCCGGAGGGGACATGCGACATTGTGGAGATAGGTCTTCCAGGAGAGTTCTCATGTGCCGTGTATCGGCCGATTCATCATCCGACTAATCGGAGTCCAAAGACTCAAAGTATCGACAGGCAGAGTGTTTCCGCTCTGCATGCACTCGATACCGATCAAAACTGGTAGCTGAAGCTTGCAGTGCCAGAACCTCAGTATCGGAAATGGATTCGAGGGCCAGTATGGGCAGTAGTGTGGTAAGCAGCAAAAAAGTCGATGTAAGCTGCGTCGGTTCCGGAGCCAGTACTGATGCCTGAGGGATCGACTGTAAAGGCTTTACCGGCACGGAGGCCGCCAGTAAGGCCGCTAAGCTCCGCGCGATGGTCAGGATACATTGATTCATGGAGCTTGCCGATGCTTGGGTATCGGTACCGGAATTGCAGGCCACGATCCCTGAGCATGGCACCAGGAGCTCTCCAGAGGTGGAGGCCTTGCGAGCATCCTGGGACCCCACTAAGACTTTGGAGGCAAGGTCCTCCCGCCAGGGTTGTTTGGCCAGTGTGTCCCCCTCCAGGGCAACACCAGAGGCATCTCGATGCTTAGAAGGAGATCTACCCTTGGAAGACCGGCCAGTCTGCAAAGACCACCTAGGTTTCGATACCTGAGATCCGTGGGAGGAAGATGAAGCTCTCGTTGATGTCAATGCTAAAGATACTGCATCAGAGGCAAAAAGGATGCCCAGCTTTGCAGCTCGGTTCTGTAGGCTTCTCTCTGTCACCTTCCTACAGAGAGGACACTCTGACGGTTGATGATCCGGGCCCTAAGCATTTTAGACACCAGTCATGGGTGTCTGTGGCCGAAATGGTACTGCCACATTTGGAACACTTCTTAAAACCACTGGATGGTTTTTCCATTTTGTCTGTGACAAAAGGGAAGGCCTAAGCCAAAGATGGCGTTGATGTGCCTGAAGGAAGAAATGATTCTTTCCCTCACAGAAGATTTTTTTTTAAAGAGAAAAAAAGAAAGAAAGAAAGCACCGACAGGGGCCGGTACCAGCGTCGATGGGAAGGCAGATACAACCACAAAATCTAAGAAAGGACAAATTTTCTGCAGTGACAGGAATTGCTTCTTGTCGGCTCTGCGGAGAATGAAGAACTGAGGAGGGAGAGCAGGAAAGGTGGGAAGGCAGCTACGCAGGTGCAGTGGGATGCTCCCAAAAGCTTTCCTATTGGACTGTGGAGCGTTCCCGCGTGGGCTCTGTCGGTAACGATGTTACCCATACATTCCTGCTTGTTCCTGGAGATGGCATCTTCTACACCCCCCTCCAATTGGCTTTGTCTGGATGTCCTGCTGTCATCTTACTGCTTTCCAACAGCCATCAGCAAGTTTGTTAATGAAAATCAGGCCGGGGCTGCTCAGGTCCTGCAGTGTACCACCTTCTCCTCTCACAGGGTTTCCTGTTACCATGGAAACCCTGCAAGAGGAAGGAAGAGGCAGGAAAGTGACCCTCAGTCAATGTTAGTTTAATAAAAGTAGATAACCATAACAACACAGCTGCTGGAAGGGCTTCAAACACAGCAAGATAAGGATCTAGATCGCAGAGCCCTTGATAAATTTCTTAACCAATTTAAGGAAATCCACTGATTGCACAGGGAAAAATTGGCTCCAATATTGATCCGCAGTCATGGCTTCTAATATACAATCGTCACTTGGACTCTCTCTATACTTCCCCATGCCCAATCAAGCACAAGCTCTGGTCTGGTATTGAAGACCTAATCCTCTCCTCTTTCCCCTTGAATACTCAGCTAATGCTGAGGCCTGCAAGCCCTCTCCATCTTTGCCACTGCTCTTTCATCTGAACAACTCATTTGCTTTTTTAAACCAGTTTATTTAACATTTTTTATATACCATTTTTCTGTAGTTCAAAACGGTTTACAATGAACAATTTGTAACAGTGTATTCACAGCTGTTTTACAAAGAACAATAGTTTGAACAATGGTAGAACATTTACAATAAAACTATTTACATTAATTGGGGGATAAGAGGTAGGGGGGATAGGGAAGTGGAGAGAGGAGGAGGGGAGAACAACATAGTAAATGACGGCAGATAAAGACCAGTATGGTCCATCTAGTCTGCCCAGTAAGATGTCAGGAGTAGGAGCACCTGCCACTCTGAGCAGGCCACCCCTCCACATCTCTTTGTTTAGGGGTGAACCCACCGCTCCATGTAGGACACCCCTATTTGTTGAGAAATTAGATGGTTCAGTTTATTTTGATTTTATCCTGTTGCTGTAAAGGGATCCACTGTGTCTGTCCGATGCCATTTTGAATTCCGTCATCGTGTTTGCCCCCACCATTTCCATCGGGAGGGCATTCCAAGCATCCACCACCCTTTCAGTGAAAAAGTATTTCCTGACATTGCCTTTCAATTTACCACCTTGCAGCTTTATGTTATGCTCTCTAGTTTTACAGCTTCCCCATCTTTGGAAGAGGATTGTTTGTTCATTATTTCTCTTTAAGTATTTAAAGGTCTGAATCATATCTCCCCTATCCCTCCTCTCCTCCAAAGTGTACATATTTAGGTCTTCAAGTCTCTTCTCATAAGGCTTCTGATTCAGTCTCCAAATCATTTTGGTCGCCTTCCTCTGAACAGTTTCCAATCTTTTTACATCCTTTGCAAGATATGGTCTCCAAAACTGAACACTGTATTCCAAGTGAGGCCTCACCAGTGACTTATACAGTGGCATTAGTACCTCTTCCTTTCTGCTGGTAATTCCTCTTTGTATGCAGCCCAACATCCTCCTGGCTTTTGCCACCGCCTTGTCGCACTGTTTTGCCACCTTGAGGATCTACAGAAATAATCACACCAAGGTCTTTCTCCTGATTTGTGCACACCAACCTCTCACCCCCCTATCGCGTACATTTCCCTTGGATTTCTGCTACCCAACTGCATGACACTGCACTTCTTTGCATTAAATCTTAATTGCCAAGCATTAGACCACTCTTACAGATTTTGTAGATCTTTCCTCATGTTAACCACTCCCTCAGGGGAGTCCACTCTGTTGCAAATTTTCATGTTTAATTTTGATTAGCTTGAATGGGGTTTCATTTTGATTAGGATTGGAGATCTGGCGTTTAGGGGGGCAGGGTAAAGTATTCAGTAAAGAGGAAGGTTTTAAGTTATGTGTGTTGTTACCCGCTGCATTAATTTTCCCAGAATAAAAGTCTCTTAGCAATCACAATGTCACTCTTATACAGTTTTACTTTATTTTTCCATTGGTTTATCCTCATGTATCCTAGCTGACAACTACAATTTCTCATACTGTTAAATTCCCTCATGTTAAATGTTGAAAAACACCCACATGTTAAATGTTACCCAATTGTGATGTGATGTAACCACTTTGATTGTAGGATAAGGTGGTATACAGGTATGTCTAAAAAATTCCCTCTTTATTTGGACCAAATCCTGTGTAAGCCGAGTGATTAGCACATCCCTTAGTCTACCATACTAAGGTGACTACTGACTACAGACCCAAGTAGTCCCGCATGGGCATTACTCTAGAAAGCTCTTAGGTTTTTGTTGACTGTTTTTCCAGCTCAGACTCTATTGGATGAGTACTGAATAACCTGCTAATTCTCAGAAAATTCCTGACCTCTTCTCCCCCCTACACTGTAACACAAGATACGTTCCACCATGTCTCTGTATCCTACTGGACTCTGCTCCCCTCTCATTCCAATAATATAACACCACTGGAATTCTCTCATATCCCTCTAACAACCTCCTGAGTTCTGCATCTTTCTCACTCCCATACTGTAATAATAGAGGACTTCCCCTGCTGTCTTGCATGGCCGACCCAACCATCAGGCAAGAATAGAAGGATGCCTAGGGAAGCATCTTCTAAAGAGCAGTGAAAAACTGCTGCAGTCAAACAAAACAATAGATCCTGACAGCCCCACTAAATCAAGAACCCACAGCGCATATGTTTACCTACAAGGTCACACATACATACAAAGCAATATTTATTTTTATTTTTTTATAATTTTTATTTAAGTTTTCTTGAATAACAGAACATATGCATAAGGAAAACAGAAAGGAAAACACACCATAACAATATCCAAGGAAAAAAGATATACACATCAAAAATCCACATCAAGGAAGAGTGAATCCCAAAAATTAAACCCATACAGAAAGTAAAAAAAGGAAAACTGGAGCATTTTAAACTCCACTCTGGGGAGCAGTTATCTCACCACCCAAATCCCTCACAGCCTCCTTTTGAGTCAAAAAAGACTGCAATTGACTAACATCAGTATACACAAAGGTTTGTCCCTCAAAAGTGAGTATACAACGACAGGGAAATTTCAAAAAGAAAGAAGCCCCCACAGCCAACACACGAGTTTTTAACGCCAGGAAATGCTTACGCCTAACCTGGGTAGCCCTGCCCACATCTGGAAAAACTTGAAGTTTCTGACCACAAAAGAGAGTTTCTCGGGGTTTAAAGTAAGCACGCAAAACACACAATTTAATGGATTCAGAGCCAAAAGTAACCACAAGAGTGTTACGTTTGGGAATGATATCTGCGGAATCTTGCAAAAAAGCTGTAAGATCCTGACCAACCGAGAGATCTAAAGAAGGCAAAGGACCCTCTTCCTTAACTAAAGGAGGGGGTCCTGAAGACAGATAATACATGTGGATAATGTCTAGATTCCCATCAATTTTTAAGACTTCAGTAAAGTACTTTTTCAAGAGAGTATCAGAGGATAACAAATGGGTAACAGGAAAATTCAGAACACGCAAGTTCTTAGCTCTGGACTGATTCTCAAGAACCTCCAGCAGGTAAGAAGAGGAAAGAGAATCACAAATTAAGGCAATATCATTATTAGAACAAGACTGGAGCTGAGAATCAGTTCTAGCTAAAGACTTGGCAAACAAAACCAATTGCTTATCAGTGTATTGCATTTTACTGACTACATCATGAGTAAACTGACAAAGGGAAGACACAGTAGAGGATAAACGCATGTCAATATTATGTATAGCAGTCCAAATATCCATAAGGGCTACCTCCCCTGAAACAGGAATCATGGCCGACCCTTCACGAGCATCCGGAGAGGCAGGTAGTGGAATTGGAGGAGAAGCTTCAGGAGACAAATCCAACAAAGTAGATGAGAAAGGAGGAAGAGGGAACGGCGGTGGTGACCTAGAATGAGTGCTCAACGAAGCCTCTTCCAGTGACGATGTGGCAGGTAGCAGGGAAGTCAAATGTTTATCCATGGGACCCACCACCTTGCCTCCTTGCACTTTGGCTCCAGATTTAACCGACAATTTCCCTTTTAGTTTGCCCATGGTAAAAACTCTGACCTCAGCTTCTCAGCAGTGCCGAAAGGGCGCCAAAGGAGTGTGGCCTGCCCCTTGAGTCACGCCCCTTAGGTCACGTCATGCAGGCCGTGACACGCGGCCATGTGTAGGAGCTGCTGGATTAAGTAGAGGGATGGGGAGGGGTCCTCCACAGCCGGGACCGTCCTCCGTCCGCCTGCCCGAATAGAGCAGGACCTCCAGGCACCTGCTACGCTTCTCCTGCGGCAGAAAACAACTGCCGCGTCTGCTCTCCCAAACAGGAATCACTCTCCCATTTAATTTTTTTTCTATTTTGTTTAGTTTACACCTTTCCAGTAGCAGTTCAAGGTGAATTACAATTAGATACAGTACCTAGTTCCCTATTCCCAGAGGGCTTAAAATCTAAGTTCGTACCTGAGGCAATGGAGGGTTAAGTGACTTGCCCAATATTAATATTTAAAAGTATGTTGTCTAAGTATGCATTTTTACAAGATTGTTGTGGGAGGGGAGATATTACGATGAACAGGACTGTTGAGTTTAATTATCAAAATCTTAGGGGCCGGGGGGGGGGGGCATGTAAAGCTGAAGGTTTACTTAGGATGCCCAGTATCCTTCCACCAGTCGTGCTGCCTTCTGACCTTTACAATCTGCTCCTCTCTCACTCTTGTATTATAAAACTAGAGGAGATCCCTGTGTCTCTTTATCCTCCAGACTTCTGCGCTCCTTTCTCATCCCTGCACTATAGTAGTAGAAGAGTATCCCTGTTGCCTTGTAACCTTGTAAGATCTGCTCCTCTCTCATTTCTGCACTCTAATACTACTAGAGATCCCTCCGTCTATGGATCCTACAGATCCCTGCTTCCCTTGTGCCCTTAAAATGCAATACTAAAGGACACCAATGTACCCCCTGTATCCACCTAGAGTCTACTTCCGTACTACAGCTGTTCTGAAACAGTATCCATTCTAGGTCTATCTCTCCCTCTCCCCCCCCCCCCCCAACCTTCCTTTTGCATGCAGTGCCGCATACTCTCTCCTCCTCTTCCTGCTCTCACGGAGGAGCTGTACACATGTATTTTCCATCTTGCCAAGGGCAGAAGAAAACCAACCTCGATTCTTGGGGTGCTTTAGATGGGGTAAAAACAAGTAATAAATTAAGTAAAAACCAAGACCCAAAGAAGAAAAGGAAGCAATGTCTTTAATCTGTTTTAAAAAATTACAGACTTGTGTTTTTTTGTCTTGAAAGAAGAGAAGAATGATTTTTTTTCACAATACATCTAAAGCTGTCAGCCCTTAGCAAGCCAGGGAGTTACCCTACAGCTGCCATATCAACCATAAAACTAAAGCCCAGATGAGAACGCATCACGGCTCACAGCTGGGACTCATAACGTTAACTATGCTGTGGATGAGCAGAATGCCAATGAAAGTCCATTGCACTCCTGTCTATTCAGAATAAATTGAATTCAGTGAGAGATAATGAAAACTGCCAGAATGATACTACTAAACTCTAAAGAGGTACAGCAAAAGTTAATGGCACTACAAGCTTCCTTCTCTTACACACGCACACCAACCAGTTACAACAGTGACCAGCTACACCCACACACACACATATCCCCACAGTTAGAAAACAGGTACAGTGCTTATAACAAAAGTACAGGATGAGTACATGAAGCCTGGTACCTGAGGATACAGAGATAGCAAGGCACAGGGGCAAAAGATACAGGACCATAACAGGGTGTCATGCAGGTGGTCAGACTACAGCAAGAAGCTGTGTGGTGAGCACAGGGTTTTAGTAATGAGCCGGGCATAGGGAGATTAAGGTTAATAGTACTACTACTACCTATCATTTGTATAGCGCTATTAGACATACATGTACACATAAGAGAAAGCTCTTGCTCTCCAAAGATAAACAGAACTAATAAGAGATTAGGGAATTTTGCTTCTTAGAGTTATAGCATGGAGCAGCAGGCATAGCATTACAGAAAGTGTGTTCATGCTTGAGGTCATAGCATTTGGTATTGTGTTTCTAGTTTAACTAGCCTCCTCTTGGACAGGGGCAGGACTTGCCAGCTTTGCTGGTCCATGCCTGCCTCCTCACCCCTTCACTGGCCCCTCTGGATACCGCAAGGTTTTTCCGCCCATAGCCACAAGTAAATGCTTCTGAAGACGACACCCGTGCTGGCACAGAGGTGGAATCTGCCAGCATCACTCCCCTGTCCGTTAAATTTTCATACAGTGTTAAAAGGACACAAATTCCATATGACCAAGTTATATATAACAGTCTCAACTAAAGTAAAGGAAAAAAGAAAGACTTCCTGCATGCGTGGCTGAAACAGCCACAGGCTGTTCTCACAGACTGAACTCACTTCCATTGTGACTGCTATCAGCACCTGTGTTTCTACAAGCATGTCCCTCCCATGACATCTGTGTTTGTTACTGAAGATTAGCAGCTCGAGTCCAACTCAGAAAGGTGGAGTACAAGACACTCATGGGAAAATGTCTCCTGAAAAGGAAGAAGGGTAGAATACAGCACATCCTAAAATGTCTGGATGTTAAGAATCAACATCACACAGCACCTTTCATTTGCAAAAGATCCCAATGTGAAACCACCACTGCGGGATGGCCATAAATGCCAGCATGCAAAAGACATGACAACTTTCCAAAGAATGAAGTGACCACAATGTTATGCTTTATAAAACAAAACCTTGGGGCTGAATCTGCTCCATCCTCTACCATCCCGGGTGACAGTGAGCTCCTACCCTGCCTCCGGTCCTCCATGGTACCGCTGTTTCTTGCCAAGCCCTAGGAGAATGCCAGTTAATTATTGTCCCAGTGCTGGCCGCAGTGGGGGCAAATAAGAGGACAGAGAGTGAGCCCAGGCCCCCTGGGAGCCGCCCGCCACCACCAGTCTGAGCGGACCCGCAGTGCTGCACTCCCTAGCCAAAGGCCAGGAAATAGATCCAGCTCCACACCTCCCAGCAGCACATTTCCAACGCTTAAAGGTCTCATTCTAGCAGTGATGGAAGTGACAAGGAAGTACACAGTATAAAGCCCATGGGGGTTATTTTAGAAGACCTATTCATACTTTGGACATTTGAAAATTGGCATGCAGATGTCCAAATCACACAGACACTCTCAAAGCCATTTTAGAAGCTGGTTCTATAAATGTCCCCAGCACGAGGACATCCAAGTTGCAAAGAGGCATGACTGGTGGTGTTCTGGGTGAATTAGATGTGTGTGCCTGATTTCAAAAACAAGCAGCATGTCCTCCCCACTAATGAGACTATCCATGTCTATTTCGGCTCCAGGGCATGAATAGGCATCAGAAAGTTCTCACTCTGCCATCAAGACACCTTGAGGGCATAAAGGAGGAGGAACCTTCTCATCTCAAGTAACTCGCACACACTCCAATAATCTCGGCCATCATATTCCACCTCTCCCTTCATATCATCATCCTGCTCCTGGTCTGTTGCATGTTCATCCAAACATTAGCTCTTACCACCTGCTCCATCATTCCCATCATACATCACCCATACAACAACAGACTCCAATCTCTCATCTTCAAGCCTCGGAACAGGAATCCTATAACCTCATCAAGATTCAACCATCATACAGACCTGGTGCTTCTCCCAACGACTCTCCCATCTTCCAACCACTCAAGTACATCCTCATCAACACAAGATCCATTCACAACAAAATACCCATCCTAATCGACTACATCAAGGAAAATCACATTGACATTCTTTGTATAATGGAATCATGGCTTGAGGAGTCTGACAATGTTCTCTTAAACCAACTTAGCATCCCATTTTACCATCTCTTCAACTGCCCTAAGATACATAAAAGAGGAGGAGGGATACTTATACTAGCTAAGGATGACCTCCATTTTAGATCTACCTACTCTACTTCCACAAATGAGTTGGACATCATTACCATATACAACTCACATTTATCAATCTGCCTTGCTTATAGACCACTAAACAGCCGGATCCAGTGACCTCTCCCCACTGATTGAGGAAGCATGCTCTGAGCATCACAAGAACAAATGGTTCATTCTTCTGGGGGATCTTAACCTATCAACCTTATCCAACAAACACACCACACCTTTCCTCCAAGCAATGGAAACACTCCAGCTCAACCAGATCATCTCAGCGACAATGCACATCAGAGGAGGAACCCTAGACCTCATTTTACAACAACCAGCTGGCCACACCAAAACCTCTCCTCAGTGACCCAAATCACTTCAATTCCCTGGTCTGACCATAATCCGCTCATCTTCTTCCTCCCAAACATCCCACCCCCATATATCCATCCCCAAAACTCCCCCACCTCACACACAGAGGTTTCAGACATTTGACAAAGACTCATTCATCAGCAACATCCCACCCCTGAAACAAGAAGACCCAGCCAATCTTGACACATTAATATCCAAATGGAACACATGCATATTATCCTATGCTACTAAGCCCAACAGCCTATCCAGGATAAGAGGAGCATACCATGTTCCTTGGTTCACACCTGAGCTCAAAACCCTAAAAAATAAATTCTGACAGCTAGAGCGTAAATGGAGACACCATGAGAACCCATCCAACTACTCAGCATATACAAGCGCCTAGGCCAACTTCTGCTCACTCACCCTTCTAATGAAAAAGGAATATATCAAATCAATCTACTCAACTCCTCCTTCAACCACTCTAGAGTACTATTTGACATAGCTTTAAATCTCCTCAAGAATCCAGTAGCCACAAAGTCTAATATCACTCTCTTTCCGAATGATATGGTGCAATTCCTTCAATCCAAACTACACACCCCAACATCATCCCAACCTCTCAACCACTCAGCCAGGCTTTCCTACAGGAGCTCTCCAGATCAACCAACAGTAAGGATTTAAGGGTTTGTTTTATTAAATTAAATTGTTAGCTCTCTGACTGGGAGCTCTTAAAAGGGCTTTTTGTACATTTTTAAAGCAAGGTTACTTTCTTTTTGGTGCTTTAGTGGGACTTTCCTTGAGCACAGTAGGTGGTTGAACTCCAGTTACTTCCTCAGCTTTGGGAACTGCTAACACCTAATCAGGTGAAGTAGTTTTGTCCACTAAAGAAGAGCGGGACCTAGATGTGGTTGTGTCTGATGATCTTAAAGTAGCTAAACAGGTAGAAAAGGCGATGGCAAAAGCTAGAAGGATGCTTGGGTGCATACGGAGAGGAATGGCTAGCAGAAAAAAGGAGGTGATAATGCCTCTGTATAAGTCTTTGGTGCGACCTCATTTGGAGTATAGTGTGCAGTTCTGGAGACCGCATCTTCAAAAGGATGTGAACAGGATGGAGTTGGTGCAGAGGGTGGCTACTAAAATGATTAGTGGTCTTCTTTATAAAGCTTATTAGGACAGACTGAAGGATCTTAATATGTACACCTTAGAGGAAAGGCGGGATAGAGGTGATATGATTGAGATGTTTAAATACCTCCGTGGCATAAATGTTCAGGGAGAGAGCCTCTTTCAATTGAAAGCAAGTTCTGCTATAAGGGGACATGGGATGAGGGTGAAGGGAGATAGATTCAGGAGTGATATGCGGAAATATTTCTTTACGGAAAGAGTAGTGGATCCGTGGAATAGTCTCCCAGTGGAGGTGGTAGAGATGAGGACAGTAACTGAATTCAAAAAAGCATGGGACAAACACAGAGGATCTCTAAAGGTAAAAAGGAGACTGTTGTAGTTGTTATGGAAGGACAGACTAGATAGGCCATGTGGTCTTTTTCTGTCATCATATTTCTATGTTTAGCACCCAAAACATAAAGACCAGGTCAGCATTCAGCACTTTCTACACCCAGCAAGTGGAAAATATTATATCAAGCCTCAACAGCGCCATCTCCTCACTCAACCCTTGCTCATTCTCTTGGATCAAAATGGCCAAGCAAGAGCTAACCCCAACCATTCTTCATATTGTCCAGTCTTCGCTATCACTGGGCTACAGGCTGATGGCCCTCAAGCATGCATTCATCAGGCCTTTGCTAAAGAATCAGTCAATCCATCAAAATAATTGAAAAGGCAGTACAACTTCAGGCACAGGACTTCGTGGACTCTTACACTCCCTCGATAAACAAAAGCATGGCTTCAAGCCTCTTTACAGCATTGAGACTCTACTGATCTCCCTTCTAGATACTTTGATCAAGGGCACAGGAAAAAACCACACAAGGCTTCATCCTTATTTTTCTTGACATCTCTGCAGCCTTTGACTCAGTCATCCACCCCCCACTTCATCTCACATCTCTAAGCAAATGGCCTTAGAGATATTACACTACAGTGGTTTCCCGTGCGCATGTTGAGATGGGCATATGGAACAACATGGATTATGGAGGCCATGTGGTCGAGGAGACATAGCATGTCTTGAGCAATAAGGGTTGCTTGTTGTCAACAATGAGTTGCAAGGGAGATGAGACATTGAAGGCGTTCTTCCAGCAAGTAGGCCCAAGCTCATGTGTCTAGACGAACTCCTATGAACTCCAGAGTCTGAGTTGGAATTAAGTGTAATTTTGGATAATTTATCACAAACCCCAGAAGTTGCAGAACCAGAATGGTATGATGAAGTAATGTGGCAATTCCTTGAGGGGTATATCTCCCTTGATGAGCAAGTCGGCTAAGTAAGGGAAGACAAAAAATTCCAAAGGTGCGTGGGTAGGCTGCTGCAACTGCAAGACACTTTGTGAAGACCCTTGGAGTAGAGGCCAGTCCAAAGGGGAGAACACGGTATTGGCAGTAGTGCTTTTGGAAGACAAATCTGAGATATTTTCTGTACAGGGAGTGGATCAGGATGTGTGTAAGCATCCTTGAGATCCAGAGAGCAGAGCCAGTCTTTTTCTTAAAGGTAGGGGAGAAGCATGCCAAGTGAAATCATTTTGAACTTTTCCTCACTAGGAATTTGTTGAGATTTCTCAGGTCGAGATGAATGTGATGTGCTATTGCAAAATCCCAAAGATGGACTGCCTCGTTGCAGAGGAGGTGAGAGCCTGTATCACCTTGTTTGTTGACATGGCAACTTGATTGTCGGTTTGAACTATCACAGTTTGTCCCGGATAGCTGGGGACAGAAGACTCAGAGGACATTTGCAATTGCCCTGAGTTCTAAGAAATTTATGTGATGAGAGGCATCCCAAGGGGTACACTGGCCCTGTGTGGTGAGGTTATGGAGATGTGCTCCCCAGTCATACTTGGATGCATCAGTGGTCAGGGTAGATTGAGGTATGGACCTTTGAAAAGGTAACCCGATAAGAAGGTTTTGGGCTGTGTGCCACCACTGGAGGGAGTTCACTAGTTGAGATGAGATAGTGATCCTGTCTGAGAGACAACCTGTGAACTACGTCCACTGCTCCGAGAGGGTCCATTGTCCCGTGCGCATGTTCAGATGGGCATATGGAACAACATGGATCATGGAGGCTATGTGGTTGAGGAGACATAGCATGTCTTGAGTAGGTTGAGGATAGGCCTGAATACTCCTGTCCTTTTTGGAATGAGGAAGTAACATGAATAGAACCCTAGGCCTTGCTGAGGTGGAAGGACTTCCTTGACAGCTCCTTGAGATGTAAGACTCATGATCTCCTGCTGTAGTAGAGAGGAATGTTGGAGATCCATATGGGCCTCGTCCACAAATAAAGTGGGGGGTAGAGCCTTGAAATTGAGTTGATAGCCCACACTGACCAGTTGCAAGCACTGTTCCCTCTAAGCTGTGTGCGCGCACACACCTCACCGAGTGAGCGCACATACTTTACAACAGAGCGCACAAGAATTACGGTTCTGATTCTGATAGAAAACAACACAAATGTCTTAAAATTTAAAAGTTGTGTATTTACGGTTTTGACAAGTTCTACAATATTTTCTAGTGCAATAAATGTGGTGTACATACTGTATTCTGACGTGTAGTCAAATTTTAAAGTATATAACTCCGAGTGTCGTTATGTGGCGCACAAAAATTTAACCTTCCTTCAAAAGCTGCACAGCTGATATTTTCTGCGCACACGGCCTACAGAAAATTAGAGGGAACATTGGTTGCAAGGTCCAGGGTTCTGAAGTTATGACGGACCATTTGTGGGCAAAGAGTCAGTCTTCCTGGAATGTGTGAGGGGAAGGGAGGTTTGAGAGGCCAACTGGCTATGCCCTGCAGGAAGGAGTCAAAAACTCACTGGAGGCTGAGGCTGTGGAGCTGACTGGACTTTAGGAGCTTTAGGCTTCCTGGACTAATGAGTACCCTGTTGCTTTTCCTGTGACTGCTGAGGGTCATATGAAGTGTAGGAGGGGTAAGATGAATAAAACCTCCTCTTTTTGGGTTAGAAGGGCTTCTTTACAGACATCTTCTTTTTGGTCTGATCAGCTGTCTTTTTGGACAAGTGCTTCATGGTGAGATCATGTGTTTCAATCTCACCTACCTTTTCATGCCAGCCCTTACCAAAGAGATTTTCTCCATTGCAAAGGATGTTGATAAGCTTATCTTGCACCCACTGCTCAAGATCAGAAGCCTGCAGCCATGCTGTCTTCCTTGCTCCAATACTGGCTGCTGCTACTGTCCTGCTGGCAGCCTCAAAGGCATGAAAAGCTGCTCTAGTCAGAAACTTGGTGGTGTTCTGAGCATGAGCAACAAGAGCCTTATGAAGGGCCTGCTTATCTACTGGGAGAAGAGAGCTGAATTCAGATAAGCCCCTGGAGACATCCCTTAAAAACATGCCCATGAAGAGAATGTAGGAATTGACCCTGGACACCCAACATGACAGCCTGGAATGCTTTCCTGCCAAAAGCATCAAGGGTTCTAGCATCCTTGCTTGGAGGAACCAATGAATGATTCTTGGTACTTTTAATCCTCCTCATGGCCGATTCCACTTTGTTAGTGATATTGCGGAAGGGCTGTCAGGTAAGGTTTGCCTCTCTGCGGATGATACCAAAATCTGCAATAGAGTAGACACCCAGGAAGGAGTAGATAACATTAGGAGGGATCTAGCTAAGCTTGAAGAATGGTCTAGAATTTGGCAGCTGAGGTTTAATGCTAAAAAATGCAGGGTCATGCATTTGGGCTGCAAAAATCGAATGGAACGGTACAGTGTAGGGGAGGAAGTACCTCTGTCCACAAAAGAAGAGCGGGACCTGGGCATGATTTTTCTGATGAACTTAAAATAGCTAAACAGATAGAAAAGGAGATGGCGAAACCTAGAAGGATCCTTGGGTGCATAGGGAGAAGAATGACCAGCAGAAAAAAAGAAGGTGATAGTGCCTCTGTATAGGTCTTTGGTGCGACCTCATTTGGAGTATCGTGTGGTTAAAATCAGTGCAGAGTGTGGCTACTGAAATGGTTAGTGGTCTTCATTATAAAGCATATGAGGACAGACTTAAGTATCTTAATATATATACCTTAGAGGAAAGACGGGATAGAAGAGATATAATAGAGATGTTTAAATATCTCTATGGCATAAATGCAAAAGAAGAGAGCCTCTTTCGACTGAGGAGACATAGAATGAGGGTGAAAGGGGATAGACTCAGGAATAATATTTCTTTACGGAAGGAGTGGTAGATGCATGAAAGAGTCTCCCAGTAGAAATGGTAGAGATGAGGACAGTATCTGAATTCAAAAAAGTATGGGACAAACACAGAGGATTGCTAAGGGAAAAGAAGAGATTATTGTAGTAGTTGATATGGAAGGGCAGACTGGATAGGCCATGCGGTCTTTTCCTGCCATCATGTTTCTAGAGTGGTGTGGTAGTTGTGGTTTTTGGAAGCCTGGGCAAGGAGGAACCCGATAAAGTGTATCAACCTCTTACTGATGGCAGGATTTGAGAGTGGTGCTTCCCACATCCAAATCATCAAGTTTTTCAAGATGTTGTGAATGGGAAGGATAACCACTTCCTTCGGTGCCAAAGAATACTGCAGGATGTCTAATTTCTCTTCTCTTGGTTCCACCTCTGTTGTCACAGAGACTGAGAGGGCTGCCTCCATGTCCTTGACGAAGTACTAAAAAGACATGTCCTCAGGTGGAGACAGACGCCTCTCATGTGGCGGAGGTGAATCCAATGGAATGTCTCTGAAGGGATCAGAGTTGATAGGCTCTGGTTCAAAATCAGAGGAAACAATCCGATTCAGGAAGAAAATTGAAGTAATGCCTGTCGGTACCCCAGTACTGATGATGCTCAGTCCCCGATGTCGAAGGTCTATGCCTAACGCATGCAGGATCGTAACCGGAATGCGCAGTGCGCGATGCTCCTGAATGAACCGGGGTTGGTGGAGGTTCCAAGCATGCCAAGACCAGTGCATCGAGCAGCCCTCCAGAAGCACCGGGCACATCGATGTCTAGGGATGGTATCAGAGCAGTGAGCTTGGAGGTGAAGCCACCTCGAAGGCCCCGGCACAATGGCCACCTGGATCATGATCAGACTCCACTAGATGGCTTGCAAACACTCATCGAGGGTGACTAGAAAGGACTGGGTGAGTTCAGGCTCGGAGGCCTGAGCTACCATCCCCGAGCAAGGTATCAGGAGCTCTACTGAGGACATGGTCCTGGGAGCATCCCCAAGCTCCTCTGTGGCTTTAGAGGGAATATCCTCCCACCAAGGCTGTTTAATTGGTTCGCCTAAGTCTGGAGCCCCAGATGAGTGTTGGTGCCGATGTCGAGTATCGGAGTCAAAGGCCGATACCGAGGATCGGGAACCCTTCGATGCTGATGCCTTTGATATCTTATCTGCTGGACACTCCGATTGATTCATCTTCAACTTCTAAACACAGAAGTATGTGATGCATGCAATGACTTCAACGGCATGGAGGTCCCGAGGAGTCTGCCAAAGGGGCTGAGTCTAACTGAAACAGCTTAACCCGCTGTTGTTCTTGGTTCTTATGCCTAAATATTTTAAACACCAGTTGTGCTGGTCGGTGTCCAAGATGGTACTATGGCACTTAGTACATTTTTTTAATCCACTGTGGGGTTTCTCCATCTTTGAAAAAATGATGGAGGTCAAATCAAATTTGGTAATGGTGGCCCAATGTGAAAAACACAAAGAAAAAAGTTAGGAAAAATATAAAAAGAAAAAAGGAAAGGCTACCGGAACGATGCTGAACCGCTCCGGATGATGGGAAGGCAAACAGCAAGCACCGAGAAGGTACCAAAAAAAGTTTGAATAAGTCTCTTCATGGTGGGACTAGGACAAGGTCCTGATGGCTCCGCAGAAAAAAGAAAACTGAGGAGAATTACTGGGAAGGCGGGAAGACAGACATGCATGCGTGGAGCAATGCTCACAAAAGCATCCCTACTGGATGCTGAGGAATGTTGCCGCGCCGGGCTCCGTTGATGCCGACCTCACCCATATGTGAAGACTATTTCTGCTTGTTCCTGGAGCTAGAAGAGAACAGAATAAGAATAGGATAACATTGAGAACAAAAGTTGTCTAGTGTCCACCCATACTCATCACGTAATCCCCTAAAAAGAGGTGGTAAAGAAATGAGTCTTTAAAGAAGCTTTGAATTTCTAAAATGAGGATTCTAACCTGAGAAAGGCTGAAAGTGCATTCCACGGTCGGGGCTAAAAATTAGAAAGCTGCATGATGCGATGCTTCAAGGTAGGCATGTGAAACAGGTGGTATTACCAAAAAACTGGAATCAAGAATGAAGCAACCTTACAGGGTAGGTAAGGGTGTTTGCAAGAAAAAAAGGTAAAGAGGGAGACTTATGCACAACACCTTATGAGCAAGCACAAGCACGTTAAAGTGAAAGCCTTATGGAAAAGGGAGCCAATGGTGTTTAAAAGGAGGAACATGATCATACCTAGAAGCACTAGATAAGAAATGGATTAAAGAATTTTGGATTAACTATAATTTTTTAGATTAGTGGAGCCAAGGTTTCAATAAATGGAGCTGCAGTAATCAAGGTGCAAGATAACCATAGCATGAATAAGAGAATGTAAAGCGTTTAAAAAAAGGAACAATTTAAATGAACATATCTGGCACAGAGAAAAAATATGGAATAGACACCTGATGATCAAATGAAAGCTGATCATCAGTTGTGATGCCCACATGCACTAAGGGGGCAGAGGCTAAGCTAGGCTCTGACTTGTGCACTGTCCCTCCTCCGAGCAGGCAGAAAGAGATTGAGAGTACCTGGAGGCTTCAGGGTCTGAGTTGCCATGTCAGAAAGACCAAGCTTGCTACAGAAAGGAGAAAAACTCCAATGAGGACAACCTAGAACCTGGGAACTCCCCACTGGCCAGATGGCCCCCATCATTGGGGGGAGCAGAAGGTGATTTCCCCTTCCGCAAAGGGGTGCATCCAGAAGAGAGAGCACCGACATGGTAGGCCTGATGATCATCCTTCTTCAGGGCAACTTCTGCTGCCGATGGCATTGAAGAAGATAAGGCTGGAGCACTCATGTCTCAGTTGTGAAGGGAGAGATGGGCATTCTAAGGGTACGTCCGATGACGTCATGCATGCAGAGCAGATACCAGAATCCAGCAACATGACTCTCCACAGACTAGGCAACGCTATTTTGAAGGCAGCATTAGAACCTCTACTACCACAAGCAGTTAGGCAATGCAGGATGAAGGTGCACTAAGATGGCGCATCGTGCTGCATGCCAACTCTGTGCGGGTAAGGCTATGCAGGCCGCATGGACCAGAGCCATGCATGAAGAAATCATATGGACAGAGACGTGCACACAAGAGCTGTGCAAACAATCATAGCATGTCAGCAGCATGCACAGGGGGAGGCACAGAAAGGGCACAGTAAAGCGCAAGAAGCCCAAATGACACACACAGCAGTTAGTTAAGGTGGGAAAAAAATCATCAAATGTGAAATGAAATACAGTTAAAAACTAAACCCAAAGTCCATAAGAACATAAGACATGCCACACTGGGTCAGACCAAGGTCCATCAAGCCCCAGTATCCTGTTTCCAACAGTGGCCAATCTAGGTCATAAGTACCTAATGGTCTCCCCAAAAGACCCAGGTTCCTCAATGCTTGTATTGGGTCAAGCAGTGATATCCTGGGTCCCTTTTAATAATGGTTTATGGACCTTTCCTCCAGGAACTTGTCCAAACGTTTTTTAAACCCAGCTACACTAACAGCTTTTAATACATCCTCTGGTAACAAATTTCAGAGTTTGATTACACATTGAGTGAAAAAATATTTTCTCTTATTAGTCTTAAATAGGTTACCCTGTAGCTTCATTGCATGTCCCCTAGTCTTTTTATATTCTGATGATGTAAACAATCGATCTATGTTTACTCGTTCCATTCCATTCATTAATTTATAGACCTCTATCATATCTCCCCCTCAGCCGTCTCTTTTCCAGGTTGAAGAGCCCTAATCTTTTTAGCCTCTCTTCATAGGAGTATCCTTCCATCCCCTTTACCATTTTGGTGGCTCTTCTCTGTACCTTTTCTAATAATGCTATATCCTTTTTAAGATACAGTGACCAGAATTGCACACAATATTCAAGGTGCGGTCGCACCATGGAATGATACAGAGGCATTATAATATCCTTTGTTTATTCTCCATTCCTTTCCTTATGATACCTAGCATTCTATTTGCTTTCTTGGCCATCGCTGCACACTGGGCAGAGGGTTTTGACATGTTATCCACAATGACGCCTACATTTTTTTCCTTTGTGGTGGTTCCCAATGTGGAACCTTGCATTGTGTACCCATAGTTTGGGTTGTTCTTTCCTAGGTGCATAACTTTGCACTTGTCCACATTAAACTTCATCAGCCATTTGGATGCCCAGTCTTCCAATTTATCAAGATCCTCTTGCAATTTTCCACAATCCTCTTGGGTTTTAACAACTTTAAATAGTTTTGTGTCATCTGCAAATTTGATAACTTCACTCGTTATTCCCTTTTCCAGGTCATTTATGAATATGTCAAAAAGCAGCGGACCCAGCACAGATCCCTGGTGTACTCCACCTTTTTCCATTGGGAAAATTGGGCATTTAAAAAAGGGAAATTAACATCATACTCCAAATTAATAACCACCACTTACGGAACAGAAAAACAAGGAGAAAAGAAAGCAGGCAAAATCAAGAATGAGGTGCCAGAGAAAAAGTACAAATGGAGAAACAAGTGAAAAAAAATCAAATATAGATAAAAGTACATAACCAATCTTCAATTACATAATAGCAACACCTTTCAAACATTCCTAATTCAAGGCACGTCACTAGAAGAGGATTCACTAGCCAACAAAAAACTCTTCAAATGACTGGGTTCAAACAAAAGAAAACCATTCGCAAAATTTAACATGATATCTGCATGGAAACCAAATGAAAAAGGTAGCTCCCAGTGCCAAGACACGAGAATGGAGAGCAAGGGAAGCTTTCTGCCTGGTCTGAGTGGCCCTGGGAAAAAAAATCCGTAAATACAAACATTTTTGGAATCAGAAATTGCACATTTCTATAATGAAAAATAATTTTACCACCCATTTCCTATCCAGCTCCATCAGACATATCCAGCTGAGAGTTTGCCAGGAAACTTGTCAAGTCCACGCTATCGGCAAAGAGATCTTGCTTCTTTTCTTCCTTCATTTATTTAAGTCAATTCTTGATATACCGCTAGGGCCAGAGCATGAAAGCGGATTACAATAAAGTAAACATGGGGCTGCAAAGCCAGAAAAAGAAAGGAACACCATTTAAATTAAGGAAAGGAAGACAGTAGTAAAAGGACAGAGGAGAAGACGAACAGAAAGAGAGAAAACATAAAGGGGAGGGCTAGACAATCAAAATACAACAGAAGAAGAATGAAGGTTCCTGCAAGACCATCTAATATGCAGGAAAGGACATTTGAAAGGGTGTGGAGAAGGCCAACTGAAAAAAGTGCATCTTCAGGGCCGTCTTAAACCTAGGAAAGAAAGGTTCAGACCAGAGGGGAGGGGGGAGGGAGTTCCATAAAGCAGGAGCCAGAAAAAAGAAAGCAGAATGACGAGTGCGCTCCAGCTGAGCCTGAGAGACAGAAGGAAGGGTTAGTTGATATGTGTGAACGGAACGTAGGAGCCGGGGGGGGGGGGGGGGGTGGTCGAAATGAATTAGGTCAGCTAGGTACGAGGGGGGGGATGGAAGTGTGAACAACCTTATAAGCCATGATAAGAACTTTATATTGGATTTGGTAGTGGACAGGAAGTCAGTATAGACGTGGCAGGAGTGGGGATACATGGTCAAAATGAGAGGAATAAGTGAGGATACGTGCAGTGGTGTTCTGTAGGTGCTGTAATCTATGGAGTTAACACTGTGGGAGACCAGCTAACACTATGTTACAATAATCGATTCGGGAGATGACCAAGATAAGAAGTAATGTGGACAGCTCCTCAGGAGAGAGAAAAGGAAGGACAGAACGGATCTGACAAAGATGAAAGAAATAGCGGTGTGAGACAGAGGAAATGTGTTCGGTAAAGGTCATAGCAGAATCCAAGATAACCCCAAGATATCTAAAGGAGGACACCAAGGGGATATCAGTAGAAGCAATGACAGGGACTAGTGGGGAAGGGGGAGTACCAAAGGTTATCCAAGAGGCCAAAGACTTAGCAGGGTTGAGGTGTAGGAAGTTGGTGGTGAGCAAAGAATAAATCCGGTCCAAGCATAAATTCAGCGTAGAAAGATCAAGGGCAGAGGAAGGGGTATGGTGTAAGAGAAGAATGCATTGTAGTAAGCTGAGACACCCAACTGCTGGACCAGAAGACAAAGGGGTGCTAGAAAAGCATTAAATAGCAGAGGAAACAGAACCAAACCATGGGGGACACCACAGGAGAAAGGGACTGTACAGGACGAAGTGCCAGAGAGGACAGAGAAAGAGCAAGCTGTCAGAAAGGACCGGAACCATTTGAAGGGAGTGCCAACAATACCAAAATTGTACAGATGGGAAAGGAGGGTGTGGTGGTCTACAAGATCGAATGCAGAGGAAAGATCAAGTGAAACCACCATAGTGAGATCACCCTGCTCGTGGGCAACATGGAGTTCATTCAGCAATGAGAGGAGATTGGATTCAACACTATGACCTTCCCGGAAACCAGACTGACGTGGGTGGAGTGCATTAATGGCAAGATGAGAGGAGAATTGAGAGAAAAAAAAACGTTCAAGGACTTTTGACAGAAAGGGGAGATTAGACATTGCCCTCAGGCTTCCTACAGTCTATATAAAAGTGGGATAGATTCTTTAAGCACCTGGAGAACTTCTAAGAAATATTTCTTAATCATATTCATAGGACCCAACAAAGGAGCCCTAGAAAAGTTCAGATATGAGGTGTGATCGAAAAGCATTGAGACCTGTTGTGTAGCTATACTGTATAACAATATATTGCACCATGATGCTATTAAGCATGTGCAAAGTGTAGCGTGGCTGCAGCACACTTGTACTTGTTTTAATCACGTGATGTTTAGTATCACGTAAAATCAATTCGTCTGATTTACAATAAATGAAAAAATTGAACAGTGAATTTGCATTAAATTCTGCCAGAAACTTGGAGATTTGTGCAGAGACAGCAAATATATGGTGATGAATGCACAAGTCGTGCTCGAGTTTATGACTGGTACAAACGTTTCCAAGAGGACCGTCAAAGCATTGACAATGACAAAGGTTCTGGAAGGCCATCCACAAGCAGGAATGAAGACAAAGTTGAAGTAATGCATGCCGCAGTACTCGTAAATTGTTGGTTGACTATCAGGGAGTTTGCTGAGGGCATGGACATGAGTTTCAGGTCAGTACAATCCATTCTTACAAGTATCGAGACTTGTACAATAACACAAGAAGTATAACACTGACAGTTATTGCATTCAGTCTCCTTCAAAGTAGTCCCCTTCTGATAAAACACACTTCCTGTAGCATTCCTGCCACTGCTGGAAACAATGTTGAAATGCCTCTCATTATGCTGTGAAGCTGCTAGGTCGAATTTTGCTTAATGGTCTCTAAGTTGTAGAATCTCCTTCCTTTCAGTGGTAATTTCAGTTTTTGAAACAAGAAAAAGTCACAGGGTGTGAGGCCAGGTGAGTACGGAGGCTGACTGACTTGTTCAATTTGGTGTTTGGCCAAGAACAGCTAGACAAGATGTGATGTGTGAGGTGGAGCGTTATCATGATGAAGCAACCATTCACCATTTCTGTGCAACTCTGGCCTCTAAAGTCAGAACTTGGACATAGTACTCCTTTTATTGATGGTTTGGCCTTTTGGAGCATACTCATGATGAACAATATCCTAAGCATGACCTTGAAATTGCTCCTCACCTGATGGACTTTCTGGGTCTGGGAGAGTTTGGAGTCTTCCATCGTCAGGATTGAGCTTTAGCTTCCGGGTCATAACCATAAACCCGTCATTTTCAATGCATTCTAACAACTCCCTGGCTGCAGACAGTTGATCTTCTTTTTGGTCAGGGAACAGGAATTTCGGCACGAATTTTGCAGACACACATCTCATCCCCAAATTAACAGTATGAGTTAGCCTCCATAGTGGTGACAACCTTGACTACTTTAGCCAACTATGATAACTTGGCAGTTATCTTGGAGAAATGCTGACTCTCTGATCCCTCCAGTATAGTCAATCCACCTAGCGACCCAGAGCCACTTCCTGCCAAATCGTTATTACCGGGACCCATAGTGGATTTTTGGCATTCCAAAGCAGGGTAGGGGGGAGCAACGCCACCAAAGAAGGCTTGCTACCGCTGGAAGCCTTTGCAATTGCTTCAGCACATAACAAACTAGCAAACTTTCCAGAAGTGGCCCACTTTCAGGTCTCTGAGGCATCTCGCATTACTGCGGACTAAACAAGAACTCAGTGTTCTCAGTGGGTAAGGGCTCTCCAGTACCTAGGATGCCCATAGAAGCCAAAGAAATGGTAGCAGGCCTAACAAAAGCATTCGAAGTAGGCTGACCCAAGGACATGGAGACAGTTTCCATAGCGGTTTGAGCAGGCTGCGTCCCCTTGCATATTCCCGACCGTATTCCCATGGGGATGCAAACAACCATCAGATACCAAACCTGGGCTTCAGGGCTCACACTCCTGCATGCGCTCCCATCACCATCCTGTTCCAGGATTACAAGTTTTAGGTAACTTCTTTGGATTCTGGTGACTTTTTTTCCTCTTTAAAGCAGAGCACTGTGAGGCATATACTGAAGAAAAGATCTGGGTTTAGTCTGGAAGACCTGTCTTTTTACTGGCCAGTTATTTTACTTTTTGTGAGCATATTTATTGAGAAAGTTGTTTTTTCAGCAACTGTTTTATTTATTTTATTTAGACAGTTTTGTATACCATCTTATCCTTCAATCAAAGTGGTCACAACACAATTGGGGGATACATTTAACACGAGGGGATATGAGACACATACACTAATACTTACTTGGAACATGGGCAATGGAGGGTTAAGTGGCTTGCCCAAGACCACAACTGTTGGTCTATTTAGCAGAATGTCAGGTACTCCAATTAAGATTTAGATGGGGCTATAGTACGGAAACTCTTTTCAGTTCTGTAGTACCCTATATTAGAATGGTTACTGATGGAAGCCTGGACGCTTAAATGGTATTTTTCTTGATCTTCTAGCCATTTTTGATATTGTTAACCATGATTTGTTGTTGGGGAAGTTATCAATTACGGGTATCCTTTCTAAAGGATAGGTCTCAGAGGGTAATTTTGAACAGGGAGTTTTCAGAGCAAATTGCATTGGATTGTGGGTTACCTTAGGGATCAACGCTTCCACTGTATTTTTGAACCACATGTTATCTTTAGTTGAATATTTTGGGTTGTCATTCCATATTTCTGAAGATGACATGCAGCTATTTGCACATTCAGGGGTGGATCAGTGGGAAGCTTTGGTTGGAATAAATGCCTGCTGCACTGGTATCAAACTAATAAGTGAAAGCTGCACACCAAGATGGAATTCATGTGTTTTTCATGGTACTTCAGGCCGGAAGGTCGGTGGTTCAAATCCCACTAGAGGACAGCAACCTTGGGCCGGAAGGACTGGGGTTTCTAGTCCCACAGGTGCTCCTTGTGGTCTTGGGCAAGCCACTTAACCCTCCACAGCCCATGTTCCCTGTAAAATAGTTATCTCCAAGTTATAATGCCCTGTTCAATGTAATTTCAATTTGTTCATTGTAAAACCGCACTGATGCAGAATAGCGCGGTATATAAGAGAATGTAAATAAAAATAAAATAAATAAAAATATCAAAAAAGTTTGATGAATTTGCCTAATACTGCAGGGTAGGAATTACTTTTTGAAGTCCAATGTAAAGAATTTGGGCGTCTGGCTTGTTGAAGAGCTAACAAACGCAGAATCATATTTCTATAATATGGGCTTCACCTGCAATCTTTCAGTTTCTACATTGTGTTCATAATTGGATACGTTCTAAGGATTTGCATTTGCTGATCCATGCCTTCATTACTTCCAGAATTGTTATAATGTTCTATTTGTTGGATTACTAGACTCAACTAAAGAGACAGAGTAGTTACTCACCTGTAACAGGTGTTCTCCAGGAGCAGCAGGAATCAGTCCTCACATATCGGTGTCATCGGCGCCGATGAAGCCCCAGCGGAGCATTTCCCCAGCTTTCTAAGAAAGCCTTTGGGAATGCAGGCACGCATGCGCGGTTCCCTTCCCACCTAAAGGTGCCATCTTACCTCAGTCAAATGACATAGCTAAGAACAGCACACAAAAATGAAAAAAATAAACTATGTACAACTGCAACTCCAAGGGGAGGAGGAAGGTTGAGAGGACTGATTCCTGCTGCTCCTGGAGAACACCTGTTACAGGTGAGTAACTACTCTTTCTCCAGGACCAAGCAGGAAGTCAGTCCTCACATATGGGTGACTCCCCAGCTCTGGGCTACCGAGGAACCCAGGCTGAACAAGAGAACTCCCTCTAGTCTCAGCAGCAAAGAAAGGCTTTTCAATGACACAACCTCCACTGGTAGCCCAACAGAGGGCAGGAGTTGCCTAAACCTCAAAGAGATTCCGGAGTACTGCTTGGCCAAAAGCACTGTCCCTACGGGACTCCCTCTCCAGACAGTAATGGTCTGCAAAAGTCTGGCTGGAAGACCAAGTTGCAGCCCTGCAGATGTCTACCAAGGGCACAGAGCGGAGATGAGCCACTGAGGCAGCCATTGCCCTGACACGGTGGGCCGTAACCCGACCCTGCAAAGTTAAAACCATGTTCCATGTACAGTATACAGAAGTATACACAATTTTGTTAACTGTTCAATGTAAACCGCCCTTGATCTCTGGAAGGGGCAGTATAGAAGAAACTGTTAAATAAATAAATAAATAAAGGTCAGCCGCCTTGTAAGCCCAGGTGATACAGTCAGCCACCCAGATGGACAAGGTATGCTTGGACACAGCCAACCCCAACTTATTGGGGTCAAAGAATACGAAGAGCTGAGTAGCCCTTCTATGCCCCTGCGTACGGTCAAGGTAGAAGGATAAGGCCCTCCTACAGTCCAGGGTATGCAGAACTGCTTCAGCCTGGCTGGCATGAGGCCTAGGGAAGAATGTTGGAAGAACCACCTCCTGGTTGAGGTGGAAAGAGGATACAACCTTTGGGAGGAACTTTGGACGAGTCCTAAGGACTACCCGGTTCCTATAGAAGCGAGTGTAAAGCCTATCACAGACCAGGGCCTGAAGCTCACTCACTCGCCTGACCGAAGTAAGGGTTACTAGGAAGAGTGTCTTCCAGGACAGGAAGAGTAGAGGGCAAGTAGCCATCGGCTCAAAAGGTGGGCGAGTCAGCTGCTGCAAGACCACATTCAACTCCCACTCAGGGGCAGGAGGCCGGATGGGAGGCTTGAGCAAAAGCAAGCCCCTGAGAAAGCGGGACACCAAGGGGTGAACCGACAGAGAATGTCCTTCCACCAGTGAGTGGTGAGCTGCTAGAGCTGAGAGGTGGACCCGAACAGAATTGGACTTAAGTCCCTGATTAGACAAGTGCAGCAAGTACTGAAGCACCACTGGTATAGTACAGGAGAAAGGATCCTCTGTACGTAGTTGACACCACACAGAAAACCTTTTCCAATTGAGAGCATAGGTTTTCCTAGTGGACTGTTTCCTAGAGGCCAGGACAACCTCCTCAACTTCCTGAGGTGGGCCCCAGGCAGCCAAAACTACCCTTGCAGCTTCCAGGCCATCAAATTGAGAGCTTTGAGATTGGGGTGCAGAAGGGAACCCTGATGTTGAGAGAGAAGGTCGGGTTGCAACCCCAGAGCCAGTGGGGGATCCACCGCCAGCTGAAGTAGAAGTGGAAACCAAGATTGTCTCGGCCACCTGGGAGACACCAGCAGGACCGATGCCTTGTCCTGAAGGATCTTGAAGAGAGTTCGGGCTACCAAGAGCGTGGGAGGAAAAGCATACAGGAGGCCCTGAGACCATGGGATCAGAAAAGCATCGGCTACTATTCGCAGAGGATGCGGTTGCCTGGAGCAGAACTTTGGCAGTTGCTTGTTCAGAGGACTGGCAAACAGATCTATCCAAGGGAGACCCCATTTCAGAAAGATCTTTTGAACCACCAAGGGATGCAGCTGCCACTCGTGGGGCTGCAAAATCCTGCTCAATCTGTCGGCCAGGTAATTCTCCTGGCCTGGAAGGTACACAGCCCTGAGGAGCATGTTGTGTTTGAGGGCAAATGAACAAAGGTCTTGAGCTTCCCGACAAAAGAGCCTGGACCCAGTCCCGCCCTGTTTGTTTACATAAAACATGGCTACCTGGTTGTCTGTTTGAACGAGAACAGACTGATGCACCAGGGTAGGAGAGAAAGCTCTGAGTGCCAATCGAATAGCTCTGAGTCGACCAACTTGTCCTGAACCCATGGCTCGAGGTCCGATGACTGCAGCCATACCTGGCGTCGAGCCGCGATGCTGGCTGCCGCAACTCGGGCCGAAGCCTCAAAGCCATCGTAGACGGCGCGGGACATAAACTTCGAGCAGTCCCGAATCCCCGAGGAACCCGGCCAACTCCTTGGCCAGGTCCCGCAAGTACATGCCCATGTACAGCTGGTAAGACTGGACACGGCAAGAAAGCATCGAGCCCTGGAAGCACTTTCTACTGACGCCATCGAGATTCCGGGCCTCCCTGCCGGGGGGCACCGCAGAGTGCATCTTCTGACTCTTCAGGCGATGCATGGCCGATTCCACAACCATGGAAAGGTGTGGTAGCTGCGCCTTCTGAAAGCCAGGGCTCTTCCGGAGTCGATAGATCGAATCGACTCGCTTGCTTGCTTAGAACCAGAGCCGAGGCCGGTGCCTCCCACATCCGGAAGAGGAGCCGTTCCACATCGGAGGAACCAGGACAGTAAAGGCCTCCTTCGGAGGAGAGTCATACCCTAGGGCCTCAAGCTCTTCAGCTCGAGGCTCTTCCTCGGGGTCCGCCAGAATAGCCAAGGCAGTGGCCATATCCCGGACAAGCTCCGAGAACCGGGTATCCTCCGGAGGGGATCTACTCCGGGGCTCAGACTGCGGTGAGTCCGACGGGATGCACCGAGTCTTGAAGGTATCGGGGGACTCCTCATCCTCCGTCTCCCAGGCGGACTCGTCCGACGAGGAGTCAGGGTCCGACCCCACTGGGCCCTGGAGCACCCGCGTCGACGCCCTCGGTCCCGAACGGGAGGTCGAGGGAGACCGCGATCGAGGTCGACTTCGAGCCATGATGGACTCGAGTATCGGCTCGGTCTTCGGGGTCGACTTCGATGTCGATGTCCCGGTGGTCGGGGCAGATGCGCCAGACAGGCTGGCCATCAGTGCCCGCTGCTGCTCCATGAAGGCAGACAATCTGTTCTCCAAGGCTGTCACCCTGAGACTCAGCTCGGGAGACGCAGCAGCCACCAACTCGGGCCCCGGTGGCGCCGGGCCCGACGTCGGCTCCCTGGGAGGAGAGTCCTCGAGGACCACAGGGCTTACGTGTCCAGCAGACTCCGGCTCCACGCGAGGAACTCTGGCAGGCTTCTCTTGTTCCACGGGTCCGGGGCGACGGTCAGGGGTCTTAGACCTGGCCCTCGAGGAGCCAGGGACCTCCTCCGACGATGCCCTCATGAGCCGCTTCTTCCTCTTGCGTTCCCGGTCGGGGGACCCCCTGTCCGAGGAGCTTCGACGGTGCTCGGGATCCGAATCCCGAGATGTCGAGGCCTCAGACGAGGTCCGGGCCCGGCCGGAGGCTGAGTCCGAGAAAAGCCTTTTTTTCTGCTGCTGACAACTTCGGAGTGCCTTGGAAGACATCTTCCCACATGGTCCACACGTCTTAGGGTCGTGATCAGGACCGAGGCACCGAAGGCAGCAGTCGTGTGTGTCAGTGAGAGACATCAACTTCTTACACCGATCACACTTTTTGAAACCTCTGGAAGCCATTGGGGAAAAAGAGTCCCCGCGAGGTCAAAGGACCAGTCTTCCAGGGAAAAATCAAAAAAGGGCGCGAACGCCAGCCACGAAGGGCAAAAACCGAAAAAAGAAGAATCGGGCTCGATACCAGTGTACCGAACCCGGCGGGAGGGGAACTGGCGTCGAACCGGCAATATCACTCAAAAATACATTGAACAGTACCAGACCAAAGACCGATCCCTGGGGCACGCCACCTTCCTTTCATCCGATTGAGTTCTGTTTACCATAACCTTCTGTCATCTGTCAGTCAACCAATTTCTGATCCAGCTCACCACCTTGGGACCCATCCCCAGGCTATTCAGTTTATTGATAAGCCTCCTATGAGGAACAGTCTCAAAGGCTTTGCTGAAATCTAGGTAGATCACATGCCCTTGATCACCCAGTCAAAGAACTCAATCAAATTTATTTGGCATGACTGTCCTTTGGTAAAACCACGTTGCCTTGGATCATGCAACCTGTTGGTTTTGAGAAAGTCCACTATTCTCTTTCAGGAGCACCCCTATTACTTTTCCCACCACCGAGGTAAGGCTTACTGGCCTGCAGTTTGTCACTTCTTCCCTATTACCACTTTTATAAGGAGGTACCTGTGGAACTTCTCCTGTTTCCAAGGATCCATTAAAAAGTGTAGTTACTCACCTGTAACAGGTGTTCTCCAGGGACAGCAGGAATCAGTCCTCACATATGGGTGATGTCGACGCTGACGGAGCCCGCACGGAGCAAATCCCCAGCTTTCAAAGAAAGCCTTTGGGAATTGCTACCATGCTTGCGTGGTCCACTTCACGCCCAAGGGTGCCATCTTGCTCAGTCAAATGACATAGCTAAAAAGACAGCAAAACAAATGAAAAATAATTGGACTGCAACTCCAAGGGGAGGAGGGAGGGTTGTGACGACTGATTCCTGCTGTCCCCAGAGAACACCTGTTACAGGTGAGTAACTACACTTTCTCCAGGAACAAGCAGGAAGTCAGTCCTCACATACGGGACTCCCCAGCTACAGGCTACCCTGAACCTATAGCTAAAAAAGGCTCCCTCACTGAGAGCTGCAAGCAGCCACAATGAAAACCCTAACCAGGGAAGCAGCACTCTGGTAGCCCGGACAGAAAAGGATCGGAGGGTAGGAGTTGCTTAGACCCCAAAAAGGTTACGGAGTACAGCCTGCCCAAAGGCACTGTCCCATCGAGACTCCTTATCCAGGCAGTAATGTGCTGCGAAGATATGAACCGAAGATCAGGTGGAGGCCTAGCAGATGTCCACCAGAGGAACAGAGTGCAGTTGAGCCAATGATGCAGACATGGCCCTGACCCTATGAGCCGTAACACGGCCCTCCAACGGAAGCCTCGCTTCCTCATATGCCCAGGCAATACTGTCCATCACCTATGTGGACAGCGTACACTTGGCCACCGCCTCCCCCCAGCTTACTGGGGTCGTAGGACAAAAAAAGCTGAGAGGCTTTCCGGTGACCCTGAGTATGCTGAATGTAGAAGGACAGAACCCTTTTACAAGTTCAGGGTATGGAGGACCATCTCAGCCCAACTGGCATGCAGTCTGGGAAAGAAGGTCGGAAGAACCACCTCCTGATTGAGGTGGAACGAGGAGACCACCGTTGGAAGAAACTTAGGGTGCATGCGAAGCACCACCCTATTCTTGTAGAACCTGGTATAAGGCCTCTCCACCACGAGGGCTTGGAGCTCACTCACCCTCCAGGCAGAAGTGAGCGAAACCAAGAAAACCACCTTCCAGGAGAGATAACGGAGGTGGCACATGGCCAACGGCTCGAAGGGCGGCCGGGTGAGCTGCCCCAACACCACATTGAAATCCCATTCAGTCACCGGAGGGCGGACCAGAGGCTTCGACAGGAGTAGGCCCTTTTGAAACCAGTACACCACTGGGTGAACTGAGAGGGGCTGCCTGTCCACAGGATAGTGGTTCGCCGCTAGGGCACTAAGATGCACTCTGACAAAATTAGATTTGAGCCCCATCTGGGAGAGGTGGAGAAGGTATTGTAACACCACAACTATCGGGCAAGAGAAAGGGTCTACCCCTTGCCCAGCACACCAAAGCGCAAATTTGCACCACTTAAAGGCATATGCTCATCTGGTAGACATTTTGCGTGAAGCCAGTAAGACCTCTACATCCTTCGGAAGGAGGAGCGGGGCGAGAGTCATCCTCTCAGCTGCCACGCCATCAGCGAAAGGGAGCTGAGGTTGGGATGCAAAAGAGAACCCCACTCCTGAGAAAGGAGCTGCAAGGACAATCCCAAAGGAATGGGGGCCTCCACTGCTAGCTGCAGGAGAAGCAGGAACCACGTTTGTCTGGGCCACCGTGGGGCTATCAGGATGACTGAGGCTCTGTCTTGAAGGATTTTGAACAGTCTTGGTGATCAGAGGCATCGGGGGAAAAGCATACAGAAGATCCACCGACCATGAGAGTAGAAAAGCGTCAGCTACCACCCTGTCTGTGTGTGGCTGCCTTGAGCAGAAACGGGACAACTGGTGATTGTCCGGGCTTGCAAACAGGTCCATCACCGATTCCCCCCAGGTCTGGAAAAGCCTGCAGGCTACTACCCTGTCCAGCTGCCACTTGTGCAGCTGGAGCATTCTGCTGAGCCTGTCGGCGAGCCACTTGTCCTGGCCTGGCAGGTAGACTGCCCGGAGAATCCCCTGCCAGACTGCATAACAAACACAGATCTAGGGCTTCCTGGCAAAGGGTACGGGACCCCGTGCCCCCTGTTTGTTCACCTAGAACATGGCAACTTGGTTGTCCGTTTACACTAGAACGGACCTGTGGCCCAGGCACATCCTGAAAACCTTCAGGGCGAGACGGATTGCATGCAACTCTAACAGATTGATCTGTTGGGCACTCTCATTTTGGGACCAAACCCCCTGTGTGCGGTATCCCTGGCAATGGGCTCCCCAGCCCAGCAGGGAGGCATCCTTGGTGAGGACCCTTGAGTGGTGAGGGACCTGGAAAGGCATCCCCATCTCCAGGTGATGTGGCGAGAGCCACCAGGTCAGGGACTGTACCAGGAGCCTGGTCATTCTGATCCTGTTCTGGAGATGCCCCGTGGCCTGGGACCATAGGTCCCTGAGGCACCACTGCGCAGTTTGCCTGTGGAAGCGAGCATCCAGAGTAACATGAACCGTGGAGGCCATGTGCCCGAGGAGGCGCAACAGGTGCCTTGCTGGCACTGAGGAATGACGCTTTATGTCCTCGACTAGGAACATGACTCTGCTTGCCCTGTCTGCATGCAGGAAGGCCTTTGACTGAAGGGTATTGATCCTTGCCCCAATGAATTCCAGCTCTTGTGCCGGGCAAAGGTTGGACTTGGGGTAGTTGATAACAAATCCCAAGTGTTGCAGGATTTGAGTGTGCAAGTTATGGCCTGCTGCACCTCAGAGGCTGAAGTGCCCCAGATGAGCCAGTCGTCGAGATAGGGGAAGACAAAGATCCCTTGAAGCCTGAGAAAGGCGGCGACTACCGCCAGGCACTTTGTGAATACCCTGGGGGCCGAGGCAAGGCCAAATGGGAGCACTCTGAATTGGTAATGATTGCCCCCTACCACAAAGCATAGGTATTACCTGTGGCATGGGTGGATTAGGATGCGAGTGTAAGCATCCTTAAGTCCAAGGAGAACAACCAGTCTCCCTAGCGGAGGTAAGGCAGCAATATTCCAAGGGAGAGCATCTTGAAGTTTCCCTCACCAGGAATTTGTTGAGGTTGCGTTCTACCTGGAGTAGAACCCCTTTCCCTTGAGGTGGTAGGGCACCGGTTCCACCACCTGATCCTCGAGAAGACCCGCCAACTCCTTCAGAAGAAGGTCCCGGTGAAGGGAAGACCTGATAGGCTCTCCTGAAAAGTAATGTGGAGGCACCTGGACTAGAGGGAGGAGGTATCCCTCCATGACCACTTGTAAGGCCCAAGAATCAGTGGTGATGGCTTCCCACCTGTGGGAATACAAGGCGAGCCGACCTCCTGTGGGCTGCCCAGCTCCAGCTGGAAGAGGGGCCATGCTGCATGAGTCAAAAACCCCCACCAGGCTGGGCCAGAGCCAGAGCCTGTGGTTTGGAGGCCTTCTGCTTACGTGGGACATGCCCTTGTCCCTTGGCCTGCTGCTCGTGCTGGGGAGCCTGGTAAGGGGTATGTTTCAGTAAGCAGTGGAATTCCTTGGGTAAAAGGGCTTTTTACCCAAGCCCTTCTTACGAGAAGGGGCAGAGATCTTCTTAGAGAGCCGTGTCCTCATCATGAACTCTGTCTCCAGCTCTGCGGCCTTGTCGGTCATGTGTTTCCCGAAGAGGTTCTCTCTTTAGCATGGGACATCAACCAACTTGCCCTGAACCCATTGCTCGAGGTCGGACGACTGCAGCCAAGCTTGGCAGCATGCACCGATGCCAGCCATGGCTACCCGTGCCGCTGACTCGAACCCATCATAGACTGCCCGAGACATGAACTTGGAGCATTCACGGATAGCTTTGGACAGGCCTCTGTAGCACTGCAAAGGCTCCTCGGAGAGACCAGCTGAGAACCAGGCGATTTCCTTCGCCAGGTCTCTCAGGTACATGCCTATGTACAGCTGGTACACCTGGATTTGACAATTCAGCATCGCTCCTTGGAAACACTTCCTGCTGAGGCATCCAAGATGCGAGCCTCCCTACCAGGGGACACCGAGGAGTGTGTCTTCTGACTCTTCAGTCAATGCATGGCCAACTCCACAACCATGGAGTTGTGCGGCAGTTGTGATTTTTGGAAGCCAGGGCTCCGGCGGACTTGATACATCGAGTTGAGCTGCTTGCTGATTACTAGCATTGTCGCCAGTGTCTCCCAAATGCGAAGCATAAATCATTCCAGGATAGGAGGAAATGGGCACTGTGACAGCTTCTCGAGGGAGAGCCTCGTACCGGAGGATCTTGAGCTCATCGGCTCGAGGATCCTCCTTGGACTCCGTTGGGAACACCAAAGCTTTGGACATATCCCGCACAAAGTCCAGAAAACCCATATCCTCCAGCGGGGGACCTTCGTCGAGGTTCAGATACCGGGGAATCAGAGGGAACATCCTAGTCCTCGGTCTCCCAAGCGGAGGCCTCCTCGGAGGACTCGTGGAGCTCCTCGGGCATCGAGGCCCCGGTGCCATCCGCCCCGACTCCTGCAGGCTCAGCAGTGACGACCTCGGTCCCGACGAATGGGACGCCGAGTGCGACCTCGGCCAAGGATCGACTCGAGACCGGAAGGTCTCGAGGATCGGCTTGGCCTCCGGGGTCGACTTTGACATCGAGACCCCGGTGGTAGGGGCAGAGGAACCAGACATGCCGGACATCAGCGCCCGCTGCTGTTCCATGAAGGCAGTAAAACTGCGCTCTAAGGCCACCATCCTGGACACCAGTTCCCGAGGCTCCACAGCCTCCGACTCAGGCGCCGACATGCTCAGGACTGCAGCTGGTTCCCGCGGAGGGGAGTCCTCGACTAGCACAGTATGTACTTGCCTAGGCCAATCCACATCCGTGTCCCTTCGAGGAATCTTGGCTGGGCGCTCCTTCACCGACGCCCTGGGCAGGCGATCGGGGCTCCGCGACTGGCGCCGAGAGGTGCCAGGCAGTTCAGAACCATCCAGAGACACCACCTTCGAGGGTTTTTTCCTTCTCTTTTGTTCCCTCGAGGGAGACTCCCTCTCCGAGAACTCCGACGACACTCGGGTTTGGAGTGCTCCTCCCGAGTTGTTGAGGCCTTAGACAAGGTCCTGTCTCTCGGAGGCATGGGGGAGTCAGGAAAAATCTTATCATGATGCTGCTGGCGGCTCTGCTAGGCCTTCGAGGGCATCTTTTTACACAGACTACAGACCACCGGGCCGTGGTCTGGTCTGAGGCAACGAAGGCAGCAGTCGTGGGTATCGGTGAGGGACATAATTTTCCCACACTGAACGCATTTTTTGAACCTGCTGGTAGCCAGAGGGGGAAAAAGGACCCCAGCAAGGTCGAAGAACCTTTGGGCTGCCAGCATGGGAAAAATGGCGTGAAAAAACGCCCAAAGAAAGAAAAATCAAACTAGAGGAATCAACCCGATATTGAGATACCGAGGCCGAAGGTGGGAAGGGTACCGGTATCGAACCAGTGGAAGTCAAAAGACATGTAAAAATCAACTTTTACCAGGACACTGCAGACAACGTCTGATGGGCTCCTCAGAAAAAAGGAGACTGAGCAAGATGGCACCCTTGGGCGGGAAGTGGACCACGCATGCGTGGTAGCAATTCAAAGGCTTTCTTTGAAATCTGGGGATTTGCTCCACGCAGGCTCCGTCTGCGTCGACGTCACCCATATGTGAGGACTGACGTCCTGTTTTTTCCCGGAGAAACATCCTTTAAGGAACCTACAAGAACCTCTCTGAGCTCTTTCAGGATCCTTGGATTTATCCCACCCGGTCCCATGGCCTTGTCCACTTTTAGTTTTGCAAGCTGTTCAAACAAACCGTCTTCTGTGAATGGTGTAGTATTTATTCCATTCCTATTTGTATATTTGCCAATCGCAAGTGGTCCTTCTCCAGGATTTTCTTTAGTAAAAACAGAACAGAAATATTTGTTTAGCATTTTCACTTTTTCAATCTCACTTTCTACTAATGCGTTCGACACTTTTGAGTCTTGCAATTCCATCTCTGATCTTCCTCTTCTCTTGAATATACCTAAACATGTTTGTCACTATGCTTCAGATCTTTAGCCATCTTTTCTTCTGCCTTTGCTTTTGCTATCCTTATTTTTTCTCTTTTTGTCTTGTTTAGCTTTATCCTGTATTCTTTTCAGTGTTCCTCTGCTGGTGAACTTCTGAATTTTGTGAAAGATGTGTTCTTTGCCTTTATTTTTGCAGCCACTTCTTTGGAAAACCATATAGGTTTCCTTTTCCTCTTTTTTCTTACTTTCCTTGCATATGTATCTGTTGCCCCTTTTATTGTCTCCTTTAGTTTAGCCCACTGCAATTCCACTTCCCTTACCTCCTCCCACCCTGCCAACTCCTCCTTCAGGCACTTAGCCATTTTACTGAACTCAGCATTTTTGAAGTCTAGGACTGAGTTTGCTGTGATTGGACTCTGCCTTGGCTTTTATCTCAAACCACACCGTCTGATAATCGCTGCTGCTCACGTGGGGCACCCACCCGGATATTTGACATGCTATCTCCGTTGGTGAGCAGTAAATCCAGCATCGAACTTTACCTGGTCAGTTCCATCACCATTTGTCTAAGCAATGCATCTTGGAAGGCATCCACAATTTTTTTACTTCTTTTCAAATTTGCAGAAGGAATACTACAATCCATATTGGGTAGATTAAAGTCACCAAATATGATCACGTCCCCTTTCATGGCTGTCTTTGCAATATCAATAAACAAGCCTCTAACCATTGCTTCGGTTTGAGTTAAAGGCCTGTAGACAACGCACCAGTATGGATGATAGTGCCATCTCCTCTTTCCAAAACAATCCACAGTGCTTCTTTCCCATGTCCCCTGCATTTCAATAGCTTTAATAGCTTTGCTTTGACATATAGGGCTACTCTTCCTCCTTTTCTGCCTTCTCTATCCCTTCTAAATAAATTATAGCCAGCTATTGCTATATCCCAGTCATGTGACTCGTTAAGCTATGTTTCTGTAATGGCCACAATTTCCAAGTCCATTTCCAACATTAGGGCTTCCAGGACAGGAACTCTATTGGCTAGGCTTCGAGCATTTCTGCTCAATGTTTTCCAGTATTTGTTGACTTGCTTGCCTGCATTTTTCATGGATTTTGTTCTATACATCTCTTCGTACTTGCCATTAATGGGTTGCCTGTCCACATATTCACTTAGGATCCTTTTTACTGTGACAGAGATGTAGTCAATCAACACGGTATAACCTCTTATTGTTCCATCTATTTCCCCAGTTGCCTATATATCTAAATCCTTCTTGTTTGAACCAGGTTTGGAGCCATGTATTAAAGTTGATTATGCGATGCAACCCATTTCTGCCCCCATACCAAGAACAGGTAGAAATTCTGAGAATGCTATACTGTTAAAAAAGAGTTTGAGTTTCTCTCTCAGAATCTGGATGTCCCTCTGAACCATAGAAGCACTATTTCTAGCCAGGTCATTTGTACTCAAGTGGATAACAACATCAATTTTGGAGTGCTCACTCTCTGCACTAACAATGCCAACAATTTGGTTCATATTCCTGCTGGCTGACGAGCCTAGGAGGAATTTGACCATCTTCTCTCCTTTGGACTGGTTCCCAAGTTGATGCCTCTGATGATGGAATCTCCAAGTAGTAGAGGTTTCCCATTTTGTGATTTTTTTCTTCATATTTGGTGCATTATCAGTAGATTGCGCATTAACCTTCTCATTTAAGGGCACTTTAGTTTCCACTAATTGGGCACGCTCATTTTCCAAAGAAGAAAAAGCGTAGTTACTCACCTGTAACAGATTTTCTCCAGGAGCAGCAGGAATCAGTCCTCACATATGGGCGACGTCGGCACCAACGGAGCCCTCATGCGGAGCATTTCCCCAGCTTTCAAAGAAAGCCTTTGGGAATGCAGTGCGCATGCGCGGTCCCCTTCCCGCCCAAGGGTGCCATCTTGCTCAGTCTGATGACATAGCTAGAAGACAGCAAAAATCAAAATGAAGGAAAGGACTGCAACTCCAGGGGAGGAGGGAGAGTTGTGAAGACTGATTTCTGCTGCTCCTGGAGAACACCTGTTACAGGTGAGTAACTACGCTTTCTCCAGGACCAAGCAGGAAGTCAGTCCTCACATATGGAACTCCCCAGCTCTAGGCTACCGTGAACCCAGAGCTGAAGAAATAGTTCCCTCTCAAGAGCCTCAGCATCCGTGATAAGAATTTTCTCTGAGAACGCACCCTGTACGGTAGCCCAACACAAAGGGCCGGAGGGTAGGAGTTGCCTAAACCTCAAAGAGATTACGGAGTACTGCCTGGCCGAAAACACTGTCCCGCCGGGACTCTCTCTCCAGGCAGTAATGGGCTGCAAAAGTCTGGCTTGAAGACCAAGTTTCGGCCCGGCAGATGTCTGCCAACGGAACAGAGCGGAGATGAGCTACTGACGCGGCTTTCACCCTGACACGGTGGGCCGTGACCTGACCCTGCAAGGGGAGGTCAGCTGCCCTGTACGCCCAGGCGATGCAATCTGCTACCCAAGTGGACAACGTACGCTTGGAGACAAGTAACCCCATCCTATTAGGGTCAAATGAGACGAAGAGCTGAGTAGCCCTTCGATGCTCCCGCGTATGTTCTATGTAAAAGGGTAATGCAAGACTGTTTCAGCCCGGCTGGCATGTGGACTGGGAAAAAAGGTCAGAAGAACCACTTCCTAATTAAGTTGGAAAGAGGAGACCACTTTTGGAAGGAACCTGGGATGGGTCCGTAGGACCACCCTGTTCCTATAGAACCGCGTGTACGGTCTATCAGAAACCAGAGCTTGTAGTTCACTCACACATCTGGCCGAGGTAAGAGCCACCAGGAAGAGCGCTTTCCAAGAGAGGAAGCGCAAATGGCAAATAGCCATCAGCTCAAACGGTGGGCGAGTAAGTTGCTGCAAGACCATGTTCAAATCCCACTCAGTCGCCGGTGGACGAACCGGAGGCTTGAGTAGAAGCAGACCTCTGAGAAATCTGGACACCAAGGGGTGAACCAACAGAGACTGTCCGTCCACTGGTGAGTGGTGCGCTGACAAAGCACTGAAGTGGACCCGAACAGAGTTAGAATTAAGGCCTAGGTCTGAAAGGTGAAATAGATACTGCAGTACTACTGGCACAAGGCAAGAGAAAGGATCTTCATTGCGCTGAGCACACCATACCGTAAACCTACGCCACCTGAGGGCATAGGAATTTCTGGTGGACTGCCTCCTAGAGGCCAAGACCACCTCCTCAACCTCCTTAGGTAGAAGTAAGGGAGCTAGCACACTATCCTCTCAGCAGCCAGGCCATCAGATTGAGGGACCTGAGATTGGGGTGCAGAAGGGAACCCTGCTCTTGAGGCAGGAGATCGTGTTGCAGCCCCAAAGGGAATGGAGCTTCCACCGCCAACTGCAGAAGAAGTGGGAACCACGGCTGCCTCGGCCATCTGGGGGCTACCAGAATCACCGAAGCCTTGTCACGGAGGATCCTGAACAGAGTTCGGGTCACCAGGGGCATGGGAGGAAATGCATACAGGAGGCCCATAGACCAAGAGATTAGAAAAGCATCTGCTGCCTTCCTCAGGGGATGCGGCTGTCTGCAGCAAAACCTGGGCAGCTGACGGTTTAATGGACTTGCAAAGAGATCGATGGCTGGAAGTCCCCAGAGGAGGAAGATCTGCTGGACCACCAATGGATTCAACTGCCATTCGTGGGGCTGGAGAATCCTGCTTAGCTTGTCTGCTAGGAAGTTTTCCTGACCAGGTAGATAAACTGCTTTGAGAAACATGCCTTGTCTGACCGCAAAGGAGCAAGGATCCAGTGCCTCCTGACATAGGAGCCTGGACCCTGTGCCTCCTTGTTTGTTCACGTAGAACATTGCTACCTGATTGTCCGTCTGAACTAGGACAGACTGTTGAGAGAGAGCATGGCAGAAGGTTTGCAGAGCTAAGCCGATTGCTCACTGCTCCAAAAGATTGATATGCTGTGCGGCCTTCCAAGGGGACAACAGGCCTTGAGTGCACGTGCCCTGGCAATGTGCACCCCAGCCCGTTAAGAACGCATCTGTCGTCAGCACCCTTGTGTGTGCTGGAACCTGAAAAAGTACACCCCTGAGAAGGTTTGGCAGATGTAGCCACCACTATGAGGAGTTCAGAAGTCATCTGGACACCATTACTCTGTCTCGGAGGTCACCGGTGGCTTGTGTCCACTGATCTCTGAGGCACCATTGAGCAGCCCGCATGTGCGGATGGGCATTCGGGGTCACATGTACCGTGGATGCCATGTGGCTCCGCATCCAACACAAGAAAACTGAGGTTCTCTGTTACGAGAGACCCTAACTTCATTCCACCATCACATATAAGTGTGAAAGGAGCTGATCTAGCCACCAAAGAAACAATAAGATACCTTGGAGTCACGCTGGACCACCGTCTCAATTTGAAAACACATGTAAACAATATTACAAAAGCTGTGTACTTCAAAATACGCACACTCAGGCATCTACGCTCATTACTGGACCCAGACGATTTTAGAACCATCTTCCAAGCACTCATCTTACCGCATTTCGATTTCGCCAACTCAATTCTACAAGGTCTCCCACAATCCACCCTAAGTTCTCTTCAACTTGCCATGAATACTGCTGCAAGGATTCTACAAGGAGCGTCCAGGAGCGATCATGTGACACCAATCCTCAAACAGCTTCACTGGCTCCCGATACAAGGCAGGCTCGTATTCAAAACCCTAATCCTCACATACAAGGCCATCCATGGTTTATCCGCAAACTCACTAATTGATCTCACACAAACATTACCACCAACTAGATCCAGAAGACAAATAGCGATAAACACCCTAATAATGCCGAAGGCCATAACAACTTGTAGCCGATCAACAGCGAACAGAGCCTTCATGTTCTGCGCCCCAAAACACTGGAACTCCCTACCACCCGAAATTCGTGCCATAACTGACATAGTCCAATTCAGAAAGGCCCTCAAGCATAACCTATTCATCAAATACTACCCTACATAAAGTGCAAAATATTCACTACAAACTTAACCACATTGCCTCCCAAGCACCATTGTCAATTTCACGTAAATACCTCTCTCATGTGATCAAATTAACAGATCAACATTCTATGTATATAGTTTTACCCCCATATTATCCAAGTTTATCGTATCCAAGTTTATTTTCCTGTTTTATGTAAAACCGAGCAGCCTGTTGTTCTGGTCTTTGGTTCTCTGTAAACCGCGCTGATTGTAAATAGCGCGGTACATAAAAAATTGAAATAAATAAATAAATAAATAGTGCCTGGCAGAAACATGAGAATTGCTTTGGAACTGGTTGGCCAAGTCCTTAAGTCTGTGGGCCCTGTCCTCAGGCAAGTAAGCTCTTGCCTGAAGAGTGTCCAACCTGGCCCTTATAAACTCTAGGTTCTGAGAGGGGAGCAAAGTGGACTTTGCCTAGTTTATGACAAAGCCCAGATGCTGAAGAAGAGAGACAGTGTGAAGAGTGGCCTGTCGGGCCTCCTGGAGTGAATGGCCCCTGATTAGCCAGTCGTCCAGGTACGGGAAGACAAAAATCCCCTGATTTCTGAGAAAAACTGCCACCACCGCCAGGCATTTGGTGAATACCCTGGGGGCAGAGGTCAGGAAGCAAAGGAAGCACTCTGTACTGAAAGTGGTTTCCTCCCACCACAAATCTGAGATATTGTCTGTGGTATGGATGGATGAGGATGTGAGTATAAGCATCCTTTAGGTCTAAGGAGCATAGCCAGTCTCCCTGCTGGAGGTAGGGCAGCAATATCCCAAGGGTAAGCATCTTGAACTTTTCCCTCTCCAGAAACTTGTTCAGATTTCGCAAGTCTAGGATAGGTCTGAGGCCTCCTGTTCTCTTTGGTACTAGGAAGTACCTGGAGTAGAAGCCTTGCCCTTCCAGGTGGTGTGGCACCGGTTCCACCGCCTGTTTCTTTAAAAGACTTGCCAACTCCTGAAGGAGGAGGTCCCTGTGTAGAGGGAGTCTTGGAGGCTCCCCTGGATAGTAGGAGGGGGGTAGCTGGTGGAAATGGAGCATATAGCCCTTCTGGACTATGCTCAGTACCCAGGTATCCCCTGTGATGGCTGGCCACCTGTAGGCGTACAGGGTCAGCCGACCTCCTGGTCTGAGTGGAGCTACCGGCGGAGGAGAGGCTATGCTGTGGGAGTCAAAAACCCCCTCCCTGCTGTGCAGGAGCCGGAGCTGGCGGCTTGGGGGTTTTCTGCCTACAGGGCCCATGCCCCTGCCCCTTGGCCTGCTGGCCCTGTTGGGGAGCTGGAGAGGCCTGATACTGAGGGTAGGTTTTGTAGGCAGCACCCTTCCTCAGGAAAAAGGGCTTCTTTCCCAAACCCTTCTTTTTGTGAGAAGGGGCAGAAGTCTTTCTGGACAGTCTTGTCCTGGTGAGAGTCTCAGTCTTGATTTCTGCAGCCTTCTCAATCATGGACTTGCCGAACAGGTTGTCATCTCGGCATGAGACATCGACCAACTTGTCCTGTACCCATGACTCCAGGTCCGACGACTGTAGTCAGGCCTGACTGCGTGCACCAATGCCGGCCGCGGCTACCCAGGCCAAAGCCTCGAAGATGTCATAGGCTGCTCGAGTTATAAATTTCGAGCACTCCCGGATCCCTGAAGACAAGGCTTTGAATCTCTGCAAGGGTTCCTCGGAGAGGCCAGCAGAGAACCCGGCAATCTCCTTTGCCAGGTCTCGTAAGTAAATACCGATGTACAGCTGGTAAGTCTGGACATGGCAAGACAGCATAGCGCCCTGGAAGCACTTTCTACCAAGGGCATCCAGGTTCTGGGCCTCCCAGCTGGGAGGCACCAAGGAGTGCATCTTTGACTTTTCAGCCTGTGGATGGCTGATTCCACAATTATGGAGTTGTGCGGTAGCCACTGTTCCCTCTAAGCTGTGCGCATGTGCGCGCGCACACACCTTGCCGAGCGAGCGCACATACTTTATAACAGAGCGCACCAAAATTATGGTTCTGATTCTGATAGAAAACAACACAGACATCTTAAAATTTTAAAAGTTGTTGTGTATTTACAGTTTTCACAAGTTCTACAATATTATCTAGTGCAATCAATGTTGTGTACATACTGTATTCTGACGTGTAGTCAAATTTTAAAGTATAGAACTCCGAGTGTCGTTATATGATGCACAAAAATTTAACCTTCCTTCAAAAGCTGCACAGCTGATATTTTATGTGCACACAGCCTACAGAAAATTAGAGGGAACATTGGCGGTAGCTGCATCTTTTGGAACCCAGGGCACTTATGGACTCGATAAATGGAATCGACCCGCTTGCTGAGAACCGGCGCCGAGGCACCACATACGGAAGAGCAGCATCGGAGGAACCGGAACAGTAAAGGCTTCCTTTGGAGGAAAATCATACTGGAAGGCATCGAGCTCTTCGGCTCCTCCTCGGCATCCACAGGGAATGCCAAAGCCTTTGCCATGTCCCTGACGAAACTGGGTATCTTCCGGGGGGGACCTTCTCCGAGGCTCAGACTCCGGGGTTTCCGACGGGACGCACTGGGTCCGGAAGGTGTCAGGAGACTCCTCGTCCTCCGTCTCCCACGCCGACTCCTCCGAGGAGTCGACGAGTGGCTCTGGCCGTGTGGGCCTTGATGCCACCCGCCCTGACGCCGAGGTCACCGACGTCGACGACCTCGGCCCCGCACGGGAGGTTGAGGGAGACCTTGGCCAAGGATCGATTCGAGACTTAATGGACTCGAGGATCAGCTCGGCCGCCGGGGTCGACTTAGACATCGAGGTCCCAGTGGTCGGAGAAGATGCACCAGTCAGACCGGCGATCAGTACCCGCTTCTGCTCCATGAAGGCAGCCAGGCTGCTCACCAGGGCCGTCAACCTGAGACCAAGCTCAGGAGATTCCGCAACCCCCGACTCGGGCCCTGACAGCATCGGGCCCGACGTCGGTTCTCCCGGAGGAGAGTCAACAAGGATAACAGAAGTTACCTAATTAGGGGACTCCGGCTCCAGGCGAGGTAGTTTGGTCGGCTGCTCCGACTCCGAGAGCCCGGGACGGCGGTCAGGGCTGCGCAACCTGGCCCTCGAGGATCCAGGTGCCTCTACTGACGCCGCCCTCACGAGCTTCTTCTTCCTTCTGTGCTCCCGGGTGGGAGACCCCCTCTCAGAGGACCCATGACGGCGCTCGGGGTCAGACTCCCGAGATGTAGAGGCCTCTGACGAAGTCCGGGCCCAGCCGGGCGCGGACTCCAAAAAAAGTCTTTCACGTTGATGCTGACGGCTCCGAAGCGCCTTCGACGGCATCTTGCCGCACGGGCCATAGACCAGCAGGTCATGGTCGGGCCCGAGGCATCGAAGGCAGCAGTCGTGTGTGTCGGTGAGAGACATAAGTTTCTTACACCGATCACATTTTTTGAACCCGCTGGCAGCCATCAGGGGAAAAAGGGCACCTGCAAGGTCAAAAGATAGGGCTGCCAGTGAAAATAACAGAAAAAGCATGAACGCTTATCACAAAGGACAAAAAACAAAAAAGAAGTTCCAGACTCGATACCGGTGTACCGAGCCGAGGCGGGATGGGGAACCGGCATCAAACCGGATAAAGAGATGCGAAAAATCGCAGAAAAAAAATCAACTTTTCCCGGGTGACAGGAACTACATCTGTTGGGCTCCGCGGAAAAAGACCGAGCAAGATTGCACCCTTGTGTGGGAAGGGGACCGCGCATGTGCACTGCATTCCCAAAGGGTTTTTTTGTAAGCTGGGGAAATGCTCCGCATGAGGGCTCCGTTGGCGCCCACGTCGCCCATATGTGAGGACTGACTTCCTTTTTGGTCCTGGAGAAGGCATTATGCAGGGATATCTCTTAATGGAGAGGGTGTCTCCATGTTACTGGTCACAACCTACTCGAGTCCATTGTGATCCATTTGTTCCTGGGCCGTTTGATTCTTTGTAGAAGCGGTAGTGAATTTTTTGCAATTTATTTATTTATTTATTTATTTAGTGTACACTTATATCCCGCTGCTTCCAGCGATCAGCAGCGGTATTCTATACATAATGGAGCGGCTGTACAGGCCGGAATTTGAACATACATTGATTTCAGGGGGGATGGAGGGCACAACAAACAATTACAATTTTTTTTTACATTAATTGTATAAGAGGAGACTTTACATATCTACATTGGATCGTACACTAGAGGTGATGTGTTTAATTGCAGCTAATTCTTCCCTTAATAAAATCAATTCTTTATGCACAGCAGATAACTTGAGACATATAGGGCAAGCGTTTAGGCTCCAAATCATTCTTCTTAGAATGAAGACACCACAGCTATTGCATTGAATACACAACATGCTAATTAAGACAGTTATAAAGCAGTTCTAGAACAAAGAGAAAAGGTGGGTGTTACACCAAATTGGAAGACAGTTGTCAATCTATATGACAGCTATATAGGGAATGCAACCCCGGGGTGGGTAGGTTGGAGTTTAAGTGTCCCTAGCCAGTAGGCCTTATATGAACTGAGGGCACTCTCAGACTTCTGATTTAAAAAGGCTATGCAAGGAATGTAGGCAAGCTAAATTTCCTAAACTTATAACCAAAGTTTAGGCTGTTTGCCACTAAACTGTAGATCAAGGTGGCTGTGAACAGACAGAAATGTGATAGAGACAAAGATAGGAAGAGCAAGGTTTGGCTTGTTTGTTTGAGGGATTTGTTTTGTTCTTTTGTGTCCGTCCTCCTCCCTTGGTGCAGTTACCTTAACACACCCACAATGCGTAAGTAGTATTATAACAAAATAAAGCAGGTAATAAATAGGCAAGGGAGATTTATATCAAAAACCAGCTAAATTGTAAAGTTAGAAAGCTTAGCTTTATAGAGTCTATTGAAGCTGTGATGGCAATTACTGGATCAGACTGCTTGCTCAGGCAGCAGAGGTTGATTGAATTAACCACACCCTGTGAGACAGGCTTGTAACAGAACAATGGAAACTTTAAAAGTTCAAAATAAAATTTTACTTCTATGTATCAGCCTACTATTGAGGCAGCCATGAGGTATAGCTGTAGGTAGCCCTTCCCCCAAGCCATGCGGCAAGCCATGAGGCTCTGATCAGCCTGACCCTTCCCCCGCAAGCCATGAGGTAATCAGCCTGCTAAGAAAAAGGCATTGAGATTTCAGTAGGCACCCTTCCCCCACTCCAGGTCTGAGCACAGTATCCCCTAGCCCAGAAACCAACAGACCAGAGCATACCGGTTTGGACAGGTCACCCAGGTACCTCCCCAGGGGCTGCTGATTGGTGGGCAGGAAATACCTGTGGCAAATGGGATTGTAGAATGAGTTTAAAACTGTACTGTATATAAGGCATTGTAGGCCGTCCCTCGGGGCTCAGACCTTTTGTGGAGGGTACCGGCTCTCTGTCTGATCCTGTGTGCACATTAAAGATCCTGTTTGCATTCCAGCCTGTCTGAGAGTTTTCCTTCTGTGGGTGAGTGATTGAATAAGAGCTTTTCACAGCGTTTGCTATTACACTATGCTAAGGGCCATGGAACTTTAAAATGTACACCTTTACTGCAAAATTAAGTAGGAAATCAGGTCTTTACAAATCTAAAGGCAAATGTTTACTTCAATTCCAAGTAGATAAATATCAAGAATTCAGTGTCCTTGGCGAGTAGATTTTATATGAACTGAGGGCATACTCAGATTTTGGATTTAAAAAGGCTATACAAGGAATGTAGGCAAGCTAAATTTCCCTAAACTTATAACCAAAATTTAGGTTGTTTGCCATTAAATTGTAGATCAAGATGGCTGTCAACAGACAGAAATGTGATAGAGACAGCAAGGTTCGTTTGGGTTTTTTTTGGCTCTTTTGTGTTTGTCCTCCTACCTTGGTAGTTACCCTACCTCATCACAGTGCTTAAGTAGTATTATCAGAGAATAAAACAGGCAATAAATATGAAAGGAAAATTTATATCAAAAAACAGCCAAATAGTAAAGTTAGAAAGCTTAGCTTTGTAGAGTCACTTGAAGTTACAAACAGCCCATGCTAAGTCCAGCTTTGTAAACATGCCTCTAAGTGTGATGTTTTCTATAGCTCGTTACCATGTTTAGGGTTAAGGCTAAATATGTAGCCCAAAGAGTTAATAAAAATACTCAACAGATTAAATGCTATAAAAACAAGAGTGACGACAGAAAATCTCTTTGAAATATTCCTCACTGGATCTTGACCAGGACCTCCAGGGTAGTATTCTTAGAAATGCTCTCGGTTCCTTGTGCAGAACCCAACAGGCATGCAGAAGCTCCAGAGTCTCAATACATGGATGAGACGATGGTGCAGGGGAGAGGGCTTTATATTTGTCACAAATTTGACAACATTCTGGGGAAGCAGCGGCATTGGGGCATTCAGTGCTGCTGAATATCCTGACTGCCGCGTCTGCTAGCCACGTTAAATCCTTTGAATATCGGACCCCAAGTTAATTTATCAAATGGAGCTTTCACAGTGCTATCTGACACATTGTTCCCATATAGGCAGTCTTGGATTTAGGTATAAGCAATATAGGCAACTCTCTTCACTGTCAACTTCAAATAGATGTCAGAGCATTGCTGTTGCTGACAAGTTTCAATCCGAAACAGCGTCAGAGCAGCAGCAGCAGTAAGGTGAAATTAGACTTACCTGCTAATTGTTGTTCCTTTAGGAACTCCAGTCTAGTCCCGGACCTTAGAAGTTGTGTACGTCCTCCCGCAGCTTGGAGACGGAGCATGTCACACTTTTGATGACATCCCCATAAGTACTCCTGGGTCCGCCTCCTTGATCCAGTTTCCTATTGACAAAGCAGACTCACCATAGAAATAATCAAGTAAATATTGACACTCATTCTAAACAAACCATAACAACAATTTAACTCATAAACACTGCAAACCAGAGAAATTAATGAACGGATCTCTCCAAACGCCCGCTCACAAAGATGAAAGTACTGCATCCCCCATTCTCCACACCCCTACCTGAAACACCGAACCCCCGAGAAGCTCTCGTGGCCCCCTTAAGCTCTTTTGCTTTGTATCAGGGTGCTCTACAGCAGGCCATTCCAGGGAGGGATGCGGGACTAGACTGGAGTTCCTCAAGGAACAACAATTAGCAGGTAAGTCTAATTTCACCTTCCTTATCGTACCTCCAGTCTAGTCCCGGACCTTAGGAGATGTATCAGAGCAGTAAATCCTTTAACAGGAGGGGCCTGCTAGACCAGCCTTAAGCACCGCTGATCCGAACTTAGAATCCCCTTGCGCCTGAACATCAATCCTGTAATGCTTAACAAAGGTATGCAATGACGACCAAGTCACTGCTCTGCAGATTTCCGTCGGTGGCACCATACTAAACTCCGCCCAAGATGCAACCTGTGCCCTAGTCTAATGCGCTTTTAATACACGTGGTACCAGCTTTCCCTTCAACAGGTAGGCCGAAGCAATAGCTTCCTTAATCCACCTGGCAATAGACGCCTTAGACGCCAGCTCTCCTTGCTTCTGCCCCCCAAACAACACGAACAACCTGTCGGTCTTCCGAAATGATTCCGTTCTCTACAAATAAGCTTTTAACGCTCTGCTCACATCCATCTTATGCAGTCAATCGTCTCCTACGTTACCACCTGCCTTCTCAAAGATCGGCAACGACACCTCCTGATTCACGTGAAATGCCGACACTACCTTAGGCAAGAACGAGGGAATAGTCCGCAGGACTACCTTCTTGACGCCAAAAAAGCAAAAAAGGCTCTCTACACGACAATGCTTGCAATTCGGAAATCCTCCTAGCAGACGATATGGCCACCAAAAATGCCACTTTAAGCGTTAGATCCTTGATTGTCGCCTTAGATAAGGTCTCAAACGGCTCCCACGCTAGCGCCTCCAGCACTACATTCAGATCCCAGACCGGGAATGCCCCCCTGCGTGGAGGCCTCAACAGAGCTGCTGCTCTCAAAAATCTCCTTACATCTGGATGCGTTCCCAACGACATCCCTTGCACCTTTCCTCTAAAGCACGATACTGCTGCCAGCTGCACTCTCAGCGATGCCGCCACCAGCCCTTTCTCAAATCCATCCTGTAAAAACGACAACACCTGAGACACCGAAGCCACCAAACCTTACCTCCCCTATCTTCACACCATGCCTCAAAAATTCGCCAAACTCGGATATACGCCAATGAAATAGATCTCTTCCTAGACTTTAACAGCGTGGCAATCACCGCCGCCGAGTAGTCTTTAGCTCTTAACTTTTCCCTCTCAAGAACCAAGCCGTAAGCCAGAACGGATCCACCTGAGGCATAACTAAGGGCCCCTGCTCAGCAGGTCGTTCCTTAGCGGCAGCTTCCATGGGGGCTCTACTAGAAGGCGCATTAAGTCGGCGTACCATGGCCTCCTTGGCCAATCTGGCGCCACCAAGATCACCAGACCCTTGTGGTGCTCTACGCGCTGCAGAAGCGCCCTATTAGGACCCAAGGTGGGAACACGTACAGGAGTACTTCCTCTGGTCACTTTTGAATCAGGGCATCCAACCCCTCTGACATTTGCTCTCTTCTTCTGCTGAAAAACCTGTCCACTTTTACCGACTTCCACGTCACCATGAGATCTATTACCAGCCGACCCCTTCGGTGCACCAGCAAATGGAACACTTCCGGATGGAGGGTCCATTCTCCCGGATCCACCTTGACTCGACTCAAGAAATCGGCCATCACATTGTCCACTCCCGCAACATGCGCCACCGATAACGCTTCCAGATTCGATTCTGCCCAGCTGAGCAGCTCGTCCGCTTCCTCTTCGAGAGTCATGCTGCCCGTGCCACCTTGATGGTTGATGTAAGCTACCGCTGTAGCGTTGTCCAACAATATCCGTATTGCACTTCCCCTTAGCCTCCGCTGAAGGGCTTTCAGCGCCAGCGTGACTGCTCTCAACTCCAACCGGTTGATCAATCAATTCCTTTCCTGCGCCATCCACTGACCCTGACCGTACTGGCCTTCGAAGTGCACGCCCCAGCCATACATGCTTGCATTGGTCGTCAGCACCCTCCAATCTGGCGCCTCTAGGGGCATCCCCTTTTCCAGAGTCCCTGGGCTCAGCCACCACTGCAGAGACCTTCTCGCCTCTGGCGGACAAACCATCCTTTTTGACAACTGATCGGACTGATGCGACCATCTCCTGAGCAGAGATCTCTGCAACGGTCTCATGTGGGCTCTGGCCCACGGAACCACCTTCAGCGTTGCTGCCATCATCCCCAATATCTGCAAATACTGCCATGCTGAGGGAGCCCTTCTTTCCAGGAAGGCCCAAACCAACCTCCTTAACTTGCTGATTCTGGCCTTTGGCAGGTAAACTCTGCCTTTGCTCGTGTCGAATTGGGCTCCCAGATACTCCAACTCCTGCGCTGACTGTAACTTGCTCTTTGCTATATTTACTACCCATCCTAGGGACTGCAGAAACTGCACCACCCGTCTGGTAGCCACCACGCTCTCTTCTTTTGACTTCGCCCTGATCAGCCAGTCGTCCAGGTAAGGGTGAACCAATAGTTCTTCCTTTCGCAAAGCCGCCGCAACCACTACCATTATCTTGGTGAACGTCCTTGGCACCATTGATAATCCAAACGGCATTGCTTGGAACTGAAAATGCCCCATGGGCACTGCAAACCGCAGAAACCTTTGATGTTCTACTCTGATAGGGATGTGTAAATACGCCTCCGAAAGATCTAGAGCCATGAGATACTCTCCCTGTCGAACCGCCGCGATCACCGACCGTAGTATTTCCATGCGAAAGTGCACACCTTGAGACACCTGTTTACTCTTTTGAGATCTAGGATGGGCCTCAAGGTCCCTTCCTTTTTGGGTACCACAAAATAAATGGAGTACCGACCGCAGCCGTATTTGGTCCTGTGGCACCGGCACTACCGCCTTCAGCGCTGGCAATCTTGCCAAAGTTTCCTGCACATCCAGCACTCTTGCTCGTGCTAGGCAGGGCGACTGTACAAACGCATCTCTCACCAGCCGTTGAAACTCGAGTGCATAGCCCCTCTGCACGATTTCCAACACCCACTGATCTGAGGTAATTTGGGCCCAGGCTGGAAAAAACTCCTTCAACCGACCTCTCCCACAGGTATGATCCCAGCCTGAGCCCCCTCACTTCATTGCTGTTTCTTAATGTTCGGGGAGGAGGAGGCTCCAAAACCTCTACCTGCTCCCCTGAACCCTCGAAACCAAGAGGCTCTATACTGAAACCGTCCCCTCTGAGGCTGACCAAATCTGGACTGACGAAAAAGTCAAAACTCACGCTGCTGACTCCTGGAGGGCGCCACCGGCCGCCCCTGCTTCGGCTTATCCTCGGGCAATCTGCCCCCCTTGGACTCCCCTAAATCCTTAACTAACTTCTCCAGATCTTCCCCAAAGAGAAGTTTACCTCAAAAGGGGAGCTTCCCTAGCCTTGCTTTAGAGGCCGCATCTGCCGACCAATTCCATAGCCACAAGGACCTCCTTGCCGCCACCACCGACGTCATACTCTTCGCCAAACCACGCATAAGATCATACTAACTATCCGCTAAGTACGCGGCCCCTAATTCCAACCTCACCGCCTCTTCTACTGCGTCCTCTACCTGCAATCCCTTAAGCCTTTGTGACCATCTCAGGCATGCCCTCGCCACCCAAGCCCCACAAATCGAACCTTGAATGGAGAGCGCATTCACCTCAAACACTTGATGCAGAAGCATGTCCAAGCGCCTATCCTGCGCATCTTTAAGCGCTGCACTCCCCTCTACCAGAATAGTAGTCTTTTTAGTCACAGAGGAAACGGCAGTGTCCACCTTAGGGGCCTTAAATAGCTCCTTCTCTGGCTCTTGCACCGGGTACAGCCTGGTCAACACTCTGGTCCCCCTGAGACTGGCCTCCGGTGTATTCCACTATTCCTGAATCATTTTCTTAAACACTCTATGAATCAGAAATGCCTGCTGAGACTTCCTAACCGTTTGCAATAATGGATCCTCTAATGAAGCATCCGCCCCCTGTTCCGCGGCCGGCATATTCAATGCCTTCATTGTCTCTGCGATCAACGCGGAAAGCTCCTCCCTCCAGAACACTCGGACAACCCTCGCCTGGTCCTCCGGTTCTGTCAATTCTCCTTCCTCTAATTCTGGGTCTATGTCCGAATCATCTAAGACCCTTAACTGCTCCTCTAACGCTAAGTCGACGTCTGTACGGTCCGCCACCATCCTTGCCTTCGTACCGGGTACGCCACCCGTCCCACCTTCTAGTGGCGCTCCCTGCCTCTTGGACCTGGACGCATTCTCTTCTCTAGTCCCTGCTCCACTGGCGCTAGCTCCCCCCAGAGCCTGCTGAAGCATCAGCATAAACTGCTGTGAAAAAATTGCCCCCAAACCCCCTTGTAGCGAGGCTTGGACCAAAGGCACATATGGCGCTGACGAGGGACCTGCCACCGACTCCTGCACCTCTGCCACGACGTCTAGAGGCTCCCCTGCCTTCAACGCCTCCGGGAACATCTCCGTCCCTTGTTGTTCTGCCATAGCAGACAGTGCCGCCTCATGGGCACAACCTTTGCAGACTCCCGCCTCCGAAATGGACCCTCTCCGGATCCCACAGAGGAGACAGCGAGGCCTTGCAGGCATAAATAGCCCTTCTCTGACACCTGTTTCTCTCTCAGTTCCTATTATTGGCTTTTCTTTTTTTTTTTTTTTCCCAATAACTCCTCAATTCCTCCAACTTATACCTACCAATATCTAGCTAGCGACCTTATGCCTCTCGATGTCCCCCGCTGTCCGAACCTACCGAGGCCCTGAAGGTCAATGACTGCCAGCACACACAGCTCCCGCTCAAACACCACGAGGCCTCTAAAATGGCCGCCGCCTCTTCTCACACCTCCCGAGGCAGAGCATGGCCCTAGGCACCAGCGCCCTTACCTCGCCAGAGCCTGTCACTTCACCCTCAGGTGTCTCTGTCTCTGCTCCGCTCCGCGTTTTCTGGCTACCCGGCTATCACCGGACCGCCGAACACTGCTTCTCCGCCTGCTCTCCAGCCCGAACGGCGGCTCTCGACGGCTCCTCACCCACTATGGGGGATCGGATCCGGAGACCCCTACCGCAACTCCCACACACTTCTCTGATGTGTCACCACCTTTCAGAGATGGGGGAGAAGGGGGGGCAGTCTTTCCACACATCTCACGCTTGCCTGAAATCTGCAGCAAAAATCACCAATTTAAAGAGCCCGCAGCTCCTGTTTTTTTTTTTTTTTTAAACTAAATTTCTCTCAGCACAACTCAATTCCCTAACACTACTCAATGATTCCTTTGGTGAGTCCCGAGCCTTAGGGCTCACATCCTTCCGCTGCTTGGAGACTGAAAAACTGGATCAAGGAGGTGGTCCCAGGAGTACTTATGGGGGTGTCATCAAAAGTGTGACATGCTCAGTCTCCAAGCTATGTGAGGATGTACACAACTTCTAAGGTCCGGGACTAGACTGGAGGTACGATAAGGAACAAATACATTTTAAAGTTTCAACATGGTTGAGGCAGGCAAGCCCTCTGCATAGGCCATATAGTGCCTGTCCCCTTCTCCCACTTGTGTAAGAGGAAGGGGCAGAGCACCATAGGGCTTGTATGGCCCGGCGCATTCTCAATCTTTAAAATCTATTTGCTGCTGCTGCTGCTCCAGGACCAAGTGCATGTGAGAATGTTACACCCCCCCCCCCCTCAGTAAGCAGAGAGCAGGAGGCAGGCTTAGGGGGTAGGGGGAGCAGAGTGCTCCCCTCCCAGCTCATTGCCTATGGATTCTCAGAAAATAAATCCAGCCTTGCATATGGGATTCTAAAAGCCCAATTTTGCACAGGTCTTCTAGGTAGGAAAAGGAACGTCCAAGTCTGGATGTTCACAATTTGCAAAGTATTTTACTATGTTGGTGACTAGAGTGAAAACAGCCATTTAAAAAAGAATCATGTTCAAAACAGAGCATCACATAGGGCTTTAAGGGGGTCAATTCCTGATCTGAACTTCTGAAAATGTCCATTCACATGTCCAAATTGCATCCATGCCCCAACTTATTTTTAAAACTTTACACATGTCCAGCGTCATCACATCCATGTCACACGGGGGATGTAGTGGAGGCATGTCTGGGGCAGCAAAAAGAAGAACCACATACATCTCTGATTCATAACAGTGGAACACATTTAAACCTGCCAGCAAATACATCCATATGTAGACTTCCTCCTCAGCACAAACAGGCCTTCTAGAAGTGCTCATTTTGGCCAGCTGTCAACAGTAGGGATAACTGGGGCATTCCTTTTTATCACCACGATAATTTTTTCCCTCTCATGGTACGTGAATATCAGGGCCTCTTTCTATACTGCCGCTACACTGCACATCTCCATTTACAAACTGGCAAGCTCAGATGTTAATGTGGTGGTGTATCTACAGTACATGCACATCCGGCAATGCTGGCGCAGACACATCTAGAGTTGCCAGTCCTGCCAATGTCCATTATTTTACACATGCCCTTTTCTGAAATCACCCATTTCCCTGCATGTGTCTAGGGCTTTATTCTGCATGTCCCCATTTCCTTGTATGTTGATGGAGACTTTTTTCTTTTGGGGCAGAGACATACAGATTTTAGAACACATTTGCATGTGTCCACCTTCTCTGTTGCCCCACTCATGAAATTTCAGACGTTTCAACTTGTACATCCCAGGGAGGCACCTAAACTACCTTTTTAAAATGTGTCCTCACGCGTGTAAGCAGCAGTATTTACTATTTTCTCTTACAGCAGGCAAGTGGCTGATTTTGCAACCTAGGTTTAAGTGTCAGATTTGAAAAAACTGAACACCTGGGGGGGAATAAGAAGCTGAGTTTCAAAACTCTAATTTTGGCTTTTTGAGGCGATTTTAAATAGTTGATAGGTAACCACAATTACCCACTCAATCACTCTTCCAAATCCTAACTCCAAATAACAGTTAACTGACAACCAAATGTGATTTGGAGCAGGTGTAAATGCCATTGGGCAAATATTTTAAGTTACCATGTCAAAAGAAGAAATACATGCATACTTTCAGGTTCACCCAAAACACAATCGGAACATGCTCCCTTCAAAACTGTATGTGCTGCAGATATACACATGTAAGAAGTGGTTTTTCTAAATTTGCTACTTAGACGCATAGGGCTATTGACATGTAAAATCCCGACTTTAGGGGGAGAATTCCATAAAGAGAGTGCCAAGGTACGCACCACCCATGCATGTAAGTCATGGTATTCTAGTAACTTACACACTTGGATGGGCGCATACACTGGCTGATCACTATTCTGTAAGTACATGTGAATGTGCAATTGCATGTACCTGCGGGATGAGCACTAGGGCGGAGAGGAGGTGGAGTGTGGGGATACATGCGTAGGTTATAGAAAACTATAACCTAAGCGTGTGCCTTCCAAAATCTAGGCACCAGCATATACACTTGCCATGGTGCAGGGGTAAATGTTCATGCCTAGTGTGCACATGTTGGGGTCCACTTACGCCCTATTCTGTAATATAAAGCATTTGTGTGATTTACTTTACAGAATCAGCGTGTTGGGCACGAGAATATAGGCATGCACTTCAAACACACCATTATAGATCCACCCCCTAGATGTGTGAATACTATGTAACCCTTCTAAAATGAATCCAACAGGACCCCCAATTTTTTTAACTTTATCAGAGGGTCAATAGAGACATCGGCCAATCAGATGCCTTCATTATGATGCACTGACCCCCAGCTAATTCTGAGTTTAAGTGATATCATATTTGGATTGGAGGCAGTCACTGTTAAACCACTTTTTGTGCATGTAAGGTTTTCTGTTAGAAAATGCATCATGACTGCTTGCTTTTGCTATCTGTGAAAAAGCCTTCCCCTCTCATCCTGCCCTCTTTGGTCAATATAATCCATGATAAAATCTTCCAGTGCACAATGTGCGTAATACCCAGACTCACCAACAACTGTCTGATTCAAGAATGTTCACATATGCTAGACTAATCAAAAATCTTGCAGGGTCTGACCTCTTCTGGATAAAGCACAAACACCCAAAAGATCACCAATGCAGCACATTCTGCTGCAAAATGGAAACATTTTCTATCAGTGCTTCTAATTTTTGTGTTTCTGTTCCTTAGTACGTTTCTCACAATTCTCTTCTTCAGATGTGATTAGAATGCTGAAGAAAGCAAAGCTGCTTACATCTAACAGATACTCTCTGAAGACAGCAATCCACCATTTCAGCAGTCACACATGTGGGTCATATGATGGTGTTTGGCAGCAAATGGACATCCCTTCCAAAGGTCTTTAACGTGTATGCATAGCATGGATCCCCCTGCTCCCATCTTACTAGCAGTGAGTGAGAGCAGTTTAGGAAGTGAGAGGGGGCTATGTTCTTCCTTTCTCCTCTTCATTGGGAGTGACTGGGCTCCAGGGAGAGGGTCCTGAAGCCATAGGACTGGACGAAAAGGTACACTTGGGAGTTAGTCATTCTGCCTTCAACCAGGGCCGGCGCTACCCGGTAAGCCAGGTAAATGAAGCAGGAGGGCGCCAGTGACCGGGGGGGGGGGGGGGAGAACAGTTGCCGTCGCTAGCCGTCCACCACCCACCGCTTCAAAAAAAAAAGCAGCCACGGGAACATTTCTCTGTTCCCATGGCTCTGCTCTCTTTTAAACTGCTGGACCGCGGAATTTCCAGCAGTAACAAACGAGAAACAAGAAATGCTTATTACTGCCTTTAGAAACTCTGCGACCCAGTAGTGTGAAAGATAGCAGAGCCGCGCGGCTGCTTTCTTTTTTTTTGAAGGACGAATCAGTGAGAGGAGAGGAGAGAAGGGGAGGGAGGAAAGGGGTCAAAAGGGAACAAACACGGGGGGGGGGAGCTGGAAGGGAGCACACTGGGTAGCTGGAAGGGAGCAGACATGGGGGGAGCTGGAAGGGAGCAGACATGGGGGGAGCTGGAAGGGAGCAGACATGGGGGAGCTGGAAGGGAGCAGATATGGGGGGGGGGAGCTGGAAGGGAGCAGACTCTTGGGGATGGGGCTGGGTAATAGGAGGGGAGTTGGAAGAGAACTGACATGGGGAAGGTGGGGGCTGGAAGGGAGCTCACATGGGGGGTTGGAAGAGAGCAGAAAAGAGAGGAAGGAGGGGACTGGAGAGAAGATAGGGGTTAGAAGGGAGCTGACACTGGGGTGAGACTGGAAGGGAGCTGACAACTGGGCATGGCACTGGAAGGGGTATAGACAGACAAGAGGGTGGAAGAGAACTGACATGGGAGGGGGCACTGGGACTGGAAGTTCGCTGATACCTGGGATGGTATTTGGACTAGAAGGGGCTGGACGATGGAGAAGGAGGGGGACTGGAAGGAAATAGATACCAGTGGCAGTGCCGGGAATGCAAGGGGGATGACACTGGAAGGGAAGGCTGTAAAGGGGACTGATACTGGGGAGGGTTACCCAGACTGGAAAAAGGCTGATGGAAGAAAATGAAGAAAGCAAAAGGAGAGACAAGAAATAGCAGATGGACTATAGACCATAGAAAGAGAGCTAAGAGAAGATAGAGGAAAACAGAAACCTCAGATTGGGACCAGCATGACCGAAATCATCAGACAACAAAGGTAGAAAAATAATTTTATTTTCAATTTAGTGGTTGGACTTTGCGCTATCTTTATATTTCACACAGTATGGGGAACTGCCTCTCTTATCTTGGTGTGGCACAGCATGCGGAGTCTGGCTTCTTGGGGTTTCATTTTCATTTTTGTCTACATATTTTTATTTTAGATTGTGGTCACTTATTCTGTACTTGGTGAGGGTCTTTCTGAGGGTGCGACCAAGGCCAGGTGTTCTGTTAATATGGAGTTTGTACGTAGGTATCTGTATTGTAGTAATTTGACTTTTACAGCTTTTCAAATAGGTGTATGGATGTTTTGGGGCCCATTTGCAGTGTTCTGTATGATTTCTGAAGTGTATGCTGGTATGGCATAGTGAATTTGGCCTTGTAGATCTTCAGTGACTTTTGCAGTGTTTTATATTAGTTCACAATATGTCTGGCACTGGAGAATGTTTGTTGTTGTTAATGAGATGACCAGAATCAGATTTTGTTATGGACTATCCATAGCCTGTCTGTATGATGCTAAGTTTTTACTGCTAATTATTTTTATTTTGGCTATGCAATTGCTCTTTCGCTGCAATTTTCTTACAACACTGGATTTGAAGGAGAAATACTAATATCACTTGAAAAGAGTTCACAAAGCGGTTTTGGGAAAAAGGAGGGTAGGGTACAGCCAACATTAATAATAATGAAGCAGGGGCACCGAGTTATAGGTTGCGGGGGGGGGGGGGGGGGGGGGCCGCTAGAAACCCTAGCACCGGCCGTGTCTTCAACAGAGACCTAAAGATTACTTTATGATTTGCAGAAGAGAAAAGGTTCAATGAGCCAAGAAGAGAGAAAATAAAAAGAGTGATGAGAAATCTGTCCATTAGTTCAGGTAGAAGCCAGAAGAGTCTAAGGAAACAAGGTGTTAGATTCTTCTTATTGAGATTGGAATTTATTGAGAAGAGGATAAAGAACTGAAAGAGAAGAGGATAAGAAGTGCCATACTAGACCAAAGGTCCATCAAGACCAGTATCCTGTTTCCAACAGTGGCCAATCCAGGGAACAAGAACCTGGCATATCCCAAAAGTACCCAACGAAAACAAACAAGCTGGATTCTAGAGAAAAATGGTATCTTGTATGAGATCGGGAAGATATTGAATAGATATCTGGAGATTGAGAAAGTACATAAATGTTTTGAGCCTAAAGATACCAGAATAATCTACATGAGGAACTGGAATTTGAAGGAGATTTTATGCCTGACAGAGATACGTAAGAATGAGATGATGTTATATAATGTGACTGGGCATGCAGCAATCGTGGGGAACTTTAGAGGGTGGGCATTGCATCTCCTGTAAAGGGATTGTTACAACTGAAGGAACTCAAGAATCCAGTGGATGACCGGATTTACAAAATTACATACTTTTATCACTTGAGTATCGGATTTCGTGATTTATGCTGCGCTGTGCAGCTGTCACAAAGCATATGTTGGGAAGGCCAAAAGACCGTTATATCAGTCTCAAGAAATAAAAAAAGAGAGGCTCACCTTTATCAAGCACAGTCTGGTAATTCAGTGAGTCTTAATTTTTTTGTGATTGATTGTTTTTTGGTATTTAAAAGAGAAGGTGACAGAGGAGAGTTCTTTTATATCAGAACAGAAATGGATTTACATTCTGAAGAGTATGAAAATCAAGTGGACTAAATAAGAGCGTAGAGTGGAATTTTTTAAAAATAAATAACTCATTTCAAAACAATGTAAATAGAAGAGAGACTGATGTGTCTAGCAATTGGTTCCTTATCGTCACTCCAGTCCAGTCCCTTTACTTCTGGGTTACGCAACCCTTCCAGCAGCTTGGAGGCTGAGCCAAACCTTTTTGGAGGTGGGGCGGTATAAATACCACTGGGACCACCCCTCAACTCCAGTATTCTCAGCCTCCAAGCAGCTGGAGGGTTCCGTAAGCCTAGGGCTTACTGGAGTCTTCCTTTAACTAAATTACTTTAAGTTTACTTTTAAATTTATCATTTTGTTCCTTTATTGCCTTTAGTTTCTTTGATTTCACCTTTAAGTCAGCTAGGTTTTTCAGTGCTGCTCCTTTAATTCCTCTCTGCTCTCTTCCTCCCTCCCTCCTGCTGCAGTTCCGAATGGCTATTCTTCAGCATCAGTTTCTATTAAAGTGGCAGCATTTTTAAATGGTCAAGAAAAGAACAAGACTTGTGAGAAGTCATAAGTGGAATCATGAGAGGGATTTGGGATAGCACAAGTGGATCACAATAAGATTTTTTAAAGTAAGAGTTTGATTATACGAAGCAATGAAGAGAAGAAGGATCTGTGTCGACATTTTGCTATAACAAATTGCTTTTCTGCCCTGCATTTATCAAGCTTGCCCCTGATGAAGCTGAGATGAAAATGAAGGCTATTATTTGGGTAGTCTGGGGCACTTTCTATTTGTCTGAATAGTCATATTAAGATAAGTTTTGATTTTTTTCTCTAGTAACCATTCTTAGCTGGATTTCTTTTTTTTTTTAATTTGGGTATACGTATATGCCAAAAGTACTTATCCCCAAAGATAAACTGTGGTTTTCCCCAGGTCTACCTTAATAAAAGTTTATGGAGTTTTCCTCCAGAAATTTGTCCAAACCTATCTTTAAACCAGGTTAAGCTAACTGTTTTTACTACATCCTCTGACAACATAGAAACAGATAGCAGATGAAGAACATATGACATAGCCAATCTGCCTATCTGTCAGGGGCGGCTCTATAATGAAGTGAGGCAGCTGCCTCAGGTGGCAAAGTTCTGAGGGCGGCAAAAAATGCCCCCAAAACAGCCGCCTCACTTCACCTTCAAAAATTAAACACAAAAAATCCCCAAGCGCACAAGTTGCTGCTGCAGCAGACTGGCCCTCTCCTTTGTATAGCAGCCGCGGCTCCTGCCTTTTAGAACCGTGGCTGTGCTAGCGATTAGTCAGGCACACGAGCTGGGAAGGGGGAGGGATTGGGAGTAGGGAGTGACATGCGCCGGCGCGTGGGGCTTGGCAGACACCCCCTTTCACCTGCAGATTTTCGTTTCCCTCATTCCGTCCCCCTCCTGAAGCTGGCGTTAGGGAATGGAATGGAGTGAGCATGGCCGGGACTGATATTAGCACAAGCAGTGGACTGGACCCATAACAAAAATCAGGGCTGTCGTTCCTCTTCTTCCTTCCGGGGTAGTAAGGACACATCCGGCCACCGCTCCTTTATCTCCAGCGCATCCTGCAGGCCACGGGGTGGGAGCCGCAGTTGCTGATTGCAGCATATGAGCTCTGGGCGTGGAGGGCTGCAGGCTGGGTCCTGGGGCAGGAGCTCTGAGCGGGAGGGGAGCACCACATTTATTGCTGTTCTAGGACCAGCTCCCTATCTCTGTTTTTTTTCTAAGTATTATTATTTTCACTTCAGTTTCTACTTTTGTGTTATGTACAGTGGTTAATCTTTTCCCCCTCGTCAACATGTGAGCGGTTTTCTCATTTGAGCAACGCGATAAAAAGTCATAAATGTTTCCTCTCCCCTTCCTTTCTGCTCCTCTCCATACACTGCGGGGGTCAGGTTTTATAGCTTGGTGTGTGTCTACTATGTGTTTGTGTATATATTGCAGAACATAGGACTATTAATACAACAAATCAGGGATAGGAGGTGAAAGTGAAAATAAGGGGGGATAGGAGGTGAAGGAGAGGCATCAGAAGGAGAAGAAAGGTGGTGGAAAGGGAAAACAGGTGACTATGAAGAAATTTAAGAAAGTACTGGACGGTCTGACAGCCGTCTCATCCTTATCATCCTCTGTATCATCTCAGTCTGCCAACAGGGGGACAGGAGACACTCCAGTCCGGGCACATCCAGCTCGGCACAACTGTTCACCATGGATTCCTGTATCAACTTTCAGCACTGGCCTTTGATCCTCTGCAGATCATGGCAGTTGGGATGCAGACTGGAGCTCTGAGGTTATTTGGTCAGCCAGGAGTTGAATGCTACTGCCAGCATGATAGCAGAGCACCAGTAATCCAGCTTCATTTCCTTATTAATGAGGGAGCTCTTCAGACTCAAGGGTGAAGGGGAGGAATATGTAGAAGTTGATGAGGATAAAGCGGAATTGCTTAACAAATATTTCTGTTCTGTATTCACAAGAACCAAGAGTAGGACCTCAGAAAACACCCACAAACAGGAATAGAAGCGAGGGGCATCTCAAACAATTTTCAGAAGACTGCTCGTGAGAAACTAGCTAAACTTAAAGTAAACAAAGCAATGGGATCAGATGGGATACACCCTAAAATACTGAGGGAACTTGGGGACATTCTAGCAGTTCCACTGACTGACCTTTACAATGCCTCGTTGGAGTTGGGAGTGGTGCCAAAGGACTGGACAGAGGCTCGTGTGGTGCCTTTACACAAAAGTGGAAGTAAGGATATGATTGTGAGTAAATTATTGGAAACGCTGCTGAAAGAGAAAATAGTGAGGTTTCTGGAGTCCAGTGGATTACAGGATCCGAGGCAGCATGGATTCACCAGAGGTAGGTCTTGTCAGACAAATCTGATTGATTTGACTGGATGACCAGGGAGTTGGACCAAGGGAGAGCCCTAAACATGGTGTATTTAGATTTCAGTAAAGCCTATGACACCGTTCCTCACAGGCGACTTATAGAAAAACTGAGCACCCTAGGGATGGACCCTAAAGTTACTGATTGGGTTGGACACTGGTTGAGTGGGAGGCGACGAAGGGTACAGGTAAATGGAGCTCACTCTGAGGAGGAGGAGGTTACCAGTGGTGTGCCCCAGGGATCTGTCCTTGGTCCGATTCTTTTTAACATCTTTGTTAGAGATATAGCAGAAGGGCTGTTGGATAAAGTTTGCCTCTGCGAATGATACCAAAATCTGCAATAGAGTAGACACCCAGGAAGGTGTAGATAACAAGAGGAGGGATCTAGCTAAGCCTGAAGAATGGTCTAGAATTTGGCAGCTGAGATTTAATGTTAAAAAAATGCAAGGTCATGCATTTGGGCTGCAGCAATCCAAGGGAGCAATATAGTATAGCGGGTGAAGTACTTTTGTCCACTAAAGAGAAAGACCTAGGCGTGATTGTGTCTGATGATCTTAAAGTAGCTAAACAGGTAGAAAAGGCGACGGCAAAAGCTAGAAGGATGCTTGAGTGCATAGGGAGAGGAATGGCCAGCAGAAGAAAGGAGGTGATAGTGCTTCTGTATAAGTCTTTGGTGTGACCTCATTTGGAGTATTGTGTGCAATTCTGGAGACCGCACCTTCAAAAGGATATAAACAGGCTGGAGTTGGTGCAGAGGGTGGCTTCCAAAATGGTTAGCGGTCTTCATTATAAAGCATATGAGGACAGACTTAAGGATCTTAATATGTACACCTTAGAGGAAAGGCGGGATAGAGGTGATATGATTGAGGCGTTTAAATACCTCAATGGCATAAATGCACAGGAGGAGAGCCTCTTTCGATTGAAAGCAAGTTCTGCTATGAGGGGACATGGGATGAGGGTGAAAGGGGATAGATTCAGGAGTGATATGTGGAGATATTTCTTTATGGAAAAAGTGGTGGATCCATGGTATAGTCTCCCAGAGGAGGTGGTAGAGACGAGGACTGTATCTTAATTCAAAGAAGCATGTGAGAAACATAGAGGATCTCTAAAGGAAAAAAGGGGACTGTTGTAGTGGTTGATATGGAAGGACAGACTGGATAGGCCAAGTGGTCTTTTTCTGTCATTATGTTTCTCTGTTTCTAAACAAAAAGTCAAACCGTTGTGCAGCCTTCTCGCTGCCTCAGTGAAGGAACTCGTGCAACTGCATCCCGCCCCCAAAGGGGGTACTGGAATACGTATTGTCTTTGAGATTTGTGTTCTTTATGCTGACAGACTGAAATTTTAAATATTTTGTCAGGTCACATTCAAGTAAATTTCAAATTTTAAGGGAATGTCTCAGTTTAATTTTGTTTTGCAGCCTAACTTCACTGCTGCTGAGTTCTGGACTTTTCCAGCTCTAGCACAATCCAATCCAGCATTTGAATTCATGGCTACAGGGATTAGTTTCTCATTTTATATCTTCCCTCCTCATCAATAATCTGGTCATAGCAAAATAAATCTGATGTGCAGATTGGTTATGGTCTGATGGGGGGGAGCTGTATAAGTGGCTGTTTATCAATCAATTTTAATGTTTTATTATGTTTGTTTTATTTATTTATTTATTTATTACAAATTCTTATATACCGCGCTATTTGGCATCAGCGCGGTTTACATTATAACACAACAACCATAACAACATGCTGTTTGGTTTTACATCGAACAGGGGTCCAAACTTGGATAACAGGGGTAACTATATACATGAGATTTTTACATAGTAAAGAGTAGCTTGGATAACAGGGTTGATTATATGCATGAGATATTTACATGGCAATGAGTGGGTGAAATAACATAATTGTAACATCTGTTTTACTAAATTGCATGTATATGTTTGGAAGTCACCTAGGATTTTAGATTGCTGGCATATACGTTTTTAAGTAAAGTATAGTAAATTTATGCAAATAACGCTCTAGTGAATCTCCACATGTGGCCCTGCATCACCCTCATGCCGTCCCTGAGAGGAAGCAGATAGTGGGAGTGGAGGAAAGCAGAAATCTCAGATTGGGACCAGCATGATCAAGAATAAAATGGTCAGACAACAAAGGTAGAATAGCATTTTATTTTCAATTAAATGAACAGTCTTGGTGCTATATTTATATTTTATAAAGTACAGGGAAATGCATCTCTTTCTATTAATCTGACATTGCACTGTATGCAGAATCTGACTTTTTGGGGTTGCAGTTTAATTTTTATCTACATATGTTTATTATTAGGTCATGGTCACTTATTTTGTACTTTGGTGAGGGTCCATGTTCTGCGTTTGTGGCCAAGGCCAGATGTTCTGTTAACATGGAGTTTGTATGTAGGGATCTGTACTGTAGTAATCTGGATTGTTTCAGCTTTTCAAATAGGTGTTTGGATGTTCCAGGGCCCACTGCAGTATTTACAGTTATGCTTTCTTTGGGGTAGACTCCTTATGTGAGTTTTGCTGGTATGGTATGGTAGGTATGCTCTACAGATCCTCACTGACCTTGCTGTAGGCTTTTGTATTAGTTCACAATATGCCTGGTACTGGAGAATGTTTTTTTGTTGTTAGTGAGATGATCTGAATCAGATTTTTTTTTAAAGATATTGAGTTCTGTGGGCGAATGTCCTGGTTCTGCTCTGCACTCACTGTTAAGGGAGGGGGTTCAGTGAATGCAAAATATATGTTCAAAAAGAAAAAGGAAGAACCATATCGCAGTTTATAAAAAAATAAGCATAATTTGGTGTTATAAACAGTGCTGTGGTTCTTGCTCTCTCTTTTAGTTCCTTGGTGTGTAAGCTTCTTTCATTTCCTCCACATTATCTAATCTGCTTTTTGGTTTGGTTCAGTTCCTGACTGGAGTTTTGAGAAAGCCTCCCCCCCCCTTGCTCGGGGGGGGGGGCGGTGCCACCTCATCCCTCGCCTCAGGCAGCAGATTGCCTTGAGCCACCCCTGCTATCTGTATATACGAACTACTAAGCTCTATAATCCTTCCTACTCCCTTAGAAATCTTCTGTGCTTGTTCCCCACTTTCTTGAATTCATATACAGTGGTAACCTCCTCCACCTCCACTGGGAGACTGTTCCATACACTCACCACCCTTTTTGTAACAAAATAGTTCAGCATGGGTCCCATAGTTTTTATATTTTTTTGAAAGAGTAAACAATAAATTTGTGTTTACCCATTCCACTACATTCAGGATTCTATAGACCTCAATCATATCTCCCCTCAGCCATCTCTTCTTCAAACTGAAGCACTCTAAATTCTTTAGCCTTCCTTCATAGGAAAGCCATTCCATTCCCTTTATTGTTTTGGTAGCCCTTCTCTGTACTTTTTCTAATTTTGCTATATCTTTTTTGAGATGCAGCCAGCAGAACTGCATACAGTATTTTAGGTGTGATTGCATCATAGAGGCAAATTAGGTTATTTTACCCTATATGCAACATTTTGCACTTAGCCACATTAAATTTCATCTGTCATTTTGATATCCAGTCTTCCAAGGTCCTCCTGCAATTTCTTATAATCTGCATGCAGTTTACATTTTAAATAATTTGGTGTCATCTGCAGATTTAATGACATTGCTCATTGTTCCCATTTCCAGGTCATATTTATAAATACAGTCAAACCTCGGTTTTAATGATTAATCCGTTCTAAGCAGTCTGACTAAAACCGAAACGTACGAAAACCGAAGCAATATTTCCCATAGGAAATAATGTAAATTCAATGTAATCCGTTCCAGACACCCAGCTCCTGTCACTTCTCTCACCTGCCCGATCGTCCACAGGACAGCAAACACACAGATATTGTACTGTACGGCACTGTAATCTGATCGCTGCCTCCCACATCCATGCAACATCTCCTGCTTACATTGACAGCTACCCTGCTACCTCCGAGCCTGAGGGGGCGCTCCAGAGAACAGGCAGGCGGTGGAGAGATCGGGGCCTTCCTCTCTGTGCAATCCTTGCATCTCTGGCTCGAGGATGTTGCTCAGCTGACATTGGCTTCTCAACACGCGATCGGGTGAGTCCGGGGGGGGGGTAGTGCTGCCGGGACTGGGCGGGCAGACCAGCGCGAGGGTGTAGATTTTCAGATCTGGCAGCACTGGTTCCTGACGAAAACCGAGGCGAAAACCGATAACCGAGACAAGATCTCAGTTAGAAAAGACGTCGAAAACCGAAACCAACGAAAACCGGGGCACACGAAAACCGAGGTTTGACTGTATGTTAAAAAGCATTGGTCCCAGTATAGATCCATAGGATATTTATTTATTTAACTTGGTTTATATACCGCTCTATTTTGTAGGCAGAATGGTTTACAGGAAACAATAGAACTGAACATTTTACATTAAATAGGAATATGAACTTGGATGAAATTACAGAGAACATTAATTATTACATAACAGCACAAATTTGTGATTCCATAGGAGTTAACTTGGATGATTTATAACAGCACTTGGGAAATTGGTTAATTAGTGGGGTTAGGTTGATGCCGGGGGCAATTGCTGTGGGTTCCCTTCCAGCTACTATGGTAGGTTTTCATAGTAGTGTTTGAATAAGTGGGTCTTTAATGCTCAACGGAAGCTTGTGAGGTCCAGGTTGGTTTGAGTGGTTCCAGGAGCCTGTTCCAGAGGGTTGGAGCATACAAGGATGGAGCTCGGTTGCAAGTTCCTTGGTTGCTTTTTACCATTGCGGAGGGGATTTCGAGGTGTTTCGCATGTTATGTCTTCTGTTCTTGCTGTTAGGATTCATACAAATGAGTGATAAAAGGAGTCCACAGATACGTTATGTATGATTTTAAATACTGCCAGTAGTGCTTTAAATTTTAAGCGTTGAATAACAGGTAGCCAGTGCAAGTGCATTAGAATTTGTGTTATGAGGTCTGACTTTGATGCTCCCTGGAGAGCACGGGCAGCAGTATTTTCTGCCATTTGTAGTGGTTGCAAGGTATGTTTCAGGGGGGCTTAGTACATGAGGTTGCAGTGATCAAAGTGTGGAAAGATGAGGGCCTGGAACACACTGCGGTAGTCATGTGCATCAGCACTCTGAGGTATATACTATCCTGCCCAGGAGATTTGCTGCTCTTTAGTTTGTCAATTTGGCCTATTTTATCTTCCCGGTTCACTGAGATTTGTTTCAGTTCCTATGAATCACCATTAAATACCATTACTAGCGTCTTCCTCAGTAAAGAATGAAGAAGAGAATTTATTTAGTTTCTCTGCTATGGCCTTGTCCTCTCCAAGTGCCTCTTTTATCCCATGATCATCTGAAATTCCAACTGAATCCTTTACAGACATCTTGCTTCGAATGCACTTGAAAATTTTTTTGGTATGAGTGTACTTACCTCTATGGCAAGTTTCTTTTCAAATTCACTTTTTGCCTTCCTTCTCAATGCTTTGAATCAAAGTCAGTGCTTATGCTGTTTCCCGTTTTCTTCATTCGGATCCTTTTTCTACTTTTTGAAAGATGCTTTTTTGGCTATAAGAGCCACTTTTACATCATATTTTAATCATACTGGCTGTTTGGCCTTCTTCCACCTTTTTTAAAGATGAGGATTACATCTAGTCTGGGCTTCCATGATGAATTTTTGAACAATGCCCATGTCTGATGTAAAAGCTTTTAACCTTGGCAGCTGCTCTTTGTATTTTTTATTTTTACCATTTTCTAATTTTATCACAGTCTCCTTTTTGAAAGTTAAATGCTAGTGCAGTAAATTTCCTTAGTGTCCCTCCTCCAGTTATTAGGTAAAATTTGATCATGTTATGATCACTATTGCCAAGTAGCCCCAACACCGTCCCTCTCTCACCAAATCCTGTATTCCACTAAGAGCTAAAAGTTCAACACAGAAGTGGTGTTCATAAATACCAATATTATTCTCAGCAGAACTTCTTCTTTGAGTATTATTGCTGTTTATGCGCATAATATTGTCCCAGCACACTTTCCCTGCTGTTTTTTTTCATCATTCTCTTCAGCAAAACCAGAAAGGTTGCAGATGCTGTATTCTTAAGAAACATGCAGAAATTTCTCACTAGCACTGACCGCAGACCTCTGAGCTAACCTTTTAATGCCTCCTCAGACCTCGTGTTGAAATCAGCCTTCTGATCTTTCATGCATCTCTCTACATCTCGCTGCATAGCTAATTGCTACATTACCATTCAAATGGATTTAAGTGCATGGTGTGCTGCTGTTAGCTCAGGTATTTTCACATTGTTTATGCTTACAATAAGATTCTTTCCTGCATTTGGTGCAAACACAGAGAAGAGCAACCAAAATGATAAAGGAGATGACTCTCCTATGAGTAAAAGGTTAAAGAGGTTAGGGCTCTTCAGCCTGGAGAAGAGATAGCTGAAGGGAGACATGATAGAAGTCTATAAAATCCTGAGTGGAGTGGAATGAAATGAGTAAACGTAAGTCAATTATTTACTCTTTCAAAATGTACTAGGGGACACCCCATTAAGTTATTAAATAGCACGTTTAAAATAAATCTGAGAAAGTATTTCACTTAATGCACAGTTACAACCAAAAATAATGTAATAGTTCGTAGGGGTGAGCTCAGTCCCTCAAAAAGGCCATGGAGAACAGGCAGGCCAAATCTATTCAACAAAAAATTCGGATTTTTAACCTACCTTGCAACTTACAGAATTATTAATAATTCAGGTACAGTAAATCCTTACCCCCAACCTTAAAATCTACAGCAACGGGAAATAAAGTAATTTGTCCAGGGAGTGTCAATGGCATGGGATTTGATGCCTGGTTTTCAATTACCATCACTACTAGATCATGCCTTCTGTTCCTTCAGCATATTTCCCACAGACTCCTATATCACCAAGAGAGTGGGCCCGATATTCAGCACCAGTGGCTAGCCGCCGATACTTAAGAGATAATCTGGATATTCAATGCCGGGGCCATATCTGGTCACCAGTATTGAATATCCGGGTTTGTTGTATAGCCTCCGCTGCCCAAGTATGATGAGCAATTGCCCAGGTAGCTCCCACAGGTAGAGATAGGCCAGCTTTTCCTGCGCTTATCTTTACCCACAGGTCGTAAACCGGGTACAATATTGCTGCTGCCTCTGGAACACTCCGGAATGCCCACGAATACCCTGATGCTACACAGTTAGCATTGGGAAGAGTAGCAGCATTATAAAGCTTACTATCCTCCAACTAAAGCCACTATGTTTTATCCACATTTAATTGTAATTGCAGCTTTCCTAACCACTCACTCACCATCTAAAGAAGATGTAAACAAAATTTGAATGTTGTTAGCATAAACATAAAACCTAAACCCCACCTCATGTGACACAGCACAAAAGGGAACCAAATACAAATTAAAATATAGGGGACCAAAATGAAACCCTGCGGACCCGCTGCTTCAAAACTGTGAATCCAAAACCATACCATCCACTGTTCTATACCAAAAAACAATGAAGAACATCACCATCAATCCCCAATTGTACTGTATAAAGAGTAGTTAATCACCTGTAACAGGTGTTCTCCAGGAGCAGCAGGAATCAGTCCTCACACATGGGTGACATCGACGTCGATGAAGCCCTTGCAGAGCATTTCCCCAGCTTTCCAAGAAAGCCTTTGGGAATGCAGGCACAAATGTGCGGTTCCCTTCCCGCCTAAAGGTGCCATCTTGCTCAGTCAAATGACATAGCTAAAAAACAGCACACAAAAATGTAAAATAAACTATGTACAACTGCAACTCCCAGGGGAGGAGGGAGGGTTGTGAGGACTGATTACTGCTGCTCCTGGAGAACACCTGTTACAGGTGAGTAACTACTCTTTCTCCAGGACCAAGCAGGAGGTCAGTCCTCACACATGGGTGACTCCCTAGCTCTGGGCTACCAGGAAGCCAGGCTGAACAAGAGAACTCACTCTAGTCTCAGCATCAAAGAAAGGCTTTTCACTGACAGAACCTCCACCGGTAGCCCAACAGAGGGCAGGAGTTGCCTAAACCTCAAAGAGATTCCGGAGTACTGCCTGGCCAAAAGCACTGTCCCTACGGGACTCCCTTTCCAGACAGTAATGGGCCGCAAAGGTCTGGCTTGAAGACCAAGTAGCAGCCCTGCAGATGTCTACCAATGGTACAGAGCGCAGATGAGCCACTGAGGCAGCCATTGCCCTGACACGATGGGCCGTGACCTGACCCTGCAAAGGAAGGTCAGCCGCCCTGTAAGCCCAGGTGATACAGTCAGCCACCCAGATGGACAAGGTACGCTTGGACACAGCTAACCCCAAATTATTAGGGTCAAAAGATATGGAGAGCTGAGTAGCCCTTCTGTGCCCCTGCGTACGGTCAAGGTAGAAGGATAAGGCCCTCCTACAGTCCAGGGTATGCAGAACTGCTTCAGCCTGGCTTGCATGAGGCCTAGGGAAGAATGTTGGAAGAACCACATCCTGGTTGAAGTGGAAAGAGGAGACAACCTTTGGGAGGAACTTTGGATGAGTCCTGAGGACTACCCTGTTCCTATAGAATCTGGTGTAAGGCCTGTCACAGACCAGGGCCTGAAGCTCACTCACTCGCCTAGCCGAGGTTAGGGCTACCAAGAAGAGTGTCTTCCAGGATAGGAAGCGTAGAGGACAAGTAGCCATCGGCTCAAAAGGTAGGCGAGTCAGTTGCTGCAAGACCACATTCAACTCCCACTCAGGAGCAGGAGGACGGATTGGAGGCTTGAGCAAGAGCAAGCCTCTGAGAAACCGGGATACCAAGGGGTGAACCGATAGAGAGTGTCGTTCCACCAGTGAGTGGTGAGCTGCTAGAGCTGAGAGGTGGACCCAAACAGAATTGGACTTAAGTCCTTGATTTGTTAAGTGCAGTAAGTACTGAAGCACTACTGGTACAGTACAGGAGAAGGGATCCTCTGTACGTAGGTGACACCACACGGAAAACCTTTTCCATTTAAGAGCATAGGTTTTCCTAGTGGACTGTTTCCTAGAGGCTAGGACAATCTCCTCAACTTCCTGAGATAGGCCCCAGGGAGCCAAAACTACCCTTGCAGCCTCCATGCCATCAAATTGAGAGCTTTGAGATTGGGGTGCACAAGGGAACCCTGATCCTGAGAGAGAAGGCCGGGTTGCAACCCCAGAGGCAGTGGGGGGATCCACTGCCAGCTGAAGCAGAAGTGGAAACCAAGGCTGTCTCGGCCACCTGGGAGCCACCAGCAGGACCGAGGCCTTGTCCTGAAGAATCTTAAAGAGAGTTCGGGCCACCAAGGGCATGGAAGGAAACATATACAGGAGGCCCTGAGACCAGGGAATCAGAAAAGCATCTGCTGCTGTCCGCAGAGGATGCGGTTGCCTGGAGCAGAATTTTGGCAGTTGTTTGTTCAGAGGACTGGCAAACAGATCTATGGATGGAAGTCCCCATTTCAGGAAAATCTTCTGAACCACCAAAGGATGGAGTTGCCACTAGTGGGGCTGTAGAATCCTGCTCAACCTGTCGGCCAGGTAGTTTTCCTGGCCAGGGAGATACACAGCCTTGAGGAACATGTTGTGCCTGAGAGCAAATAAGCAAAGGTCCTGTGCCTCCTGACAAAGGAGCCTGGACCCAGTCCCGCCCTGCTTGTTCACATAGAACATGGCTACCTGGTTGTCTGTTTGAACCAGGACAGACGAGCCAGGGTTGGAGAGAAAGTTTTGAGGGCTAACCGAATAGCCCTGAGTTCCAATAGATTGATTTGCTGTGCAGCTTCCCAGGGAGACCACAGGCCCTGGGTGCACTTGCCTAGACAATGAGCTCCCCAGCCCTGCAGGGAGGCGCCCGTGGACAACACCACTGTGAACCCAGGAATCTGAAAAGGCACCCCTTGCAGTAGGTTGGGTGGGTGCAGCCACCAGCTGAGGGAGTTCAGAAACTGTCTGCACACCCTTATCCTGTCTCTGAGGCTGCCTGCGGCCTGTGGCCACTGAGTCCGAAGGCACCACTGTGCAGGCCTCATATGGGGGTCATATGTACTGTCAAAGCCATGTGGCCAAGAAGCCTCAGGCAGAGTCTGGCGGAGACCAGTGACCTGCTGAGAAACTGGCTTGCCAAGTTTATCAGTCTTTGGGCTCTGTCCTCTGGCAAGAATGCCTTTGCCAGCAGAGAGTCCAACCTTGCCCCTATGAACTCCAAGTTCTGGGATGGGAGCAAAGTGGACTTTGCGAAATTTATGACAAACCCCAGGCTTTGAAGAAGAGCAATAGTTCTGAGGGTAGCTTGTCTGGCCTCCTGGCACGTCTGACCCCTGATGAGCCAGTCGTCCAGATAGGGGAAGACAAAGATACCCTGATTTCTCAGGTAGGCCGCCACCACTGCCAGGCATTTGGTAAAGACCCTGGGAGCGGAGGTGAGGCCAAAAGGTAGTACTCTGTACTGATAATGGTTTCCTCCCACAATGAACCTGAGGTACTTTCTGTGGTCTGGATGAATGAGGATCTGAGTATACACATCCTTTAGATCTAAGGAGCATAGCCAATCTCCCTGCTGGAGGTAGGGCAGAAGGGTTCCAATAGTAAGCATCTTGAACTTTTCCTTCTCCAGGAATTTGTTGAGGTTTCGGAGATCTAGAATAGGTCAAAGGCCACCGGTTCTTTTGCGTACCAGGAAATACCTGGAGTAGAACCCTCGACCGTGCAAGTGGGGAGGCACAGGCTCCACTGCTCTGTCCACCAACAGACCTTGTAGCTCCTGAAGGAGAAGATCTGTGTGCAGGGGAGACCTTGGAGGCTCCCCTGGAAAGTATTGAGGAGGCAGTTGTTGGAAGTGTAGTGCATAGCCCCTGTGGACTATGCTTAACACCCAACTGTCTCCAGTGATGAATGGCCATTGGTGGGCAAACAGAGCGAGGCAACCTCCTGTGCAGGGTTGGGAGAGCAGGGACGGAGATGCTATGCCTAAGGAGTCAAAAACCCCCACCCTGAGTGGGAGCAGGGACCGGAGGCTTGGGGGTCCTCTGCCAACGGGGCCCATTACCCTGCTCCTTGGCTTGCTGACCCTGAGGAGCAGCTTGGGCAGCCTGATACTGTGGGCACTGTTTGTAGGCAGTGCCCTTCCTCGGGTAAAAGGGCTTTTTACCCGAGCCCTTCTTCTCATGAGAAGGGGCAGAAGTCTTTCTAGACAGCCTTGTCCTTGTGAGGTGCTCGGTCTCGAGCTGTGCGGCCTTCTCGGTCATGGGCTTGCCAAAAAGGTTCTCACCTTGGCAAGGGACATCGACCAACTTGTCCTGAACCCATGGCTCGAGGTCCGATGACTGCAGCCATGCCTGGCGTCGAGCCGCGATGCCGGCTGCCGCAACACGGGCCGAAGCCTCGAAGCCATCGTAGGCAGCGCGGGACATAAACTTGGAGCATTCCCGGATCCCCGAGGACAAGGACTTGAACCTCTGCAAGGGTTCCCCGGAGAGACCAGCAGAGAACCCGGCCAGCTCCTTGGCCAGGTCTCGCAAGTACATGCCTATGTACAGCTGGTAAGACTGGACACGGCAAGCAAGCATCGAGCCCTGGAAGCACTTTCTACCAAAACCATCTAGGTTTCGGGCCTCCCTGTCAGGGGGCACCGCGGAGTGCATCTTCTGACTTTTCAGGCGATGCATGGCCGATTCCACCACCATGGAATGGTGTGGTAGCTGCCCCTTTTGAAAGTCAGGTCTCTTCCGGAGTCGATAGATCGAATCTACCCGCTTGCTTAAAACTGGCGCCGAGGCCGGTGCCTCCAACATCCGGAAGAGGAGCCATTCCAGCATCGGAGGAACCGGGACAGTAAAGGCCTCCTTCGGAGGAGAGTCATATTGCAGGGCCTCGAGCTCCTCGGCTCGAGACTCATCCTCGGGGTCTGCAGGGATAGCCAACGCAGTGGCCATATCCCGGACAAACTCCGAGAACCGGGTATCCTCCGGAGGGGATCCACTCCGGGATTCAGACTGCGGTGCGTCCGATGGGATGCACCGAGTCTTGAAGGTGTCAGGGGACTCCTCATCCTCCGTCTCCCATGCGGACTCGTCCGATGAGGAACCGGGGTCCGACCTCGCGGGGCCTGCGAGCACCCGCCCCGACGCCGAAGGCACCGGCGTCGACGCCCTCGGTCCCGAACGGGAGGTCGAGGGAGACCGCAACCGAGGTCGACCTCGAGCCTTCATGGCCTTGAGTATCGGCTCGGTCTCCGGGGTCGACTTCAATGTCGATGTCCCGGTGGTCGGGGCAGATGCGCCAGACAGACTGGCCATCAGTGCCCGCTGCTGTTCCATGAAGGCAGACAGTCTGCTCTCCAAGGCTGTCAACCTGAGACCCAGCTCAGGAGACTCAGCAGTTCCTGACTCGGGCCCCGGCGGCGACGGGCCCAACGTCAGCTCCCTGGGAGGAGAGTCCATGAGGACTACAGGGCTTACGTGTCCAGCAGACTCCGGCTCCAGTCGAGGGACTTTGGAAGGCTTCTCCTGTTCCATGGGCCCGGGGTGATGGTCGGGGGTCTGAGACCTAGCTCTCGAGGAGCCAGGGACCTCCTCCGACGACGCCCTTGGGAGCCTCTTCTTCCTCTTGCGTTCCCGGTCGGGGGACCCCCTGTCCGAGGAGCCACAATGGTGCTTGGGATCCGATTCCCTAGATGTCGAGGCCTCAAACGAGGTCCGGGCCCGGCCAGAGGCCGAGTCAGAAAAAAGCCTTTCCTTTTGGTGCTGACGACTTCGCAGTGCCTTGGAAGACATTTTCCCACATGGTCTACATGTCTTAGGGTCGTGATCAGGACCGAGGCACCGAAGGCAGCAGTCGTGTGTTTCGGTGAGAGACATCAGCTTCTTGCACCGATCACACTTCTTAAAACCGCTGGAAGCCATCGGGGAAAAAAAAGAGTCCCCGCGAGGTCAAAGGACCGTCCTTCCAGGGAAAAAGAAAAAAGGGTGCGAACGCCAGCCACTAAGGGCAAAAACCGAAAAAGGAAGATCGGGCTCGACACCGGTGTACTGAACCCGGTGGGAGGGGAACCGGCGTCGAACTGGAGAAGAAAACAAAAAAATAGCGAAGAAGCGCAAAAAAATCAAACAATTTTCTGGGATGACTAGGACTCACGTCCGGTGGGCTTCACGGAAAACGAGAGACTGAGCAAGATGGCACCATTAGGCGGGAAGGGAACCGCGCATGCGTGCCTGCATTCCCAAAGGCTTTCTTGGAAAGCTGGGGAAATGCTCCGCAAGGGCTTCATCGACGTCGATGTCACCCATGTGTGAGGACTGACTTCCTGCTTGGTCCTGGAGAATAAAGAATATCTTTGCTAACAATATCACCGAAATATCCAACAACAAAAGAATGGCAGGGCAATCTTGATCAAAGGCCTGTTTAGTTTCTGTAAATTATTAAAGACAGTACTGCTCAGTAGTGGTTAACTGTGGGTTGTATAGGATGAGGTTGGAGCTGTGGGCTGGTCAGTGAGTGCATCTTTGTGTTTGGGGTTGCTGTATTTTTGAGGTTAGGTGAGTGGGTGGGGGGGCAGGGTGGGAGTGTTTGTTGTTGTTTTCTGTTTGTGTATGTGTACCCCATTGATTGACCTCGGTCATAATAGGGTATAAGCTGTTATAAATAAATAAATTGATCAAACAGAGAAACCAACAAAGTTGGCAAAAGCCAACTTGGCAGTCATCCAAAATATGATTTTCCTCCAAAAAAATTAATAACTGGGCAGCTACTACTTTCACAATAATTTTACCCCAAAAAGGTAAGTCAGACACAGGTCTATAATGTTTGACTTTCCCGGAATCTAAGGTATCACCCTACAGAAGGGGGAAATCACAGCCCTCTTCAGTGGGGTTGGGATACACCACTCTGCAAAGAGGCATTTGTAATATCCCAAATCTGAGAAGCTAATACTTAACCACCCAACAGTGTCAACTGCATACTACATACCAGCTTCTGAATATGATTAACAGAGAAGCAAAGGTAACTCAATAACATTTCTCCAGAGAATCCAAATGATTCTCTAAAGAATCCAAGGACAGCCAAAGTCCCCATAACCCAAGACCCCTCTCATACCTCCAAGACACAAAAAAGAGGCCGCCAATGACTGCATCAACTTCTCCAACTAGAAGCAAAAAAGTTACAGAAAACCTCACAACCAAACGCCACTGGAGGACCATATCTCATACATGCAATCAGATCCTGGAGCACTGTAAATAACTGACCAGTAATGGTTTTGTTTGTTTTTTTAATACCGCTTTATCATTTAGTCAAAGTGGTTTATATTGTAACTTAAACTTGGTAATGTACATTAATTAAACAGGGACATTGATAACTTGGATTCTTCTGAGGCAATGGAGGGTTAAGTGACTTGCCCAAGGCCACAAGGAGTGCTAGTGGAAATTGAACCCTGGTCTCTTGGTTCCCAAGCCAATGCTCTAACCATTAGGCTACTCTTCCACTCCAGGTCAGGCAGACAAATTGATGATCTAAAAAGCTACATTTTGCTGCACTAGTAGCAGCCCAATACTGAACTGCACAAAGGTTCCACGGTTGCCAATCTCCCAAAGAGCTAGATTTCCACCAGCATTATTCCAACCGATGGCAGTTTTTCTTTATAATATGAAGATCAGCAGTAAATCAATGGGACTTCTGCCTCCTATAGAGTCACAACTGTATCTTCTGGGAAGGCAATAATTGATCATGTAAACATACCATACCAGTATTCCATTCAATACCAGTACCAGTATTCCATTCAATCACCATGTCCTGCAATCCAGTACACAACCAGACTGGGAGATAGCTACAAACATTTTCCGAGGAAATGACACACCTATGCTGCACCTCTTTCCAATCCCCCCTCCCCCCATTATTCTACATGTATGGCAAAAACAAACTAAAAGTCAACATTACATGATCCAACCATGGGACCATCTATGAAGAAAAATCACCACAAATAAGCTGACCCTGAGTGCACCTGCTGACTAAATATCAAATCCAACAGGTGACACCCCCCACCACATGTGTAGGGATATCTACATGCTGAAGAAAACCTAAATCAAACATGGTATTCTGAATTTTTTTTCCCAAGACGACTTCACTCTATCATAATGCACATTAAAGTTCCCCTATACAAGCAATTTTGGAAAGTCCAAAAAAAGCTCGTAAATCAGTCCAACTGTCATCAACCCATTCACACCAGTATCAGATGCCCTATGTATCATCTAAATCCCCCCCCCAAGAACTATGACTGCACTAACAAACACTCAATCCCAACTGACGTAAAAAGTCCTGTTCAAAGCAGACTCCCTCCCAGCCATCCCCACCCTTCACCCTTCCTATCAACCCTATCCACACCCAACCATCCATAACCAATAGGATACAACTGAGATAACAAAACAGTCACCCTTCTGCAACCATATTTCATTTGTAAGCAATAAATTCAGTCCATTTTCAAATAATTCCCAATGCAGCCATTCTTATTTTGGACAGAACGAGCATTAATAAAGAGTTACTTGTAGCTGATGACACTCCAATGCCATTCTATCCCCCTGACCCAATGACTGAAAAACCCATAGAAAACGACATCCCCGACTCTTCCCCTTCTTCCACCATAACACCCACACCCTACCACAGAATCAGCAGTGTGGACCAAAGGAATGCATATATTATTAGATTTCAGCAAGTTCACTGACATTGTTCTACATCAGCAATTTATAAATAAACTGAGCATCCTTGGAAAAAACTCTAAAGTGACTGACTGGGTTAGAAACTGGTTGAGTGAGAGGCAATAAAGGATAGTGGTAAATGGAGTTCACTCTGAAGATAAAGACATTACAAGTAGTGTGTCACAGACAGAACCATACCAAACTAGAAATTCATCCTGTGCGACTAATGAATCTGGTGCCCCCCCCCCCCCATCCACCCAATCACATTCAGTAACTCACTCTTTTTGAGCTTCCTGTATGCCCAGTGTTGATATCAGTGTTTCCCCCGCGCCCCCCCCCCCCCTTTCTGTGCTTGCGCCCTGTGTGGCTGCACTGCTCACACAGCCCTTGGTAAAGCCTTGGCCACAGGAATCAGCCCTTGGTGTGTTTTTTTAAACATGTTTGTAAGCAATATTGCTCCCTGCTTGCAATAAAGATAGTCCTAAGAGGAGATAAGAATAGTGTTCCTCTTTAGACTTTGAGGTTAAGAATCATCTGTTGGGCAATCAGAGCTGGTTGCTGGGGGAGAGTTTCCCAGCATTAATTTGGTACAAAAAGTGCCAGAACAAGTATCAAGTTCCAAACTTGGATCTGCACTAAGGGGCAGACAGTTCAAAACAAGTGAACTCTCCGACACCTGAAATTCAGTGCTCTTAACCTGCTGAGCAATCTCCTTCTTAAACATCTTGTCCAACTCCACCTTGAAAACTGTGGATGACAATAATGGGTTCATCCCAGTAGGGAATCAATGTCCAACATGAGTCTCTGGAGGCTATAATGCCAAAAGCTCCTGATTAGATCTTTGGATATGCTTTCACATGGAAGAAAAGCTCGTCTCTAGGCAGGGTCACTTTGAATAGTATGGAGTTTCCTAAAACACCATGATCCCAAGATTATGTGACAAAGAGGCAAGCCATTAACCTTGTCTGCACTGGTCCTCTCTAACACTTCATGCTTGAGAGGCAATCACTCAAGCAGTGGGTAACCAGATTTGTCTTGGATGTTGGGTCTATCCTCAAACTGAGCAGTCAAAAAACCGAAGGCCCCTTCGGCATAATCTCAGTATTAATCTGGATTTTTCCTCATCAGCAAGGTGGACGAAGAACTCTCTCTTTCAGGCCTAAATCACTTGTGGAAACACATATGTCCAGTTACTGCAGCCTGAAACACTGTGGTCTTGCCTCTAAATACTTGCAGCAAACCTTGTGATGGTTAATGTGGATATTTTCTATTTATACTTGAGGCAGAAACAGAAATTACTGAATTCCTCTGACATAGTGAGAAAAATGATACAATGAAATCAAAAGAAGAAGAAATTATCTAGAAGTCAACCAACCAAAAGAAACTTGAAAAAGATGGCTGATATGGTCTGCTAAGAGCCTACAATGGGGAAAGCAAGGTTGCTTCTCTACAGCTGTGTTCTCAATAGACAACAAGATAAATAAAGCACATAGGTGAGCGAGATAATTGCATGGCACCCAAGACCCTTTCAGCACACCATGGTCTTCTCAGCCCTCTCAAATTAGTTCCATAGCTCAAGAAGTAATGCAATTCTTGAAGAAGTGGGAGGGATTATTTACCTGATTAATCCTACTGTCTTATAGAGAACACCCGTCAGAGGTAAACCAACTTTGCTTTCTCCATTAACAAGGAGAATATAATCACACACAAGTGGGTGAACTCCCACAATTAGGGTTGCTCAACTTTATAGACAATGTCCCTTGTCAAAGAGCAGCCCAATCAGATGATGAAGAAAACTTGTATATATCACAAACAAAGATTGATCAATACTGTTTAATTGAATGCATGTTCTCTGGGCACTGGTCCAAGCCAAGCAGTAGTGTGAATTTAAGGTATGAAATAAGGACCAAATGGCTGCTTTGAAGATACTTTTCTATGAAGAAGATTTCAACAGTAGAGTTTGACTCTACTATTTAGCATAGTTATTCACCTGTAACAGGTGATCTCCGGGAACAGCAGGAATTTAGTCTTCACATATGGGTATCATTGGTACCGACGGAGCCTGCGAGGGAACGCTTCCCAGCATCCAAAAGGAAAGCTTTTGGGAGCATCCCACAGCGCCTGCGTGCTGCCCTCCCGCCTTTCCCAACTGTCCCTCTCCAGTTGAGTTTAAAGCTGAGACAAAAGAGAGAGAGAAAGAGAGCGAGATAGAGAGATACAACTCCTAAATTCCTGCTGTTCCCGGAGATCACCTGTTACAGGTGAGTAACTATGCTATCTCCAGGAACAAGCAGGAATGTAGTCTTCACATATGGGGACTCCCTAGCTGCAGATGCCAGGGAGAAGGCCCCAGAAGTTGTGAGCCCTTGTTAAAGGGCTCCACTTCCCCCAATGGATCTCTGGCATCCTACCAGAGATGGTGGGTAGGAGATGATTAAGTATGGAACAGGTGTTGAAGAACAGCTTGACCAAACAACACATCCCGGTGGGAGTCCTTGTCTAAGTAGTAATGGGCTGTGAAGGTATGAACCGAAGCCCAAGTAGCTGCTCTACAGATGTCGTCGATAGACACAGAGTGAAGATGAGCCATAGAGGCTGCCATGGCTCTCATACTGTGAGCTGTGACATGGCCTGCAAGAGGAAAGGTTTTACTCTCATGGGCAAATGATATACACTGCAATCCAGCTGGACAGTGTTCTTTTGGAGACTGGAAGTCCCAAATGACTAGGATCAAAAGCAACAAAGAGTTGAGAGGACTTTCTATGTTGCTGTGTCCTTTGCAAGTAAAAGGCCAAAGCCATTTTACAGTCCAAAGTATGAAGATTCTTTTCTGCATTTGAGGCATGAGGCCTTGGGAAGAATACAGGAAGGTAAACCGCTTGGTTTAAATGAAAAGGTGACACCACCTTTAGCATAAAGTGTGGATGAGTACTAAGGACTACCTTATCACGATGGAACCTTGTATAAGGAGGATCAGCCACCAATGCTTGCAACTCACTGATGCGACGTGCTGATGTGATTGCAAAAAGAAATATGACCTTCCAGGAAAGGAATTTCAATGAGGTAGTGGCTAATGGTTCAAAGGGCGGTTTCATGAGCTGCCCAAGAAACAGATTTAAGTCCCACACCACCGGTGGTGGCTTAATGGGAGGCTTAGTTAAAAGAAGGCCTAAGAACATAAGACATGCCATACTGGGTCAGACCAAGGTCCATCAAGCCCAGTATCCTGTTTCCAACAGTGGCCAATCTAGGTCATACGTACCTAGCAGTTTCCCCAAAAGAAACAGGTTCCGCAATGCTTGTACTGGGTCAAGCATTGATATCCTGGGTCCCTTCTTAATAATGGGTTATGGAACTTTCCTCCAGGAACTTGTCCAAACCTTTTTTAAACCCAGCTACACTAACAGCCTTTACTACATCCTCCGGTAACAAATTCCAGAGTTTGATTACATGTTGAGTGAAAAAATATTTTCTTTTATTAGTCTTAAATAGTTTACCCTGTAGCTTCATTGTATGTCCCCTAGTCTTTCTATATTCTGAAAACGTAAACAATCGATCTACGTTTACCCGTTCCACTCCGTTCATTAATTTACAGACTTCTACCATATCTCCCCTCAGCCGTCTCTTTTCCATGTTAAAGAGCCCTAACCTTTTTAGCCTTTCTTCATAGGAGTATGCTTCCATTCCCTTTACCATTTTGATGGCTCTTCTCTGAACCTTTTCTAAAAACTCTATATCCTTTTTAAGATACGGCAACCAGAATTGCACACAATATTCAAGGTGCGGTCTCACCATGGAACGATATAGAGGCATTATAATATCTTTTGTTTTATTTTCCATTCCTTTCCTTATGATACCTAGCATTCTATTTGCTCTCTTGGCTGCCGCTGCACACTGGGCCGAGGGTTTTAACATGTTATCCACAATGACGCCTAAATCTTTTTCCTGGGTGGTGGTTCCTAATGTGGAACCTTGCATTGTGTAACCATAGTTTGGGTTGTTCTTCCCTAGGTGCATAACTTTGCACTTGTCCACATGAAATTTCATCTGTCATTTTGATGCCCAGTCTTCTAATTTATCAAGATCCTCTTGCAATTTTCCACAATCCTCTTGGGTTTTAACAACTTTAAATAGTTTTGTGTCATCAGCAAATTTGATAACCTCACTCGTTATTCCACTTTCCAGGTCATTTATGAATATGTCAAAAAGCAGCGGACCCAGCACAGATCCCTGGGGTACACCACTATTTACCTTTCTCCATTGGGAAAATTGGCCATTTAGCCCAACCCTCTGCTTTCTATCTCTTAACCAGTTCTTGATCCACAGTAGTACACTGCCTCCTATCCCATGACTCTTTAGTTCTGCTAAAAGTATCTGATGAGGAACCTTGTCAAAGGCTTTCTGAAAGTCCAGATACACTATATCAACCGACTCACCTTTGTCCACCTGTTTATTCACACTTTCAAAAAAACATAACAGATTAGTAAGACAAGATCTTCCTTGTCTAAAGCCATGTTGGCTGTCTCCCATTAGGCCATGACTATCTACATGCTGAGTAATTTTATTCTTTATGATGGTTTCTATCATTTTTCCCGGTACTGACGTGAGGCTCACCGGTCTGTAGTTTCCCAGATCACCCCTGGAACCCTTTTTAAAAATTGGTGTTACATTGGCGATCCTCCAATGTTCAGGTATTAGAGATCATTTTAATGATAGTTCACAGATTACTAATAGCAGGCCTGCAATCTCATATTTCAGTTCTTTCAACACCCTTGGATGTATACCATCCGGCCCAGGTGATTTGCTACTCTTCAGTTTATCTAATAGTTGTAATACATCTTCCCGATGTATCGATATTTCCTTCAATTCTTCCGCACCTTTAAATACCACTTCAGTCATGGGTAACATCCCTACATCTTCCTCAGTAAAGACTGAAGCAAAGAATTCATTCAGTCTCTCCGCTATGGCCTTGTCGCCTCTTAGTGCCCCTTTAACTCCTCTATCATCTAATGGACCAACTGACTCTCTCACAGGTTTTTTGCTGCGAATGTACTTGAAAAAAATCTTTATTTCGCATTTTTGCTTCCACAGCAAGCTTCTTCTCAAATTCTCTCTTTGCCTGCTTTATCAATTCCTTGCATTTGATTTGCCAGTGCTTGTGCTGTTTCCAGGTTTCATCGTTTGGCTCTTTTTTCCATTTCCTGAAAGATGCTTTTTTGGCAACAACAGCCTCTCTGACCTCACCTTTAAACCATGCTGGCAGTTTTTTGGACTTCCTTCCACTTTTCTTAAAGTGTGGAATCCAGCTGGTCTGGGCTGCCAAGATAGTATTTTTCAACAACACCCAAGCTTGATGTAAATCTTTAACCTTTGCAACTGCTCCTTTTAGTTTTTTCTTAACTATTTTCCTCATTTTATAATAGTCTCCCTTTCGAAAGTTAAAAGATAGTACTGTGGATTTCCGTACTATCCCTCCTCCACTAATTAAATCAAAGGCGATCATGCTATGATCACTATTGCCAAGTGGCCCCAACACCCTTATCTCTTGCACTAGATCTGGTGTTCCACTTAGGACCAGGTCTAATATGGCTTCCCCTCTGGTCGGTTCATGAACCAGCTGCTCCAAGAAGCAGTCATTTATGTCATCTAGGAACTTTATCTCCCTAGCATGTCCTGCCGTGACACTGACCCAGTCGATACCGGGGTAACTGAAATCACCCATTATTATTACCGCGCTGTAACTTTTGTTAGCTTCCTTGATTTCTTTGAGCATTTCATCATCCATTTGTTCATTCTGGCCCGGTGGTCAATAGTACGAGGGGGTACCCAAAAAAAAACAGGAATTATTTTTTAAAAGCTATTTATTTCAAATTCTTTACAAAACAACCTTATCCCTTTCAAAATACTCTCCATTACAACTGATACATTTGTCCCACCGGTGCTTCCACTGTTCGAAACATTTTTTGTAGTCATCTTTAGAAACGGCTGACAGCTCCTCCCTCGTTTTTTTCTTGACTTCTTCAATGTTGTCAAATCGGTGTCCTTTCATGCCCCTTTTCATGCGTGGAAATAAGAAAACGTTGCACGGAGCCAGGTCAGGCGAGTAAGGTGCATGGGGCAGCGGAACCATGCCATTTTTAGCCAAAAACTGTCTAACAGAGATGGCTTTGTGTGCAGGTCCGTTGTCGTGGTGGAAGAACCAGTCTCCTGTCTGCCACAAATCGGGTCTTTTTTGACGAACACGGTTGCGCAATCTTCTTAAAACTTCCAAATAAAAGGTTTGATTGACGGTCTGACCTGGGGGAACAAACTCTGAATGAACTACCCCCTTGGCATCAAAAAAGCAAATCAGCATTGTTTTGATGTTTGATTTGACTTGACGACATTTTTTTTGGACGGGGTGACAATGACATCTTCCATTGGCTTGACTGTTGCTTTGTTTCTGGGTCGTAACCATAGCACCATGACTCATCACCTGTAATGACCTTTGACAGAAAATCTGGATCAGTTTCAAGCTGTTGTTTCAAAACACGACATGTTTCAACTCGATGTTCCTTTTGATTGTCAGTCAGAACCCGAGGAACAAACTTGGCAGCAACCCTTTTCATTCCCAAATCTTCCGTTAAAATTCGCTGAACCGAGCTCCAAGATAACCCACTAATCTCTGACAGTTGATCAATTGTCTGTCGACGGTCTGTGAGCACAAGCTCTCTAATTTTTTCAATATTTTCGTCGATTCGGGCAGTTGATGGACGCCCAGAACGAGGTTTGTCATCAATCGACATGTTGCCATTTTTAAACCGAGCAAACCACTGGTACACTTGACTTTTTCCCATAGCGTCATCTTGATAAGCTGTTTTCAACATTAAAACAGTTTCAGCAGCATTTTTACCAAGTAGAAAACAAAATTTCACAGCTGCACATTGTTTACTTAAACTTGTCATCATAAAAAAAGAAACAAGAACAAAACAGCGCTAGCAAAAACAATCACTGCAGATGAACAGAACAAGCCAGGTCGACAACACAGGCGGCACTGAACTGACAATGAGTTGCACTATACACGCCTAGCGGCAGAAGTGCGTACTACACAAGCTCCGCCCACGGCAATGTTATTCCTGGTTTTTTTTGGGTACCCCCTCGTACACCCCCACTGCCATCGCCTTCCCCTTCCGCCTCTCATAAATCTTGCTATGAGAGGATGAGAGGAAAAAGGTTGTCCATTTAGAGGCTTGAAAGAAGCTGCAATAGCACTCAAATGAACTCTCACTGAATTTGTCTTAAGCCCTGCATTTGATAAATGAAGGAGATACTCCAGTAATGATTCCAAAGGTATCGCAAGAGGGTTAAGACCCTTCTGCGAGCACCATATGGTAAACCTTTTCCACTTAAATGCATAAGAGCGTCTTGTGGAAGGCTTCCTGGAAGCATAAAGGATATCCTTTACCTGCTAGGAAAGGTTAAGACCATGAAGTTCTAGGCTTTCAGCAACCAGGCCCTGAGATGCAGAGATTGGGGATTGGGATGCCACAGCATCCCGTCCTCTTGAGAAAGGAGATCTGGAGCAGTTCCTAACTCCAGAGGCGGAGCTTGAGAGAGATGTAGGAGCAGAGGGTACCACATTTGCCGTGGCGAAAGTGGAGCTATGAGAATCATATGACCTCTGTCTCTCTGAAGCTTGAACAGGGTTTTGGGAATTAGGGGAATGGGTGGAAAGGCATACAGGAAGTCCTGACCCCAATGGAGGAGGAAAGCATCCCTGGCCTGACAACCCTGAGCCGGAATTCTGGAACAGAACCGGGGAAGTTTGGCATTCAGCGGACTTGCAAAGAGGTCTATGTCCGTGGTTCCCCAAATGTGAAACGTTTGGCCACCTGGTCTGCATGGAGAGACCATTCGTGTGGAAGCAGAACTCGACTGAGTCTGTCTGCCCAAGAGTTTTGAATGCCTGGAAGATACACCACAAGGAGATGAATCTGATGCTCTCTGGCGAGGGCCCATAGTCGCAAAGCTTCGTTGCAGAGCGACAGAGAGCCTGTTCCACCAGAGTTGTTCACATAGAACATGGCTACTTGATTGTCCATTTGAACTAGGACTGTCTTGTAGCTGAGCTGGGTGTGGAATACTCAAAGAGCAAGGAAGATTGCTCTGAGTTCCAGGAGATTGATGTGTAGATAGGCCTCCTGTGGAGTCCAGGTACCCTGGGTAGAGAGGCCTTGCAGGTGGGTTTTATGGACTCCCCAAGAACACCCTTAACCCACTACAGCTCGCTATGAATGCAGCTGCGCGTGTGCTCTGTGGTTTAGCAAGATCAGACCATATCACCCCGATACTCAAGGAACTCCACTGGCTACCAATTCATTGCAGATTAACATACAAAATCCTTATCTTCAAGATCATCAACAACCTAGCCCCTACGACACTCAGCGAACTTATCACCCCCACCCCGAAAAACCGAATCAGAAGGTCAGTAACCGACTACACCTTGATCATCCCCAGAGTCCATCAAGTGCACCCAGACGACCAGGAAAAGAACCTTCGCCTTCTACGCCCCAAAATGTTGGAACGGACATCCACCAGAAATTAGATCCATCAAAGACCTTATTCAGTTCCGTAAGGCAATCAAACATCACATCTTTCTACTTCACTTTGCACAAGCATCCACCCCACCTCTGCTCACCCACTCACCAATGCCCATAAACCTTTCATGTTCAACTTAAATAACCCTGTTACATGTACTTCCGAGCTTACCTTAGCCCTTTTTGTATACTCCAACCTAATCTAATTGTGTTTTTGTACACATGTCTATAGTTACCCTGTTGCTCCAAGTTTAAACTCCTGTTATAATGTAAGCACAGTACAGTCTTCTGACTGTGCAACCTTTTGTTAAATGTAAACCGCACTGATAACAAATAGCGCGGTATATAAAAGTTGTTAAATAAATAAATAAATCTGTTGTTAGAGTGGCTTAGGGTGGGGGTTGCTGAAAAGGAGACCCCACCAGAAGGTTTTGGGGTGACTGCCACCATTGGAGGGACAAAATAAGGGGATCTGAGTTTGCTATTTTGTCTGACAGGCAACCTGACGCCTGAGTCCACTGAGTGGATAAAGTCCACTGGGCTGCCCTCATATGGAGGCAAGCATAAGGAACCACATGCACGGTGGATGCCATGTGGCCTAACAACTGTAACATTTCCCGAGCAGTGAGGTGAGGTTTTAGCACTGCTTGGGAAGCTAACTGCACAATGCGAAGGCAGCGGGGCTGCGGAAGGAATGTCCTTGTCTGGTATCCAGAAGAGCTCCTATAAACTCTAGGGATTGAGTGAGAGCAAGGTTGGACTTTGGGAAGTTTATGACAAGTCCCAAATACTGAAGGATGTGCATTGTGCGAGACAGAGCAACCCTAGCCTCTGGCTCTGAAGGGGCTCGAATGAGCCAGTCGTCTAAGTAAGGGAAGACGAATATTCCCAGGGTGCGGAGAAATGCTGCTACCACAGCCATGCATTTTGTGAACACCCTCGGTGCAGAGGCCAGGCCAAAAGGAAGAACCCTGTATTGGTAGTGCTTCCCTTGAAACTGGAATCAAGCAAACTTTCGGTGAGTTGGATGGATGAGAACATGAGTGTACGCATCCTTGAGATCTACAGAACAAAGCCAATCCTGACACTGAAGGTATGGCAGCAGAGTTCCTAGAAAAACCATTTTGAACTTCTCTCTGAACAGGAATTTGTTCAATTCTCTTAGGTCTAGAATGGGTCTGTGTCCTCCTGCTTTCTTTGGAATAAGGAAATAGTGGGAGTAAAACCCTGTAGCCCGTTGGGGAATGGGTACCTCTTTTATTGCCCCTTGAGCAAGGAGCACAGTGACCTCTTGCGCTAACCGGTCATTGAGAGAGGTCTGAGAATTGAACTGTCTTACCATTATAGGAGGGGGCATGCTGAGGAAATGAAGCTTGTACCCCTCTCTTACAACAGACAGAGTCCAATTTCTGCTGTTATCTGACCCCATCTGGGGGCAAAATGACACAACCTTCCTGGGATGGTGGAGGGTTCTGGGCCGTTGAGGGCCAGGAAGGCAAAGTTCTCCAGATAGCCTGTGGAGGCTGAGTCTGCTGAGCCTGTTGAGGCTTAGCTGCTTTTGTCATTCTTTGCCTAGGTTGTTACTGCTGTCCCTTTAGGGCAGACTGACCTAAACGATGACCCTGCTGGGTATAGGAGGGATAAAACTTCTTCTTACTGAAGAATGGATTCTTAGAGGACAATCTATCCAAAGTGATATTGTCAGCATCTTTCTCATTAGCTTTTTCCTGCCAATTCTTGCCAATAATCTTGCCTTTTATCATCAGGAAGGAGAGGGCTCTAAAGCTCTAAATCTCCTCTGACCTCTTTAAGGAACATTCCCATATACAAGATATAGGAACTGATCCTAGCAGAAAGCATGGAAGCCTGGAAGGATCGACGTCCAAAGGCATCAAGAGTCCTACACTCACGTCCTGGAGGATTAGATGCATGCCTTTTTGCACTCTTTATCCTTCTCATGGCTGATTCCACCACCATGGAATGGTGTATTAATTGAGTCTTCTGAAACCCAGGACAAGGAGGAACTCGATACATGGTGTCGAGTCTTCGAGAGTGAGATGTGGTTAGAGGTGTTTCCCACATCCTTAACATAAGATCATGCAAGATGTCATGAATAGGTAAGGTAACTGCCTCCTTGGGAGCTTTAGGGTATTGTAGGATTTCTAATTCCTTTGCCCTAGGCTCTTTTTCAGGAGCCACTGTGATGGAAAGACCTCGGGCCACATCTCGGATAAAATCCTGAAAGGACATATCCTCTGGTGGAGACATCCTACGCTGAGGAGAAGAGGAATCCTCAGGAAGTAGTACTCTGGTATCGGCAGAGCTTTCAGAGTCTTCAGACTCATCCGAGGATTTGAAGTATCTCCAATCCAGGTGATCGTGCAAGGCACGGTACCGGTACCGATCAAAGTCGGCATCGGAGTGGTCCGGTACCGACTTGTCGATGCTGGATAGACGCGCATGACTCAGTCCCGGTAGAATATTTGCCTATGTTGATGCAGTCGGTGCTGGTGCCGGTTGAATTGTCTGAAGTGGTTTCAGGGGCATCGAGGCCGTGAGAAGAGCCACCAGACTGCGTTCAATAACCAAGAACCTCTGGTCTATTGATGCTGCCGATGCTTGGGTATCGGTGCTGGATGAAGCAGCCGGCACCCCAGAACATGGCACCAGTAGTTCTGCTGAGGTTGAAGCCTCGAGAACATCCTGGAGCCCTGTTAGTGCTTTGGAAGCCGAAGCCACCTGTCCGGGCAATTTTGCCGGTGAAAGTCCCTCAAGGGCAACGCCAGAGGTATCTCGATGTTTAGAAGGAGATCTACACTTTGAAGACCAGCTAGATTTATGTTTAGTTACCTGAGATCCATGGGAGGAAGATGAAGCACTGGAAGAAGTCGATGCCACGGAGGCTGCATCGGAGGGAAAAAAGGTGCTAAGTTTAGCAGCTCGGTTTTGCTGGCCCCTCTTCGACATCATCCCACAGGCAATACACTCTGAAATAGAGTGGTCAGGACCTAAACATTTGAGGCACCACTCATGGGTGTCGGTGACAGAGATGGTACTGCCACACTTAGAACACTTTTTAAAACCCAAAGCGGGTTTTTCCATTCTGAAGGAAAAAGTTGGGCCTAGTGCCCAAAATGGCGCGTGGCACCTGAGGAGAAAATTACTGGAAAAGACTCCAGAAAGAAAGTTTTTTTTTTCTTTTAAGAAAAAAAGAAAGAAGAACCGGCGGTACTGTTGTAGCGTCAAGGGAAGGCAGACGCGACCACAAAAAAGAATAGAAGGGAATTTTTTCTGCGGTGACAGGATGTGCGACCTGTCGGCTCCGCGGAAAATGAAGAACTGGAGAGGGACAGTTGGGAAAGGCGGGAAGGCAGCACGCAGGCGCTGTGTGATGCTCCCAAAAGCTTTCCTATTGGATGCTGGGGAGCGTTCCCACGCAGGCTCCGTCGGTACCGACGATATCCACATGTGAAGACTACATTCCTGCTTGTTCTTGGAGATAAAGGCATACCAATTTGTTAATAACAGAACCGGATATCTGATGCTAACCAATTAGTTGGCAAATCTGTTGGGGTGAAAGGAGAAGAACAGCTGCTAAGACTCTCTGAATGGATACTATTCTTTTAAGATAGGAAGCAAGAGCCTGCTAATAGTGCAGAATGTGAAGGGACTGCTTGCGTTGATATTTGTGTGGTTTTGAATAATCTGTGGCCAGCTCTATGTCTTCATTCACATGGAAAGGTGTGATCATCTTTGGCAAGAATTTAGGATGAATACACAATGTTACGTTTTATGAAGAAAGAGAATTTAAGGTTCACATGTGATTAAAGCCTGAAGTTCACTAATTTTTCAAGACAAAGTAACCACTACTAAAAAATATATTTTCCAGGTTATATTCTTGAGAGACAAGGGTTCCATGAGCTCAGTTGCTTTGCATTACATAAAGGTTTTATAATGTGCTTATAATGTTGGGAAAAGAGAAACAAAATTGTATTCTACCACTGCTAAGAACCTGTAGTATAGGCACAGCTTGCTAAAGGGTCATCAACACAGGAAAAATACCTGTTGCAAATAAAATAGGAAATGTGTGCAAGAACCTCAAAAGACTGTGATGGCTAGATGCCAGGATCAGCAACTGCCAGCCCTCCCCCTTCAAACACATACAGTACACAGCAGTTCAGGCTGAATTGGGCACTCACCCAGCCCCATTTTATTTTAATGCATCAAGGGACAAGCAGGGACCGTGCAGGGAAGTTGTGAATGCCAACCTGCCTGGCAACTGGTACCAATGAGTCAGTCCCCTACGTACTTGCACACAAAACTCAGATACAACTGTCAGAGGGAAAAAAGAAAACATTAAAACACAACAGGACAAGCACAGTAGAAAAGGGCTTGTTAAGCTATAATTAAACTCTGCACAAATATTGACCTTTGGAGGGACACATGCTGGTTGTAGTATATTTACTAGATTTATAAATGGGACAGACCACAAGCTGCTAAATGGCCAAATGCTACCTCAACTCACTATTTTAACCCATTTACGTCCAAAGCAGTGAGAGTGGATAAATAACTTCACATGGCAAGACAAAAACATTCAATGTTATTTTTCACAGAGTGTTGTACCACTCATAGTGAAGTTAGTCAGGGATGCTGATCCCAATTCTCATCTCCTAAGAAAACACACTTCAAAAAGGTCAAACACTGTTATTCCACCTCCAAGCTATCCCACCTCCTCCCCTCCACACCACATAAAACCTCCGGATACACCATACATACTTTACAAATAGTTTACACAGACTCCATAAGGGGGCTACTGGAAATGGATAATGACTGGTTTGTCCACAAAACAGGAGCCAACACTGTCTACCGAAGCAAACCGGAGCTACTGTGAGTGTGGGTGTGGCGTTGTTAGCATGTACAGGGAAGGCTGTTAAAAGACTGTAGGCTCCCAGGGGACTCTTGCTTCTCTGAACAGTGCTGGTGCCTGTTTCATGCAAAAAACCAATAGTTCTCTATTTCCAGCAGAACAGGAGTGGAGCCAATCTGAGGACAGAACAGATTGACATCATGGGGCTAGGTGCTGGTGCTTCTGAAAATGTATGAAACAGAGAAAATCATGGAAAATAACTAAACTGTACCTCAGAGATATTCTGTGATTACTCCATGGTATCCTAAATTCAGAAACCACTCTCATCTCCATCTCCACTGGAAGGCTGTTCCACACATTCACCACCCTTTCCATAAATGAAATATTTCCTTAGTTTACACCCAAGTCTATTCTTTCCTCATCCTATGACCCCTCGTTCCAGAGCTTTCTTTCAACTGAAAGAGGTCAGCTTCCTGTGCATTCATACTATGCAGATAATAAATGGAGTGGAAGAGAAGCCTTCTGGCAGAGCAGTAGGCTGAGAACCAGAGGAACAATAAAGCGTAGTTACTCACCTGTAACAGGTGATCTCTGGGAACAGCAGGAATTTAATCTTCACATATGGGTGACATCGGGTACCGATGAAGCCCACATGGGAAGCTCCCCAGATACCAACAGGAAAGCCTTAGGGAGCACTCCACTGTGCCTGCGCCACTGCCTTCCTGCTCTTCCAACTCCCTCTCCTCAGTTGACTTTGTAGCTTAAGAAAAGGAGTGAAAAATAGAAAAAAACTACCCTACAATTGAAAGGGGAGGAGGGCGGGTTGTGAAAACTAAATTCCTGCTGTTCCCAGAGATTACCTGTTACGGGTGAGTAACTGCACTATCTCCAGGAACAAGCACGAATGTAGTCTTCACATATGGGACTCCCTAGCTCCCAGATCTCTGAAGAGTTGGACCGGGTCAGAAAGTCGGACAAGGTGACTGGATGGCCCAAGTGAGTAGGATCAAAGGAGATAAAGAGCTTGGAGGATTTCCTAATGTCTTCTGTCCTTTGAAGGTAGAAAGCTAAAGCCCTTTTATATTCAAGTGTATGTAAGGTTGCTTCTGCAAGAGAAGCGTGAGATCTAGGGAAAAAGATCAGTAGGATCAATAACTGACTGAGATGGAAAGGAGACACCAGTTTTGGTAGAAAATGGGGATGTGTCCGTAGGACAACTTTGTCATGATGAAAGTGAGTATATGGAGCATGAGCCACTAAGGCCTGCAATTCACTGATGCATCTGGCTGAAGTGAGAGTGATGAGAAATAGAACTTTCCAAGATAAATATCTTAGATGTATGGTTGCTAGGGGCTCAAATGGAGGTTTGAGAAGTTGAGCCAATACCACATTAAAATCCCACGCTACTGGAGGTGGTCAAAGGGGTGACTTGGTAAGGAGTAGGCCTCTCATGAAATGAGCCACAAGAGGAACTGTGGAGATAGGCCTACTGTCCACAGGCTTGTGACAAGCTAAAATAGCACTGAGGTGCACCCGCACTGAATTCGTTTTGAGTCCTAAAGAGGACAGATACAAAAGATATTGAAGAAGCTTGGGTACTGATGCCTCAAAGGGATTCTGATTGTTTTGAGAACACCATAAGGAATATCTATGCCATTTGAAAGAGTACATCTTTCTGGTGGAAGGCTTTCTGGAGGAAAATAGAACGTCTTTTACAGCAGTAGAAAGGGTAAGCCTTGATAGATTACGCACTCGGCATCCATGCTGTCAGGCGGAGTGACTGCAGGTTGGGATGGAGGAGTGTTCCATTGTCCTGAGACCTGGCCTGGATCCCAGCAGGATCGTAGGAGTTTTTGTCAGCTGAAGTAGAAGGGGAAACCAGGGCTGACAGGGCCAGCGAGGGGCTATGAGTATCATAGAGCCCCTTGTCTGCTGGTAACTTGGAGGGTCTTCGGGATTAGGGGAATGGGGGGGGGAACGCATAAAGAGTGGCAAAGAAATCTATTTCTGGGGTTCCCCAGAGTTGGAAGAGTTTCACCACTGCTGTCAGATCTAGGGACCATTCGTAGGGTTGAAGGATCTGACTCAGCCTGTCTGCCAGGTGATTGGATTCTCCTGGAATGTAAACTGCACGTGGTGGAGAAGGGCAAACTTATAATTTGCAGGCTTCCTGGTATAGGGGAAGGGAGCTCGTTCCACCCTGTTTGTTTATATAAAACATTGCAACTTGGTTGTCTGTCCTGACTAGGATCTGACTGTGTGAGAGGTGGTGCAGGAAAACTTAGAGAGCATTCATGACTGCTCGAAGCTCGAAGAGGTTGATCTGCTGTGTTGATTCCTGGGTTGTCCACAGACCTTGTGTGGAGAAGGAATTGAGATGTGCTACCCAGCCGAGCTTGAAGGAATCCGTCATCAGTGTATGTTGAGGTTGTGGCATCCGAAAAGGTGACCGTACGAGAAGATTTGTTGGGGTGCACCACCAGAGGAGAGATTCGGTCAGAGGGTATGTTACTTGGATGGTATCTCGCAGATGACTCTGGCCTGTGTCCACTGGGCTGAGAGAGTCCACTGCGCTTGTCGCATGTGAAGTCTCGCATAAGGAACTACATGTACTATGGAAGCCATGTGTCCCAGAAGGCAAAGGAAGAGCCGTTGCAGTCTGTTTTGCACATGTGGGTCGCTAGGTCCACTAACCTGTTCATGCGATCCACAGGAAGGAAAGGCTCTGGACTGTTTTGTGTCCAGCACGGCTCCTATGAAGTCCAATCTCTAGGTTGAAGTGAGGTGGGACTTTGGGATGTTTATCACAAAGCCTACATGCTGTAAGAGAGCAAGAGTTTTTTGTCAAGATGAGCAGAGTTCTCTAGGAGAGTCTGTCTTTATTAGCCAGTCGTCAAAGTAAGGGAAGACAAAGACACTGCTGTTTCAAAAGTATGCTTCTACCACAGCCATGCACTTTGTGAAGACTCTTGATGCAGATGCCAGACCGAAGGGAAGGACCCTGTATTAGTAATGGGCACCTTGACAGGTGAAGTGAAGATACTGTCTGCGGTACAGATGAATCAAGATGTGGGTGTAGGCCACTTTGAGGTCTAGGGAAAAGAGCCAGTCATGTTCCTGAATGTAAGGGAGGAGAGTTTCCAGAGCGATCATCTTGAATTTCCTTTTTACGAGAAATTTGTTTAGCTTCCTGAGGTCGAGAATGGGCCTATGGCCCCCAGACTTCTTTGGAATGAGGAAGTAGTGGGAGTAGAAGCCTTTGAGCAGTTGGCTTGGGGGAACTGCTTCTATGGCTCCTTGGGAAAGAAGAAGGTTTACCTCTTGCATGAGCAGGGTATCCCCAAGGGGAGGTTTGGTGGGAAAATCTCCTCTGAAGTGGTGAGGAGGATCTCGAAAATTTAGTTGGTAACCTTTATGAATGATGAAAAGAAACCATTGCTCTGTGGTGATGGATGACCACTGTTGTGCAAAGTGAGAGAGTCTCCATGGGATTGTGGAGGGCTCCTCTATGGGTAGGAGAAGACTGGCTGGCTATGGGAGTCAAAAGTTAGGAGTAGTTGGTGTTTGGGTGGGCGGCTGTGGTTTGACTAATTGGGCTTCTTTGCCTGCTTAGGACTCTGTTGTTTTTGTTGGGTCTGATAGACCAGTTGGGAATATGAGGGGTAGAACCTCCTTTTCTTAGGGTAGAAGTTGTTTTTTAGCTGCTCTCTTCTTTTTGGAAGGGTCAGCAGTTTTCGTGTAGAGTCTCTTAAGGGTTGTGTCATCGGTTTTGAGCTCTCCAGCCTTCTCCCTCCAGTTCTTCCCAAAAAGATTCTCATCAGTGCAGGGAATATTGCCCAATTTATCTTGGACCCACAGTTTTAAGTCTGATGCTTGGAGCCAAGACAGTCATCTTGCACCTATGGCAATAGAAAAGGCCCTACTGGATGACTCAAAGGCATCAAATGCTGCCCTATTGACAAATTTTGAGACATTTTGGCTGTGTGCTAAAACATCTTGGAAGGCAGGAAGCTTCTCCTCTGGTAGGAATGGAAGGAATCCTTCCCAGTCTTTGTTAAGTTCCTTCAGGAACATCCCCCATACAGAGGATATAGCACAGTTACTTACCTGTAACAGGTGATCTCTGGGAACAGCAGGAATTAGTCCTCACATATAGGAATAAGTCCTCACATATGGGTACGTCGGAACCGACGGAGCCTGCGCGGGAAAGCTCCCCAGCTTCCCAGAAAGGAAGCTTTTGGGGCCTCCCACTGCACATGCGCGCTGCCTTCCCACCTTCCTGACCAGCTCTCCTCAGTTCAAGTTTATAGCTGAGACAATAGAGAGAGGAAAGGAAGATAGATAGAAGATACAACTCCTAGGGGAGGTGGGTGGGTTGTGAGGACTAATTCCTGCTGTTCCCAGAGATCACCTGTTACAGGTAAGTAACTGTGCTATCTCCAGGAACAAGCAGGAATAAGTCCTCACATATGGGGACTCCCTAGCTAAGATGCCTGGGAGATCCCCTTCCAAGGGTTCGCCATCTTCGTATGGATCTCAGGCATCCATCCTGGGAAGGTGGGCAGGAGTTGTTCAAGTATGGAACAGGTGTTTGAGGACAGCCTGACCAAACAAGGCATCCCGGCGGGAGTCCTTGTCCAAACAGTAATGGGCTGTGAAGGTATGAACCGAGGCCCAGGTGGCGGCTCGACAGATCTGATCTATGGATACAGAGTGAAGATGAGCCATAGAAGTGGCCATGGCTCTCACATTGTGAGCTGTGACATGGCCTTCCAGAGAAATGTTTTTACTCTGGTAAGCAAAGGAAATACACTGAGCAATCCAATTGGAAAGTGTACGTTTGGAGACTGGAAGTCCCAAATGAGAAGGATCAAAAGCCACAAAAAGCTGGGAAGACTTTCGATGTGGCTGAGTCCTGTTGAGGTAAAAGGCAAGAGCTCTTTTACAATCCAGAGTATGAAGGTTCCTCTCTGCACTGGATGCATGAGGAGCCGGGAGAAAGACAGGTAGATATACCTCTTGATTAAGATGAAAAGGCTAGACCACTTTGGGCATAAAGTGGGGATTCGTCCTAAGGACCACCTTATCATGATGGAACCTAGTATAAGGTGGATGAGCCACTAAGGCCTGTAGTTCACTGATGCGGCGAGCCGAAGTGACTGCAATAAGGAAAAGGACCTTCCAGGAAAGAAATTTCAAGGAGGTAGAAACCAATGGTTCAAAAGGTGGCTTCATAAGCTGACCTAGAACTAGGTTCAAATCCCATGCTACCGGAGGAGGCCGGATGGGAGGCTTAGTTAGAGTCAGGCCTCTCATGAACCTTGCAATAAGAGGATGAGAGGAGACAGGTTGTCCATTTATAGGTTTTAAAGATGCTGCAATAGCACTCAAATGGACTCGTACTGAATTCGTCTTAAGGCCTGCATTAGAAAGATGCAGGAGATAGTCTAATAGAGAATTCAAAGGAAGTGCTAGAGGGTCAAGACCCTGTTGAGCACACCAAATGGAAAAGCGTTTCCATTTGAAAGCACAGGAACGCCTCGTGGAGGGTTTCCTAGAGGCATGAAGGATATCTTTCACTGGTTGAGAAAGATTGAAGTCATGAAGGCTTTTGCCTTCAGTAACCAAGCTCTGAGGTGTAGGGACTTGGGGTTTGGGTGCCACAAAGTCCCCTCCTCCTGAGACAGAAGGTCTGGCGCAGCTCCCAGGTCCAGGGAGGGCCCCTGGGAGAGATGCAGAAGTAGAGGGAACCACACTTGGCGTGGCCAGCGTGGAGCTATGAGGATCATTGATCCGTGATCCCTCTGGAGTTTGAACAGAGTCTTGGGAATCAAAGGAATGGGTGGAAAGGCATATAGGAATTCCTGACCCCAATGCAGGAGAAAGGCGTCGTTGGCCTGAGCTCCCTGACACGGAGTCCTGGAACAGAACCGGGGAAGTTTGGCATTCCACGGACTTGCAAAGAGGTCTATGTCCGGCAGGGCCGGATTTACCTTGAGTGAGGCCCTACGCCAACAAAAATTGTGGGCCCCCAGCAGGGGTGGCCCAAGGGGGGTGCGGGGCCTCATTTGCATAAGGGGCCTCATTTGCATAAATATTTGCATAATGTTACCATATACTAACTTTTAGTAAACGTGCCTCTTAATGAGTGTATGGATAAAGAAAGACTAAAAGATTTCTACATTACTATAATCCAGTGCCAACTGCCAGACACATTAGGAACTACTACAAACACTGCCCATTTAGAACCCATAGTAAACCCGCCGTATCCTAACAGCACTACCAGGACTCACAAAGCACCATACTCTACCAATCAAAAGGCAACACTGCAAATATTAAACCAATACATTTCAGAGAACAACAATACATGACCTACTGGGGAAAGAGAACAAGTGGCAATGTCAAATAGGAATTATATAAACAGAACACCTCAGCTCAGTTACACATGCAGAACATAGACCATCACCAAACAAGTAATCACAATTTAGAAACAGGAAGACAATAATTAAACTGGAAATCCCAAAAGCCAAACTTGGAATGTACAACACTGTAGAAATAAAACTATACATTAATTTGCTCTTGTACTAAACAAAGCGCAGACGTTAATGATGCACATTTACCAGAGCTGACATATTCCAATTAATAAATTCAAAATAAAGAGATATTTTTCTACCTTTTGTGCATTTTTTTCAGCTGCAATTGCTCCAGCCACTTTCTTCTGGTTTCTTCGTGTCTTCTGCTAACTCTCCATCGTCTGCTGTCCATTTGTCCTTTCTTCTCTCTTCTAGATTTTTTTCCATTCTCTCTCTACATCTGCTTTAACATACTAATCTTTCTCCTTTTGCTCTTTCCTCATTCCTATTTCATCCACTCAAATTTTACCCCTCCATCCTCAATCCCCACTTACTCTCCCAATACCCGGCCAATTGTAGATTTTTTATCCCTCCCACACAAAATATTTTTCCCTTCTCCATTTTACTCTTCCAGCCCCATCCCATTCTAATCCTCCCCCAACATCAGCTCCCTTCTAGTTCCAGCCTCACCCAGCATCCATTCCCTTCTAGTCCCTGCATCAGCCCATTTCCAGTCCTAGCCATCCATCAGCCCATTTCCAATCCTAGTAACCCCCCAACCCAATACCAGTCCTAGCCCCCCATCAACCCACTTACAGTCCTTAACCCCCCATCACCCCATTTTCAGTTTAAGCCCCCCCTATAACCCATTACCAGTCCCAACCCCCCATCAGCCCACTTCCAGTCCTAACCCCATTAACCCATTTCCAGTCAGCCCCCCATAGCCCATTGCCAGTCCTAGCCCCCCCATCAGCCCACAGCCCATTACCAGTCCTAACCCCATCATCCCACCTCCAGTTTTAACCCCCCAGCCCATTTCCAGTCCTAGCCCCACATAGCCCATTACCAGACAACCCCCATCAGCCCACAGCCCATTACCAGTCTTAACCCCCCCCCAAAGCCCATTACCAGTTCTAAACACCCCCAACAGACCATTATCATTCCTAACCCCATCAGCCCACGTACATTCTTAACCCCCAGCCCATTTCCAGTCATAGCCCCCCCATAGCCCATTACCAGACAGCCCCCATCAGCCCACAGCCCATTACCAGTCTTAACCCCCCCCAAAGCCCATTGCCAGTTCTAAGCCCCCCCAACAGCCCACAGTCCATTACCAGTCCTAACCCCATCAGCCCACCTCTAGCCTTAACCCCCCCAGCCCATTTCCAGCCCCAGCCCCCCCCAATAGCCAATTACCAGTCCTACCCCCCCATAGCCCATTACCAGCCCTACCCCCCAGCCCATTTCCAGCCCCAGCCCCCCCAATAGCCCATTACCAGTCCTACCCCCCCCCCGGCCTACCGTCAAATTTAATTTTAAAAAAAACCTGGTGGCTGCCGCCGCGGGGCCCCCTCTGCTGCCGCGGCAGCACCGACTGACCCGCGGGGGCCCCATCTACAAGCTGAAGCCGTCGGTTCGGTTCGTTCTTCCCTCCCTCCCTCCATGCAGGCTGCAGGCTGTGAGAGACGCGAAGGGAGAGCGTCTCCTCGCGTCTCTGTTAAGCCCGCAGGGGCTGATGGGAAATTTCCCATCAGCCCCTGCGGGCTTAACAGAGACGCGAGGAGACACTCCCTTTCGTGTCTCTCACAGCCTGCACGGAGGGAGGGAGGGAGGGAGGGACAAACCGAACCGACGGCTTCAGCTTGTAGACGGGGCCCCCGCGGGTCAGTCGGTGCTGCCGCGGCAGCACAGGGGGCCCCGCGGCGGCAGCCACCAGGTTTTTTTTTAAATTTTATTTTAAAAAAAATGAACTTGTTCTTTTTTTGTGGGCCCCTGCCGGCTGTGGGCCCTACGCCATGGCGTACATGGCGTATAGGTAAATCCGGCCCTGATGTCCGGGGTTCCCCATTCCTGAAAGATTCTGCGTATCTGGTCCATATGCAAGGACCATTCGTGTGGAAGCAGAACTCGACTGAGTCTGTCTGCCCGAGAGTTTTGAACCCCTGGAAGATACACTGCCAGAAGATGAATTTGATGCTCTCTGGCGAAGGCCCATAATCTGAGAGCTTCGTTGCAAAGCGACAGAGAGCCTGTCCCTCCTTGTTTGTTTACGTAGAACATGGCCACCTGATTGTCTGTCTGAACTAGGACGGTCAGGTTGACAAGGAGGGTATGGAAGACTTTGAGGGCAAAGAAGATTGCTCGCAGTTCCAGGAGGTTGATGTGAAGGGTGGTCTCCTGTGGAGACCAAGTACCCTGAGTGGAGAGGGATTGTAGATGGGCTCCCCACCGTGTTTGGGAGGCATCTGTTGTGAGGGTTGCTTGGGGCAACAAAGGTTGGAAGGGGGCCCCCAACAACAGATTCTTGGTGGACATCCACCATTGGAGGGACCAAAACAGACGCTTTGAGGTGAGGATTTGGTCGGAGAGCGCTCCTGATGCTTGAGTCCACTGGGTGGCCAAGGTCCATTGAGCTGCTCTCATATGAAGACGAGCGTAGGGCACCACGTGAACCGTGGAGGCCATGTGGCCCAGAAGTCGCAGCATTTCTCTGGCTGTCAAGTGACTGCTGGACTGAGCTTGGGAGACCAAGCACACCAGACGTTGGCCCCGGACTTGAGGTAGGTAGGCCCTTGCAGTGGTGGTGTCCAACTGGGCCCCTATGAATTCCAGAGACTGAGTAGGGTTAAGTTGAGACTTGGGAAGGTTTACCACCAGTCCCAGATACTGCAGAATGTGCCTTGTGCGGTCCAGGGAAATCTGGGCCTCTGACTGAGATGGAGCTCGGATGAGCCAGTCGTCCAGATATGGGAATACAAAAATTCCCAGACCTCTTAGAAATGCGGCAACAACTGCCATGCATTTGGTGAACACTCTTGGAGCAGAGGCTAGACCGAAGGGAAGTACTCTGTACTGGAAATGTTTTCCCTGAAACAGAAATCTTAGATATTTTCTGTGGGATGGGTGGATGAGTATATGTGTGTACGCATCCTTGAGATCTAGAGAACAAAGCCAATCCTGACTCTGAAGGTATGGAAGGAGAATGCTTAGAGAAAGCATTTTGAATTTCTCCTTGTACAGAAATTTGTTCAATTCTCTCAGATCTAGGATAGGTCTGAATCCCCGTGTCTTCTTTGGTATGAGAAAATAAGGGGAGTAGAATCCTGTCCCTTGTTGAAGAAGAGGAACCTCTTCTATTGCCCCTTGGGCAAGGAGAGAAGAGACTTCCTGACCCAACAGGCCCAGGAGAGATGGGGGAGAATTGAAGTGCCTCACCATGGTATATGGAGGAAGGTTGGAAAAATGAAGTTTGTAGCCCTCTCTGATGATAGAGAGGGTCCATTGCTCTGATGTAATTTGCTCCCATCTGGGAGCAAAGTGAGCTAACCTTCCGGGAATGGTGAGGGGCTCTGGTTGTTCTAGAGCCAGAAAGGTTAAGTTCTCTAGGGGCAAGTCAAAACCCCTGAGGGGGTTGAGCCTGCTGAGGAGTGGCAGACACTGCAGGCTTTGACCTTGCCTGTTTAGGCTGCAGACGTTTAGCAGCAAAGCGAGGCTGAGAAGATTGTTGGCCAGTATTTGTGGAAAATCTGGCCTTCTTGTAGTAAGGCCTCTTGAAAGACTTTTTTTTGGCAGGAGTAGAGGTAGACTTAGAAAGTCTATCTAAGGTAGCATTTTCTGCGTCCATTTGAGTGGCTTTAATTTGCCAGTCTTTACCAAATAAGTTCTCACCTGTACAGGGCAGATTCCGTAAGCCATCCAGGACCCAGGGTTCTAGGTCAGAGGCCTGGAGCCAAGCAAGTCGTCGGACTGCAATGGCAATGCCCGAAGCTCTACCGGCACCTTCAAAGGAATCAAAGGCTGCTCTGTTGGAGAACTTAGAAACATCTAGAAGCTGTTTCACTATAGAAATGAACTCCTCCTTTTTATCCTCAGGGATAAAGGGGGCAAAATGCCGTACCTTTAGGGCAAGTTCCCTGAGAAACATGCCCATATACAGACTGTATGAATTAATCCTGGCTATAAGCATACTAGCCTGGAAGATTTTCCTACCAAAAGAGTCTAGGGTCTTACAGTCTCGCCCTGGAGGGGTAGAAGAGTGCCTTTTGGTACTCTTGATCTTTTTCAGCGCAGACTTTACCACAATGGAATGGTGAGGCAGTTGAGTCTTTTGAAAACCAGGAGAAGGAGGGACCCGGTACATGGTGTCCAACCTACGAGAATAAGGAGACAACGTTAGAGGAGCCTCCCATAAGTCCATCAAGTGTCCTTGAAGGATTTCATGGATAGGCAGGGTGACTGCCTCTTTAGGAACCTTAGGGTATCCTAAAATATCCAGTTTCTTTGATCTAGGGTCTTTTTCAGAGGATGTGGTAATAGAAAGTCCTTTAGCTAGTTCTATAATAAGGTCTTGAAAGGACAAATCCTCTGGTGGAGACATTCTCCTCTTTGGGGAAGAAGGGTCTTCAGGAAGAACTAGAGACAGCTCATCAGAGTCCTCAGAGGAGTCAAAATCCTCAGAAGAATCAGAGTATCCTCTATTTGCTTCCAACGCACGATACGCATACCGTTCGGTATCGACATCGGGCGTACCGGGTATGGGATCGGTATCGGGTGAAAACCCGGATCCGGCATGCGGAACCGATCTGCGTTTGGAAGACGATGGTCTCGGTTCCGATATGGGAAACGATACCGGAACCGGAACCGGACCCGGAACCGCTGGATGCGGTACCGAGGGCGTCGCAGCTTTAATGAAAGCCAGCATGGCCTGCTGCATGGTCTGAACAGTATTGCTCATAGACGCCACTGCTGCCTGGATGTCGGTACCTGTATGGGCCGGTACCCCAGAGCAGTCTAACAGGTGATCAGTCGAGGCCGTGCCATCGATGTCAACCTGTAACCCCATAGATGGAGCTTTGGAAGCCAGAGCTTCCCGCCGGGGTTGTTTGGCTGGGGCAGGGATCCTCAGATTCAAAAGTGAGAGCCTCTCGATGCTTTGAAGGAGATTTGCTCTTTGAGGACCTGCCCGAAGAAGGTTTGGTTACCTGAGATCCATCCGGAGAGGAAGACCTGGATGACTGTGATGCTGGATTATCTGAAGCAAACAGCACATGGAATTTGTTGGCCCGGTTCTGCAAACCACGTTTAGACATCTGGGAGCAGGATGGGCAGTCCGGAATGGAGTGGTCAGGTCCCAAACATTTAAGACACCAGTCATGGGTGTCTGTGACAGAAATAACAGCACTACACTTGGTACACTTCTAGAAACCAGGGGCTGGTTTCTCCATGAGGAGAATTTGTGTAGGCCTGAGGCCTAACCGAAGTCACCAAGTTGTGCAAAAATAAAGATTTTTTTTTTTTGAAAGAAAGAAAGAGAGAGACCGGCGGTACCGGTTTCGGTATGGGGAAGGCAGGTACGCGGTCTAAAGAAACAAACTAAAACAAGAATTTCTTCAGCGGTGACAGGAACACGACCTGCTGGCTCCGCGGAAAAAGAGAAACTGAGGAGAGCTGGTCAGGAAGGCGGGAAGGCAGCGCGCATGTGCAGTGGGAGGCCCCAAAAGCTTCCTTTCTGGGAAGCTGGGGAGCTTTCCCGCGCAGGCTCCGTCGGTTCCGACGTACCCATATGTGAGGACTTATTCCTATATGTGAGGACTTATTCCTGCTTGTTCCTGGAGATAAGAATTTATCTTGCTGGATAGCATGGATGTCTGAAAGGAACATGGGGCAAATGAATCAAGATTTCTCGATTCTCTTCCTGGAGGAATTGAAGAATGGTTTTTGCTACATTTTATGCGGCGCATTGCCAATTCCACCACCATAAAATGGTGCAGAAGTTGTGCCTTCTGGAAGCCAGGACACGGGAACCTTGTACATGGTGTCCAATCTACGAATGATGGGGGAAACGGTTAGAGGGGTTTCCCATATCAGGAGCATTAAGTTATGTAGGATCCGGTGTACCTGGAGGATCACGGCCTCTTTTGGGGCTATGGGATACTGAAGTATCTAGAGTTCCTCCACTCTGAGTTCCGGGTCCATTGCTGCCGGAATGGAAAGGCCAGCCACCATGTCTTGGATAAACTCCTGAAAAGACATGTCTTCAGGAGGATATTTACATTGAGTGCTTACGGACAGTGGCAAGGGTTCCGAGGTGACGTCCTGGAGGTCATCTGAATTGAAGGACTGGTGATCGGAATCAGGGGAATCCGGATCCAATACCAGTGAGTATCGACAATGCCAACAACCGTATGAGCGGTGGCGATGCTATTCGATGTCCTCAGGAACTAGACCTAGGGCAGATCAGGTATTATCCGTGGTCAGTGCCGATACCGGGTATGGTACCAATACCTCAGTCCTCGGTGCATCGGCACAGAGGGCAAGACCGATGTAGAAGCCTGCACCAGAGTGAAAGGAATCATCAATGTCAATGCTCCCAGCTGTATTCCTGGGGCTGTCGGTGTTAGAGAAACCGAGGCCGCTAGGAGAGTCGCTATAGTCCTTTCCAAGGACAGCATTCGCTGATCCAAGGAGGTAGCCTGCATCTGGTCCAATGAAAGAACAGGGCTGGGAGCCACTGTACCAGAGCAAGGCATCGGGGGCTCCATGGAGGTCAAAGCCTCGGGTGCCTCCCGATTCCCTATTAAGGCTTTGGACGAAAAGTCCTCCTACCGGGGATGCCTGGACCAATGTCCAGAGTCAGAAGAAGTCCTAGACGATTCCTGTTGAGTTGATCGTGACCTCTCCCGAGACTTACCCAACGAATCTGTGGACTTTTCCTTCTGTTCCTTCAGCCTCTCAGAGGAGTCTCGGGATTTTATCTTATCACCTGCAGGTTTGGAAGGAGACATGATTTTCTTAGTCTTCTTCTCTAAGTATCTTAATTCCTTAGAATGTTTGCAACCATGTGAGCAGGACAATGCTGTGGAGGAAGTAAAGGCCAATGACACCGAGTCCAAAGGGAAAAATTCCCTGAAACTTTTGGCCCGGTTCCCTGTTTGCAGAGGGAGTATTCTTGTGGAATATGGTCGGGACCAAGACATTTCAGACACCAATCATGTTTATCCATTATTGAAATGGTGCTGGAGTATTTGGTACATTTTTTGAAACCACTGAAGGATTTCTCCATCTTATGATATTGGGCAAGGCCCAGTAGGCATGAGGGCCCTTTAGAAAAGAAAACTTTTTTTTTTTTTTAGAAAAATGAAAAATATGAAAAGTAGAAAGAAAAAAGGGAGAGCGGTATCATATATCATGGAGGTCCATGGAATCGAAGAAGCGGTGGTCGGAAACAGACGTATCTGAGTCTGACACCGTGAGTATCGATGATGTCGATGCCGGTATGAAAGGTGTCGATGCTCTTCGATACCTTCAGAGTCCAGAACTGAGGTAGTCCCCCATGGGATCTCAATGGTTGATACCGATATCGGTGTCAGTACAGAGGCCTTGGTTCACGATGCAGAGTGCATTGGTGTCGATGCCCCGGCATGCGGTCCTCTAGTTGTCAATGTAGGAGGAACCAAAGCTGTGAGGACGGCTGCCAAAGTCCTCTCTAAGGACAGCATGCACTGATCCAAGGAGGTTGCCTGCATCTGGTCCAATGTAAGAATGGGGCTTGGCACCACCGTACCAGAGCAAGGCACTGGAGGCTCTCCAGAGGTAGAGATCTCGGGTGCCTCACGATTCCCCACCAAAGGACAAGTCTTCCCACCAGGGATGCCTGGGCCAATGGCCAGAGTCAGACAAGATCCTGGAAGACTCCTGGTGTTTAGAACGGGATTTCTCCCTTGATTCCCAAGACTTGCCTGAGGAATCCTTGGACCTTTCCTTTGGTTCCTTCGACTTCTCTGAGGATTATCAAGGTTTTAGCTCGTCTTTGGAAGACCTTGAAGGAGACGTGGGTCTTTTAATCTTTTACTCCGAGTGTTTGGAATCTTTACACTGCTTGGAACCCAGAGAGCATGAGGATATTCTAGAGGAAGTCGAGGCCAATGACAGAGTCCGATGGAAATAGTTCTCCAAACATTTTGGCCCGGTTCCTAGACCTCTCTTTCTCATCCATTTACAGAGGAAGCAGGCTTGTGGTACACGGTCGGGACCAAGGCATTTCAGACACCAGTCGTATTTATCTGTCACCAAAATGGTGCTGGAGCACTTGGTGCAATTTTTGAACCCACTCGAGGGATTTTCCATCGTGAAGATGGTGGGCAAGGCCCAATGGGCACGAAGCCCTGAGGTAAAAGTTTTGAAAAAGAAAATGAAAAGGAATTTTAGAGGAAAAAAATAAAAGAAAAATGATACTGGGATCGAGCAATACTGGTGCAGAGGCGCAGAAGCGGTTTCTGAAGAACGTTTTTAAGTTCTTTTCTCTGGTGACAGGGTTTTGACCCATTGGCTCTGTGGAAAAAGAAGAACTGAGGAGAGAGAGTTGGGAGAGTAGCACAGGCGCAGTGGAGTGCTCCCAAAGGCTTTCCTATTGGTAGCTGAGGAGCTTTCCACGTGGGCTCCGTCGGTACCCGATGTCACCCATATGTGAAGACTACATTCCTGCTTGTTCCTGGAGATATACTTAGCATACCGAATGTAACTTGCCTTGAGCTACTAATGAAAAGGCATGAGCGAAATTCAAAATAATAAATGTCTCTTCTCTTCCAAGTCCCTAACTTTACCTTCCTGCGTCAAGCAATCCCAAGCTTTCCATTAGTCAGCGCTTGCTAGCTTGTGTGCTAAATTGCTTCTTTGTTGGTAATTTCAATATTGAGTTTAACACCACTCTGACTAAACAGATTCCGAATCCCAAAGCTGAGGTGACGGGGCTCAGAGGTGGGAAAGGGACTGGTGCTAACCGGATGGTACACAGAAGTGCACGAGAAAATCAACTTTTTTTCTGGGGAAGAAAGACAAATGTCTGTAGGTCTCTGCGGAAAAAGGGAGACTGAGTAAGATGGCGGCATGATGGCATCTCCCAAAGGCTTTCTTTGAAAGCTGAGGAGATGCTTCCACGAGGGCTCTGTTGGCATCGACGTCACCCATATGTGAGGACTGACTTCCTGCTTGTTCCTGGAGAACCAAGAGACCAAGGTTTAATAACACAGTAACATAGTAAATGACGGCAGATAAAGACCAGCATGGTCCATCCAGTCTGCCCAGCAACATGGCAAGAGTAGGTGCACCTGTCGCTCTGTGCAGGTCACCCCTCCCCCATGTCTTTGTTTAGGGGTGAACCCACCACTCCATGTAGGACACCCCTATTTATTTATTTGATATATTTGATTTCTCTTATATACCGCGCTATTCAAATCAGTGCGGTTTACATATAACAGAACATATACAATGCAGGCGGGCTGTATTGTATTTACAATGAACAGGGACTATAACTTGGACATAAATGGGGTAACTATCTACAAATTATTTACACTAGTAACAATCTGAACATACTAATATTTACATGGAGTGGCTCCGGTGAGGTTAGCTGCAGGACAGTGTGCTGGGTGAGTTGTTGGAGAGGTCCTGGAGCTTGGGGGTGTCTGACTGCGAGCTGTCTTCTGAGTAGTACTGTAAGAATAGGTGGTGCTTCAGAGCCTTCCTAAATTGGGCCAGGTCGGTGACTGTAGGAAGGGCATTCCAACATCTGGGTGCATAAAGCATGAACGCCCTATTGGATGTTGCATGGGTGCATTTCGTTATTTCGTTGGGTGTTATCAGTTTATTGACAGCTGCGGATCTTCTGGATCTGGTCGGGGGTGTGATGTGGATTAGCCCAGTGATGGAGGTGGTAGGTTGGTTTTTTATGGCCTTAAAGATCATTACTAGAATCTTGAAAGTTAGTCTGCCGTGGAATGGTAGCAGGTGGAGTTGTTTCAGGATTGGTGTAATGTGGTCTATTCTTGAGGCTCCGTATAGAATTCTTGTGGCTGAGTTCATTGCTAGCTGGAGTGGGTTCAGTGACGCCTGTTTGAGTCCGTGTAGGATTGCGTTCGCATAGTCGAAATGTGGGATTACGAGAGCTTGATAGATTGTGTGGAAGTCATCAGGGTCCAATAGAGATCGCAGATGCCGTAGTGTCTGTACTTTATGGTATATCGCCTTAACTGTGTTTCCTACGTGGGTTTTCAAGTCCAGCCATTGGTCCAAAGTGATCCCTAGGTAGCGGATTGTGGGTTTGGCAGTCAGTTCGGCATCCTTCACCTTTAAGGAGGCTGAGGGGTGAAGCCTTGGTTCCTTGTAATGAAGAGGACATCTGTCTTCTTGTGGTTTATTCGGAGATTTTGAGTATGGAGCCAGTCAGCAACAGCGTCGAAACAGCTTGTTAGTGGGGAGAAGTCAGGCTGGTCCGTTGAGAAAGGCACGTAGAGCAGTACTCCTCTCTCTCCTTAGCCATGTCTATTTAAGTGTCTTGAGTGCTTTCCTGTCGCACTTTGTAACTTCCTTTCCTTCTCCGGCCCATTGGACTTTCCTATATATTGATTGATTTTGTAAACCGCTGTGCTCTAATTGGAACAGCGGTATCTCAAGCTAATAAACATAAGCATACATCATCTGCGTATACTAGGCAGGTGACGTTAAAAGAGTGGATAAGGGCGCAGATGGGCTTCATGTATATGTTGAATATCAGTGCCGATAGCGAGGAACCCTGTGGCACACCCTGTTTTTGTTGGAAGGGTTCTGAGGTTGATGTGACGGTTCTTACGTGCTGCCATCTGTTGGTCAGGTAGGATTTGCACCAGCTTAGAGCTGAGTCCTGTATTCCCTTTTCCTCAAGACGCCCCAGTAGCAGCTCGTGGCTCACAGAGTCAAAAGCCGCTGCGATATCCAAGAAGATAAGGGAAAACCCTTGTCGGATGTCATCAATTCCTAGTATTATTGCATTGAAGAGGGTGTTGAGGAGGGTTTCGACGCCATGTGCTTCACTGAATCCATGCTGACATGGATCTAATGGTACGGCCGTCTCGATATGGTGTTGAATTTGGCATTGGACTACCTTTTCTATTATCTTGGCGAGAAGTGGGATGCTTGAGATTGGTCGAAAGGATTCAATCTTCAGGGGGTCCAGTTTGCTGTTTTGGAGGTGTGTTTCAGCCTTTGTGGGAATGAACCTGATGAGAATGTTACCCATGACTGAAGTGGTATTTAAAGGTGCGGAAGAATTGAAGGAAATATCGATACATCGGGAAGATGTATTACAACTATTAGATAAACTGAAGAGTAGCAAATCACCTGGGCCGGATACATCCAAGGGTGTTGAAAGAACTGAAATATGAGATTGCAGACCTGCTATTAGTAATCTGTGAACTATCATTAAAATCATCTCTAATATCTGAAGATTGGCGGATCGCCAATGTAACACCAATTTTTAAAAAGGGTTCGAGGGGTGATCCGGGAAACTATAGACCGGTGAGCCTCACGTCAGTACCGGGAAAAATGGTAGAAACCATCATAAAGAATAAAATTACTCAGCATGTAGATAGTCATGGCCTAATGGGAGACCGCCAACATGGCTTTAGACAAGGAAGATCTTGTCTTACTAATCTGTTATGTTTTTTTGAAAGTATAAATAAACAGGTGGACAAAGGTGAGTCGGTTGATATAGTGTATCTGGACTTTCAGAAAGCCTTTGACAATGTCCCTCATCAGAGACTTTTGGCAAAACTAAAGAGTCATGGGATAGGAGGCAGTGTACTACTGTTGATCAGGAACTGGTTAAAAGATAGAAAGCGGAGGGTTGGGCTAAATCAAGGGTCTCAAACTCCAGTCCTGGAGGGCCGCAAACCAGTCAGGTTTTCAGGCTATCCCTAATGAATATGCATGAGATAAATTTGCATACACTGCCCCCATTGTATGCAAATATATCTCATGCATATTCATTAGGGATACCCTGAAAACCTGACTGGTTTGCGGCCCTCCAGGACTGGAGTTTGAGACCCCTGGGCTAAATGGCCAATTTTCCCAATGGAGAAAGGTGAATAGTGGTGTACCCCAGGGATCTGTGCTGGGTCCGCTGCTTTTTGACATATACATAAATGACCTGGAAAGTGGAATAACGAGTGAGATTACCAAATTTGCAGATGAGACAAAACTATTTAAAGTTGTTAAAACCCAAGAGGATTGTGGAAATTTGCAAGAGGATCTTGATAAATTGGAAGACTGGGCATCAAAATGGCAGATGAAATTTAATGTGGACAAGTGCAAAGTTATGCACCTAGGGAAGAACAACCCAAACTATGGTTACACAATGCAAGGTTCCACATTAGGACCCACCACCCAGGAAAAAGATTTAGGCGTCATTGTGGATAACATGTTAAAACCATCGGCCCAGTGTGCAGCGGCAGCCAAGAGAGCAAATAGAATGCTAGGTATCATAAGGAAAGGAATGGAAAATAAAACAAAAGATATTATAATGCCTCTATACCATTCCATGGTGAGACCGCACCTTGAATATTGTGTGCAATTCTGGTCGCCGTATCTTAAAAAGGATATAGCGCTATTAGAAAAGGTTCAGAGAAGAGCCACCAAAATGGTAAAGGGAATGGAAGGATAATCCAATGAAGAAAGGCTAAAAAAGTTAGGGCTCTTTAACCTGGAAAAGAGACGGCTGAGGGGAGATATGATAGAAGTCTATAAATTAATGAACGGAGTGGAACAGGTAAACGCAGATCGACTGTTTACGTTATCAGAATATAGGAAGACTAGGGGACATGCAATGAAGCTACAGGGTAAACTATTTAAGACTAATAAAAGAAAATATTTTTTCACTCAACGTGTAATCAAACTCTGGAATTTGTTACCGGAGGATGTAGTAAAGGCTGTTAGTGTAGCTGGGTTTAAAAAAGGTTTGGACAAGTTGCTGGAGGAAAGGTCCATAAACCATTATTAAGAAGGGACCCAGGATATCAATGCTTGACCTAGTACCAGCATTGCAGAAACTGTGTCTTTTGGGGAAACTGCTAGGTACGTATGACCTAGATTGGCCACTGTTGGAAACAGGATACTGGGCTTGATGGACCTTGGTCTGACCCAGTATGGCATATCTTGTGAAAGATCCATGAGTTTGGTCAGAAACTGGCTGAGATCACTGCGTAGTTCTTTTATCCAGAACGCTGGACAAAGGTCATTTGGGACGGTGGTGGTGTTGATGGATGCGATGGTGTCCTCAATGTCCCTCTTTGACAGGGTGGTGAATTTGGTCAATGGCATTGGATGGGGAGTCTATGTAAAGTGGTAGGGTTTGTAGTCTTGTTGGTTTGCTGAAATTTTGATTGGAGATAGTCTGCAAATTCCTGAGGTTGAGGCAAGCTAGGTTGGTCTATGGATGGTTCTTTTGCTAGGGACTTCACTATATTGAAGAGGTCGTGTGGTTTGCTCAACGACAGTTTCAGAAGGTCCGTGTGGAATTGCTTCCTCCTCTCCATTATTGCTTCTCGGTGCTTTCTTAGGTATAAGTTATATGCACTCCGAGCTTCGGTGGAGTGTGATCAGCGCCATCGTCTCTCTAGCTTATGTAGGTGGAGTAGTGACAACCGCAGCTCAGTGGTATACCATGGGGCAGGCTCTCGTCTCCTTGGTGATTTGTTCATGGGTGCGAGCTGAGCGATAGCACCGAGGCTGTCCCAGCTAGAGATCATTTCCTCCAAACTAGGAGCTGCTGCGTTGAGAAGTGGATGGGCTTTTTCCAGAATTTCTTCTTTGTGAAAAGGCCGGAAACGTCTTGCTACTGCTTTGGTCTGCTGGCGATGTTGTGTTGTGGCGGTGAACAGGCATTTGAAATCTTATCAGGTTGTGGTCAGACCAAGGTACTGGGGTTAGAGCCATCTCAAAGTTGTGGGTTGCTTCTATGGCCATTTGTGGGGCAAAGACCAGGTCCAGTTTGTTTCCTTTGGCATGTGTGGGTGCGTTGATTAGTTGCTTGTATCCAAGCTCCTTGAGAGCTTTGAGGAAGGCTGCGGCATGGGTGTCCTGCAGGGCGGGCAGGTTGAAGTCGCCTAGTAACCAGCTTAGGGAGCGTGGGCTACTGGAGTTGCAGGCGAGGTCAATTATAGTCAAGAGGTCGTCTGGTGATGCCACTGGTGCTCGATAGAGTAGGATGATGGAACAATGATTGTTGGCTATGCTAATTGTGTCCAGGTGGGCTGTGCTGGTGGCGTTGATTAGTTGAAATTGGAGCTCTGTTTTGAAGATGACAAGCGTTCCTCCACCTCTCCGATTAACTCTGTGGCAAGTGTGGATTGAGAAGTTGGGGGGTAGCATCTGGAGTGGAGGAGTGGCCTAGTGGTTGGGGCAAGGTACTTCAGGCCGGAAGGTTGGGGGTTCAAATCCCACTAGAGGACAGCAACCTTGGGCCGGAAGGACTGGGGTTTCTAGTCCCACAGGTGCTCCTTGTGGTCTTGGGCAAGCCACTTAACCCTCCATAGCCCATGTTCCCTGTAAAAAAGTTATCTCCAAGTTATAACGCCCTGTTCAATGTAATTTCAGTTTGTTCAATGTAAACCGCACTGACGCAGAATAGCGCGGTATATAAGAGAATGTAAATAAATAAATAAATCTGGTTGAGAAGGACCAGGTTATTGTCAGATAGCCATGTCTCTCTGATCATTAGAATGTCCAAGTCATGGAGGGTTATCAAATCAGAGGCAACTGGCCATTTTTTGCGGATTGAGCGAGCGTTTATGAGGGCACATTTCAAACTGTGCGGGTGAGGGTGTTTCTCTAGGTGAGGCTTTGTGGTGTGCTGTAGTGATATGTAGAGTATGTGAGGGTGCAGCTTGTGCTTGGCTTCTGTAGAAGAGTGGTGAGGGTTACCTGCCCATCTCCTCCCGGTGCTCTATAAGACTGGTAATATGGTTGAAGCCTGGGTTAAGGGCAAGTGTTCTGATAGGTAATCCAGTGAGGAAGTAGAGGGTGCCTATTGCTAGGATTGGGTGCACCATTTTGGCTGCTCTTACTGTAACTGGTAGGTCTGGCATGTTATCTGCTCTAATAGGAGCAGGTAAACACAGTTAGCTGTCAGGTCGGATAAGGTAGGTAAATACTGCTAGCTGTCTGATCTATATATTTTATTTATTTAGCTGTATTTATATCCCACTTTTCACCGGGTCAAAGCGGTCAATTGGGGGATACATTTAACACGAGGGGATATGACACACATATGCTAATACTTACAGGGAACATGGGCAATGGAGGGTTAAGTGGCTTGCCCAAGACCACAAGGAGTGCCTCTAGGACTAGAAATCCCAGTCCCTCCGGGCTGAGATTGCTGTTCCCAGGTGGGACTTGAACCCCCGGCCCTCCGGCCTGAAGTACCTTGTCCTAACCACTAGACCACTCCTCCCAGGTAAATCTGACATACAATCAGGTCTATTGCAAGCAGGTACTACAGGCACGCTCTCAGGTCTAGAACAGCATGTAAATCAGGCCTGTTCAGAAGTTAGATGGTTCAGTTTATTTTGGTTTTATCCTGTTTCTGTAAAGGGTTCAGCTGTGTTTGTCCCATGCCGTTTTGAATTCCATCACCGTGTTTGCCCTCACCACTTCCATCGGGAGGGCATTCCAAGCATCCACCACCATTTCAGTGAAAAATATTTCCTGACATTGCCTTTCAATTTTCCACCTTGCAGCTTCATGTTATGCCCTCTAGTTTTACAGCATCCCCATCTTTGGAAGAGGTTAGTTTGTTCATCGTTTCTCTTTAAGTATTTAAAGGCCTGAATCATATCTCCCCTGTCCCTCCTCTCCTCCAAAGTGTACATCTTTAGGTCTTCAAGTCTCTTCTCATAAGGCTTCTGACACAGGCTCCAAATCTGCTTTTCTCTGATCAGAGAAGAGTAGTGCTTTTTACAGTGCTCTGCTAGAGAAGTGGATATTGCCTCCTGTGACACCTTGCTGTGAGTTCTAGCTGTTTATTAATTATTTATTGTTTGTCTGTTTATTTAATTATTTGTTGTCTGTCTTAGTGGTGTGCTAGTTCAGCCTTCTCAGTTATAACTTACCTTGTCTCTCTCAACTAACTGGGCTTTGTGTGGTAGCCAGGTTAACTGTTCATTTTAAATTAAATCTCTCTCCCCAGAACCTGCTCTGTGTTAAACTTTTTTTCCTGTCCTAGCCTGCCTGAGTGAATCCTCCCCCTCCCCCCCCCTGCTGAGGTATTGTGTAGCCTACTTCCTGTTTCCTCCACGTGTGCATAGTCTGTTTTAGTCTGCTTTTCTCTGATCAGAGAAGAGCAGTGCTTTTTACAGTGCTCTGCTAGAGAAGTGGATATTGCCTCCTGTGACACCTTGCTGTGAGTTCTAGTTGTTTATTAATTATTTATTGTTTGTCTGTTTATTTAATTATTTATTGTTTGTCTTAGTGGTGTGCTAGTTCAGCCTTCTCAGTTATAACTTACCTTGCCTCTCTCAACTAACTGGGCTTTGTGTGGTACCCCCTCCCCCCTGCTGAGGGTTCAGGACAGGGTACCTTGTAACTGCCCTCTTTAATAGGACTTATCTCCCTCCCTCCCTCCCCGGCACCCACCCACCCCTGGGGTAATTGTAGTTTTATAGGTACTTGCACATCTTAGAGGAAAGGGGCTGCTCTCAGGTGCAGCTCGTTATCCAAATCAGTCAAACACAGAGGACCTGAGATTAATTACTTAAGCTTCAGGTACACAAGGTGTATTAGGGGTATTAGATACACTTTTATTGGTATAAGCATCTACACCAATCCTTATTATATACAGAATTTAAAAGACCTAAACACAAGCTTTAAACTAAGATGCAGACAGAAGTCCAGCAACGAGATGGGGGTTCTCCGATCTTTTGCATTGAGTGTCACATGTATGATTTTCTCCCAGTTGGTGAGAGGTCTTACGTATGCACTAAGTGCAAAGAACTCTTTGCTCTCAGGGAACGAGTCCGTTCTCTAGAGGCTAGAGTAGCAGACCTGGAAGACATAAGAAAGACAGAGAAGTACATGGACGAGACCTACAGGGATATAGTCCTGAAGTCCCACCTCCAGTCTGGCAGCATCCCTGTTGCCATGGAGGAGAGAGGTCACGTGACAGGAGAGCATCACCCTGGTGTGGCAGGATGTGATCCTGTAACTAGGACCTGTCCTCCAGGTGATGTAAAATCCTCTCGCACCAAGGACGTTTCTCCAGGGCCATGTCCCCATGAGGGGAGGGTCAGGACAGCTGTTATAGTTGGTGATTCAATCATTAGGAATGTAGATAGCTGGGTGGCTGGTGGACGTGAGGATCGCCTGGTAACATGCCTGCCTGGTGCGAAGGTAGAGGTCCTCACGCACCGCCTAGATAGGATCATAGATAGTGCTGGGGAGGAGTCTGCTGTCTTGGTACATGTTGGTACCAATGACATAGGAAAATGTGGTAGGGAAGTTCTGGAGGCTAAATTTAAGCTTTTAGGTAGGAAGTTGAAATCCAGAACTTCCAGGATAGCGTTCTCCGAAATGCTTCCTGTTCCACGTGCAGGACCCAAAAGACAGGCAGAGCTCCGGAGTCTCAATGCGTGGATGAGACAATGGTGCAAGGATGAGGGTTTTGGATTTGTTAGGAACTGGGGAACATTCTGAGGAAAGGGGAGGCTCTTCCGAAGGGATGGCTTCACCTTAATCAGGATGGGAGCAGACTACTGGCATTAACCTTTAAAAAAGAGATAGAGAAGCTTTTAAACTAGAAAATAGGGGAAAGCCGACAGTCACCCAGGAGTGCATGGTTCGGACGAAGGTATCCTTGAAGGATACGGCCAAAAGCAGTGAGGTTCCAAAAGGGAGTATAGTAGCCCAAATGCCCTTGAGTAAGGAGCAGACAGAGCATAAAGATTCCAAATTACCCCTGCCTACCAATAGCCAGATTAATATGAATAAAATACAGTCTCTAAAATGCTTGTATGCCAATGCTAGAAGTCTAAACAATAAGATGGGAGAGTTAGAATATATAGCACTAAATGAGAGGTTAGATATGATTGCACTCTCAGAGACATGGTGGAAGGAGGATAACCAGTGAGACACTGTGATACCTGGATACAAACTATATCGTAATGATAGAGCTGATCAAATTGGTGGAGGGGTTGCGCTCTATGTTAGAGAGGGTATTGAGTCAGAAAGGATTAAAGTTGTGCAGGGAACAAAATTTGCTGTAGAATCTCTATGGATTGAAATTCCATTTATGAAGGGGAAGGTGATGGCAGTGGGCGTATACTATCGACCACCTGGCCAGAATGAACAAATGGATGATGAAAATCTCAAATAAATCAAGGAAGTTAACAAAAGTCACAACAGAGTAGTAAAAATGGGTGATTTCAATTACCCCGGTATCGACTGGGTCAGTGTCACAGCAGGACAAGCTAAAGAGATAAAGTTTCTAGATGGAATAAATGACTGCTTCTTGGAGCAGCTGGTTCATGAACCGACCAGAGGGGAAGCCATATTAGACCTAGTCCTTAGTGGAACGCCAGATCTGGTGCAAGAAATAAGGGTGTTGGGAACACTTGGCAATAGTGATCATAGTATGATCATGTTTGATTTAATTAGTAGAGGACAGATAGTAAAGGCATCCACAGTACTACCTTTTAACTTTCAAAAGGGAGACTATGATAGAATGAGGAATATAGTTAGGAAAAAACTAAAAGGAGAGGTTCCAAAGGTTAAAGACTTACAGCAAGCTTGGGTGTTATTTAAAAATACTATCCTCGAAGCCCAGACCAGCTGTATTCCACGCATTAAGAAAAGTGGAAGAAAGTCCAAAAAACTGCCAGCATGGTTTAAAGGTGAGGTCAGAGAGGCTGTTGCTGCCAAAAAAGGAACCTTCAGGAAATGGAAAAAAGAGCCAAATGATGAAAACTGGAAACAGCACAAGCACTGGCAAGTTAAATGCAAAGCATTGATAAGGCAGGCAAAGCGGGAATTTGAGAAGAAACTTGCTATGGAAGCAAAAACACGAAATAAAGACTTTTTCAAGTACATTCGTAGCAAAAGGCCTGTGAGAGAGTCAATTGGACCATTAGATGATAGAGGGGTAAAAGGGGCAGTAAGAGGAAACAAGGCTATAGCAGAGAGACTGAATGAATTCTTTGCTTCGGTCTTTACTGAGGAAGATGTAGGGATGTTACCCAAGACTGAAGTGGTATTTAAAGGTGATACTGCAGAGGAATTGAGAGAAATATCGCTACACCGGGAAGATATATTACAACTATTTGATAAACTGAATAGTAGCAAATCACCTGGACCGGATGGTATACATCCCCGAGTGTTGAAAGAACTGAAATATGAGATTGCAGACCTGCTATTGGTAATCTGTGAACTTTCATTAAAATCATCTGTAATACCTGAAGATTGGAGGGTCGCCAAAGTAACACCAATTTTTAAAAAGGGTTCCAGGGGTGACCCAGGAAATTACAGACCGATGAGCCTGACGTCAGTACCAGGGAAAATGGTAGAAACCATCATAAAGAACAAAATTACACAGCATGTAGATAGTCATGGCCTAATGGGAGACAGCCAACATGGCTTTAGACAAGGAAGATCTTGTCTTACTAATCTGATATGTTTTTTTGAAGGTGTGCATAAACAGGTAGACAAAGGTGAGTCGGTTGATATAGTGTATCTGGACTTTCAGAAAGCTTTTGACAAAGTCCCCCATCAGAGACTTTTGGCGAAGCTAAAAAGTCATGGGATAGGAGGCAGTGTACTATTGTGGATCGGGAACTGGTTAAAAGTTAGAAAGCAGAGGGTAGGGCTAAATGGCCAATATTCCCAATGGAAAAAGGTGAATAGTGGAGTACCCCAGGGATCTGTACTGGGTCCGCTGCTTTTTGGCATATTCATAAATGACCTGGAAAAGGGAATAACTAGTGAGGTTATCAAATTTGCAGATGACACAAAACTGTTTAAAGTTGTTAAAACCCAAGAGGATTGTGGAAAACTGCAGGAGGATCTGGATAAATTGGAAGACTGGGCATCCAAATGGCAGATAAAATTTAATGTGGACAAGTGCAAAGTTATGCACCTAGGAAAGAACAACCCACACTATAGTTACACGATGCAAGGCTCCACATTAGAAACCACCACCCAGGAAAAAGATTTAAGAGTCATTGTGGATAACATGTTAAAACCCTCCGCCCAGTGTGCAGCGGCGGCCAAGAAAGCAAATAGAATGCTAGGTATCATAAGGAAAGGGATGGAGAACAAAACAAAGGATATTATAATGCCTCTGTATCGCTCCATGGTACGACCGCATCTTGAATATTGTGTGCAATTCTGGTCACCGTATCTTAAAAAGGACATAGCGTTATTAGAAAAAGTACAGAGAAGAGCCACCAAATTGGTGAAGGGGATAGAAGGCTACTCCTATGAAGAGAGGCTAAGAAGGTTAGGGCTCTTTAGCCTGGAGAAGAGACGGCTGAGGGGGATATGATAGAGGTCTATAAATTAATGAATGGAGTGGAACGGATAAACGTGGATCAATTGTTTACGCTATCAGAGTATAGAAAGACTAGGGGACATGTGATGAAGCTACAGGGTAAACTATTTAAGACAAATAAGAGAAAATATTTTTTCACTCAACGTGTAATCAAACTCTGGAATCTGTTACCGGAGGATGTAGTTAAGGGCTGTTAGCATAGCTGGGTTTAAAAAAGGTTTGGACAAGTTCCTGGAGGAAAGGTCCATAAACCACTATTAAAAAGGGACCCAGGATATCAATGCTTGACCCAGTACAAGCATTGTGGAACCTGTGTCTTTTGGGGATATTGCTAGGTACGTATAACCTAGATTGGCCACTGTTGGAAACAGGATACTGGGCTTGATGGACCTCGGTCTGACCCAGTATGGCATGTCTTATGTTCTTATGTTCTTATATCATTTTGGTCGCCTTCCTCTGAACAGTTTCCAGTCTTTTTACATCTTTTGCAAGATATGGTCTCCAAAACTGAACACAGTATTCCAAGTGAGGCCACATCAGTGACCTGTACAGTGGCATAAGTACCTCTTCCTTTCTGCTGGTAATCCCTCTTTGTATGCAACCCAACATCCTCCTGGCTTTTGCCACCGCCTTGTCGCACTGTTTTGCCACCTTGAGATCATCAGAGATAATCACACCAAGGTCTTTCTCCTGAGCCGTGCACACCAACCTCTCTCCCCCTATCGCGTACATTTCCCTTGGATTTCTGCTACCTAAGTGCCTGACACTGCACTTTTTCGTATTAAATTGTAATTGCCAGGCATTAGACCATTCTTCCAGCTTTTGTAGATCTTTCCTCATGTTATCCACTCCCTCGGGGAAGTCCATTCTGTTGCAAATTTTTGTGTCATCTGCAAAAAGACAGACTTTTCCATTGAGCTCGTCAGCAATATCACTCACAAATACATTGAACAGTGCCGGGCCCAGGAACGAACCCTGGGGCACCCCGCTAATCACTTTCCTTTCATCCAAGTGAACTCCATTTACCATCACCTTCTGTCTGTCAGTCAACCAATTTCTAATCCAGTTTACCATCTTGGGACCCATCCCCAAGCTACTGAGTTTATTGACAAGCCTCCTATGAGGAACAGTATCAAAGGCTTTGCTGAAATCCAGGTAGATGACATCCATCGCATGCCCCTGATCTAGTTCCTTGGTCACCCAGTCAAAGAACTCAATCAGATTTGTTTGGCAAGACCGTCCTTCAGTAAAACCATGTTGCCTTGGATCTTGCAACCTGTTGGTTTTGAGAAAGTTCACTATTCGCTCTTTCAGGAGCGCCTCCATTACTTTTCCCGCCACCGAGGTAAGGCTCACAGGCCTGTAGTTTGACACTTCTTCCCTGTCGCCACTTTTATGTAGAGGTATCAGCCATTCTCCAGTCCTGAGGAACCTCTCCTGTTTCCAAGGATCTGTTGAAGACATCCTTTAACGGCCCAGCAAGAACCTCTCTGAGCTCTTTCAGTATCCTGGGATGTATCCCAACTGTCCTTGGTCCGATTATTTTTAACATCTTTGTTAGTGATATAGCGGAAGGGCTGTCGGGTAAGGTTTGCCTCTTTGCAGATGATACCAAAATCTGCAATAGAGTAGACACCCAGGAAGGTGTAGATAACATGAGTAGGGATCTAGCTAAGCTTGAAGAATGGTCTAGAATTTGGCAACTGGGATTTAATGTTAAAAATGTAAGGTCATGCATTTGGGCTGCAGCAATCCAAGGGAGCAATACAGTATAGGAGGTGAAGTACTTTTGTCCACTAAAGAAGAGCGGGACCTAGGCGTGGTTGTGTCTGATGATCTTAAAGTAGCTAAACAGGTAGAAAAGGCGACGACAAAAGCTAGAAGGATGCTTGGGTGCATACGGAGAGGAATGGCTAGCAGAAAAAAGGAGGTGATAATGCCTCTGTATAAGTCTTTGGTGCGACCTCATTTGGAGTATAGTGTGCAATTCTGGAGACCGCACCTTCAAAAGGATGTGAACAGGATGGAGTCGGTGCAGAGGGTGGCTACTAAAATGATTAGTGGGCTTCATTATAAAGCATATGAGGACAGACTTAAGGATCTTAATATGTACACCTTAGAGGAAAGGCGGGATAGAGGTGATATGATTGAGATGTTTAAATACCTCCGTGGCATAAATGTTCAGGGAGAGAGCCTCTTTCAATTGAAAGCAAGTTCTGCTACGAGGGGACATGGGATGAGGGTGAAGGGAGATAGATTCAGGAGTGATATGCGGAAATATTTCTTTACGGAAGGAGTAGTGGATCCATGGAATAGTCTCCCAGTGGAGGTGGTAGAGATGAGGACAGTAACTGGATTCAAAAAAGCATGGGACTAACACAGAGGATCTCTAAAGGTAAAAAGTGGACTGTTGTAGTTGTTGATATGGAAGGACAGACTAGATAGGCCATGTGGTCTTTTTCTGTCATCATGTTTCTATGTTTCTATGTCCCATGGCTTTGTCCACTTTCAGTTTAGCAAGTTGTTCTAACACCTCATCTTCTGTGAATGGTGTGGTATCCACTTCATTCCCAGTTTTATATTTGGGAGCATAGCTGGTCCATCTCCAGGATTTTCTTTAGTAAAAACAGAGCACAAATATTTGTTTAGCAATTTTGCCTTTTCAATGTCATTTTCCACAAGTCCTTTCCCAGCACTTCTGAGTCCTGCAATTAAAACTCTGATCTTCTTCCTTTCCTGAATATACCTGAAGAAAGTTTTGTCGCCACCCTTAACATCTTTAGCCATCTTTTCCTCTGCCTTTGATTTTGCTATCCTTATTTCTCTTTTTGACTCTTTGAGTTTGATCCTGTATTCATTTCTGTGTTCTTCTGTTTGCAAGCTTCTGAATTTTGCGAAAGCCGTTTTTTGCCTTTATTTCAGCAGCCACTTCTTTGGAAAACCAAATAGTTTCCTTCTTCTCTTGTTTTTATTTACTTTTCTTACAAATTTATCTGTTGCCCCTTTTATTGCCACCTTTAGTTTAGCCTATTGCAATTCCACTTCCCTTATCTCCTTCCACCCCGTCATTTCCTCCCTTAGGTACTCGGCCATTTTATTGAAATCTGTGTTTTTGAAGTTTAGGACTCTGAGCTTGCTATGATTGGCCTGCACCTTGTCTTTTATCTCAAACCACACTGTGTGATGATCGCTGTTGCTCACAGGTGCACTCACACAGACATTCGACATGCTATCACCGCTGGTGAGCACTAAATCCAGTGTTGAGCTTTCCCTGGTTGGTTCCATCACCATTTGTGTAAGTAATGCATCTTGGAGAGCATCCACAATTTTTTTGCTTCTTTCCAGATGTGCAGAAGGAGTAATCCAATCTACATCAGGTAGATTAAAGTCACCTAAAATGATTGCTTCCCCCTTTGTGGCTATCTTGGTAATATCTATAATCAATTCGTTATCTATCTCTTCAATTTGAGTCGGAGGTCTGTAGACTACAGCAGTATGGATGACAGTGACATCTCATCTTTCCAACGCAATCCAGAGCGCTTCTTCTTTTCCCCATGTCTCCTGCATTTCAGTAGCTTTAATATTGCTTTTGACATACAAGGCTACTCCTCCTCCTTTTCCATTTTCTCTGTCTCTTCTGAATAGATTATAACCAGCTATGGCTATATCCCAATCAGGTGATTCATTAAATCATGTTTCTGTAATGGCCACAATGTCCAAATCCATTTCCACCATTAGGGCTTCCAGGTCTGGAACGTTGTTGGCTAAGCTTCGAGCATTTGTGCTCATTGCTTTCCAGCATTTACCTGGCTTGTGTGTATTTTGCATTGATTTTGTTCTGCCCACTTCTTCCCACTTGTTTTTGATGTGTGGTTTAAAAGTGTGGCTGTTTCTGATGTTATTCTGCTTTTGCAGGGGGTGGCATGCAGATCTTGACCCTCCACCTCCATCATCCCCTTTTTCTAGTTTAAATGCACATCCACATACTGCCTGAATTTTTCACTTAGGATTCTTTTCCCTGCGACAGAGAGATGTAGTCCATCAGCACAGTATAGTCTCTTGTTGGTCCATCTGTTTCCCCAGTCACCAATAAATCTGAATCCTTCTTGTTTGCACAAGGTCTGGAGCCATGTATTAAAGCTGTTAATGCGATGCAGCCTTTTTGTCCCCTTATCAAGAACAGGTAGAACTTCTGAGAATGCAACAGTGTTAACAATGGGTTTGAGTTTCTCTCCCAGATATTGGAAGTCCTTTTGGACTGTAGAGACAATGTTTCTAGCCAGGTCATTTGTGCCCAAGTGGATAACATCAAGTTTGGAGTGCTCACTTTTTCCACTAAGTACTTCAACAACTTGGTTTGTATTCTTGCTGGTTGACGAGCCTAGTTGGCACATGACTATCTTCTCTCCTTTGAACTCTGTTCCCAAGTTGGTGCCTCTGATGATGGAATCTCCAAGTAGTAGTAGTTTTCTGCTTGGTGAAGTTGTCTTCATATTTGGTGCTTTAGCAGGAGACTGGGCATTGTCTGACTCATTTAAGGGCCCTTCAGTTTCTTTGGTTTGGGCATCCTCATTAGCCAAGGCAGTGAAGGCATTATGCAGGGATATCTCTTGATGTATAGGATGTCTCACTAGCACTCCTTGTGGCCTTGGGCAAGTCACTTAATCCTCCATTGCCACGAAAGAAAGGCCTAGCAATCTACTTCCAGTCACACTGCCAAGAAAACCCAGGAGCTGCTGGGTCGCCAGGAGTCAGCGTTGGCTCAAAGGACACATTGCATTTTTACACTGTCTTTATAGAAGGCTGTGAAGATCTGTGTTAAAATCCAGGGAAATCTCGGCATGTTAGTAATTTATTTGAAATGGCCTCCAAGTTGTACTGAATAGAATAAAGCATAGTTACTCACCTGTAACAGGTGATCTCTGGGAACAGCAGGAATTTAGTCCTCACATATGGGTATCGTTGGTACCAATGGAACCTGCACGGGAACGCTCCCCAGCATCCAATTAATAAGCTTTTGGGAGCATCCCACAGCGCCTGCGTGCTGCCTTCCCGCCTTTCCCAACTGCCTCTCTCCAATTGAGTTTTAAAGCTGAGACAAAGAGAGAGAGAGGGAAAGGGAAAGAGATAGATAGAGAGATACAACTCCTAGGGGAGGTGGGTGGGTTGTGAGGACTAAATTCCTGCTGTTCCCAGAGATCACCTGTTACAGCTGAGTAACTATGCTATCTCCAGGAACAAGCAGGAATGTAGTCATCACATATGGGGACTCCCTAGCTTTAGGTGCCAGAGAGAGACCCCAGAAGGTGTGTGCCCCTGAACAGGGCTCCACTTCCCCCCATGGATCTCTGGCATCCTACCAGGGATGGTGGGTAGGAGATGATTATTTATTTTTATTTATTTAGACAGTTTTGTATCCCGCCTTATCCTTCAATCAAAGCGGTCACAACACAATTGGGGGATACATTTAACACGTGGGGATATGAGACACATACACACTAATACTTACAGGGAACATGGGCAGTGGAGGGTTAAGTGGCTTGCCCAAGACCACAAGGAGCATCTGTGGGACTAGAAACCCCAGTCCTTCCGGCCCAAGGTTGCTGTCCTCTAGTGGGATTTGAACCCCCGACCTTCCGGCCTGAAGTACCTTGCCCCAACCACTAGGCTACTCCTCCCTAGGTATGGAACAAGTGTTGGAGAAGAGCCTGACCAAGCAAGGCATCCCGGCGGGTGTCCTTGTCCAAGCAGTAATGGGCTGTGAAGGTATGAACCGAGGCCCAGGTGGCTGCTCGACAGATGTCGTCGATAGACACAGAGTGCAAATGAAGCTGCCATGGCTCTCACATTGTGAGCTGTGACATGGCCCTCCAGAGAAAGGTTCTTACTCTGATAGGTGAAGGAAATACACTGAGCAATTCAGTTAGATAGTGTTCTCTTGGAGACTGGAAGTCCTAAATGAGAAGGATCAAAAGCAACAAAGAGTTGAGAGGACTTTCTATGTTGCTGTGTTCTTTGTAAGTAAAAGGCTAAAGCTCTTTTACAGTCCAAGGTATGAAGATCACTCTCTGCATTTGATGCATGAGGCCTTGGAAAAAACACAGGTATGTAGACCGCTTGGTTCAGATGAAAAGGCGAGACCACCTTTGGCATAAAGTGTGGATGAGTCCTAAGGACTACCTTGTCATGATGGAACCTTGTATAAGGTGGATCAGCTACTAGTGCTTGCAACTCACTAATGCGACGTGCTGATTTGATTGCAATGAGAAAAATGACCTTCCAAGAAAGGAATTTCAAGGAGGTAGTAGCCAAAGGTTCAAAAGGTGGCTTCATGAGCTGCCCAAGAACCAGGTTTAAGTCCCATGCCACCGGTGGTGGCCTAATGGGAGGCTTAGTTAGAAGAAGGCCTCTCATAATAGGCTGTCCATTCAGAGGCTTAAAGGAAGCTGCAATAGCACTCAAATGGACTCTTACTGAGTTAGTCTTAAGTCCTGCATTGGATAAATGAAGGAGATACTCCAGCAATGATTCAAGAGGTATCGCAAGGGGGTTAAGACCCTTTTGCGAACCCCAAATGGTAAACCTTTTCCACTTGAAAGCATAAAAGCGTCTTGTGGAAGGTTTCCTGGAAGCAAAAAGAATATCTTTTACTTGCTGAGGGAGATTAAGATCATGGAGATCTAGGCCTTCAGCAACCAAGCCCTGAGATGCAGAGACTGGGGATTGGGATGCCACAACATTCCGTCCTCCTGAGATAGGAGATCTGGAGCAGACCCTAACTCCAGGGAGGGAACTTGAGAGAGATGTAGAAGCAGAGCGTACCACATTTGCCGTGGCCAATGTGGAGCTATAAGAATCATATGGCCTCTGTCTCTCTGAAGCTTGAAGAGGGTTTTGGGAATTAGGGGAATGGGTGGAAAGGCATACAGGAAGTCTTGACCCCAGTAAAGGAGGAAAGAATCCCTGGCCTGAGCCCCCTGAGCCGGAATTCTGGAACAGAACCGGGGAAGTTTGGCATTCCACGGACTTGCAAAGAGGTCTATGTCCGGGGTTCCCCAAATTTGAAAAATCTTGGCCACCTGGTCTGCATGCAGAGACCACTCGTGTGGAAGCAGAACTCGACTGAGTCTGTCTGCCCAAGAGTTTTGTATGCCTGGAAGATACACTGCCAGGAGATGAATCTGACGCTCTCTGGCGAGGGCCCATAGTCGCGAAGCTTCGTTGCAAAGCGACAGAGAGCCTGTTCCCCCCTGCCTGTTCAGGTAGAACATGGCTACTTGATTGTCCATATGAATGAGGACTGTCTTGTAGCTGAGCAGGGTGTGGAACACTCAAAGAGCAAGGAAGATTGCTCTGCGTTCCAAGAGATTGATATGTAGATGAGTCTCCTGTGGAGACCAGGTGCCTTGGGTGGAGAGGTCTTGCAGATGAGCTCCCCAACGCACCGGAGAAGCATCTGTTGTGAGAATTGCTTGGGGTAAGGGTTGTTGAAAAGGGGACCCCAACAACAGGCTCTGAGTGGACTTCCACCACTGGAGGGACAAAATAAGGCGACTTGTGTTTGCTATTTTGTCTGACAGGCATCCTGATGCCTGGGTCCACTGAGTGGATAAAGTCCACTGGGCTGCCCTCATATGGAGGCGAGCATAGGGAACCACATGCACAGTAGATGCCATGTGGCCTAGTAGTTGTAGCATTTCTCGGGCAGTGAGATGAGGCTTTAGCACTGCTTGAGAAGCTAACTGCACCATGAGAAGGCAGCGGGCCTGGGGGAGATAGGCCCTTGCCTTTCTGGTGTCCAGCAAAGCTCCTATGAACTCTAAAGACTGAGTGGGAGTTAGACTGGATTTTGGGATGTTTATTACCAGACCCAAATACTGAAGGATACGCATTGTGCAGGATAGAGAAGTCCTGGCCTCTGACTCTGTTGGGGCTCGAATGAGCCAGTCGTCTAAGTAGGGGAAGACGAATATCCCTAGAGTGCGGAGAAATGCTGCTACTACAGCCATGCATTTTGTGAACACCCTTGGTGCTGAGGCCAGGCCAAAAGGAAGCACCCTGTATTGGTAGAGCTTTCCTTGAAAAAGGAACCGAAGGAACCTTCTATGAGTTGGATGGATGAGAACATGGGTGTACGCATCCTTGAGATCTAGAGAACAAAGCCAATCCTGACTCTGAAGGTATGGCAGCAGAGTTCCGAGAGAAACCATCTTGAATTTCTCTTTGACAAGGAATTTGTTCAATTCTCTGAGGTCCAAGATAGGTTTGTATCCCTCTGTTTTCTTTGGGATAAGGAAATAGGGGGAGTAAAAGCCTGTACCTTTCTGATGGATGGGTACTTCCTCTATTGCCCCTTGGGCAAGAAGCATAGTGACCTCCTGACCTAACAGATTGATGAGAGAGGTCGGAGAATTGAACTGTCTTATTATTGTGGGAGGGGGCATGCTTGAAAAATGAAGCTTGTACCCCTCCTTTATGATGGAGAGTGTCCAGTGCTCTGCTGTTATCTGTCCCCATCTGGGGGCAAAGTGACATAACCTTCCTGGGATAGTGGAGGGTTCTGGGCCGTTCAGGGCTGTTCAGGGCCAGGAAGGCAAAGTTCTCTAGCTGAAAGTCAAAAGCCTTGTGGAGGCTGAGACTGCTGAGACAGCTGAGGCTTAGCAGTCTTTGCTTTCTTCTGTTTGGGTGGTTGCTGACCTTTCCTAACAAGTTGACCTGCAGAATGTCCCTGCTGAGCATAAGCAGGATAATATATTTTCTTCTTAGAAAAGAATGGTCCAGCTGTGGACTTGGATAATCTATCCAAGGTGGAGTTGTCAGCATCCAACTCATTGGCCTTTTCCTGCCAATCTCTACCAAAGAGGTTCTCACCAGTACAAGGGATATTTCTCAATTTGTCTTGTACCCAGAGCTCCAGATCAGATGCCTGGAGCCAAGCAATTCTATGTGCACCTATGACAATGGCAGAGGTTCTGCTTATGCACTCAAAGCAGTCAAAAGCCGCACGGTTTACAAATTTAGAAACATCTTGGGCATGTTTGACCAATGTGAGAAAATCCTGTCTTCTATCCTCAGGAAGAATAGGACTCAAAGCCTCTAAATCACCTGTGACCTCCTTCAGGAACATTCCCATGTATAGACTATAGGAACTGATCCTGGCAGAAAGCATGGAAGCTTGGAAGACACGACGTCCAAAAGCATCCAGGGTTCTGCACTCACGTCCTGGAGGATTAGAGGCATGCCTCTTTGCACTCTTGATCCTTCTCATAGCTGATTCCACTACAATAGAGTGGTGAGGAAGCTGAGTTTTTTGGAAACTAGGACAAGGAGGGACTCAATACAGAGTATCCAGTCTGCGAGAATGAGAGGTGGTAAGAGGTGTCTCCCACATTCTTAACATGAGATAATGCAAAATGTCATGAATGGGCAAGGTAGCTGCCTCCTTAGGAGTTTTGGGATACTGTAAAATTTCCAATTCCTTAGCTCTGGGCTCTGTTTCAGGGGCCACCGTAATGGACAGACCCCGAGCCACCTCCCTGACAAAATCCTGGAAGGAAATATCCTCTGGAGGAGACATCCTGCGCTTAGGGGAGGAGGGCTCCTCTGGGAGAAGCATGCCTGCATCGACAGAACTATCAGAATCCTCAGATTCCTCTGAGGACTCGAAGTACCGTCTGTCTGGATGTTCTTGAAGAGCCCGATACCCGTACCGACCGAAGTCGGTACCGGGAGGTATCAGTACCGGGAGGCATCGGATGACTGGGTACCAGCAATGCAGACACCGATGTCGATGTCGATGCTATCAGTACTGGTACCGATACCGCAGCCGGGGTCGGTGCCAGTACCAGCTGGATTGTCTGTCGCGGTTCCGAGGGTGTCGATGCCACAAGGAGAGCCGCCAGACTGCGCTCAATAGCCAGGACTCTCTGGTCTATCGACGCTGCCGATGCCTGGATGTCAGTACCGGAGAAGATCGCCAGTACCCCAGAGCATGGCACCAGTAGTTCTGCCGAGGTCGAGGCCTCGAGAGCATCCTGGAACCCCGATAATGCTTTGGAAGCCGAAGCCTCCCGCCGGGGCAATTTTGCCGGTGCAGAATCCTCAAGGGCAATGCCAGAGGCATCTCGATGCTTAGAAGGAGATCTACCCTTTGAGGACCGGCTAGACTTATGTTTAGTTACCTGAGATCCACGGGAGGAAGACGAAGCCCTGGAAGACGTCGATGCCACTGAAGCTGCATCAGAGGGAAACAGGGTACTGAGCTTGGCAGCTCGGTTCTGTCGACCTCTCTTGGACATCATGGCACAGGCCATACATTCCGAGATGGAATGGTCAGGACCTAAACATTTCAGACACCACTCATGGGTGTCGGTGACGGAGATGGTACCGCCACACTTGGTGCACTTTTTAAACCCAGAGGAGGGTTTCTCCATCGTGGAAAAAATCCTGGGCCTAAGGCCCAAAATGGCACGTGCACCTGGAAAAAACGGGAAAAGTACTAAAAATTTTTTTTTTTAATGAAAAGAAAGAAAGAAAGAAAAACTGGCGGTACCGGTAAAGCGTCGAGGAAGGCAGACGCGACCACAAAAAAGAAAAAGAATTTTCTGCGGTGACAGGAACACGACCTGCTGGCTCCGCGGAAAACGAAGAACTGGAGAGAGGCAGTTGGGAAAGGTGGGAAGGCAGCACACAGTCGCTGTGGGATGCTCCCAAAAGCTTTCTAATTGGACACTGGGGAGCGTTCCCGCGCAGGCTCCATCGGTACCGACGATACCCATATGTGATGACTACATTCCTGCTTGTTCCTGGAGATATTAATTTGTGGCAAAAGCTCAATTGGCTTCTCGAAATCTGATAGTGGTAGGAGATTTTAACATTAATTTTGGAGACAATACCTCTAATGAGGAAGAGAGTTAGCGTAGTTACTTCCTGTAGCGGGTGTTCTCCGTGGACAGCAGGAATAAAGTCCTTACGTATGGGTGACATCCCCAATGGAGCCCCATGCAGAAACGCTCCCCAGCTTCCATTGGAAGATTTTGGAAGACTCCACCGCGCATGTACGCCTGTCTTCCTGCCTGCTGTGGCACCTTCTTATCCCCAGTTTGATAACCAAACAGCCAGAAAACACATTTCCTTGGGGAGATGGAAGGGTTGCGAGGACTTATTCCTGCTGTCCACAGAGAACACCTGCTACATATGAGTAACTACACTTTCGCCATGGACAAGCAGGGAGTAAGTCCTCACATATAGTACTCCCAAGCTTCAGGTTACTGAAAAACAGAGGAAATAAGCCCAACAGGAGTCACAAAACTGGAAATCTGGAGAAACAGTGTGAGCAGTCCCCCAGGGGGACTCGAATGACTCAGAATCCAAAGATTACATCGACACCCAGAGGACTCCTTCGGCAGTCTGGACGGACAGAAGGTCTGGTGGGAAGGAGTTGAACCTAAGTCCCAAACAGATGCCGGAGTATGGCTTGGCCAAAGTTGCTGTCTCGTCGGGAATCCCCATCCAGACAATAATGGGCTGTGAAGGTATGGAGAGAGAGGACTATGTTGCAGCCCTGCAAATCTCCTCCATGAAGACAGAGCGCAAGTTGGCCACAGATGCAGCCATGGCTCCGGCACTGTGAGCCGTGACATGCCCCTTAAAGCTCAGGCCTGATTGGATATAGGTGAAGGACAGCCTGCCACCAAAATGGACAGCGTGTATTTGGATTACCAGATTGCTGGGGTCAATGAGATGAACAGCTGGGTGGAACGTTGGTGAACCTTTGTTCACTCAAGGTAGGTGGTCAGGGCTTGCTTGCAGTCTAACATATGCAGCAAGGCCTCCCCACGGCTGTCATGAGGTCTGGGAAAAAAGGTGGGCAGGACCATCAATAGATTGAGAAGGAAAGAAAAGACCACCTTGGGCAAGAAACATGGATGTGTTTGCAGCACCTCCCAGTTCTTAGTGCAACCTGGTGTATGGTGGGTTTGCCACCAAGGCCTGGAGCTCATTGGCACAGCATGCCAAAGTGACCGCCACGAGGAATATGACCTTCCAAGGCAGGAAATTTCAGAGGGCAAGACGCAAGGGGCTCTAAGGTAGCCAAATAGGAGTTGCGCCAGAACCACATTGAGGTCCCAAGCCACTGGCGGAGCCTAACCGGAGGTTTAGAAAGGAATAAACCCCATATAAAGCGAGCCAAGCTGAGCTGAAATGGGCTTCCCATCCAAGCCGCAATGGTAGGCCCTAATCGCACTCAGGTGGACGCTGACCCAATTGGACTTGAGATGAGTTGGAAAGGTGCAGGAGATACTCCAGGAGCTTTTCCACCATGCAAGAGAAGAGATCCACTGCCCTGTCGGCACACCAGACCTTCACCACTTGAAGGCATATGAGTGGCATGTGAAATCCCTGGGGGAAGCCAGGAGAAAGTCCATCACATCCCTGGGAAAGTAAAATTCCAAGAGAACTACCCGCTCGGCATCCAAGCTGTGAGGGCAAAGAATTAGAAACTGGGGTGTAACAAGGTCCCATCCTCCTGAGAAAAGAGATCTGGGGCCCAATCCAGATGGAGAGGCTCCCACCGAGCGAGTTGAAGCAGTAGGGGAAACCACAACTGCTTGGGCCAGTACAGGGTGATGAGGATTATGGTACACTGGTCTGCTTGAAGCTTCAGCATTGTCCTTGCCACGAGTGGGATCGGGGAGAATACGTAAAGTGTAGGAGGAAGGCATCCGGAGCCAGCCAGCCACCTGCAGCCATCCTGGAGCAGAATCGATCCACTTGGATGTTGTGCAACATGGCAAAGAGGTCTATTGATGGAGTACCCCACTCTCTAAAGATGTGGTCCACCACCTTCCTGCTGAGGGTCCATTCATGAGGTTGGAGGAACCTACTGAGGTGGTCCGCCAGGACACTGAGCTCTCCAGGCAGGTAGGTCACCCTCAGCTCCATCCCATGGGCTGCGACAAACTTCCACAAGTGTACTGCCTCACAGCACAAGAGGTATGATCCCATGCCTTCCTGCTTGTTGATGTAAAACATCAGCACCTGATTGTCCACTTGAATCAGGACTACCTGATTTGTCAGGTGCATCCAAACTCCCAGAGTATTCACAATGGCCCAAAGCACCAGGAGATTTATTTGGTGCAGGCTCTCCTGCTCTGACCACAGATCCTGAGTGCGCAGGCCGTCCAGGTGAGCCCCCCAGCCCAGCTTGGACACGTCCATGGTGAGCGTCTGGTGGGTTGCAGCCGACTGGAAGGGGAGGACTCAGAGCAGGTTCTGCAGCTCCAGCCACCAATAAAGGGACTGCACAAGAGATGCAGTAACCGCCACCCGGTCCTGGAGGCAACCCATGGCCTGCTTCCACTGAGTGCTCAGAATCCACTGAGCCTGTCGCATGCAGAGACGTTCCAACGGGGTCACGGGTACTGTCGAAACCATGTGGCCGAGCATCTGCAGCATCCCCCAAACTGTCATGTGTTGCTTTTCTCAGATGTCGCCGACACCTCTGTGAGCTGCTGCATGTGGTCCATCAGGAGATAAGCTCGGGCCCAAGTGGCATCGAGGAGAGCCTCAATGAACTCCAGCTGCTGAGAAGGTTGGAGGTGCCACTTGGGGTAGGTTACGACAAACCTCAACCACTCAAGCATCTGAAGGGTCAGGTGGCCGAATACCAGACGCCATCTGGCATGGAGTTCTTTATGAGCCAGTTGGTCTAAGTAAGGAAAGATGAAGACCGCCAAGGTTCTGAGGTAAGCGGCTACCATCGTGAGACACTTCGTGAAGACCCTGTGGGCCGATACAAGACCGAAGGGAAGCAACCAGTACTGGTAGTGCTGATCTCCTAGCACGAAATAGAGGAACTTTCTGTGAATCAGATGGATTGGGATGCGAGTATATGCTTCAGATGGATTGGGATATTAGTATATGCTTCAGATCCAGGAAGCATAGCCAATCATCCTTGAGGAGGTAAGGGAGTAATGTCCCCAGCGAGATCATCTTGAACTTTTCCCACACTAAGAAATGCTTGAGATCCCGCAGATTCAGAATGGGCTGGATCAACCCCCCCCCCTCCCCCCGATTTCTTGGGAACCACTAAATGCTGGGAGTAGAAGAACATAACTTCAACTTGAACTATGAAAAGAGAGTTACTACATGCTACCAGGGATCCCTGTTTCACGCCTCCACCATATGTAGTCATGGGGAGAGAAAAGATCCATAATAACATAAGATATGCCATACTGGGTCAGACCAAGGTCCATCAAGCCCAGTATTCTGTTTCCAACAGTGGCCAATCTAGGTCATACGTACACTAAATCTAGTGTAAAATACCTTGGCATCACCCTGGACCAGGGTCTTACACTAACTCAACACAAACACCGCTGTAAACCTCTTCTACCAGAAAATGAAAACAGTCAAAGCTCTCAGATCACTCCTTGACCAAACCCACTTCCAGACGGTTTTCCAAGTCTTGACTCTACCTCAACATGACTAGTGCAACATACTCTGTCACGGTCTACCTGCCTCATCAATCCTTCTCCCTATTCCTCTACAAAGCCTCTCTTGTAGGTATTCAAAGTCTTCAGCTTTTTTACCTTGCCTGAGTTTTACTAGGGCACTTCCTGTGGACTCTGCCTGCTTGCTTTCATTCAGCACTTGCCCCGCCCCTCTTGTTCAGCACTGCCTCTCGGTTTTCAGCTCTGTGTCTCTCTCTCTCTCTCCCCTCTTCCTTATAAGCAGGGACCATCTTTCACATGTGCCTGTGCAGCGCTGCATACATCTTGTAACACTGTACAAATGTTCAGTAGTAGTAGTAGTGGTAGTAGATGCTGATCAGGCAGGGTAGTCTGCGATCAATGGTGCACTGCACAACGACACTGGTGTGCAGGGGCATCAGAACCTGAGATGCTGGACAAGGAGATGGTAGTAAGAACCAGTGTAGATTCTGAATGCCAACCCAACATCCCTGCCTTGGTAGGGACCACATGAGTCTCCAGGATGGACGGTACGGCATGTGGCGACCATGCCAAGGACACTGGGGGCCCCAGTGCACATGCAGCCAAGACCACTGTCATGTGCATCTCGAGGGCCCGAAGATACTCTTCCAGCACCGCCATATCCGAAGGCATCGGGGCTGGGATAATAACCTCAGCCATTGACTCCAGCACCCATCTCAGGGACTCCATGATAGTCAGCACATAGGGAGACTGTTGGTGGCCCTCCGGGGCCCTGGGAGTCGATTCCTCCCGCTAAGGCAGCTTGGCAGGTCGCTCCCGGCCATCACCCTTGACATCGTGTCGAGAAGGTCTTCATTGTCTATGCCCATGGCTCTTGGCTTGGTCGCCCCCTTCGACGTTGACGGAGTGGACAAGGTCTCCTTCCGTGGCTACAACTGGAGGTTGATTGAAAGCCTCCATGCCATGGCACTGCAGCACTTGGCTTTGAGTGAGCACAGGCACCACATGACACCAATACCTCAGCGGAGACCAGCGAGGGCATAGACGTTGATGTCGAGGCTGAGGACAAGGATGCCAAGTTCATTGGCCCAAAGAGGGTTTCTGACTGTTTCTCCCGGTCTTTTAGGCTCTCTCTCGTCATATGCAAAAACAGATTGCTCAAAGAGGGCTCATAGTCGGGCCTGATGCACTGCAGGCACCAGTTATGTCTGTCGGTGACTGAGATGGTATGTTCACATTTAGTGCACCTTTTTAAACACACTAGCTGGCTAGCACAGTTACTTACCTGTAACAGGTGATCTCCGGAACAGCAGGAATTAGTCTTCACATATGGGAGACGTCGCCGACGGAGCCCGCACGGGAATGCTCCCCAGCATCCAATCAGAAAGCCTTTGGGAGCATCCCCCGTGCCTGCGCGGTGGCTTCCCGCCCTTCCTACTGCCTCTCCCCAGTTGAGTGTCATAGCTGAGCCAGAAGGAGAGGAGAGGAAGGAATAGAGAGAAAAAGATATAACTCCTAGGGGAGGTGGACGGGTTGTGAAGACTAATTCCTGCTGTTCCGGAGATCACCTGTTACAGGTAAGTAACTGCTATCTCCAGGAACAAGCAGGAATGAGTCTTCACATATGGGGACTCCCTAGCTGAGGATGCCCGGGGGAGATCCCGTAAGCCCGGTCCAGGACGGGACGGCATTTGCCCAACCTGAATCCCCGGCATCCCCCGAGGGATGGAGGGTAGGAGTTGAGAAGAGAGGAACAGCAAAACCCAAAGACTACAGGGAGAGTAGTAATTAGAGTGCATGGAAGCATCATTAAGTTTTTAATGAATTAATGACTGAGTACCATGTAAAACTTACCTACTGAGTTGTAGGAAGTAGGACTGTGATGGAGGTACTGTAGACACACTAGCGAGGTCTTCGAGGGAACTCCACCGCAGCGAGGAGGAAGTTCCAAATCCGGAAGGCCAGGAGATCCAGGAGTCAGCTGGGTCAGGAGAAGGACGGCAGGTCTTCAAGGAAGCTTTATGCAAAGCTGAGCACTCCCTTAGGAGCAGAGTCCATAACTCAGAGGACTAACAGTAGAAGACTGGCCGATCTGGATAGCCTATTCCGGAGAAGAGTAGGGGTGTACCCCGGAGCAGAAGGAGTACACAGCCTGCCCTAGCAAAGAGATAGGGAGACAAGGGTCTGAATCTCCAGGAGGAGGGCATAACTGAAAATAGAAGCTGTTGACTTCACAGCAGTAGAGTACAACCAGTCCGAGGGCCGATCTAAGGAATAGGCAGGCGGACTGGCCGGACCCCGGAGGGGGGGGGGGGTGTGAGTACCGGCCATTGGGAAAAAAATAGGCGGCAAAACACAGGCACTGTGGGCATCCCCCAAAATGCGCCTATTGAACAGGTGATATCTGGCATATCTAGGCCGTTGGGCATGGAGAACGCCCCACCCCGGCACTAACGCAGGTACGCCGAGGAACCTACCTCCATGAGCATAACACTGGTAAGGCGGACCTGCCAGTGATCCACAGAACATCCACCTGGGGAGGTGGCGTCAAGATCCGTCCGGGAGAGGGATCTATTCCGGTGGAACAAGGGCAGGTCGGCGAACGAACAGCACGGTAGCGTGAAGGACAGAGGATAGCATCAGTCCGGAAGAATACACCAGGGGGCTTGAGGCCCTATAGGTGTCCCCAGGACCTGCACGCAAAAACTCGCCCCCGCACTAATCGGGGGACATGAGGGCATAGTCCTTGGTAAGCATTGGGGGAGTATAGCGGCTGGAAGGAAATTCCGGTACGGAAGCAATCAGCAGGGGAATACTGGCCGAGAAGGGTACGGGGCCGTACCCAAGGGTAAGCCAGTTGACCGTGGGCCAGAGCTATCATGGAGTAGAGGTGGTCTCCCTCTACCAACGTAAGGAGAATACCTGAACCCCTGGATAAGCCCCCGAACCATTTGCCCTACTGAACGAGCCCCAGAGTAGAGCTCAATTGCAAACTTCTGGTAAGAAGGTAAATTGCAGGCAGCCGCCCACCGGAGCCTAAGACTGCTTGGTATGAGAGTTCTGGTGCGGGCCCGGGAACTTCAACCCAGGGTGAGGGGTCCCTTGCTTGGGTGCACCTGGAGGGTGGGCGGAGGGGTGACATTTCCTCTTCCTAGGAAAGGAGGGCCTGGTGAGGCGCGCACCACCGCCGGGGGGAAGCCGGGCCCTAGGATGGCTTCGAACGCTGGGAAGGTTAGCGAAGCACTGCGCGACCTGACGTAAGGCTTCGCTATTGAAGAGGTGATCTCCGTCACAGGGAGAATTACCCAGGCTATGCTGTGCCCGTCTACACAACTCGGACGCCTGCAACCATGCTGTACGGCGTGCTCTAATGGCGATGGCAGAGCATCTGCTGACCGACAGGAAGGAGTCTAGAGAAGCACGAGAAAGGAACTCGGAGATATTCCTGCAGTGATAAAGAAGCAAGGAATATTCAAAGGCCTTGGTTGCAGACAAGAAGGGAGACAACAGAGATAATCTCTCAGTGACCTCCCGGAGCGACAGACTCATATAAAAAATATATGAAATAATCCTGGACGCCAGCATAGACGTTTGGAAGGTTTGACGTCCTAGGGTATCTAGCGTCTTCGAGGCGCGGCCTGGAGGGCGAGAAGAATGCTTTTCCTTGCTTCCGGCCTTCCTCAGCGCCGATTCCACCACAATGGAACGATGCGGAAGCTGGTGCTGCCGAAAACCCGGGGAGGGGGGCACCCGATACAGAGCATGCATCGAAGTCGACGGTGCCGGAACCCTCAAAGGCGACCGCCAAGCCCCCAGCAGGAGATCCTGCAGGGAGGGATGCAGAGGAAGCATCACGGCGGCCCGTTCTGCAGGGCCTGGAGTTAGGTCCGGGATAGGGATGGCCAGCAAGTCCGCCATGTCAAGGAGGAAATTCTGAAAAGACGGCTCTCCCGGAGGGGCTATGCCGTGGGAGGCGGAGGCGGGAGAGGCCGCCAGGGCACCGAGAAGCCTCTCGGGCTGATGCCCGCTGGGCAGAGGAGGAGACCAACAGCCCCGGACCGGGGTAGTCAACAAGGCGTCGTCGGCTCCTGGAATTGATTCCAAGCTAGGCATCGAAGGGGTCGATGGCACAGATGGAGCCGCCGGAATCGGCCTCGGCCCCGAACCCGGGGGCGGCGCTGCCCCCGGCAACTGAAGCGGTTCTGTGGCAGCCAGAGGGTAGTGGCCAATGATCTCCGCTCCGCGTCGCGGGAGGGGACAGGGGCCGATCCCGAGACGTGTCGTGGCCAAGTCTTCGAGGCTGGATACCGATTCCAGGCTGGGCATCGAACCGAGCGATGAGATCGACTCCCTTCTAGAGGGCCCCGGCGGGGGCGGCCGCGCCGGCGGTGCTGATCCCGGGGAGCGGATCGGAACCGCGTCGATCGGCATCGCGAGCATCAAGGGCCCCCGAGGACGAAGCTCGGTGGAGAGGGGGTCATCCGACGCCGGCGCCGATGTCGGGTGGCGGGCACTGCCAGATGCCGGGCCCCCACTCGAGCCCGCCTGACCCGGAGGGAAATCCTTCCGGGGCATACAACCCGTCCCTGAGGGTACCCAGGTCGCCCGACAACGAGCCCCTACAGGGAGGGAAGTGCAAAACTCCTGCGCCGATGCTGGGGTACCGCTGCGGGACGGCGCGTATCCAGGCTGGATCGAAGCGATCGAAGACCCCGGGGCCCCCTTTCTCGGAAAGGGCGGGGCCCTCGACGGCCACGACGATGCCGAGGGGTCGCCCATTTGGGGCTGATCGACATACCCCGAGGTTCCCGGGGAAGGCCGACGGTGGTCCCTGGCGCTCGACGCCCCTGCCGTCTCTGGCGGAGTGGTGCCGCGCAAACCCGGTACCACCCTCGCGCAGGGCTGGGATACCATCAACCCAGCGCGGGTCAAAGTGACCGGCCCCGAAGGGAGCGAGGCCAGATGACCATCCCCAGCGAAGAGTGGAACCATCGACGCCGACGCGCCCGAAGCGGGTACCACCCCCGCGCATGGCCTGAACGTAGGGCCGCCAGACTGTGTCGAGCCGGTCGGCCCTAGAGCTGCCGAGGGCAGCGGCAGGTGATCCCCGGTGGAGAGCGGGTCACTCGACACCGACGGGTCGGCACCGCCGGAAGCGGATACCACCCCCGTAGGAGCGCCATACCAGCAGGAGTTGGTCGGCCCCGGAGGTGCCGAGGACCGTGGCTGACAGCCCCCGGTGAGGAGCGGAACGCTTGACACCGATGCCGACGTCGAGGGGTCGGCACCGCCCGTAGCGGATACCACCCCCGCGCATGGCAGGGATGAAGGAACGCCAGACTGGACCGATTCGATCGGCCCCGGATGATCCTCGGTGAGGAGCGGAACGCTCGACACCAACACCGATGCCGGGGGGTCTGCACCGCTCGAAGCGGGTACCTCCCTCGAGCACGGCTTGGATATAGGGAGGTCAGACTCGGTCGAGTCGATCGGCCCCGGAGGCGCCGAGGACACCAACTGCCGATCCCTGGCGAAGAGTGGAACACTCGACGCCGGCGCCGATGCCGGGGAATCGGCACCGCTCGAAGCGGGTACCTCCCTCGAGCACGGCTCGGGAATGTTCTGTGAGGAGCGAACCCCAGGAACATCACGAAACCCCGTAGATGCTTTGGAGCCCGAGGACTCCCGCCGGGGTATAGTAGCCAAGGGGGACTTGAGGGGTTGGCCGGAGCCGTCGCCATGCCGCGCATGAGACTCTCCCCTCAAGACTTGGCTAGTCTTAACAGACTGTTGCGTGGTTACCTGATCCTGGAGAGAAGAAAAACCCGATGACCGCGCCTTGGGCGTGAAAACGCCATCGAGGGATACCCGAAAAAGGGAAGGTCTTCTCCCGACACTGTAGCCCGGAGGACCCGGGGGGAAAAGGTCAGGCCCCAAACAAGAGAGGCACCAGGCATTGGAATCCATGTTGAAAACTAAGTCCCCGCAGCGAGGGCACTTCTGGGGCTCCATGCTGTAAGCCCGGTAGGCCTCGGCGCCCAGAGGGAAAAAAGGTCCCGCTAGGCGACGAAAAATAAGTGAGAAAAGAAAACAAAAGGGGCACAGAGGTGCCGCTGTCGGCGGGAAAAGCCGCGACTACAGAAACAAGAAAAGAAAAGGTGAAAAGTTCTGCGGTGGCAGGAGGGATGTCCTGCCTGCTCCGCGGAAAACGAAAAACTGGGGAGAGGCAGTAGGAAGGGCGGGAAGCCACTGCGCAGGCGCGGGGGATGCTCCCAAAGGCTTTCTGATTGGATGCTGGGGAGCATTCCCGTGTGGGCTCCGTCGGCGACGTCTCCCATATGTGAAGACTCATTCCTGCTTGTTCCTGGAGATTAGACATGATTAGGAACATGGACGCAGTGAGGTTGAATGGCTCAATGTCGCCAGCCAGCAAAATCGCAGGAGAGAAACATAGAAACATTAAAAAATGATGACAGAAAGAGACCACATGGCCTATTTAGTCTGTCCTTCCATATCAACAACTACAACAGTCTCCTTTTTTCCTTTAGAGATCCTGTGTTTGTCCCATGCTTTTTTGAATTCAGTTACTGCCCTCATCTCTACCACCTCCACTGGGAGACTATTCCACAGATCCAGCACTCTTTCCGTAAAGAAAATAGAAACAGAGAAAAATGATGAGTGAAAAAACAGCATTGGTGGGGAGGCGACACAACCGATGACAGGCGGTAGGCATTACGAAAGAAAAAAGACCCACAAGGAGGAAAAAATATCAGCCTTTTTCCGCCGACGGTAAGAACACGTCCTAGGGTCTCCGCAGAAAAAGAAGAGTAGCTAAGATGGCACCACAGCAGGCGGGAAGGCAGGCATGCATGCGTGGTGAAGCCTCCCAAAAGCTTCCAATGGAAGCTGGGAGTGTTCCCACGTGGGGCTCCTTTAGTGATGTCACCCATACATGAGGGCTTAATTCCTGCTTGCCCATGGAGAATCTTAGTTTCTATGGAAAATCTGGGGTTGTTTCAGTTTGTGAATATTCTTACCAATAAAGAGGGTCAATCTCTTGAGCTGATCGTCCCCAGCAAGGGGAGTGAGGACCACGTGGTGAGAGTTTGTCTTTTCTTGGATAAACCATTTTTTGATTACAGGAATGGTGCAGTGGGATATGATACATGGGAGGAATGTAGACTCCATGGTAAAAAGAAGGATATGGAAGGATTTCCTAAGTGAGCAGATTTAGGGAAATTAGATCATGAGGCAGCAGATAAAGTGACACCAAAGAAATTGATCAGAAGAGGGTTTACAGAAAGGAGGGCTGCTGGTATCATCCAGACTTAAGATTGTTCAAAAGACGCTACCTCCCCTCCCTTTCAGAAAACTCAAGAAATACCACAAGGGTCCTCGCTCTCAGTCATACTCTTCAATATCCACCTTCAACCCATCTGTGTAATAATACGGTCCCACAATATCAACTTCTATGACATTATGCTGTTTGGATCCATCACAACTTCCAATCCGACAAACCCAAAACTAATGGACTGCTTCAATGATGTCTCCAGATGGCTACAAGAAAACAATCTCACCATAAACCTTAAAAAAACGGAAGCGTTATTTGTAACCAAGGATCAAACCTTCTCCCCCCCACCATTCATCATCCTGGGCGCAACTAAAATAAAAGTTCAACCGCATGTAAAATATCTGGGAATCATCCTTGATCAAACACTTTCATTTAAACAGCAGGTTGCAAAAACCGCAAGATCAGTATTCTTCAAAGCAAAGATGGTACAAAGACTCAGGCCGCTCATAGACCCACAAGAATTCCATACAGTTATGCAAGCAATGACACTACCCCACTTAGACTATTGTAATGAAATCTACCAAGGACTCATGGCTACCACCATCAATCCACTACGCACAGCCCTTAACACAACGGCAAGGATCATACAGAGGGCAAAGAAACATGACCACATAACCCCAGTCCTAAGAGATCTCCATATTCTACTACTAGAAGCACGAATAAAATATAAAACACTGGTTCTCATACATAAAGCACTGCACCAACAGCCACCATCTCACCTACAAACCCTGACACACCGGATGAACTCTGGAAGACCAACACGACAGACCATGAACAATACACTCATTGTACCACATGACAGAACAAAATTTAATCTCCAACCATGTAACCGTGCATTTGACCTTTATGCACCCTCGCTTTGGAACTTACTCCCAAACCAAGTCCACAGCAACAAGGACCTCTCTGCATTTAGAAAGCAGATAAAAACCCTCCTCTTCCGGGAGCACCTAGGATTGATGCTAAAAAGCTCACAACAAAATTCCCCAAGGCGGACTGAGACAGCAGAGAGAGCCTGAAATTAAAATATATCTGAACAGCGAATGAGACTGAAGAGAGAGACAGAAATGTAATCATGGCTGTTACCTCTCATACACACCAAATCAAGAATGTAAATATGCTAACCCCCCCACCCCCCGGTGATGGTATATTCCTTTCCCTCCTGTAAATACAAATAGCCCTTGTTTATTGTAAACCGCTTTGACCCAGTGAAAAGCGGTATATAAGCACAGCTAAATAAAGCGTAGTTACTCACCTGTAAAAGGTGATCTCCGGGAACAGCAGGAATTTAGTCTTCACATATGGGTATCATCGGTACCGATGGAGCCTAAGTGGGAAAGCTCCCCAGCGTCCAATAGGAAAGCCTTTGGGAGGATCCCACAGCGCCTGTGTGCTGCCTTCCTGCCTTTCCAATTGTCCCTCTCCAGTTGAGTTTTTAGCTGAGACAAAAAAAGAGAGGGAGAGAGAGAAAGAGAGACAGAGATACAACTCCTATGGGAGGTGGGTGGGTTGTGAAGACTAAATTCCTGCTGTTCCCGGAGATCACCTGTTACAGGTGAGTAACTATGCTATCTCCAGGAACAAGCAGGAATGTAGTCTTCACATATGGGGACTCCCTAGCTGCAGATGCCAGGGAGATGGCCCCAGGAAGTTGTCAGCCCTTGTGAAAGGGCCCCACTTCCCCCCCATGGATCTCTGGGATCCTACCAGAGACGGTGTGTAGGAGTTGATTAAGTCTGAAAAAGGTGTTGAAGAACAGCTTGGCCAAACAAGGCATCCCGGTGGGAGTCTTTGTCTAAGCAGTAGTGTGCTGTGAAGGTATGTACCGAAGCCCAAGTAGCTGCTCGACAGATGTCGTCGACAGACACAGAGTGAAGATGAGCCATTGAGGCCGCCATGGCTCTCACATTGTGAGCGGTGACATGGCCTTCAAGAGGAAAGTTCTTACTCTCATAGGCAAAGGAAATGCACTGTGTGATCCACTTGGACAGTGTTCTTTTGGAAACTGGAAGTCCCAAATGACTAGGACCAAAAGCAACAAAGAGTTAAGAAGGTTATATATGTTGCTGTGTCCTTTGCAAGTAAAAGGCCAAAGCTCTTTTACAGTCCAAGGAATGAAGGTTCCTTTCTGCACTAGAGGCATGAGGCCTTGGAAAGAATACAGGAAGGTAAACCGCTTGGTTTAAATGGAAAGGCAAAACCACCTTTGGCATAAAGTGTGGATGAGTCCTAAGAACTACCTTATCATGGTGGAACCTTGTATAAGGAGGATCAGCCACTAACGCTTGCAGTTCACTGAAGCGATGTGCTGATGTGATTGCAATGAGGAAGATGACTTTCCAGGAAAGGAATTTCAAAGATGTACTGACTAATGGTTCAAAGGGCGGATTCATGAGCTGCCCGACCAGCAGATTTAAGTCCCATGCCACAGGTGGTGGCTTAATGGGAGGCTTTTATAAAAGAAAGCCTCTCATAAATCTTGCTATGAGAGGATGAGAGGAAATAGATTGTCCACTTAGAGGCTTGTAAGAAGCTGCAATTGCACTAAGATGGACTCTTACTGAATTTGTCTTGAGACCTGCATTTGACAAATCAAGGAGATACTCCAGTATCGATTCCAGAGGTATCGAAGAGGGTTAAGACCCTTCTGCGAGCACCATATGGGAAGCCTTTTCCACTTAAAGGCATACGAGCATCTTGTGGAGGGTTTCCTAGAAGCATGAAGGACATCCCTTTAGCTGTTGGGAAAGGTTAAGATCCTGAAGTTCTAGGCTTTCACCAACCAGGCCCTGAGATGCAGAGACTGGGGATTGGGATGACACAGCATCTCGTCCGCTTGGGAGAGAAGATCTGGAGCAGATCCGAACTCCAGAGGCGGAGCTTGAGAGAGATGTAGGAGCAGAGGGTACCACATTTGCCGTGGCCAACGTGGAGCTATGAGGATCATATGACCTCTGTCTCTCTGAAGCTTGATTAGGGTTTTGGGGATGAGGGGAATCAGTGAGAAGGCATATAGGAAGTCCTGACCCCAGTGAAGGAGGAAGGTGTCCCTTGCCTGACAACCCTGAGTTGGAATTCTGGAACAGAACCGGGGAAGTTTGGCATTCAGCGGACTTGCAAAGAGGTCTATGTCCAGGGTTCCCCAAATCTGAAATATTTTGGCCACCTGGTCTGCATGGAGAGACCATTCGTGTGGAAGCAGAACTCGACTGAGTCTGTCTGCCCAAGAGTTTTCAATGCCTGGAAGATACACCGCAAGGAGATGAATCTGATGTTCTCTGGCGAGGGCCCATAGTTGCAAAGCTTTGTTGCATAGCGGCAGAGAGCCTGTTCCGCCCTGCTTGTTCACATAGAACATGGCTACCTGATTGTCCGTTTGAACTAGGACTGTCTTGTAGCTGAGCTGGGCGTGAAATACTCGAAGAGCAAGGAAGATTGCTCTGAGCTCCAGGAGGTTGATGGGAAGACAGGCCTCCTGTGGAGTCCAGGTACCCTGGGTAGAGAGATCGTGCAGGTGTGCTTCCCATCCCACCTGTGAAGCATCTGTTAGGGTGGCTTGGGATAGGGGTTGCTCGAAAGGAGATCCCACCAGAAGGTTTCTGGGTGATTGCCACCATAGGAGGGACGAAATAAGATGGTCTGAGTTTGTTATTTTGTCTGACAGGCAACCTGAGGGCTGTGTCCACTGAGTGGATAAAGTCCACTGGGCTGCTCGCATATGGAGGGGAGCATAAGGAACCACATGCACGGTGGATGCCATGTGGCCTAGCAATTGTAGCATTTCCTGAGCAGTGAGACAAGGTTTGAGCACTGCTTGGGAAGCTAGTTGTACTATGCGAAGACAGCGGGGCTGCAGAAGGAAAGCCCTTGTCTGTCTGGTATCCAGATGAGCTCCTATGAACTCTAGGGACTGAGTGGGAGCAAGATTGGATTTTGGGAGGTTTATGACCAGCCCCAAATACTGAAGGATTCGCATTGTGCGAGATAGAGCTGAGCTGGCTTCTGGCACTGTAGGGGCTCGAATGAGCCAGTCGTCTAAGTATGGGAAGACAAATATTCCCAGAGTGCGGAGAAATGCTGCTACCACAGCCATGCATTTTGTGAACACTCTTGGTGCAGATGCCAGGCCAAAGGGAAGAACCTTATATTGGTAGTGCTTTCCTTGAAAGAGCAATCTGAGGAATCTCCTGTGATTTTGGATGGATGAGAATATGAGTATACGCATCTTTGAGATCTAGAGAACAAAGCCCATCCTGACTTTGAAGGTATGGCAGCAAAGTTCCTAGAGAGACCATTTTGAACTTCTCCCAGAACAGATATTTGTTAAATTCTCTGAGGTCTAAAATGGGTCTGTGTCCTCCTGTTTTCTTTGGAATAAGGAAATAGGGGGAGTAGAACCCTGTATATCCTGATGGGGACTGGGTACTTCCTCTATTGCTCCTCGAGCAAAGAGCATTGTGACTTCTTGACCTAAGAGATTGTCGAGAGAGGTTTGAGAATTGTCTTATAATTGTAGGAGGGGGCAGGCTGTGAAAATGAAGCTTGTACCCCTCTCGTATAATGGACAGAGTCCAATTTTCTGCTGTTATTTGGTACCATCTGTGGGCAAAATGACATAACCTGCCTGGGATGGTTAAGGGTTCTGGACCCTTCAGGGACAGGAAGGCGAAGTTCTCTAGAAAGGAGTCAAAGCCCCTGAGGAGGCTGAGCCTGCTGAGCTGCCTGAGGTTTTGCAGCTTTTGGCTTCTTTTGTTGTCTAAGTTGTTGTTGCTGTCCCTTTTGGGCAGTCTGACCTGGACGGTGTCCCTGTTAGGTATAGGAGGGACAAAACGTCTTTTTCTTATTGAAAACTGGTTTCTTAGAGGATCTTTTCTTTGCAGGATCGGCTGTATATTTGGACAATTTATCCAGTGTGATACTGTCAGCATCTATTTCATTAGCCTTCTCCTGCCAATTCTTGCCAAAGAGATTTTCTCCTGTGCAAGAAATGTTTCCTAATTTATCCTGTACCCAAATTTCCAAGTCAGATGCCTGAAGCTAGGCGATCCAACATGCACCAATGGCAATAATAGAGGTTCTGCTTATGCACTCAAAACAGTCAAAGGTGGCACGATTAACAAACTTGGAAACATCCTGAGCATGTTTGACAAGAGTGAGAGTCTCGTCTTTTGTCATCAGGAAGAAGGGGGCTCATAAGCTCCAAGTCTCCTGTGACCTCTTTAAGGAACATTCCTATATACAAGATATAGGAACTGATCCTAGCTGAGAACATGGAAGCTTGGAAGCATCGACGCCCAAAGGCATCGAGATTCCTGCATTCATGACCTGGAGGATTGGATGCATGTCTCTTTGCACTTTTCATCCTTCTCATAGCTGATTCCACCACCATTGAATGGTGTGGTAATTGAGTTTTTTGAAAGCCAGGACAAGGTGGAACTCGATACATGGTATCAAGTCTTCGAGAATGAGGAGATATGGTTAAAGGTGTTTCCCACATCCTTAGCATAAGATCATGTAAGATCTCATGAATAGGCAGAGTAGCTGCCTCTTTAGGAGCCTTAGGGTATTGGAGGATTTCCAACTTCTTTGCCCTAGGCTCTTTTTCAGGAACTACTGTAATGGAAAGACCTCAGGCCACATCACAGATAAAGTCCTGAAAGGACATATCCCCTGGCGGAGACATTCTGCGCTGAGGAGAAGAGGAATCCTTGGGGAGAAGTACTCTGGTATCGGCAGAGTCTTCGGAGTCTTCAGTCTCATCCGAGGATTCAAAATATCTCCAATCCCGGTGATCATGCAAAGCACGGTACCGGTATCAATCGAAGTCGGTATCGGGTTGTTCAGGTACCGATCTGTCGATGCCGGAGAGAGACGCATGACTCGGTACGGGTGGCATACCCGCCGATGTCGATGCAGTTGGTACTGGTACCGGTTGAGGTGTCTGAAGCAGCTTCAATGGTACCGAAGCCATGAGAAGAGCCGCTAGACCTCGTTCGATAGCAAGGAATCTCTGGTCTATCAACGCTGCTGATGCTTGGGTGTCGGTACCAGTAGAAGCGGCCAGAACCCCAGAGCATGGCACCAGTAGTTCTGCCGAGGTTGAAGCCTCGAGAACATCCTGGAGCCCCGTTAATGCTTTGGAAGCCGAAGTCTCCCACTGGGGCAGTTTTGCAGGTGAAAATTCCTCAGGGGCAACACCAGGGGCATCTCGATACTTAGAAGGAGATCTACCCTTTGAGGATTTATGTTTAGTTACCTGAGATCCATGGGAGGAAGATGAAGCCCTGGAGGACGTTGATGCAACAGATGCTACGTCTGAGGGAAAAAGGGTGCTAAGCTTAGCAGCTCGGTTCTGCCGACCCCTTTTTGACATCATTCCACAGGAGAGGCACTCTGAAATAGAGTGGTCAGGACCTAAACATTTGAGACACCAATCATGGGTGTCGGTGACGGAAATGATACCGCCACATTTAGAACATTTCTTAAAACCTGAAGCAGGTTTTTCCATTTTTAAGGAAAAATTGGGCCTAGTGCCCAAAATGGCACCTAGCACCAAAGAAAAAAGGTTTCTGAAGTAAACCACTTCAGAAACTAGTTTAGTTTTTTGCTTTTTTTTTTTTTTTAGAAGGAAGAAAGAACCGGTGGTACCGGTATAGCGTCAAGGGATGGCAGACGCAACCACAAAAACAAAGACTAAAGACAAAATTTTCTGCGGTGACAGGGTATGCGACCTGTCGGCTCTGCAGAAAATGAAGAACTGGAGAGGGACAGTTGGACAGGCGGGAAAACAGCATGCAGGCGCTGTGGGATGCTCCCAAAGGCGCTATTGGATGCTGGGGAGCGTTCCCACGCAGGCTCCATCGGTACCGACGATACCCATATGTGAAGACTACATTCCTGCTTGTTCCTGGAGATATAAATAAATCAATAAATAAAAACACAGCGACCAAAATATAATATTAGCCTTGCCAAGCACTGCAAAGGAATTTTTTTTTGTCAGACTTGTTTTATTCTAAATGCAACTTTATTCCTTAATATCAGATATAAAATGGTTCTTTTTACTCTGTAATCATTTTTAAAAGATGTATAGTAACATAGTATATGATGGCAGATAATGACCGTCATTGGTCCATCTAGTCTGCCCAGCAAGCTGGCAAGGATAGGAGCACCTGCTGCTCCATGCAGGTCATCCTTCCCCATGCCTTTGTTTAGGGGTTTACCCACCGCTCTGTGCAGGTCACCCCTATTTATTGCGATATCAGAGACAAAGTTATTTTGATTTTATCCTGTTGCTATAAAGGGATCCACTGTGTATGTCCCATGCCATTTTGAATTCTGTCACTGTATTTGCCTTACCGCTTCCATCAGGAGGGTATTCCAAACATCCACCACTCTTTCAGTTTACCCCTTGCAGCTTCATGTTATGTCCTCTAGTTTTACAGTTTCCCCGTCTTTGAAAAAGGTTTGTTTGTTCATTAATACTCTTAAGTATTTAAAGTCTATATCTTATCTCCCCTGTCCCTCCTCTCCTCTTTCACACCATTTCAAGAATGTAAATATACTATACCCCCCTCCCCCCCCCCCGGGGATGGTACATTCCTTTCCCTCCTGCAAATATGATTAGCCCTGTACATTGTATCCTCCCCCCCCCCCCTGTTTATTGTAAACCACTCTGACCCGGTGAAAAGCGGTATATAAGCAAGGCTAAATAAAATAAATAAATAGTGTATACATATTTAGGTCTTCAAGTCTCTTCTCAATCGTCTTCTGGTGCAGGCTCCAAATCATTTTGGTCCCCCTCCTCTGAACCGTTTCCAGTCTTTTTATATCCTTTGTGAGATATGGTCTCCAAAACTGAGCACAATACTCCAAGTGAGGCCTCACCAACAACTTGTACAGTGGCATTAGTACCTCCTCCCTGATGCTGGCAATTCCTCTGTATTCAACACTGCATCCTTCTGGCTTTGTCCACTGCCCTATCACACTGTTTCACCACCTTGAGATCCTCAGAAATGATATAGTTCATATAATGCCTCCCTCCTCTCTACTGCCACTCATATCATTTCCCTCCCCCTTCCCCCAATCCTTTGCCCCTGCTTCCACTCAACTACCCGACTGTTGAACTACACATGCTCATGTTCAAGAAGTTACTGTTCCATGTACCACAGCTGTGTTACACTGTTATGTTATGTTCCTTGTAAACCGTCTTGAATTGTAGAAAGATGGTATATAAAAGCAGTTAAATAAATAAATAAAATAAATATATAGAAATGAAAAAAGTAAATAAAACATTTAATATCTGATCAGCGTGACCAACAGAACTAACGACACAGTATTGTGTTTTGAACTAATGCGATTATAATTCAGTTCTGCATCAGGGCCACTAGATAACTTATCTGTATCTCCATTCTATCAATTCTCAAAAAGATGCCTTCAGATGTGTAGTAAGCCATTTTGGGAAATGGAGTAGCACTGGGTTGACTTTCATGATCAGATTTCCTCCGTGGTCCTGGCCTCCATTGAAAGCCTATCTTGCTACTTCGATAAATGCCTTTGTGACCTCCCAATTAAATTATTGTAGCAGATCTTCGCAAAGCAGAACGTAAATGGCATCAATCAAAATCCATAGCCCACCAATCAAACTACCTAAACACACTCAAACGATACACAGAAACCACTGTCACCTCTAAGAAAAATTACTTCTCTACACTAAGTCTATAAACCACCCTACTACTACTATTTTGCATTTATATAGTGGTACGCACGCAGCGCTGTACAGAATACATGCACAGACAGTCCCTGCTCATCAGAGCTCACAATCTAATCAAGACAGTACAGAGCAACAGTTAATTCGGTGGAAAAACAAGATATGGCATTTACAATTCAGGGCGAACAGAATAAGGCATTTACAATTTAGTCATGACAAGGACAGGAGTCAGGTCAAAACAAAGGCTAAAAGTCAGGATCTGAAGGCGACAGTGAAGAGGTGGGTTTTCAAACTGGACTTGAAGAGGGCCAGGGAGGGTGCCTGCCATATAGAGACAGGTAAGTTGTTCCAGGCGTAGGGTGCAGCAAGATGGAAGGAGCGAAATCGGGAGTTAGCAATGCGAGTGAAGGGCATAGATAAAAGTAGTTTGTCAGAAGAGCGAAGATTCCGAGACGGGATATATGGAGAGATGAAAGGTAGTGAGGAGCTGCAGTGTGAATGCATTTATAGGTCAGGAGGAGAAGTTTGAACTGGATGCGGAATTGGATAGGGAGCCAGTGAAGTGACTTGAGCAGAGGAGTAATGTGGGCATGGCGAGGATGGCGGAATATTAGTTGAGCAGCATAATTTTGAACAGATTGAAGGGGGAAGAGATGGCTCGCAGAGAGGCCAGCAAGGAGTAGGTTACAGTAGTCGAGGCGAGAGGAGATTAAGGAGTGGACAAGCGTTTTAGTAGTGTGTTCAGAAAGGAAGGGGCAGATTTTGCTAATGTTGTAGAGAAAAAAGCGGCAGGTCTTAGCTACGTGCTAGATATGTGTGGAGAAGGAGAGAAAGGAATCAAAGACAATTCCCAGATTGCGGGCCGAGGAAACAGGAAGGATCATAGAGCCATCCACGGAGACTGAGAAGGGAGGGAGAGGAGGGGAGGAGTTGGGGGGAAAAACAAGGAGTTCAGTCTTGGCCATGTTCAGCTTCAAGCGGCGGTGAGACATCCAGGCAGCTATGTCAGTAAGATAGGCAGAGATCTTGGTCTGGGTTGCAGGAGAGATGTTAGGGGTAGAGAGGTAGATTTGGGAGTCATTGGCATAGAGGTGGTAATGAAAGCCATGGGATGAGATAAGCACACCAAAGGATTGAGTATAGAGAGAGAAGAGGAGCGGGCCCAGGACAGATCCCTGGGGTATACCAACATGGAGCGGGGTGGGAGAGGAGGAGGAGCCCCCAGAGGATACACTAAAGGAGCAATGGGAGAGGTAGGAGGAGAAGCAGGACAGCACGGAGCCCCAGAAACCAAGCGAGGAGAGGGTGTCGAGGAGAAGTTTATGGTCAACAGTGTCAAAGGCGGCAGAGAGGTCGAGAAGGATGAGGACAGAGTAGAGGCCCTTAGATTTAGCCAGAAACAAATTGCTGGAGACTTTTGTGAGAGCCCTTTCGGTGGAGTGTAAAGGACAGAAGCTGGATTGTAGGGGGTCCAGGAGGGCCTGAGAGGTGAGGAAGTCGAGACAGCGGCGGTGGACTGCACATTCTAGTAGTTTAGATATGAAGGGAAGGAGGGAGATGGGTCGATAGTTAGAAGGACATGTGGGATCGAGTGAGGGTTTCTTGAGGAGAGGTGTGACCATGGTATATTTGAATTCTACAGGGACAGTTGCAGTGGAGAACGAAAGGTTGAGAATAAGAGAGATGGCCGGGACAACGGTGGGGGAGATATAGGTTTAGGAGGTGGGTGGGGATAGGATCAGAGGAACAGGTGGTGGGTTTGGAGGATAAAAGAAGGAGTGCGGTTTCGTCTTCAGAGATCGTAGGGAAGGAGGAAAGGGTAGCAGAGGAAGTAAGGATGGGTGGGAGAATTGAGGGGGGGGGGGTAAGATGAGGAGGTGGGGAATTGGAGGGTAATCTTGTGGATTTTGTCACGAAAGTAGTCGGCCAGGGTTTGGGCAGAAAGGTAGGGTGGGACCAGGGGCGGGGGCGCCTTGAGGAGAGAATTGAGGGTACTGAAGAGGCGGCAAGGATCAGAGGCAAGAGAGTTAGTCAGATGGGTGTAGTATTCTGGTTTGGCGAGTGTTATGGCTAACTGGAAGCTGCCAAGCATGAATTTGAAGTGTAGAAGGTCTTCGAGGGAGTGGGATTTGATCCAGGCACGTTCAGCAGAACGGGCACAGGTGCGTAAATAGCAAGTTGTGGATGAAAGCCAGAGCTGGGGTGCAGAACATCTGATAGGATGTGGGGTGGGAGGGGCAAGAGTGTCCAGGGCCGAGGAAAGTGCAGCATTATAGGAGGTTACTGCTTTGTTGACGGATTTGGAGGACATAATGGAGGAAAGAGATGGAGAAATGGTGGAGGCGAGAGTCAAGGGATCAATATTATGAAGGTTTCTAAAATTGTCGGAGGAGACGGGACGAGGTTGAGAGAGTGGAAGCTGAAGATTAAAGCTTAAAAGGTGATGGTCAGATGAGGGAAGGAGTGAGATGTGGAAGTTTGAGGGAGAGGCATTAGAGAAGAGTATCAGATCAAGGCAGTGCCCATGCTGGTGGATGGGTGCGGTGGAACAAAGTTGGAGGTTAAATGAGGAGGTGAGGGCGAGGAACTTTAAAGCATAGGGATCGGAGGGGTTATCGACATGGATGTCAAAATCGCCAAGAATAAGAGTGGGGGAAAAGGGGTCCAGAAAGGCGGAAAGCCATGAGTCGAAGTCGGTAAGGAAGGTGGATGCAGATTTTTGGGTGGGCGATAGATAACAGCTATTCGGAGGGGAAGTGGTAAGAAGAGGCGAATGGAGTGGACTTCAAAGGAGAGAGAGGAGTGAGACTGAGGAAGCAGGAGGGGTTGGAATTGGCAAGATGGAGAAAGTAGAAGCCCCACACCACCACCGCGGCCTGTGGAACGAGGTGTATGGGAAAACTGATAGCCCCCGTGACAGAGAGCAGCAGTAGCTGTGGTATCATCTGGGAGGAGTCAGGTCTCAGTTAGGGCGAGAAGATGTAGAGCGTTAGAGATAAAGAGATCATGGGTAAAAGCAAGTTTATTAGAGACTGATTGTGTGTTCCATAAGGCACATGAGAGCGGGAGAGTGGAGGGGGGAAGGAGGGGGATATGGATGAGGTTGGACAGGTTACGTGGTGATTTCTTTTCAGAGTAAGACAGAGGTCTAAGGGGATGGTTATGTGAGGATTTCTTGCCAGGGTAAGAGTAAGATGGAGATCTACAGGGGCCCGTGTAAGGGTGGGTGGGTGAGCCTTCCATGAGGCACATGAGGGAGGGGGGGTGGAGGGGGAATGAAGGGGAATATTGATGATATTGGACAGGTTGTGTGAGGATCCTTTCTTAGAGTGAGACAGGATTCGTATGAGTCCTGGGTTGGGGCTGTTATCTCTGGATGAGAGAGTGGTGCATGGGGGAGGGAGAGTGGTGCATGGGGGAGGGGGAGTGGAAGGGGAAAGGAGAGGGTTATGGATGAGATTAGAAAAGTTACGTGAGGGACTCTTCTTAGAGCGAGAAAGAAATCGAGGGGGGCCAGGGTTGGGGTAGATGTTACCTGATGAGAGAAGAAGGAGAAGTAGAGAGCAGGGAAGAGAGGAGGCAGTACGGCAGAAGCAGGGATGGGGTTGCCTTAAGGAGAGAGGGGCTGGTTGAATGAAGGAAAGGGTATGATGAAGCTCAAGAGCAGATGCTAGGTTAGAAGACAGAATGGAGGGAGAGGTGAGGAAGGTAGAAGGGGAAAAGGGGGGGGGGAGCAAAGAGGGTGCTGGTAGGAGGGGAGGCAGTTGGGGAGTATGAGGAAGAGAAGGATAAAGTGATGAGGGGCCATAGAAGAAGAGTAGTGGGTCTAAGCAGCGTATGTTATCTTACAAGTAGTGAGGTGGCAGAGGAATCTAAGCAATGGAGACACAAGCTAGTTAATGGAGTCACAGGCTGAGCACTGGAGTCACAAGCTAAGCAATGGAGACGCAGGCGGTACAATGACACAGGCTAGGTAATGGGATCACGAGCTAAGCACTGGAGTACATGGAGACACAGATTAGGCTAAGCACTGGAGTACATGGAGAAACAGGTTAGGCAATGGCGTCACAGGTTAAGCAATGGAGTCACAGGCTAGGCAATTTGGAATTGTTCAATCCCTAACTAAAAACAATACTAACAAAAACTCAACTGAACCTGCAATATCATCGCATTTCCTAGCCAACCACTATTCGAATAAACTAAAATAAAAAGCTTTACCTATAATTTACCTTAACGAAGACCACCCTATACACCCCACCTCATGGTCAACATTTTACCCCACGTCAAAAGATACACATAAAAACATTATCACCAACCTAAACACCACCACTTCCTACCTTGATCCATGTCCAGTAAACTGAATAAAAACATCAATATCTGAACTTTCCTCATTTATCCTCCCCATCATCAACCTATCCCTTCAGAACAGGTATTTACCAACTTCCCTGAAACATGCACAAATACGCCCCATTCTGAAAAACAACTCCATAGACAAAAACTCACCCACTTCTTACAGACCCATCTCAAACCTCCCTTTCATGGCGAAACTCATAGAAAAAACTGTCCAAATCCAACTCCAGGACCACATCGACTCCTTTGCTCCATTAGATGACCAATAATATGGTTTTTGTCCCCATCACAGAGTTGAAACCCTGCTCACTGTGCTGACACACTTACAAGAGGCATTGACAACACGAAGCAAGCATTTCTCCTTATCTTTCTCGACATTACCGCCGAATTTGATAGTGTAAACCACCAAGTAATGCAAACCAGATTACAAAAGATAGGAATTAACGAAACAGTTCTAAAATGGTTCTCTTCTTACCTATCTAGTAGAACTCAGGAGGTAAGAATTAACCAGCAAACTTCAGATACATACAAACAAGAACAAAATCTTCCTCAAGGGTCCGATGTTTCAGCCCTACTTTTTAACATTTATCTTCAGCCCATCTGTTCCCATCCTCAAAAGATTCCGTGTAAATTAACATATTTATGCGGACGATATAATGATATATCTCCCATTTAACACCTCAAACTTTTCAACTCAACCTCTCGCTAACTGCTTCGCTGAAATTGTGCAATGACTTGAGAACCACAACCTCTATATTAGCTTTACAAAAACAGATGCCATATATGTTACCAGAAACCAAAGCTTCATCCCCACTACATCGATCAAGATTATATTGACATTTCAGTTAAAAATGAGGTGAAATACTTAGGTGTAATCATCGACCGTACCCTCAGTATGAAATCTCATATAAAGCAAACAACCAAAAAGATATTCTATAAGCTCAAATTGCCAAAGCAACTCCGCCCTCTTCTCCACCTCCATGACTTTAAATCAGTCATCCATGCAATAATTACCCCACACTTTGACTTCGCCAATACTATTCTACAAGGCACCACAAAACAGGCTTTAGGACAACTTCAACTAGCCCAAAATGTTGCAAGGATAAACCTGAATATCAACTCAATGGAGCATATCACTCCAACACTTTACGCACTCTAGTGGCTACATAAACAATGCTGTATAAATTACAAAATACTTGTAACGACATTCAAATTAATCAATAACATTGCACCATCGTATCTATCTACAATCATCACCAAGGAAACCTCCAATCGCAATCAACGCAGCTAGAACAAAAATAAACTGGTTATACCGATGGATTTCAGAAAATCCAGAAAAATAAAGCATTCTCCCACACTGCCCCTAACCTATGGAACGCTCTCCCCGACAACCTTAGAGAATTAAATGACCTTCAAACTTTCAGAAAGAAACTTAAGACATATCTATTTACACTCCACTTTGGCACACAAGACCAATGCAATACTTCTGACAATTCCTCCAACCTTCCAAAACTAACCATGCACATTACTTCTTCACCTCACACACTGATCTGTATATAGTTCTTAGTTTTTAAGTCTTCTGTATTAGATTGTTCTCTATTATGCCTGTAAATAGTTTATGATTTTACACCACTGTATATAGTTATACAACGTTCAATGTATCAGAGTATGTATCTGTTTATGATCTTCTCAATATGTTGTTAATTGCAAACTGTGCTTGATATGTGGAAAACGCGGTATAGAAATGTTCAATAAATAAATACATAAACATCTTGTACAGTGGGCTCCAAAAACACCAGCTGAAATTTGATGAAATTACTTCAAAATGGCAGCAAGGTTGTTAATGAATAAGGCAGCTCATTAATTATCATGTCTGCCTAGCATTGTCTGTGCTTCACTGGTTGCCATTAGAGACCCATATTCAGTTCAGGTTTCTTTGCTTGATTTAATCAGGCCTTATATTATGATGGGCTGACTTATCTTAAGTCCTTATTTCAATTCTATATCCCAGGCAGAGCTTGCATTCCTCTCAGCAGTTGTTACTTACAGTACCTAGAGGGATTCGGCTGCAGTGTAAGACCCAGACAACCTTTTTTGAAATACATCTCTCTTAGCCATACATAATGAAACATCTTATTTGTCATTTAGAAACCAGGTGAAAGTATGCTTGTTGGGGGGGGGAGTACCTATGTAATTATATGATTTGTTTTGTCAGAACTTGATGTTATACTGATTTTTTTGTGACTATATGTTGAAATTATGTTGCAACTCACTGTGATTACTACGGTAAGGTGTGGTTATCAAGTTCAGTAAAATGAAATAAATATTTATAACCAACTCTAGAGCAATGGGGAAAAACCCAGACACACTAACAGCTTTCACTACATCCTCCAGTAACGAATTCCAGAGTTTGACTACGTACTCAGTGAAAAAATATTTTCTCTTATTAGTCTTAAGAGTTACATTGTAGCTTTATTGTGTGTTCCCTAGTCTTTCTACCTTCTGATGGCATAAACAACCGAACTACGTTTACCCGTTTCATTCCATTCATTAATTTATAGACCTCTATCATACCTCCCCTTAGCCGTCTCTTTTCCAAGTTGACAAGCCCTAACCTTTTAAGTCTCTCCTCACAGGGGTATAGCGTAGTTACTCACCTGTTCCAGGTGATCTCTGGAAACAGCAGGAATCAGTCTTCACATAAGGGTGACATTGGCACCGATGGAGCCCCGTGTGGGAACACTCCCCAGCATCCATGCATGTGTGCCTGCCTTCTCGCCTTCCCAGCAACTATCCTCAGTAAGGTATAGAGCTCAGAGAAAAAAACCCCAGAAAAAAAAAACACTATTCTGCAACTCCCAGGGGAGGAGGGCAGGTTATGAAGACTGATTCCTGCTGTCCCCGGAGATCACCTGTTACAGGTGCGTAATTACGCTATCTCCTCCTCTGGCATTAACGTCTACCGTTAATGCCAGAGGAGGAAGATCTGACCGACGAGGGAAAAAAAACCCGAACTCAATGAGCGTAAAGTATGGATCCATCACACTCGGCTCAGGTAACCAATAGGAACAGAGGGCCAAAAAGTTAAGTCCCAAAAAGGTGCCGAAGAACAGCTTGGACAAAGTTTGCATCTCTACTGGAGTCCTTGGCTAAGCAGTAATGGGCAGCAAAAGTATGAATGGAAGACCATGTGGCAAGCTCAGCAGATCTCAGACATGGAGACAGTATGTAGATGGGCAAATATGGTGGCCATGGATCGGACGTTATGAGCTGTGATGTGACCCTCTAGGGAAAGTCTGGCCTGTGCATAAGCAAAGGAAATGCAGTTCGCAATCCAGTTAGAAAGAGTATACTTGGTAACTGGTAGGCCCAAGTGACTAGGGTCAAACAAAACAAAAAGTTGTGAGGGCTGTCGATGAGCTTTAGTTCTGTCCAAATAATAGGCTAAAGCTGTCTTGCAATCCAGGTATGCAGTGTTGCTTAAGCTCGAGAAGAATGAGGTCTTGGAAAAAAGGTCAGACGAAAAATTGACTGGTTAAGGTGGAAAGGAGACACCACCTTTGGAAGGAACCTGGGATAGGTCCAGAGGACCACCCTATCATGGTGGAAGTATGTGTAAGGTACATAATCCATTAGAACTTGTAATTCACTGACACAATGAGTTGATGTGAGAGCAACCAAGAAGGTAACCTTCAAAGTGAAGAATTTCAGCGAAACTGAGGTGAGGGGATCAAAGGGAGGTTTGAGCAGCTGAGCCAGGACAACCTTGAGGTCTCAGGCTACTGGAGATAGTCTGATTGGTGGCCTTATTAAGAGAAGGCCATGCATGAAACAAGCTACCAGAGGATGAACAGAGATAGGCTGTCCACCAACTGGACAATGAGAGGCTGCAACAGCACTAAGGTGGACTCAAAGTGAATTTGTCTTTATTCCTGCACTAGAGAGATGGAGAAGATATTGAAGTAGAGGTTCCACCATGCAAGTAAATGGGCCAAGAGCCCTTTGAGAGTACCAGAGGAAAAACTTGCAGCATTTGAATGTGTAAGCACATCGAGTGGAGTCTTTTCTAGATGCCAAGAGGATATTTTTTACTTCCCCTGGGAGACCTAGGTGAGATAAGACTAGGCTTTCAGCAGCCATGTCATCAACCAGAGTACCCTCAGATTGGAGTGGTGATCCCTGGTCCTGTGATAGGAGATTGGTCATGCATCTCAGACTGAGAGGTTTGTATTGCCCTATTTGAAGAAGCGGGAGAAACCATGGTTGACGTGGCCAGAATGGAGTGCTGAGAATCATCATTCTCCTGTCTAATTGCAGCTTGAAGAGGGTTTTCGGTATCAATGGAATGGGTGGGAATGCATAAAGCAGTCCCTGTCTCAGTGAAGGAGAAACGCATCTGAGGCCTGGCTCAGTGGAGACGGGATCCTGGAACAGAACCGAGGAAGCTAGGTGTTCACTGGAGTAGCAAAGATGTCGATGATAGAAGATGTGCTGTGCTGTTTCTCGATGTAGAATCCATTCGGGTGGTCGAAGGACTTGACTCAATTTGTCCGCCAGCACATTTAGCTCCCCCAGAAGGTAAACAGCTTGATGAGATATAGCAAAGGCCCAGAGGTGGATCATTTCCCTGCAAAGGAAACGAGAACCGGTTCCCCCTTGTTTGTTGATGTAATACATGGCTACTTGGTTGTGTGTCTGAATGAGTACCGATTGTTCAGTCAACTGAGAATGTAATACACGAAGGGCAATGGAAATTTCTCCGAGTTCCAAGAGGTTGATGTGGTAAGAGGCTTCCCTGGGGGACCAGAGGCCTTGCATAGTGAGGCCCTTGAGATGAGTCCCCCAGCCTTGTTTGGACGCATCTGTTATCAGGGTACACTGCAGTGTAGACATCTGAAAAGGTAACTCGATGAGAAGATTTTGAGGTATGCACCACCACTTGAGGAAGTTGACTAGCTGAGGAGTGATGGTGATCTTTTCTGTGAGACAACCCATTGACTGTTTTCACTGAGCGGAAAGAGTCCACTGTGATGGACGCATGTGAAGGCCAGCATTTGGGATGACATGGACTGTGGAGGCCATATGTCCCAAAAGATGGAGCATGTCCCTTGCCCTGATGTGGAACCAACTTTGGCAGTGATTTACCAGCTCAATAAGGTGGTGGAGCTGTTCTTCTGGAAGGAAGGCTTGAGCTTGCATAGTGTCCAGAAGCACCCCGCTGCTCACTAGGTGGAGAGTTTCAACGTATTATCCACGATGATACCTAAACCTTTTTTCTGGGTGGTGGTTCCTAATGTGGAACCTTGAATCATGTAACAATAGTTTGGATTGTTCTTTCCTAGATACATAACTTTGCACTTGTCCACATTAAATTTCATCTGCCATTTGGATGTCCAGTCTTCCAATTTATCAAGGTCCTCTTGCAATTTTTCACAACCATCTTGTGTTTTAACAACTTTGAATAATTTTGTCTCATCTGCAAATTTGATCACCTCACTCGTTATTCCCATATCCAGGTCATTTATAAATATGTTTAAAAGCAGCGAGTCCAGCACAGATCCCTGTGGTACTCCACTGTTCACCTTTCTCTTTTGAGAAAATTGGCCATTTAGCCCTACTCTCTGCTTTGTATCTTTTAACCACAGCAAAGGTACAGAAGTGTGTCAGAGTGCTAAGCTCAATGAACCAGACTATTTTAATCTGATAAGAGCAGAGATAGGAAGTCTGTATTGGGAAATGAGAAGGGGAGAAAACTGGTCAAAATGACAGGCAGAAAGTAGGAGTTTGACAGCAGCAGATTGGATGAGTTGAAAACATTTGAAGGTAAAAAGCATTCCAATAGCCAAGGCACAATCAGGATCCTAGGTTGAGCAATTGAAAGAAATGACTTAATAGACCTAATGCAGCATAGAGAAACAAAAAAAGGAGGAGAGTACAACAGTGTCAAGTTAAGGTTTAAAGTGGAGTGGCCTAGTGGTTGGGGCAAGGTACTTCAGGCCGGAAGGTCGGGGGTTCAAATCCCACTAGAGGACAGCAACCTTGGGCCGGAAGGACTGGGGTTTCTAGTCCCACAGGTGCTCCTTGTGGTCTTGGGCAAGCCACTTAACCCTCCATAGCCCATGTTCCCTGTAAAATAGTTATCTCCAAGTTATAATGCCCTGTTCAATGTAATTTCAGTTTGTTCAATGTAAACCGCACTGATGCAGAATAGCGCGGTATATAAGAGAATGTAAATAAATAAATAAATAAAGGAAAGAGTAGAATCCAGGATAAAGCCTAAGCTCAAAAAGGGAAAGTTAATGGGGGGTGCACAGACATGGAATACGGATAGATTCACATTTGGAAATATTTAAAAACAGACAGCGATCGTTCAACAGCTTGCCAACAGCTTGAAGGAAGGTATAAAAAGGAGAAATATCTGAAGAGGAGGAATTAACAGTGAAGAGAATTTGGAGGTCATTTGCACATAGATTAGAGCAGCAGCCAAGTGACTGAAGTAGAAGAGGGAGAGGAGCTAGAAAACTATCAAACAGAATGGGACTAACCAGGGTGCATTAAGAAATCCTGAAAGTAATGGAGTGAATAGTAGAGAAAAGGGATCCTGAGGAAACCTAAAAAGACCGAAAAGAGAGATAAGATGAGAAACAGTTCAGAAGAGTAGCATAGAATCCAAGCTCAGAACATGGGATTCCCTAGTTACAGGCTGTCTTAAACAGAAAAACGAGAAAAATAATCAACTTACAAGGCACTGTAGCTGGCAGACACCAACATCTTTTTGGTGGCAACCAACCTTTTTCATATTTTTTTTTGGAAGGTAGCCTGGAAATGAATACAAGTGGGCCTGGGAGACTGAGGTGGATTCTAATCCCCAAGGAGATTCTGGAGGATGGACAGGCTCAACTACTGTTACTTTGGTTGTCCTTATAGTGAAAGAGATGTGAATATATAAACAGAAAATCTGGTGTAGCCTTGCAAATATCCTCCATGGAGATTAATCTCAACTGGGCTATCAATGCATCCATAGCACCAATTATAATGAGATGTGACATGACCCTCAAGAGTCAAACCTGCCTGGGCATAAGTGAAGGAGATGCTATCTGCTACATAGTATGCTCTTGGTATCAGCAGCCCCCAGTTTATTGAGGTCAAAAGAAAAAAAAACATTAGGAGGGCTTTCTAAGGGCTTTAGTCTGCTCCAAGTACAAGGCTAAGGCTCTCTTGCAATCCAATTGTGCAATGTGCTTTCACCCTTATGGGCATGAGGTCTAAAGAAAAATATCTGCAGGATGACGAACTGATTAAGATTGTGGCAAGGTCAGCTATCCTGAGAGTGGGGGAGGTGAGAAGCATAACAAATTCACCCTAGTTAAGGGTCCCCTTCTAGGAGTGCAGGGAGAGAAAGCCACAGCCAGGTTTCAAAGACAGAAAAACCCCAGCTGGAACAGGTTTCAGCCAATGACTGATAAAGTAAGAAAGAGGGATTGCAAGCACGAGGACCAAAGCCCCTACTTTAACAAGTGCACTGATTATTCTAATATCAGAAGGCAGGGGGATTACCAACACCTGGGAAAAAAAGAGGTGGGGTTAGAACCCTGGAGGTATAAGCCTGGGTTAGATTATGCAGAGAGGGAGAGACGAGAAGGAGAGCAGCCGGGAGAGCAGCTGAGATAGAAGCAGAGAGGAGGAGTTGATTCTTGGAGAAGAGCTGAGCTACCCAGAGCTGAGAGAGTTGAATTCTCTGCAACAGGTTGGCAACAGAGGTGGGGACCAGGAAGTGGAGAAGCTTTCAGACCACCAGAGAGGTTGTCAGCTGAGCAGTCTGACCAGGTCGGTGAGTCAGAACCCATGCAGTTAGGAGAACCAGTGTCAGAGTTGGGGGAAGATGATTGCTTTATGGCTTGCTCTCTATGCCAAGCTCTAGACAGGAGGTCTTGAGGAAAAGCTAGCCCTGAAAGAAGTAATTCTCCTTGGAAGTTAACCATATGGCAGAAGCAGTGTGGAGGTAAATTCCTGTCTGTTTTAAAAGGGAAATTTACTGCAACGTAAGCCTGATCAGGAAGCTCTGATTCATGCTTGTTTGTCACCTGTGTTTGAACTGTGCAACGGCAAGAAAAGCCAAGTAAGCCACTATAAGAGTTTTTGCTTGCTCCTCTCCTTTATGAAAAGCCTGCTAAGAGTTGTGATAACAGCTTGGAATGTTTGTTTTGTTTTAAGTTCGGTTTCACGTAGAAAGGCAGCCTAGAGAGGTTTTTGAGGCTGGCAGAAAGCATAGTTACTTACCTGTAACAGGTGATTTCTGGGAACAGCAGGAATAAGTCTTCACATATGGGTATCGTCGGTACCGACGGAGCCTGCACGGGAACGCTCCCCAGCGTCCAGTAAGAAAGCTTTTGGGAGCATCCCACAGCACCTGCACGCTGCCTTCCCGCCTTTCCCAACCGCCTCTCTCCAGTTCGAGTTTTAAAGCTGAGACAAAGAGAGAGAGAGGAAAGGAAAGATAGATAGAGAGATACAACTCCTAGGGGAGGTGGGTGGGTTGTGAAGACTTATTCCTGCTGTTCCCAGAGATCACCTGTTACAGGTAAGTAACTGTGCTATCTCCAGGAACAAATAGGAATGAGTCTTCACATATGGGGACTCCCTAGCTGCAGATGCCAGGGAGAAACCCCAGGTTGTGTGTCCTTGAAAAGGACTCTATCTCCCCCCATGGATCTCTGGCATCCGACCAGGGTAGGTGGGTAGGAGTTGATTAGGAATGGAACAGGTGTTTGAGGACAGCCTGACCAAACGAGGCATCCTGGCGGGAGTCCTTGTCCAAACAGTACTGGGCTGTGAAGGTATAAACCGAGGCCCAGGTGGCCGCTCAACAGATTTGGTCGATGGACACAGAGTTTAGATGAGCCATTGAGGCTGCCATGGCTCTCACATTGTGAGCTGTGACATGGCCCTACAGAGATATGTTCCTACTCTGGTAGGCGAAAGAAATACACTGAGCAATCCAGTTGGACAGTGTTCTCTTAGAGACTGGAAGTCCTAAATGAGAAGGATGAAAAGCAACAAAGAGTTGAGAAGACTTTCTATGTTGCTGTGTTCTTTGTAAGTAAAAAGCGAGAGCTCTCTTACAATCCAAGGTATGAAGATTCCTCTCTGCATTTGATGCATGAGGTCCTGGAAAAAAGACAGGTAAATATACCTCTTGGTTCAGATGAAAAGGTGAGACCACTTTAGGCATAAAGTGTGGATTGGTCCTGAGGACTACCTTATCATGATGGAACCTTGTATAAGGAAGATTAGCCACCAAAGCTTGCAACTCACTGATGCGGCGTGCTGAGGTGACTGCAATGAGAAAAATAACTTTCCAAGAAAGGAATTTCAAAGAGGTGGTGGCTAAAGGTTCAAAGGGTGGCTTCATAAGCTGGCCAAGAAACAGGTTTAAGTCCCATGCCACTGGAGGTGGTCTAATGGGAGGTTTAGTTAAAAGAAGGCATCTCATGAATCTTGCTATAAGAGGATGAGAGGAAATACGTTGTCCATTGAGAAGCTTGAGGGACGCTGTAATAGCACTCAAATGGACTCTTACTGAATTCGTTTTCAGACCTGCATGGGATAGATGCAGGAGATACTCTAGTAGAGAATTCAGAGGTATTGCAAGAGGGTTTAGACCTTTCCCTGAACACCAAATGGTAAATCTTTTCCATTTGAAAGCATAGGAACGTCTAGTAGAAGGCTTTCTAGAGGCATGAATAACATCTCTGACTTGCTGAGAGAGATGAAAATCTTGAAGGTCTAGGCCCTCAGCAACCAAGCCCTGAGATGGAGCGACTGGGGGTTTGGGTGCCACAAAGTTCCCTCTTCCTGGGACAGAAGGTCTGGTGCAGAGCCCAAGTCCAGGGAAGGAGCTTGAGAGAGATGCAGAAGTAGAGGGTACCACACTTGGCGTGGCCAATGTGGTGCTATGAGGATCATGGTCCCTTGATCTCTCTGAAGCTTGAATAGTGTCTTGGGAATTAGGGGAATTGGTGGAAAGGCATAAAGGAAGTCTTGACCCCAGTGGAGGAAGGCATCCTTGGCCTGAACTCCCTGACATGGAATTCTGGAACAGAACCGGGGAAGTTTTGCATTCCACGGACTTGCAAAGAGCTCTATGTCCGGGGTTCCCCAAATTCGAAAAATCCTGGCTACCTGGTCCATGTGGAGGGACCACTCGTGTGGAAGCAGAACTCGACTGAGTCTGTCCGCCCAAGAGTTTTGAACGCCTGGAAGATATACTACCAGAAGATGGATGTGATGCTCTCTGGCGAAGGCCCACAGTCGCAAAGCTTCGTTGCAAAGCGACAGAGAGCCAGTCCCGCCCTGCTTGTTTACATAGAACATGGCTACTTGGTTGGCCGTATGGATGAGGACTGTCCTGTAGCTGAGCAGGGAATGGAACACTCTGAGAGCTAAGAATATTGCTCTGAGTTCCAAGAGATTGATATGCAGAGAAGTCTCCTGTGGAGACCAGATGCCCTGGGTGGAAAGATCTTGCAGATGAGCTCCCCAACCCATTGGAGAAGCATCTGTTGTCAGAGTTGCTTGGGGTAACGACTGCTGAAAAGGGGACCCCAGCAACAGATTTGGAGGGGACTTCCACCACTGGAGAGACCAAAATAGGCGACTGGAGTTTGCTATTTTGTCTGACAGGCAACCTGATGCCTGAGTCCATTGGGTGGACAAAGTCCATTGAGCTGCCCTCATGTGAAGGCGAGCATATGGAACCACATGCACGGTGGATGCCATGTGGCCTAATAGTTGTAACATCTCTCGAGCAGTTAAATGGGACTTTAACTGTATCTGGGAGGCTAACTGTACCAAGCGTAGGCAACGGGCCTGAGGAAGGTAGGCCCTTGCAGTTGTGGTATCCAGCAAGGCCCCTATAAACGCCAGAGACTGAGTAGGGGTGAGATGGGATTTTGGGATGTTTATTACCAGTCCCAAATACTGAAGGACACGCATTGTGCAGGTTAGAGAAATCTGGGCCTCTGACTGGGATGGAGCTCGAATGAGCCAGTCGTCCAGATATGGGAAAACGAATATTCCTAGAGTGCGTAGAAATGCAGCTACTACTGCCATGCATTTCGTGAATACCCTTGGTGCAGAGGCCAGACCGAAAGGAAGCACCCTGTATTGGTAGTGCTTTCCTTGAAAAAGGAACCGAAGGAACCTTCTGTGTGTTGGATGGATGAGGACATGGGTGTACGCATCCTTGAGATCTAGAGAACAAAGCCAGTCCTGACTCTGAAGGTATGGCAGCAGAGTACCGAGAGAAATCATCTTGAATTTCTCTTTGAATAGAAACTTGTTCAATTCTCTAGATCTAATAGGGGTCTGTAGCCCCCTGTTTTCTTTGGAATAAGAAAATAAGGGGAGTAGAATCCTGAGCCCTGTTGAAGAAGGGGTACTTCTTCTATTGCCCCCTGGGCAAGAAGGGTAGCAATCTCCTGACCCAGAAGGTTGAGGAGAGATGTTGGAGAATTGAACTGTCTCACCATGGTGTGGGGAGGAAGCTTTAAGAAATGAAGCTTGTACACTTCCCTTACAATGGAGAGGGTCCATTGCTCTGCTGTAATTTGCTCCCATCTGGGAGCAAAGTAAGCCAACCTTCCTGGAATGGTGAGAGGCTCTGGTTCTTCCAGAGCCAGAAAGGCTAAGTTCTCTAGTTGCAAGTCAAAGGTCCTGAGGAGGCTGAGGCTGCTGAGCCGTGGGAGGCCTGGCAGCCTTTGACTTGGCCTGTTTAGGTGGTTGCTGACGCTTTGCAGCAAAACGACCTGCAGAAGATGCCTGCTGACCATAAGCAGGATAGTATCTTCCCTTTTTAGAAAAAGTTGTCTTTTTGAACAATCTTTTCTTATCAGGAGCAGAGGTAGACTTTGAAAGTTGATCCAAAGCAGAGTTCTCAGCATCCATCTGAGTGGCCTTTGCTTTCCAATCCCTGCCAAAAAGGTTTTCACCTGTACAAGGAAGATTTCCCAGTTCATCTTGGACCCAAAGTTCCAAATCAGAGGCTTGTAACAAAGCAATTCTGCGTGCACCTATGGCAATAGCCGAGGCTCTGCTTACACACTCAAAAGAGTCAAAGGCTGCACGGTTGGAAAATTTGGAAACATCTTGGGCATGTTTAAGCCAAGTGAGAAATTCCTGCCTTTTATCTTCTGAAATAAAAGGGGCTAAAGTCTGCAGATGATCTGTGACTTCTTTTAGAAACATCCCCATATAGAGACTATAGGAGTTGATTCTGGCAGCAAGCATATTAGCTTGGAAAACCCTTCGGCCAAAAGCATCAAGGGTCCTGCATTCACATCCTGGAGGATTAGATGAGTGTCTCTTTGCACTCTTTATTTTCCTCATGGCAGACGCTACCACAATAGAGTGGTGAGGAAGCTGAGACTTATGAAAGCCAGGACAAGGAGGGACATGGTACATGGTGTCTAATCTAAGAGAATGAGGAGAGGTGGTAAGAGGAGTCTCCCACATGCTCAACATGAGATCATAGAGAATCTCATGAATAGGTAAAGTAGCTGCTTCTTTAGGAGCCTTAGGATATTGCAAAATATCTAGTTGTTTGACTCTAGGCTCTGACTCAGGGGCCACTGTAATGGAGAGGCCCTAGCCACTTCCCTAATGAAGTCCTGAAAAGACAAGTCTTCTGGAGGAGACATTCTTCGTTTTGGCGAATTAGACTCCTGAGGAAGAAGTACCGGTGCATCGACAGAAACCTCCGACTCATCAGAGTCTTCGGAGGAATCGAAGTATCGCCTGTCTGGATGCCCCTGTAAAGCCCGATACGCGTACCGAGTGGGATCGACATCGGGAGTAAGCGGTACCGGTTCGGTACCGATGGGCATCATAGGACAGGGTACCGCTGCAGTCGACACCGAAGCCGATGTCAATGCAATTAGTACCGGCACCGGGAACGATGCTGGTGCCGGAGTCGGTACCGGCAACTGAGACTGTTGCGGTACCAGAGGCGTCGAAGCCTGCATAAACGCCGTTAGGGTGCGCTGCATGGACACAATCTTCTGATCCATCGACGCCACCAGAGTCTGGATGTCGGTACCAGTGGAGGCCACCGGTACCCCAGAACACGGCAACAGGTGATCGGTCGAGGCCGAGCCATCGATGTCAACCTGTGACCCCATAGACAATGCTTTGGAAGCCGGAACTTCCCACCGGGGTAATTTTGCCGGTGCGGAATCCTCGAGGACAAGCCCGGAGGCATCTCGATGCTTAGAGGGAGATTTGCCCTTCGAGGACCGGCTAGATTTATGTTTGGTTACCTGAGATCCATGGGAGGAAGAAGCAGCCCTGGAAGACGTCAATGCCACCGAGGCTGCATCAGAGGGAAACAGGGTGCTGAGCTTGGCTGCTCGGTTCTGCCGACCTCTTTTAGACATCATGGTACAGGACACACAATCCGTGATGGAATGGTCAGGACCCAAACATTTTAGACACCAGTCATGGGTGTCGGTGACAGAAATAGTACCACCACACTTCGTGCACTTTTTGAACTCAGAAGCGGGCTTCTCCATGAGGAGAAAAAATGTTCAGGCCTAAGGCCCAAACCGAAAATGCACAGTTGAAGAAAGAAAAGTTTTTTGTTTTTTTTCTTTAAGAAAGAAAAGAAAAGACCGGTGGTACCGGTCTGACGTCGAAGAAGGCAGACGCGACACAGAAAAATAAAGAAAAAAGAATTCTTCTGCGGTGACAGGAACACGACCTGCTGGCTCCGCGGAAAAGAAGAACTGGAGAGAGGCAGTTGGGAAAGGCGGGAAGGCAGCGCGCAGGCACTGTGGGATGCTCCCAAAAGCTTTCTTACTGGACGCTGGGGAGCGTTCCCGCGCAGGCTCCATCCGTACCGACGATACCCATATGTGAAGACTCATTCCTGCTTGTTCCTGGAGATACCAAACTGCTGTAGAAGAATTAAGCTTGAATTTTTCTTTATGCTCTGATTAACAAGGACTAAAAAGGAAAGTGGCAGCCTAGTTTTTGAGGCAATTGCTTCTGCAAGTAAGAGGACTTTAAAAAGCCATTTCTGAGTTCTTTTGGTTTGTTTGCCAGTATTTGCTGTACCTTAAGCAAATCCTACAGTTATAATCCTGTAAATGATACCTTGAACCTGCTGTGTTTTGTGTTATGGAAATAAACTTTGTTACAAGCCTTACCCTCGGTTACCTCAACTACAAACCTTCTACTTAAAGCACCAACATATTTTAGCAGTACTACACTTCCCAGAAGCCAACACGAAGAAATAGGCTGCTAAGAGCTGATAGAAGGAGGAATCCTCAACCACCACGCCCCTCGACCACTAGAGGCAAGTGGCTTCGGGCGTTGTGCTTGTGACAAGATGAAATCTGACATTACCATAGGAAGGAACTTTGGATGAGTGTGCAGAACCATCCTGTTGTAAAACAATATAAGGTAGATAATTACTAGAGCCTGGAGCTTACTTACTCTGTGTGCTGAAGTTACCACCACCAAACATGAGACCTTTTAGGTCAAGTACTTCAGTTCTCAAGTATCCAGTAGCTCAAAAGAAGCTTTCAGCAGCTGGGTTCACACTGCTGAGGGTCCCATGGCAATACAGGCAGCTTGTATTGAACAACTAAAAACTGTACAGGGATGGGTTTATATTTCACTCAATAGTGATATGTGCCAACTGTACCAAAGTATACCCTAACTGAACTAGTTTTCAAGCCTGGCTCAGATAAAAGGTAGAAGGCAGGGCTTTTTTTGAAGGAGTACATGATGGTATGGAGTACCAGAACCTTTCATTGCCTGCTAAAATTGACCCATGGTCCTCATATATTAATGAAAGATCCCTGCATATGAGTACAGACATCTTTTTTTCTAGAAAACAATACACTGGTAGACGGTATTAAAGCAGTTTTTGTGTGGGAAAGGAAAAGGGATCTAGGGAGTTTGTGTCACAACATAAGGCAAACTTCTTCCATTTAAAACTGAAAGACCTTCTAGCACCTCCTGGAAGCCAAAATAACTTGTTAGACATTATCAGGCAGTTTCGGGGAAGCCAAGGTTAGCCTTTCAACAGCCAAGCTGTGAGGGCAAGGAATTCAATATTGGGGTACAACAAATTTCTCTAAACCCATGTGATCAGCGCTGGAGACCCCCCCCCCACCCCCTCCAATTTTATGTGGCTTTTTATGGAAATTTCCAGAAGAAAAGGGAATCACATTTGTCTCATACAAAAATGGGATTATAAGAATCATGATTCCCTGGTCTCATCTGAGCTTCAGGAGAGTTTTTGCTATCCAAGGACTCAAAGGATACGGTACAGAAGACCTTCTCCACCCAGGAGAGACTAGCTTACTGTATGTCTCTATCTTAGAAAAGTACTGAGGTACTTTCTTGTTTTGAGGAATTGCAAACAGCTACATTGAGGGGGAGCCCCATCCTTGAAAAATCTCCTGAGCACTTCCACATCCAAGGACCACTCATTTATTTATGTTTTGTTTTGTTTTATTTATTTATTTATATCCAGCACAATCACCAAGATGGGTTACAAAATACATACACAATAAGTAATTATGTACTAGGACAAATACAAACACTGGGCGGCATTTTTGAAGACATTTACACGGTTAACTGCCTTAGTTACCCATGTAAATGCCTTATCTGGGATTTTCCAAAGACACCTACATAGGTAGTGCCTTTGGAAAATCCTGGATAAGTCTCTAACGCACCCAGATGCTATGTGGTTAGCAATGGGGCATGTTGGGGGCGTTCTGGGGCGGAGCGAGGGTGGAGAAAAGGGCTAAACGGATAGCAGACATTTTCGATGCTACCCGCTTAGCCCTCTGCGCCTTAAAGATAGGCTACCCCTTTAGCCTTGGCGGCTGCCAGCACATCCAGCCAAACTCAGATTTTCACTTCCGTCGCAGGGTTAAGGGGGTCGGCAGGCAGGCTATGCACTAATGCGGTACATAGCCTGCCTAACTGAAAATTGAGCCCACTATACAGTAATTAAAAATAGCCATTAAAAAAACTGCTATATTATAATATAGCAGAGGGAGGAGTAGCCTAGTGGTTGGGGTAAAGTACTTCAGGCCGGAAGGTCGGTGGTTCAAATCCCACTAGAGGACAGCAACCTTGGGCCAGAAGGACTGGGGTTTCTAGTCCCACAGATGCTCCTTGTGGTCTTGGGCAAGCCACTTAACCCTCCACTGCCCATGTTCCCTGTAAGTATTAGTGTATGTGTCTCATATCCCTGCGTGTTAAATGTATCCCCCAATTGTGCTGTGACCGCTTTGATTGAAGGATAAGGCGGTTTACAAAACTGTCTAAATAAAAATAAAAAAATAATTGCCATCAGAGGCTCAACACAGGTTATAAATGCTCACATATCACATTTGCCCATCAGACAAATTCAGGAAAAGCTTGTTTAAATAAATGACATTTCAGTTTTCTTCGAAGTCATCAGTTCTACTTCAGCATGCAAATCAATTGGCAAAGAGTTCCAAATAGAGATGGAACAGTCAGAGAAAATTCTCTTGCATATGGACTGAAGATGAATTGATTTAAAAGAAGGAACATCCAGTAAATGAGTCTCCTGAGAGTGCAAAGTGCAAGGAGGACAGTATTGTTTAAGCAGAGATGACAAACTAATAGGAGACATTTTGTGCAAACATTTAAAGGTAATCATAATCACCTTGTATAACTCTCTAAATTCAACTGGCAACCAATGTAGAGCAAACAATTGAGATCAAGTATCCTCAAACCATTTGCAGCCAGTTAGAAGACACGTGGCAGCATTTTGAATTGACTTTAAAGGAACATAATAGATTTTGAGAGACCTAAAAAAGACTATTACAATAGTCCATCCAGGGGTGAAAGTACTAAAACTTGTAATACAGAACAAAAATTATTACATGAAAGATATGGCTTCAATCGCCGAAGAAGATATAATAAACAATAAAGCAGCTTTAACACCCTTTGAATGTAATAATGTAGATTCAGGTGGTTGTTGGTTTTTTTTTTAGTGCCATCAAGTCAGTGTTGACTCATAGCAACCCAGCTACCTCTGGGTTTTCTTGGCAATGTATCACCGGAAGTAGATTGCCAGCCTTTTCTTCTGAGGCAATGGAGGGTAAAGTGACTTGCCCAAAGTCACAAGGAGTGCCAGTGGGAATCGAACCCTTGATCTTCTGGGTACTAGGCAGTTGCTCTAACTACTAGGCTACTCCTTTTGTATCCAACCAAATATCCAAATCTCTCACATCATCACTAATCACAAGAGACGAAGACCTAGCTTGCACATTTAAACCCATAGAAACTGAAAGATTCGAGAACAAATACAAAATTTCTGCTTCTTAGCATTTAGTTTTAATTTGTTTTGAAACATCCAAGATCCAACAGACTTAAGACAATTTTCCACATATTTCAGGGAATTCTCCAATGGCGAGGAGATAGGTACGATAAACTGTACACTGTCCACATACACCTGAAATTTGACATCCAGACTCTCAAACATAGTTTGAACAGTGGCAATGTCAAGATTAAACAATATGGCTGAAAGTGGAGAGCCTTGCGGCATCCCCACATCAATACATTTCCATGATGACATTTGTTCCGAGGACTGAACTTGAATAATTCTATCCTGTAAAAAAGATATAAACCAAGAAAGCACTTTACCACATATCCCTAGTTCTCAAAGCCTAGTTAACAATAAGGAATGGTCCACAGAATCGAAGGCAGCAGATACATCAAGTAGCACTAACAAATACAAATTACTCTGATCAAAACCAGCAATAAAGTTTTCAGTAAGAGTCAATAATAATATTTCAGTCCCATGACTTGGACAAAACCCAAATTGCAATTCAGACATCAAATTATGCTTATTTATATAATTTTGCAATTACACCAACTTCTCCAAGACCTTGGTTAGGCATGACAATGAGGAAATGGGCCAATAGTTCAAAGGGTCAAGTTTATCCAATGACACCCCCTTTAATAACGGGAAAACTGACGCCTTTTTCAATATCATAGGAACCATCTTACAGCGTTGTTTATTGTTCTGTATTGTTTTTCTCTCTCCCCCTTAAATGTCCCCTCTACTCACCCTTTTTTGTAACCACTTTGATTGAAGGAAAAGGTGGTACATAAAACTCGATAAATAAACAAACCAACCAACCAACCAGTCCCTGCACAAAAGACGCATTGACTATAGCAGTAATAGATTCTCCAGTCGATTCTTTCAACTTCTTAAACAGCTGAATCGCACAACCATCCAATGGACTAAAAGTATTGTTTAAGGATGAAATAACCCCCAGAACCTTAGAAAGTGAAATTGGTTCAAAAGAGGTCCATGAGTATGAAATCGCATCAGAACAAGTATCCACAGAACTACAACTGTTAGAAGAACAAGATGCTGCTATATTTCAATTAACAAAAAAAACCCCACTCATGTGGTTGAAATTCACAACTCAGCTTGTCTGCAAGAGGGTTGTTCTTCCCTAGCAGGTACATGGCTCTGAGCATCATTTCATGAGAGATGGCCCAGTTCCACTTCCTGGCTTTTTCCCAGTAGAGGAGACAGGAGCCTCTTCCTCCCTGGTTGATGATGTAGTGCATCCCGACTTAACTGTTGATCTGTAGTGAGATAATTTAGCTGTCCAGCCGATCTTCAAAAATCTTCAGAGCATTCCAGACTGCTCTCAATTCCACGACTTATTGGCACCAAATATTTATTTATAGTGCTTCTGTCGACCCTGAAGACGCCGCTGACATGCCCATGCTGAGCTCTATGGATGATATCACCCATGTTATGGGGATTTGCTATCCTGCTTGCCCTCAGAGAAAGAGTAGTTACTCACCTGTAACAGGTGTTCTCCAGGAGCAGCAGGAATCAGTCCTCACATATGGGTGACGTCGGCGCCGACGGAGCCCCCATGCGGAGCATTTCCCCAGCTTTCAAGGAAAGCCTTTGGGAATGCAGCGCGCATGCGCGGTCCCCTTCCCGCCCAAGGGTGCCATCTTGCTCAGTCTGATGACATAGCTAAAAGACAGCAAAAAACAAAAATGAAGTATATGACTGCAACTCCCAGGGGAGGAGGGAGGGTTGTGAGTACTGATTCCTGCTGCTCCTGGAGAACACCTGCTACAGGTGAGTAACTACTCTTTCTCCAGGACCAAGCAGGAAGTCAGTCCTCACATATGGGACTCCTCAGCTCTAGGCTACCAGGAACCCAAAGCTGAAAAAATTAGCTCCCTCTAGAGCCTCAGCATCCGTGATAAGAATCTTCTCTGAGAACGCCCCCATACGGTAGCCCAACACAAGGGCTGGAGGGTAGGAGTTCCCTAAACCTCAAAGAGATTACGAAGTACCGCCTGTCCGAAAGCACTGTCCCTTTGAGACTCCCTCTCGAGGCAGTAATGGGCCGTAAAAGTCTGGCTTGAAGACCAAGTAGCGGCCTGGCAGATGTCTGCCAACAGAATAGAGCTGAGATGAGCTACTGACGTGGCTTTCGCCCTGACACGATGGGCCGTGACTCGACCCTGCAAGGAGAGGCCGGCTACCCTGTACGCCCAGGCGATACAATCTGCCACCCAAATGGACAACGTACGCTTGGAGATAGGTAACCCCAGTTTATTAGGGTCAAAAGATACGAAGAGCTGAGCAGCCCTTCGATGCCCCTGCGTACGGTCTATGTAAAAGGACAACGCCCTTCTACAGTCCAGGGTATGCAAGACTGTTTCAGCCCAACTGGCGTGCAGCCTGGGAAAGAATGTTGGAAGAACCACCTCCTCATTGAGGTGGAAGGAGACGACAACCTTTGGATGGAACTTAGGATGAGTCCGTAAGACCACCCTGTTCCTACAGAACCGTGTGTACGGTCTATCAGAAACCTGAGCTTGGAGTTCACTCACACGCCTGGCCGAGGTAAGAGCTACCAAGAACAACGCCTTCCAAGAAAGGAATCGTAAATGACAGGTAGCCATTTTCTCAAACGGTGGGCGAGTAAGTTGCTGCAAGACCACATTCAAATCCCACTCAGTGGATGGTGGACGAACTGGAAGCTTGAGCAAAAGCAGGCCTCTAAGGAAGCGGGACACCAAGGGGTGGGCCGACAGAGACTGTTCCTCCACCGGTGAGTGGTGCACCGATAGAGCACTGAGGTGGACCCGAACAGAGTTGGATTTCAGGCCGAGGTCCAACAGGTGAAGCAGATACTGCAGCACCACCGGCACCAGGCACGAAAAAGGATCCTCCTGGCACTGAGCACACCAGGTGGAGAACCTATGCCACTTGAGGGCATAAGACTTCCAGGTGGATTGCCTCCTAGAAGCCAACACCACCTCTTCCACTTCCTTAGGTAGAAGTAAGGGAACTAGAACTATCCTTTCAGCAGCCAGGCCATCAGATTGAGGGATTTGAGGTTGGGGTGCAGGAGAGATCCCTGGTCCTGAGACAGGAGATCGGGTTGCACCCCCAGAGGGAGTGGAGTATCCACCGCCAACTGCAGAAGGAGGGGGAACCACGGTTGCCTCGGCCATCTGGGGGCTACCAGAATCACCGAGGCCTTGTCCCGAAGAACCTTGAACAAGGTACGGGCCACTAGAGGCGTGGGAGGAAACGCATACAGTAGGCCCGTAGGTGAAGAAATTAGAAAAGCATCCTCTGCTATTCTCAGAGGATGTGGTTGTCTGGAATAGAACCTGGGCAGATGCCGGTTCAGTGGACTCGCAAAGAGATCGATAGTTGGAAGACCCCATCTGAGAAAGATCTGTTGGACCACTAGTGGATTCAAGTGCCATTCGCGAGGCTGTAGAATCCTGCTTAACCTGTCTGCTAGGTAATTCTCCTGGCCAGGTAGATAAACTGCTTTGAGAAACATGCCTTGTTTGACTGCCAGGGAGCAAAGAGCTTGTGCTTCCTGACACAGAAGCCTGGATCCTGTTCCTCCCTGCTTGTTCACATAGAACATTTCCACTTGATTGTCTGTCTGAACTAAGACAGACTGGTGAGAGAGAACATGAGAGAAAGTCTGTAGAGCCAAGCGGATAGCTCGCAACTCCAACAGATTGATCTGTTGTGTTGCCTCCCAAGGAAACCAGAGGCCCTGAGTGCATGCACCCTGGCAATGCGCCCCCCAACCCTGTAAGGAAGCATCGGTTGTCAGCACCTATGTGTGTGGTGGCACTTGGAAAGGCACTCCCCTGACAAGGTTTGGGAGATGTAGCCACCACCGCAGGGAGTCCACTAGTAGTTTGGACACCCTTACTCTGTCTCTTGTGGCTTGCACCCACTGAGCTCCGAGGCACCACTGAGCAGGCCGCATGTGCAGATGGGCATTCCAAGTTACATGGACCGTGGATGCCACGTGACCTAAGAGTCTCAGGAAGTGTCTGGCGGAGACCAGAGAACCGCTCTGGAACTGTTTGGCCAAGCCCATCAGCCTGTGGGCCCTGCCCTCAAGAAAATAAGCCTTTGCCTGAAGGGTATCTAGTCTTGCCCCTATGAACTCTATGTTCTGCGAGGGGAGCAAAGTGGACTTTGCGAAGTTTATGACAAACTCACAAAGCTTCACGGTCTTATTCTGAACGCATATGTATATACTACTGGTTCAAATTACGTTCAATCAAAACAATATAGTAAAGTGGAGCATTCACTCCCTTCAGCTGCAACACTCTAATAAGGTCTCAGACTTATACCGCACTTCAATCTAGACTTGCGTCCATTCATATAGTGCTATATTTGCATCAATGACCTTATTAAATATTTCCATCAATTTTCATTACATAGCTGTTCAGACTCAAACGATGGACTAGAACTTAACTTAATTGCTCCACCGAGTCATGACCAGCTGGCAAAATGGATCCCGACACTCGATTTAGGTGCCGCAAAGGCGTTTCAAAATGATATTTTCTTCAGGAGATCCTTTCGCTTAGTCTACAAGACAAACAAACAACCTTAAACTATAAAGGGTACTTACTAGTTGTGTCACACTCTATTCTCTATCATCTAAAATATTAAAAACACTCACTTACAAATGACGATGCTGCCCACGTCCCCAGCATCGTCATTTGTAAGTGAGAGTGTTTTTAATATTTTAGATGATAGAGAATAGAGTGTGACACAACTAGTAAGTACCCTTTATAGTTTAAGGTTGTTCGTTTGTCTTGTAGACTAAGCGAAAGGATCTCCTGAAGAAAATATCATTTTGAAATGCCTTTGCGGCACCTAAATCGAGTGTCGGGATCCATTTTGCCAGCTGGTCATGACTCGGTGGAGCAATTAAGTTAAGTTCTAGTCCATCGTTTATGAGTCTGAACAGCTATGTAATGAAAATTGATGGAAATATTTAATAAGGTCATTGATGCAAATATAGCACTATATGAATGGACGCAAGTCTAGATTGAAGTGCGGTATAAGTCTGAGACCTTATTAGAGTGTTGCAGCTGAAGGGAGTGAATGCTCCACTTTACTATATTGTTTTGACTGAACGTAATTTGAACCAGTAGTATAAGTTTATGACAAAGCCTAGATGCTGGAGAAGAGATACAGTGCGAAGGGTAGCTTGTCTGGTCTCCTGTGGAAACTGACCCCCGATGAGCCAGTCGTCCAGGTATGGGAAGACAAAGATGCCCTGGTTTCTGAGATAGGCCACCACCACCGCCAGGCACTTGGTGAAAACCCTGGGAACGGAGGTTAGGCCAAAGGGAAGTACCCTGTACTGAAAATGATTTCCTCCCACTACAAATCTGAGATATTGTCTGTGGTTCTGGATGAATGAGGATGTGAGTATAAGCATCCTTTAGGTCTAAGGAGCATAGCCAATGTCCCTGCTGGAGGTAGGGCAGCAGTATCCCAAGGGTAAGCATATTGAACTTTTCCAAATCTAGGAACTTGTTGAGATTTCGCAAGTCTAGGATGGGCCTGAGGCCTCCTGTCCTTTTTGGTACCAGAAAGTACCGGGAATAAAAGCCTTGCCCTTTCGGACAGTGAGGCACCGGTTCCACCACCTGCTCCTTTAGAAGACTTGCCAACTCCTGAAGGAGGAGGTTCCTGTGAAGAGGAAGTCTTGGAGGCTCCCTTGGAAAATAGGAGGGGGATAACTGGTTGAAGTGGAGCAAGTAGCCCTTCTGGACTATGCTCAGTACCCAGGCATCCCCTGTTATGGCTGACCACCTGTGGGCGTACAGAGTCAGCCGGCCTCCTGTGTTGAGTGGAGCCAACTGTGGAGGAGAGGCTATGCTGTGGGAGTCAAAACCCTGCTCCCTGCTGTGCAGGAGCCGGAGCTGGTGGCTTGGGGGTTTTCTGCCTACGGGGCCCATGTCCCTGACCCTTGGCCTGCTGACCCTGCTGGGGAGCTGTAGAGGTCTGGAATTGAGGGTAGGATTTGTAGGCAGTACCCTTCCTCAGGAAAAAGGGCTTCTTCCCCAAGCCCTTCTTTCTCTGAGAAGGGGCAGAAGTCTTTCTGGACAGCCTTGTCCTGGTGAGAGTCTCAGTCTCGATTTCTGCAGCCTTTTCAGCCATGGGTTTGCCAAAAAGGTTCTCACCTCGGCAAGGGACATTGACCAACTTGTCCTGTACCCATGGCTCCAGATCTGATGACTGTAGCCAGGCCTGACGGCGTGCACCGATGCTGGCCGCGGCTACCCGGGCCGAAGCCTCGAAGCCATCATAGGCTGCTCGAGAGATAAACTTTGAGCACTCTCGAATCCCCAAGGACAAAGCTTTGAACCTCTGCAAAGGTTCCTCGGGGAGGACAGCTGAGAACCCGGCAATTTCCTTCGCCAGGTCTCGGAGGTACATGCCCATGTACAGCTGGTAAGTCTGGACATGGCAAGACAGCATAGAGCCCTGGAAGCACTTTCTACCGAGGGCATCCAGGTTCCGGGCCTCCCGGCCGGGGGGCACCGAGGAGTGCATCTTCTGACTCTTCAAACGATGCATGGCCGATTCCACAACCATGGAGTGGTGCGGTAGCTGTGCCTTCTGGAACCCAGGGCTCTTACGGACTCGATAGATGGAATCGACCCGTTTGCTAAGAACCGGCACCGAGGCCGGTGCCTCCCACATGTGGAAGAGCAGCCGTTCCAGCATCGGAGGAACCGGTACAGTAAAGGCCTCCATAGGCGGAGGGTAGTACTGGAGTGCATCGAGCTCTTCGGCTCCTCCTCGGCATCCGCGGGGAAGGCCAAAGCTCACGAAGTCCAAGAACCGGGTATCCTCCGGGGGGGGGGGGGGGGACCTTCTCCGAGGCTTGGACTCTGGAGAGTCCGAAGGGACGCACTGGGTCCAGAAGGTGTCCGGGAACTCCTCGTCCTCCATCTACCAGTCCGACTCCTCCGAGGAGGAATCGAGCAGCTCCGGCCGTGTGGGCTTCGATGCCACCTGCCACAATGCTGAGGGTATCGGCATCGACGACCTCGGCCCCACACAGGAGGTCGAGGGGGACCTTGACCGAGGATCAACTCGAGACTTCATTAACTCGAGGATAGGCTCGGTCTCCGGGGTCGACTTGGACGTCGAGGTCCCGGTGGTCGGGGCAGAAGCACCGGTCAGACCAGCGATCAGCACCCGCTGCTGTTCCATGAAGGCAGCCAAGCTGCTCTCCAAGGCCGTCAACCTGAGTCCGAGCTCAGGAGACTCAGCAGCCACCGACTCGGGCCCCGACGGCGTCGGGCCCGATGTCGGCTCCCCCGGGGGAGAGTCCATGAGGACAACTGCACTCACGTGACTCGGGGACTCTGGCTCCACACGATGTAACTTCGAAGGCCTCTCCGATTCCGAGAGCCCAGGGCGTCAGTCGGGGCTATGCGACCTGGCCCTCGAGGAGCCAGGAGCATCCACCGACGTCGCCCTCGTGAGCTTTTTCTTCCTTCTGTGTTCCCGAGAAGGAGACCCCCTCTCAGAGGAATCTCGATGGTGCTCGGGGTCAGACTCCCGAGATGTCGAGGCCTCTGACGAAGTCCAGGCCTGGCCGGACGCGGAGTCAGAAAAGATTCTTTCACGCTGATGCTGACGGCTCCTCAGCATCTTCAACGACATCTTACCACACGGACCACAGGCCAGCGGGTCATGGTCGGGCCCGAGGCATTGGAGGCAGCAGTCATGTGTGTCGGTGAGAGACATAAGTTTCTTGCACCGAACACACTTCTTGAACCCACTGGCAGCCATTGGGGGAAAGAGGGCCCCTGCGAAGTCAAAAGACCGGGCTGCCAGTGAAACACACAAAAAAAGCGCGAACGCTAGTCTCAAAGGACAAAAAACAAAAAAACTAACTCCGGGCTCGATACCGGTGTACCTGGCCCAGGCGGGAAGGGGAACCAGCGTCTAACCGGGTAAAACCACAAAAAAACTGTAGAAAATCACTTTTTTACTGGGTGACACGAACTCACGTCCGTCGGGCTCCGCAGAAAAAAGAAGACTGAGCAAGATGGCACCCTTGGGCGGGAAGGGGACCGCGCAAGCGCACTGCATTCCCAAAGGCTTTCCTTGAAAGCCAGGGAAATGCTCCGCATGGGGGCTCCGTCGGCACCAACGTCACCCATATGTGAGGACTGACTTCCTGCTTGGTCCTGGAGAATCTAGGTATCCTATTTGGACTTTAAGGGGGTCATTTTGGAAGCCCTATTTGTGCTTTGGACACCTGAAAATGGGCATAGAAACATCCAAAGCACAGAGACATATGCAGAGCCATTTTAGAAGCCAGTTTTGGGGATGTCCCCAGCATGAGAACATCCAAGTCTGAACGAGGGTGTGGTGGAAGTGAGACCTGTGCATTCCCAGAAACCAGGATGTCCCTGCCTGATCTCAGAAACGTCATGGATGTCCAGCATTGCGTCTAAGTTTAGACCTGCTCCAGGCATGAGCAAACATTTGAAAGTGCTTGTTTTGGCTGAAAAACATCCATAGGATGTAGAAAAGATAGCACACCATCATCCCGATTACTTAGCACAAAGCACAGTTACTTACCTGTAACAGGTGATCTCTGGGAACAGCAGGAATTAGTCCTCACATATGGGTACGTCGGAACCGACGGAGCCTGCGCGGGAAAGCTCCCCAGCTTCCTAGAATGGAAGCTTTTGGGACCTCCCACTGCACATGCGCGCTGCCTTCCCGCCTTCCTGAACAGCTCTCCTCAGTTTCGAGTTTATAGCTGAGACAATAGAGAGAGGACAGGAAGACAGATAGATAGAAGATACAACTCCTAGGGGAGGTGGGTGGGTTGTGAGGACTAATTCCTGCTGTTCCCAGAGATCACCTGTTACAGGTAAGTAACTGTGCTATCTCCAGGAACAAGCAGGAATAAGTCCTCACATATGGGGACTCCCTAGCTGAGATGCCTGGGAGATCCCCCTCCAAGGGTTCGCCATCTTCGTATGGATCTCAGGCATCCATCCTGGGAAGGTGGGCAGGAGTTGTCTAAGAATGGAACAGGTGTTTGAGGACAGCCTGGCCAAACAAGGCATCCCGGCGGGAGTCCTTGTCCAAACAGTAATGGGCTGTAAAGGTATGAACCGAGGCCCAGGTAGCGGCTCGACAGATCTGATCAATGGAAACAGAGTGCAGATGAGCCATAGAAGTTGCCATGGCTCTCATATTGTGAGCTGTGACATGGCCTTCCAGAGAAATGTTTTTACTCTGGTAAGCAAAGGAAATACACTGAGCAATCCAATTGGAAAGTGTACGCTTGGAGACTGGAAGTCCCAAATGTGAAGGATCAAAAGCCACGAAAAGTTGAGAAGACTTTCGATGTGGCTGAGTCCTATTAAGGTAAAAGGCTAGAGCTCTTTTACAATCCAGAGTATGAAGGTTCCTCTCTGCACTGGATGCATGAGGAGCCGGAAAAAAGACAGGTAGATATACCTCTTGATTAAGATGAAAAGGCGAGACCACTTTGGGCATAAAGTGGGGATTCGTCCTAAGGACCACCTTGTCATGATGAAATCTTGTATAAGGTGGATTAGCCACTAGAGCCTGCAGTTCGCTGATGCGGCGAGCGGAAGCGACTGCAATTAGGAATAGTACCTTCCAGGAAAGAAATTTCAAGGAGGTAGAAAATGGGAGGAGTAGCCTAGTGGTTGGGACAAGGTACTTCAGGCCGGAAGGTCGGTGGTTCAAATCCCACTAGAGGACAGCAACCTTGGGCCGGAAGGACTGGGGTTTCTAGTCCCGCAGATGCTCCTTGTGGTCTTGGGCAAGCCACTTAACCCTCCATTGCCCATGTTCCCTGTAAGTATTAGTGTATGTGTCTCAAATCCCCACGTGTTAAATGTATCCCCCACTTGTGTTGTGACCGCTTTGATTGAAGGATAAGGCGGTATATAAATACCATTAAATAAAATAATGGCTCAAAAGGTGGCTTCATAAGCTGACCAAGCACTAGATTCAAATCCCATGCGACCGGGGGGGGTCTGATGGGAGGTTTAGTGAGAGTCAGGCCTCTCATGAATCTTGCAACAAGAGGATGAGAGGAGATAGGTTGTCCATTTATAGGTTTCAGGGATGCTGAAATAGCACTTAAATGGACTCTTACAGAATTCGTCTTAAGGCCTGCATTGGAAAGATGCAGGAGATAGTCTAAGAGGGAATTCAAAGGAAGTGCCAGAGGGTCAAGGCCCTGCTGAGCACACCGAAGGGAAAAACGTTTCCATTTGAAAGCATAAGACCGCCTCGTGGAAGGTTTCCTAGAGGCATGAAGGATATCTTTCACAGGTTGAGAAAGATTAAAGTCTTGAAGACTTAAGCCTTCAGTAACCAAGCTCGGAGATGTAGGGATTTGGGGTTTGGGTGCCACAAAGTCCCCTCCTCCTGAGACAGAAGGTCTGGTGCAGCTCCTAAGTCCAGGGAGGATCCCTGGGAGAGCTGTAGAAGCAGAGGGAACCACACTTGGCGTGGCCAGCGTGGAGCTATGAGGATCATAGAGCCGTGATCTCTCTGGAGTTTGAACAGAGTCTTGGGAATCAGCGGAATGGGTGGAAAGGCATATAGGAACGCCTGACCCCAATGGAGGAGAAAGGCGTCCGTGGCCTGAGCTTCCTGACACGGAGTTCTGGAACAGAACCGGGGAAGTTTGGCATTCCACGGACTTGCAAAGAGGTCTATGTCCGGGGTCCCCCATTCCTGAAAGATTCTGCTTATCTGGTCCACGTGTAGGGACCACTCGTGTGGCAGCAGAACTCGACTGAGCCTGTCTGCTCGAGAGTTTTGAACTCCTGGAAGATACACTGCTAGCAGATGAATTTGGTGCTCTCTGGCGAAGGCCCATAATCTGAGAGCTTCGTTGCAAAGCGACAGAGAGCCCGTCCCTCCTTGTTTGTTTATGTAAAACATGGCCACCTGATTGTCTGTCTGAACCAGGACAGTCAGGTTGGCAAGGAGGGTATAGAAGACCTTGAGGGCAAGGTAAATTGCTCGCAGTTCCAGGAGGTTGATATGAAGGGTGGCCTCCTGTGGAGACCAAGTGCCCTGAGTGGAGAGAGATAGCAGATGGGCTCCCCACCCCAATTGGGAGGCATCTGTTGTGAGGGTTGCTTGGGGTAGCAAGGGCTGAAAGGGAGCCCCCAACAACAGATTCTTGGTGGATATCCACCAATGGAGGGACCAAGACAGACGGTTTGAGGTTTGTATTTGGTCTGAGAGTGCTCCCGACGCCTGAGTCCACTGGGTGGCCAGGGTCCATTGAGCTGCTCTCATATGAAGATGAGCATAGGGCACCACATGTACTGTGGAGGCCATATGGCCCAGGAGGCGTAGCATTTCCCTGGCTGTCAAGTGAGTACTGGACTGGGCTTGGGAGGCCAAGCTCAGCAGACGCTGACCCCGAACCAGTGGAAGGTAGGCTCTTGCAGTGGTGGTGTCCAACCGGGCCCCTATGAATTCTAGAGACTGAGTAGGGCTGAGTTGAGACTTGGGAAGGTTTACCACCAGTCCCAGATACTGCAGAAGGCTCCTTGTGCGGTCTAGGGAAATCTGGGCCTGCGACTGAGTTGGAGCTCGAATGAGCCAGTCGTCCAGATATGGGAATACGAAAATCCCCATGCTTCTGAGAAATGCGGCTACGACTGCCATGCATTTGGTAAAGACTCTTGGGGCAGAGGCGAGACCGAAGGGAAGTACTCTGTATTGGTAATGACTTCCCCTGAACAGAAAGCGAAGATATTTTCTGTGGGATGGATGGATGAGTAGATGTGTATACGCATCCTGCAGGTCTAGAGAACAAAGCCAGTCCTGACTCTGAAGGTATGGAAGGAGAATGCCCAAAGAGAGCATTTTGAATTTCTCCTTGTACAGAAATTTGTTCAATTCTCTCAGATCTAGGATTGGTCTGAATCCCCCTGTCTTCTTTGGAATGAGAAAATAGGGGGAGTAGAAACCTGACCCTTGTTGATGAAGAGGAACCTCTTCTATGGCCCCTTGGGCAAGCAGAGAAGAGATCTCCCGATCCAACAGGGCTAGGAGAGGAGATGGAGAATTGAAGGGTCTCACCATGTGATGAGGAGGAAGGTTGGAGAAATGAAGTTTGTAACCCTCTCGGATGATAGAGAGGGTCCATTGCTCTGTTGTGATTTGTTCCCATCTGGGAGCAAAGTGAGCTAACCTTCCAGGTATGGTGAGAGGTTCTGGTTGGTCCAGAACCAGGAATGGCAAGTTCTCTAGGGGCAAGTCAAAACCCCTGAGGGGGTGGAGCCTGTTGAGCTGCAGTAGCTGCTGCAGGCTTTGCTCTTGCTTGTTTCGTTTGCTGACGCTTAGCCGCAAAACGAGGTTGAGAAGATTGCTGGCCAGTATTGGAAGCATATCTGGCCTTCTTATAATAAGGCCTCTTGAAAGACTTCTTCTTAGTGGGAGTAGAAGTGGACTTAGAAAGTCTCTCTAAGGTGGCATTTTCAGCGTCCATTTGAGTGGCTTTAACTTGCCACTCTGCACCGAATAAGTTCTCACCTGTACAGGGCAGATTCCGTAAGCCATCTAGAACCCAGGGTTCCAGATCAGAAGCCTGGAGCCAAGCCAGACGTCTGGCTGCAATAGCAATGCCAGAAGCTCTGCTGGCTCCCTCGAAGGAATCAAAGGCAGCTCTGTTGGAGAACTTAGAAACATCTGAAAGTTGTTTCACTACAGAAAGGAAGTCCTCCTGTTTATCCTCAGGGATAAAGGGGGCAAAATGCCGCACTTTCTTGGCAAGTTCCCCTAGGAACATGCCCATATAGAGGCTGTAGGAATTAATCCTGGCTATAAGCATACTAGCCTGGAAGATTTTCCTACCAAAAGAGTCCAGTGTCTTACATTCCCTTCCTGGAGGTGTATTCTCTAGTTTCCTCCAACGCACGATACGCATACCGATCGGTATCGACATCGGGCGTACCGGGTATGGAAGCGGTATGGAGCGAAAGCCCATACGGTACCGATTTGCGTTTAGAAGAGGAAGGCCTGGGTTCCGGCATGGCGGACGATACCGGAACCGGGCCCGGAACCGCTGGAAGCGGTACCGATGGCGTTGCAGCTTTAATGAAAGCCATGACGGCCTGCTGTATGGATTGGACAGTATTGCCCATAGACGCCACGGCTGCCTGGATGTCGGTACCGGTATGGGCCGGTACCCCAGAGCAGTCCAACAGGTGATCTGTCGAGGCCGTGCCATCGATGTCAACCTGTAGCCCCTGAATTGGCGTTTTGGAAGGCAGAGCTTCCCGCCGGGGCTGTTTGGCTGGGGCAGGGTCCTCAAAACTAAGAGCCTCTCGATGCTTTGAAGGAGATTTGCCCTTTGAGGACTTGCCCACAGAAGGTTTGGTTACCTGAGATCCATCCGGAGATGATGACCTGGATGACTGTGATGTTGGATTCTCTGAAGCAAACAGCACATGGAATTTGTTGGCCCGGTTCTGCAGCCCACGCTTAGACATTTGGGAGCAGGAAGGGCAGTCCGGAATGGAGTGGTCAGGCCCCAAACATTTAAGACACCATTCATGGGTGTCTGTGACTGATATTACAGCAGTACACTTGGTACACTTCTTAAATCCAGGGGCTGGCTTCTCCATGTGGAGAATGCAAGTAGGCCTGAAGGCCTAACTGAAGTGACCAAGTGCTGAAAAATAATAAAAGAAAAAGAAAATAATTTTTTAAGAAAGAAAAAGGAAGACCGGCGATACCGGTATCGGTATGGGAAGGCAGGTACGCGGTCTAAAGAAACAAAACAAAAAACTACAATTTCTTCAGCGGTGACAGGATACACGACCTGCTGGCTCCGCGGAAAAAGAGAAACTGAGGAGAGCTGTTCAGGAAGGCGGGAAGGCAGCGCGCATGTGCAGTGGGAGGTCCCAAAAGCTTCCATTCTAGGAAGCTGGGGAGCTTTCCCGCGCAGGCTCCGTCGGTTCCGACGTACCCATATGTGAGGACTTATTCCTGCTTGTTCCTGGAGATTGGTAATGATAGCGGTGGGATTTGAATCTTGGCTGAACCAGTTCTTAGCCCACTACTCTAACCATTAGACTATCCTAGATATCCATGTTCTGAAATACAGTTCTGTGAATGTCCATATCGGCATGTCCACATCCGTGAAATCGTGTCTGCACCTGGACATGCCTGCTTTTTTTTTTGCGGGCGTTCTGGCTTAAACGACCCAGATTGCACTTAGACGTCCCCTTATAAAATACTCCTCTAATTGATTTATGTATGAATGCACAAATGTATTTGGTTTTAAGGCTTTTGGGCAATTATGAATGATCAGACAATTACGATCCTGACTCTGTCTCATTTGAATCCAGTAGTCCAAGCATTATGTCAAGGTTCGATTACTGTAATGCTTTCTGGACTGGATTACCATGGAAATCTCTAAAGAAACTGCTTACAGTACAAGATTCAGCAGCCAGGGTAAATGTTAGCAGATGTGTAAAAAATGCTCTTAAATTTACTATCTACTGATTTTGAGCCTAATTTAAATTACTGAAGATATCATTTAAGCCAGATTGCATGATGCCATATGTTCCACATCACTGCCTGAGATTACTGCAAGAACCTTTGTTCTGTACCCATTCAGTAATGGATGCCCATCTTAGTAGAAACTAGGAGCAAAGCACTAATCCTAGCTCAACTATGGAATATCTTGGTCCAGGGAGAATTGCCTCCTGCCTGAATACTTATGTCTTTAAACAACATATTGAAACTCTTAACAGTGCTGATTTAATCTGAACCCAGAGAGGTTTTAGGGTACCCTGGGCATTTGGAGTTCTATAGCAATGGCATCTGGCTGAAGTAGGATTTTGCTGATATTAATATTCATTTGGGTTCGTACTGGGGTTTTATGCAAAGGATGAATTTGAGACTTTATGTTTTATACTGATAGATTAATTTGAATGCAATTTATTTATATGACAATTTATCTTATTTATCTTTTATATGGGGAGGATTTTGTTAGGTGAGTTTTAGTTGGATTTGAAGATATTTGTTTTGATTTATTGAATAAGACTTATTTTTATTATGAGCTAGATTAGAAAAATGACTTACAAAAATAATAAATAAGTATTACTAAACATGTATATCTTTCTTTTTATTGTCATTTGATATACTGCCCTAGGCAGCAAGGCACCAGAGCGGTTTTCAAAAATCTAAATTAAAAATAAGGAAAAGGAAAAGAACGCCAATCATATATAGGACAGGACAGAAAAGAAAGAGAATGAAGAAAAGAGGAATGGGCAGACGGGGAGGAGAGGAACTTAGACTAAGGGAACGAGCTAGGGGGAGACTGCTCAGGGGAAGGGGAGGGAAGGTCATAAGCCAATGGAAACAGGTGTGTTTTGAGCTGAGATTTGAACTGTAGAAAGGAGGTCTCTGCACATAGTGAGGTAGGTAGGGAATTCCATAAGGCAGGAACAAGGAAAAAGATAGCAGAATGACGCGTTTGTTCCAAATGCGCATGGGAAACTGAGGGGAGGGCCAAGCAGTGAGTGTGGAGGGATCTGAGACGATGGTGGGGTAAGTGAAAATAAAGGTCATCCAAATATTCTGATAAGCCTGTGTGGATTGCCTGGTGAGCAGGTATGAGAATTTTGTAATTTATGCAAAATTTTATGGGAAGCCAGTGAAGTCGGATCAGGGTGAGAGTGATGTGTTCACGGTGCGAGGTGTAAGTGATAATCCGGGCTGCTGTATTTTGGAGAAGTTGCAATTGATGAAGTTGGTAGTTGGGAAGATCGGCAAGAGCACTGTTGCAATAATCTATTCTAGAAATTACTAATGATAGAAAGGAGGGTAGTAAGGGAGTGCTGGTCGAGAGAAGAACGAAGAGCATGGATCCGACGGAGGAAGAAGAAAGACCGTTGGACAAGGGAGGAAATGTGGCCATGAAATGACAGAGAGGAATCTAGAATGACCCCAAGATAGCGGAGGGAGTGAACAAGGAGGACTGGGAAGTTGGACAGAGAAGGGGCTATTGTGGGTCGTGGGATATTAAAGATGAGCCATATTGCGGAACATTTGGAGGGACTGAGAGAGAGATGATTGGAATGAAACCAGTCAGACACAGAGGATAAATAAGGATTTAAGGGGGTTATATCCGGGGAGCGTGCATTTGTGTGAAAGAGGAGAATATCGTCTGCATAAAAGTAGACAGAGATACCAAGTTGTTGGGTTAGTAGTGCAAGGGGTGCTAAGATGATGTTGAAGAGGAGGGGGGCCAGAACTAAGCCCTGGTGGACGCCATAGGTTAGTGGGATGGGGGGGGGGGGGAAAAGAGGCCGAACCGCAAAGCACTGAGAAGGATCATGAGGACAGGAAAGATGAAACCAGTGAAGGGTTGTGTCCCGAAGTCCACAGTCAGAGAGACGAGAAAGTAGAAGAGGGTGATCTACCAAATCAAAGGCTGCAGAGAGATTCAAGGAAATTGCAAGAGAGATATTGCCTTTTTCATGAGCAGTGTGTGTGTTTCACTTAGCAGGGAAAGAAAGAAGTGTCTGTGCTAATGCCAGTGCGGAAACCAGATTGGCGTGGATGCAAGAAGTGAGTGGAATCCAAGTGTGAAGAGAGTTGAGAGAAGACTAGTTTCTTAAGGACCTTGGAAAGGAAGGGAAGATTAGGAATTGGACGCCAGTTAGCCAGAGTGTCTAGGGCAGGTGAAGGCTTTTTAAGGATGGGACAGACAAGGGCATGCTTCCATAGAGAGGGAAAGATACCCGAAGAGAGACTGGAATTAAAGATGGAGAGTACAAAAGAAAGGAGGGCAAGGGAAGGTTCCGTGATCTAAGGGGACGGGATAGGGTCAGAGTAGCATGTAGTCTTACGGGATGAATTGATAACCTTGAGTAGAGTGGTGGCAATGACGGGCTGGAAGGAAGACCAAAGATGAGGGAAGGTAGGGGTGGGTAACGGAGGGGGAGGATGGTGGTGAAGGCACCAAGCCAAGGGTGGGGAGGGGAGATGAAACTTCTGTTGCGGGGAGATGGAGAGGGGGAAACTTGGAACGGAGAACAACAATCTTCTCAGAGAAGTAGCTGGCAAGACGAGAGGGTCTAGCAGAGGGGTTGATGGTGCTGAGCTGTCGGTGATCTCTGAAAGAAAATGAAACACTGAAAAAAGTTGCATGGAGGAATTTGAGGCAGATGAAATAATGGTGGTGTAATAGGTCATTTTAGCTGAGGAGATTTGGGCTTTGTAGTGGCAGTGTGAAAGGCGGAAGGAAGATAATACTGGCATCAGGATTTATAGCATGTATATATGCAGTGTTCCTAGAAAAATACTTCTAAACACATATGCAAATGAAAAAGGGTGTGCACACCTGTAGAATATTTCTTTATTTACTTTCTGCTATTAGCACTGCAAAAGAGGACTCAGTTATAGTGTCTATACACCAAGCAGTTTCCACTAGAAGCCTGAAACAAGCAACTTATGCAAATGCTCAAGGCCAGCAGAATCAAGCTTTCTTCTGTAAGTGACTCAGTACACCAGGTACATATTATTTAAAAAAGCTGGCTGGCTGAACACTTGCATAGTAGTGAGTAGGTGTACAACAGCATGGACATATACAAGGGCTAATTTTATAATGGGGCATCAGTGCAGTAAGTCCAAAAATGTGCACATGTGCTTTTATAAAATAGGCTCATATAATGACCCCCCAGTAGCACACAGATGCTCAGACATAAATTTACTCTTGCTCCTAAAGAAACCATAAATGTGTGCACGCCCTCTGTGTGTATATGCACATATTTTGTATAATATGTGCATAAATTACTATTCCACCTTAGCTTTGTCCGAACTACATCCCTGGAAATGCCTATACACAAATCAAGTAAGTGCTATCTTGTAGTGACATACAGAAGAAACCTTATAAAATAATCTCTAGCATGATGGGGAGTGAGAGTGTATATAGTTTTATAATGGGGGCTAGCCTGTACGAGAAAATCTAGGGAGGGTAATTTTAAAGTAATTTCTGCAGGTAAACCTACCCTATGTATCATTAAGGTTATGTGTGTATGACCTGTATGCACCAAACTAACTGCAGTTTGAGGGCATGTTCCTAAGAGTGGGAATTTTAGTTACATGTGAACTTTTGAATTTTAAAAAGCAGCAGCTATGACGCTGTATGCATAAATTTCCTAAGATAGTTTCAAAGTAAAAGCATGTGGACACTTTGCTTTGAAAATCCAGCAGAGTCCATAGAAAAATACATGTGGGCACTTCTAAAAAGGTTCTCACGTATGATGTATATATGAGGCCATGAGACTGGATAGTGGTGAACAGATGTGTGAAACATACTGTTTAAATGGTGTGTACAGTGATGGAGGTATGTAAGGGAAAGCAAGGGAGTACATGGAAATGTACCTGTGTGTTTTCCTACATGGTCATGCTTTCAATCCTGGCTTGGCTGTACTGTCTGTGTATTTCTGTGAATGTATGTGCATGGTTGTGCTTGTACACAGAAGAGTACAAATACCCGTATACACACTTCTGTCTGGAGAGCATCCGGCATGTACACTTGCAGAGAAAGTTGTCTGAGCATGTATGTGTGGGAAAACTAGCCCACATGTAGTGAAAAGCGGTCTTTTCCAGCATGATGTGAATACACACACAGATCCTTCAGGAGTGCTCAGTGGTACATAGCTGTGATCACTGAGAGAACAACTGGCAGCAGAGGAGCTTTAGGAGAGCTCTGAATAAGGCCTCATTCAGTCTGAAGCAAAACCCTGTTAAAGCACACAGAAATCCTTTGAGTAATACAAGCAAGGGGAAAAAGCCCTCTATAATTACCAGTAACTGGTACAGGCGTCCCGTGCCCTCAAACGTGTAATGCTGGAACCACTTTAAAAAGGACTGTAGTATTGAAAGCACAGCCTGGGGTTTTTCAAGGAATGCCGTCATGCAATGCATCCATGCCTTTCAAAAATAATTTTGCAAGGACTGAAAAGAAAAAATGAGAAACCTCACTTTAATCGCTTTCCACCACTGGAACTAAAAAGCAAAAAGGAGGAGGAAAAAAAACTAAATACAAGTTTTCAATTAAAACATAATTAAAAAGAAAAGTTCTTTGGCTGTGACAGAGAAATATGCAGTGCTGTCCTTCTGAAAAACACTCTATGAAAAGAGGGGTAGGGGAGCTTAGGAATACACCAACCTCAATAAAGGCAGACACAAGGCTTCAGTCACCAGCTTCACATATGCACACAAATCATACTTCAGGGGACATGACAATTACACAGCAGCACTCATCAACCACAGCCACATTCACACATCCTATTCATTGCACACACACTCAGACAGCTGTATCACACATGACACATCAACCTGTACTCATTATATTAACAGTTCAGAGCACTTGCCTTATTTATTTATTTTAAGTGCCTTCAAGTCCATGCTGACTCCTGGCGACCCACAGTCCCTGGGTTTTCTTGGCAAGGTATCACTGGAAGAAGATTGCCAGGCTTTTTCTTCCAAGGCAATGGAGGGTAAAGTGACTTGCCCAAGATCACAAAGAGTGCCAGTGGGAATTGAATCCAGATCTCCTGGGTAGTAGGCTGTTGCTGTAACCACCAGACTACTCTCCATGCATTAACAGCTCAGAGTGCTTGCACTACATCACCCAGTAATAAGATCTACACACAAAGCTCTAGCAATATACCTCACTTTTGCCCTGCATCAACGCTTGCTATTCTGTGACTGTGGATCCCATTAATACAATTCTGCCAGCACTCTTGTCTTACAGCCCTCCCTGCTATTCCAATACTGAAACCCCAACAGCAGCTCTGACAGTGCACCTCATTCCTGCTATTCCAAGTAGTAAACTCTACCATACAGTTCTGCTAATGTGCCTCACTCCTGCGCTGCAGAAACCCCTCCACACAGCTATGGAAATGGATCTACCTCCTGCCTTTTAACACCCCTTGATTATCCAGCTTTGCTCCCTCCACACAGAACTCTGCCAGTACACTTCTAACTAGGCTGGATTTATGTTCAAACTATCCCTAGGAATGGGAGCAAGCACAGGGAGTTCCCCCTTCTGAAATGACGGATTATGGGCATGCCTTGGTCCCCCCTCTGAAGATCATGTTGCAACAAACAGGCACCACTTCCTCTCAGTGGCACCTTACTGAGTAGCACCAGGCCATCACTCCTCTCCTTAAAAGTACAGAGATAGGCTATGATCAATTTTATTTCACAATCTTAATGCCACTGGACCTAAGTCTTTAAGGTGATGGGTATCTGATAGTGTCACTTTACTGAGCAGCATCCCCCTATCACAGAAGATGAAGTGCCTCTTTTCAGAAAGGCACTCTTAGGCCACATCAATCCTGTTCTGCCACATCTCATTATTCTAGTATTAAGACCCTCACACACAGTTCTGTCAATGCAATTCAATCCTGACCTGCAGAACCCCTGAGATTTCAGTACCCTTTAGGATATGGATGGGGAGTGTAGTTTTAAAACACATTTTAATAGGTAAAAAGCATTTCACCTCAAATTCACTGTGAAACCTAGCCTGTGTATAGCTAAATGTACATTTCCTTATCATCCCTTGTCCAGTCCAGTATATGTGATTATCTCCCTCCACCAGCAGCTGGAGACCGAGCATGTTTGATTTCTGATGTCAGAGTAGAAGAATTCCCTCCTTAGGCTCCAGAAATCAGTATCTTATCCAGCAGCTGGAGAGGAAATTCTGTGCAGTCTGGACTCCACTGAGAGGACAAGTAAAGAAGATTTAAAAAAAAAAGAGAGGGGGTTTTAATTCTGGCCAAGAGGCATGGGGGTCTATTGAGTGCCATTAGAAAAAAAAAGTAAAGGAACATTCAGCCTAACAGGGGGAATAGCTTGTGCAATGGCTGTGTAACAGAGTCCTGGAGCCTTTCTGGTAAGCCGGGACCCGTTGAGTCAGTTAGGCTTTTGTGGGGGGTGCATTACCTGGTAGTCCGGATCCCTCCCCCACCTCACTCTCCTGCTCTCCTTGCTGGCCCAGAGGTGATGATCTGGCGAAGCAGACAGTGAGGTTTTTCCATTCATTGCTTAGCGTAGCACAGCAGTCTGACAAAAAAAAAAAAGAAAACATGGAGACTAGAAATAAGTGGTGGTACTATCAGGTTGCAGAACATGGTGGAGCTGGGTCCCTCCCCTGCCTTCAGCACTTCTCCTCAGCGGCCCAGCACACAGGATGTTATGCCTCAGGGCTGTATCAACAGTCTACCTTTGCCTCTTCTTCAGTGTAGAAGAGAGGAGTCAGATAAAGGGTGGATTTCTGCCTTCACATCTCTTGGTGCATAGAGATAAGCGCTGGTGATATAGGCTGTCAGAGCAGGCTCAGAGACTGAGTCATGCGGGTATGAGGAGGAGAGTGTGTTTTCCTCATAGGACTCCCATTCAGTGTTTTGCCCTGGGGAAGGTGTTGTCATGGTTGCATCCATGTTGGTTATCGGCGGTTCCCTGTCTGGGGTTTTGTTTCAACCGGGAGAGTTTTCAGGCTCTGAATTGGCTATGTTCATAGTATAGCAGGGCAACGGTTCTGGTTTGATTTTCAATGCTGGGTAGAGTAGATCTTCATTTCTTCGCGTTATTTGTCTGGTCTCATTGCTTCGGGGCAACGGTATGGGGATGGTTAGCATGTGCAGTTTCTTTCAGCTGAAATGGAATTTTGTTGGCGTGTGTGCTTCGCATTTGGGTTCTGAGATGTGTTCGGGTGTGAGGCCTTTTCTTTTTTACTGCCTATCTTTGCCTTATAGTAATTTCGAAGCCTTCGGACTTTTTTGGAGGGCAGCGAGCCGCTAACAGTGGTATGGCCTCTTCTAGTTCCTTTTAGGTGGGAAAGTCCCATTTTCTTGCTGTTTGCGGCCCGGGGCTGGGTGCGAGCAGGGAGTAGTTATTCCTGCCACTGAACGCACTTCTTTTTGGCATCATTTAATTCAACCTTTGTTTCCCTACGTTTTGAAGGGCTCAGAGGCAAGGGTTGGCCTCCTCTGTTTAAAAAAAAAAAAAGAAATGAAAAGGTCAGCACAGATAATTCCGCGATTCCACAGGAATGTATGGTAGTCTGGTCTTTTGTTGGCGTGAATGGCCACCATTCCTTCTCAATGGTTTGGTTTCTTTTCAGGAGATTTACTAATGCTAGGCAGTGATGCCAGAGGCTACAGCACAGTCCAAGAGCTCTTTGCTCCAGTTTATGTTCCCCGCTTGAGGGCTGCAGTATTTGTTTACTGACTTTTTTCCCCCATTGCGGATAATATTTTGGATTGTCTTGTTTCATGGCTCTGAGGAGCGCTTTGGTGTTCTACGTCTTGACAAAGGGTAAGTAGTTTTCCCTATAACAGCAATACTGGTTTGATTTCTTTCATGGACCTCTTTGGCAGAGTCTGACTAGGTATGGGAGCGTTCCTCCGTTTACTTACATCAGATATGGCTTGTTCCTGTTTTTGTGGTCATACCTTGATCTTTTCCTGCTGATCTTGGTCTTGATCCTGCTAGCTGCTTGATCCTGCTAGCTAGCTAAGCAATGCTGTAGTTGGTGGGGCAGTCTACCTCTCCAGCTCAGCATGGCTTATTTTTTGATGTGATTACAAAAAAAAACCCATATACAAAAGAACAAAACAAAAAAAACCAACCCACCCCACGTCTGAAGACTAGAATAGGGGTCCCGATTATGATGCAGAGATGATATAAGCGCAGAGATTAAGGTCTAGTTCAATCTAGCTGTATGGCTCTATGGATTTCTAACAATGTATCATCCCCAGCAGAGAGCAGGTATGTCCATTGTTGCATGCAATGGGGAAGGCCCACGCAGTGCAAGGCCCTTGGAAGAGATTCCTTCACTTGGGGTCAGACATGCCTGTCCTGCTCGACCGGTTCGTTCGGAGTCAGTAGTCGTTTCTTAATAGTGCCAAAAGAAGCGGGTTCTTTTGCCCTCTTCTGGATCCCAACCCCAGCAACAGGGCTCTTTGGATCTCCCACTTCTCCATAGTGACTCTGCGTTCAGTTATTTTGGGCGTCCAAAAACGCGAATTCTTGACTGCTCTGAATCTTACGGAGGCATATCTTCACATCCCGGTTCGCCAGGACCACCAAAGGTCCCTAAGATTTGCAGCTCCTATGGATCACATCCAGTTTTCAGGCTTCACCAATCGGTCTCGCCACAGTGTCTTGAACTTTCACCAAGGTGATAGTGGTAGTAGCAGAGTTCCTGTGACAGTAAGGTTTCTGGGTGTATCCCTATCTCATCGACTGGCTAATCAGGACAAAGTCGGAGGCAGATAGCAGCGAGGCCACTCGCCAGGTGATAGCTTTTCTCCAGTCTCTGTTGAGTGGGAAATGTAGCCACGAGCAAGCTATAGCTCTCACAGGACGGTTTGCCTCAGAGCCAGCTTCCTGTCAGAAATGGGGCTGGTGTCTCTGCCATCTGAATGGGCCAGGCGGATTCAAGAGCAGATAAGATGTTTTTTTCTGTGGATATCGGCACTGTCAGCTTGGCACAATCTACCGTTCTAGGTCCATGGCGGCTACGCTACAGCTGGGGCCATGGGCTAGGGTGTATTTGAAACCACTATAACTATCCCTACTCTTGGTTCCTTGGGATGCCCTCTGAAGTTGAAAGTTCGTCTGCATTGGGGGTTGCGGTTGGAGTATCCTTGGTAGGGGTGTCATTCGAACCTCCTGAATGGATCATAGTAACGACGGATGAGAATCTCTCAGGCTGCAGAGGCTCACTGCGGGTTACGAATGTCACAAGGCACTTGGTTGCAGAATGAAAGCACCTGATCCACCAATCGAAAGGAGATAAGGGGAGTCATCCTAGCTTGGCAGTTCCTTCATCCCCTAGTTTACCAGAAAGCGGTGAGTTGTTTCCATGAACACTTCCACAGTGGAGTACATCAGTCACCAGGGGGGCACAGGCAGCTTGCCTCTGGCGGACAAGATTCAGCCATTGTTGACAGAGATGGAGGACATCCTCCTAGCTCTACCAGCGTCTCGTGGTGGGGAAAGGAAATGTACAAGCTGACTTTCTCAGTGGACACCATCAGGATTCGACTCCCACTCCACTGGACCCATTGGGGTGTCATGTCATTGCTCCTTGCTGGGACGAGCCGATCATGGTTCTTGTGGCTTCCTCATGCAACGCCAAAGCGAGTTGCTTCTTAAGCAGGCACAGGAAGCGTAGGTCCAAAGGGTTTGACTTCCAGGCACAAAAATGGCCAACAGAGGGATTTCTTTAGGTATTTCCTCCGTGGCCCCTCATTGGTCGTCTTCTCCAACGCAGGGCAGTCCATCACGGTCAGATGGTTCTCACTGCTCTCGTTTGGTCCCACAGGCCGTGGTATGCCAGTTTTCTCAGACCATTAATAGCAAGTCCATGGTGCTTTCCAAGGCCTTGATGGTTCGTTGGGTGAAGGAAGCTATTGCATCTGCCTATTTGCTAAGGTGCACAGCTCTGCTGAAGGGTCTTTTGGCACATTCGTCAAGGCTGTCAGTGGCTTCCTGAATAAAACATGGTCTGACTCCGCCGGTAGACATTTGCAGAGTAGCTATGTAATCATCCTTGCATACTTTCACACATCATTACTGTCTGGAGGTGCAAGTGGCTAGCAATGTGCGCTTTGGGGGTCTTTGTGCTTCAAGCCAGACTCACGGGTCCCTCCCATGCTAAATCATTGCTCTGGTACATCCCACTCGTACTGGACTGGAGGGATGCTAAGAAAGGTGAAATTAGACCTTACCTGCTAATTGTCTTTTCTTGAGTCCCTCCAGTCCAGTCCAGTCCAGGACTCCCTCCTCTTCTGTATCTATTGTTCTGAGTCTTAGGGTTCAGAGGACTGGGCGTATCCGGCTGTGTTCCTGGGAAGGCCCTATTACAAATCATGTAACGTCACTGTCTGAAGTCCTCACGATGATCGTCAGTGGAATGGCAAGTACAACTCTGACCTCTTGCTTCATTTTCACTTTGTACATAGGTCGGTAGTTAATCAGTTCCACAATTCATTAATAAGCTTTGTTCTGCATTATGACATTTGGGTTAATCCCCTTGTTTTGCTTGATTTGCTCTTGGAGTCTGCTTTGTCAATAGGATACTGATTTCTGAAGCTTAAGGAGGGCGCTCTTCTACTGTGACATCTGACATGCTCAGTCTCCAGCTGCTGGTGGAGAACCACACATACTGGACTGGATTGGAGGGACTCAAGGAAATACCAAGAGCAGGTAAGGTCTAATTTCATCTTTTCCACAATGTTTTGTGAAAGCTACTCTTAAGGCAGGGTTAGGTCAAGTGAGAAACTTGCATGCATAATTGTATTTGGAAAAATTATCCACAGAAAATGTACATGCACATTTTTACAGTTAATTCTCAAAGTGAAAGAGCGAGTGTGTGTGTATGTGTGTGTGTGTGCACGCACACTTCCACTTTTAAAACATGATCAAAGATCCTGGGCAGAAAAATACCCGCAGACTTTCAAGCTAGCCATGTAGTTTTAAAATTACCACCCTAATTAGTTGTTCTTCCAAATGCATACTCAAGGTGAGTTACAATTCAGATATAGAAGGTAGGTCCCTTGCCCAGTCTCACAGATGCTAATGTGATATGTGGATACAAATACAAAATAAACATCTAGAATCCCTAATGTGCATTAACATCAATAACAAGCATTACTTTATCACAGATCCCATATTAAACAATAGTTGACAATATGCATTAACAGCGTTAGTGAAAGCACACTACTAAGCCTAGCTGTAAGTTTGTACTTGAAACAACGGAGGGCAAAGTGACTTGTTCAAGGTTACAAGAAGCAGAGTCTACTACTCTAACCACCAGTCTACTATTTCATGCCTCCATTTCTGTAGACCCACAATTCTGCCAATGAACTTTAAGCCCATCATTCCAGTACAAGATCCACAGAATCTTTCAACTGAATGCATTCTGCCCTGAAACAATCCTGCTATTCCAATACTGAGACTGTTTGGCTATAGACTTTAGGGAAAAGCATTCATTACAAAATACAATGTGTGCCTTCGAGTCAATGCTGACTCCTGGCGACCCAGAAGCTCCTGGGTTTTCTTGGCAGTGTGGCCCAAAGTAGATTGCAAGGCCTTTCTTCCAAGGCAATGGAGGGTTAAGTGACTTGCCCAAGGCCACAAGGAGTGCTAGTGGGATTCAAACCCTGGTTTCTTAGTTACCAAGCCAGAGTTCTAACCACTAGGCTACTTCTCCACTACAATGCATTCATTAGTGTGCAATAAAGCATAGTTACTCACCTGTAACAGGTGATCTCCGGGAACAGCAGGAATTTAGTCTTCACATATGGGTATCGTCGGTACCGACGGAGCCCATGTGGGAACGCTCCCCAGCGTCCAATAGGAAAGCCTTTGGGAGCATCCCACAGTGCCTGCGTGCTGCCTTCCTGCCTTTCCCAACTGTCCCTCTCCAGTTGAGTTTAAAGCTGAGACAAAAGAGAGAGGGAAAGAGAGAAAGAGAGAGAGATACAACTCCTAGGGGAGGTGGGTGGGTTGTGAAGACTAAATTCCTGCTGTTCCCGGAGATCACCTGTTACAGGTGAGTAACTATGCTATCTCCAGGAACAAGCAGGAAAGCATAGTTACTCACCTGTAACAGGTGATCTCCGGGAACAGCAGGAATTTAGTCCTCACATATGGGTATCGTCGGTACTGACGGAGCCAGTGCGAGAACGCTCCCCAGCGTCCAATTAGAAAGCTTTTGGGAGCAACACACAGCGCCTGTGTGCTGCCTTCCCGCCTTTCCCAACTGCCTCTCTCCAGTTGAGTTTTAAAGCTGAGAAAAAGAGAGAGAGAGGGAAAGGAAAGAGATAGATAGAGAGATACAACTCCTAGGGGAGGTGGGTGGGTTGTGAGGACTAAATTCCTGCTGTTCCCGGAGATCACCTGTTACAGGTGAGTAACTATGCTATCTCCAGGAACAAGCAGGAATGTAGTCATCACATATGGGGACTCCCTAGCTTTAGGTGCCAAGGAGACACCGCAGAAGTTGTGTCTCCCTGAACAGGGCTCCACTTCCCCCCATGGATCTCTGGCATCCTACAAGGGATGGTGGGTAGGAGTTGATTAGGTATGGAACAGGTGTTGGAGAACAGCCTGACCAAACAAGGCATCCCGGTGGGAGTCCTTGTCCAAGCAGTCATGGGCTGTGAAGGTATGAACCGAGGCCCAAGTGGCTGCTCGACAGATGTCGTTGATAGACACAGAGTGCAGATGAGCCATTGAGACTACCATGGCTCTCACATTGTGAGCTGTGACATGGCCCTCCAAAGAAAGGTTCTTACTCTGATAGGCGAAGGAAATACACTGAGCAATCCAGTTCAACAGTGTTCTCTTGGAGACTGGAAGTCCCAATGAGAAGGATCAAAAGCAACAAAGAGTTGAGAGGACTTTCTATGTTGCTGTGTTCTTTGTAAGTAAAAGGCTAAAGCTCTTTTACAGTCCAAGGTATGAAGATTCCTCTCTGCATTTGATGCATGAGGCCTTGGAAAAAACACAGGTAGGTAGACCGCTTGGTTCAGATGAAAAGGCGAGACCACCTTTGGCATAAAGTGTGGATGAGTCCTAAGGACTACCTTGTCATGATGGAACCTTGTATAAGGTGGATCAGCTACTAGCGCTTGCAACTCACTAATACGGCATGCTGATGTGATTGCAATGAGAAAGATAACCTTCCAAGAAAGGAATTACAAGGAGGTAGTATCTAAAGGTTCAAAAGGTGGCTTCATGAGCTGCCCAAGAACCAGGTTTAAGTCCCATGCCACCGGTGGTGGCCTAATGGGAGGATTAGTTAGAAGAAGGCCTCTCAAAAATCTTGCTATAAGAGGATGAGAGGAAATAGGCTGTCCATTTAGAGGCTTAAAGGAAGCTGCAATGGCACTCAAATGGACTCTTACTGAATTAGTCTTAAGACCTGCATTGAATAAATGAAGGAGATACTCCAGCAATGATTCCAGAGGTATCACAAGGGGGTTAAGACCCTTTGGCGAACACCATATGGTAAACCTTTTCCACTTGAAAGCATAAGAGCATCTTGTGGAAGGTTTCCTGGAAGCAAAGAGAATATCTTTTACTTGCTGAGGGAGATTTAGATCATAGAAATCTAGGCCTTCAGCAACCAAGCCCTGAGATGCAGAGACTGGGGATTGGGATGCCATAACATTCCGTCCTCCTGAGATAGCAGATCTGGAGCAGGCCCTAACTCCAGGGAGGGAACTTGAGAGAGATGTAGAAGCAGAGGGTACCACATTTGCCTTGGCCAATGTGGAGCTATGAGAATCATATGGCCTCTGTCTCTCTGAAGCTTGAAGAGGGTTTTGGGAATTAGGGGAATGGGTGGAAAGGCATACAGGAAGTCTTGACCCCAGTAAAGGAGGAAAGCATCCCTGGCCTGAGCCCTCTGAGCCGGAATTCTGGAACAGAACCGGGGAAGTTTGGCATTCCACGGACTTGCAAAGAGGTCTGTGTCCGGGGTTCCCCAAAGTTGAAAAATCCTGGCCACCTGGTCTGCATGCAGAGACCACTCGTGTGGAAGCAGAACTCCACTGAGTCTGTCTGCCCAAGAGTTTTGAATGCCTGGAAGATACACTGCCAGAAGATGAATCTGATGCTCTCTGGCGAGGGCCCATAGTCGCAAAACTTCGTTGAAAAGCGACAGAGAGCCTGTTCCCCCCTGCTTGTTCACATAGAACATGGCTTCTTGATTGTCCGTATGAATGAGGACCGTCTTGTAGCTGAGCAGGGTGTGGAACACTCGCAGAGCAAGGAAGATTGCTCTGAGCTCCAAGAGATTGATATGTAGTTGACTCTCCTGTGGAGACCAGGTGCCCTGGGTGGAGAGGTCTTGCAGATGAGCTCCCCAACCCATTGGAGAAGCATCTGTTGTGAGAGTTGCTTGGGGTAAGGGTTGTTGAAAAGGGGACCCCAGCAACAGGCTTTGAGTGGACTTCCACCACTGGAGGGACAAAATAAGGCGACTTGTGTTTGCTATTTTGTCTGACAGGCGTCCTGATGCCTGGGTCCATTGAGTGGATAAAGTCCACTGGGCTGCCCTCATATGGAGGCGAGCATAGGGAACCACATGTACAGTAGATGCCAAGTGGCCTAGTAGTTGTAACATTTCTCGAGCAGTGAGGTGAGGCTTTAGCACTGCTTGAGAAGCTAACTGCACCATGCACAGGCAGCGGGCCTGAGGGAGATAGGCCCCTGCCTTTCTGGTATCCAGCAAAGCTCCTATGAACTCTAAAGACTGAGTGAGAGTTAGACTGGATTTTGGGATGTTTATTACAAGACCCAAATACTGAAGGATACGCATTGTGCAGGATAGAGAAGTCCTGGCCTCTGACTCTGTTGGGGCTCGAATGAGCCAGTCGTCTAAGTAGGGGAAGACAAATATTCCTAGAGTGCGGAGAAATGCTGCTATGACAGCCATGCATTTCGTTAACACCCTTGGTGCTGAGGCCAGGCCAACAGGAAGCACCCTGTATTGGTAGTGCTTTCCTTGAAAAAGGAACCGAAGGAACCTTCTATGGGTTGGATGGATGAGGACATGGGTGTACACATCCTTGAGATCTAGAGAACAAAGCCAATCCTGACTCTGAAGGTATGGCAGCAGAGACCCGAGAGAAATCATTTTGAATTTCTCTTTGACAAGGAATTTGTTCAATTCTCTGAGGTCTAAGATAGGTCTGTATCCCCCTGTTTTCTTTGGAATAAGGAAATAAGGGGAGTAGAATCCTGTACCCTGCTGATGAATGCATACTTCTTCTATTGCCCCTTGGGCAAGAAGAATAGCGACCTCCTGCCCTAACAGGTTGATGAGGGAGGTCGGAGAATTTAACTGCCTTACTATTGTGTGAGGGGGCATGCTTGAAAAATGAAGCTTGTACCCCTCCTTTATGATGGAGAGTGTCCAATGCTCTGCTGTTACCTGCCTCCATCTGGGGGCAAAGTGACATAACCTTCCTGGAATGGTGGAAGGCTCTGGTCCCCCGAGAGCCAGGAAGGCTAAGTTCTCTAGTTGAAAGTCAAAGGCCTTGTGGAGGCTGAGACTGCTGTGACGGCTGAGGCATAGCAGTCTTTGCTTTCTTCTGTTTGGGTGGTTGCTGACCCTTCTTGACAAACTGACCTGCCGAACGTGCCTGCTGAGCATAGGCAGGATAATATCTTTTCTTCTTAGAAAAGAATGGTTTCTTGAAAGATTTCTTTCTAGCAGGATCAGCTATGGACTTGGATAATCTATCTAAGGTGGAATTTTCAGCATCCATCTCATTGGCTTTTTCCTGCCAATCTCTACGAAACAGGTTCTCACCAGTACAAGGGACGTTTCCCAATTTGTCTTGTACCCAGAGCTCCAGATCAGATGCCTGGAGACAAGCAATTCTACGTGCACCTATGGCAATAGCAGAGGTCCTGCTTATGCACTCAAAGCAGTCAAAGGCTGCACGGTTGGCAAATTTAGAAACATCTTGGGCATGTTTGACCAAAGTGAGAAAATCCTGTCTTCTATCCTCAGGAAGAATAGGACTCAAAGCTTCTAAATCATCTGTGACCTCCTTCAGGAACATTCCCATATAGAGACTATAGGAACTGATTCTGGCAGAAAGCATGGAAGCTTGGAAGACCCGATGTCCAAACTCATCCAGGGTTCTGCACTCACGTCCTGGAGGATTAGAGGCATGCCTCTTTGCACTCTTGATCCTTCTCATAGCTGATTCCACTACAATAGAGTGGTGAGGAAGCTGAGTCTTTTGGAAACCAGGACAAGGAGGGACTCGATACATAGTATCTAGTCTGCGAGAATGAGGAGAGGTGCTAAGAGGTGTCTCCCACATCCCTAACATGAGATCATATAAAATCTCATGAATGGGCAAGGTAGCTGCCTCCTTAGGAGCTTTGGGATATTGTAGAATTTCCAACTCCTTGGCCCTTGGCTCTGTTTCAGGGGCCACAGTAATGGACAGACCCCGAGCCACCTCCCTTATAAAATCCTGGAAGGAAATATCCTCTGGAGGAGACATCCTGCGCTTAGGGGAGGAGGGCTCCTCTGGGAGAAGCATTCCTGCATCGACATTACTGTCAGAATCCTCAGATTCTTCTGAAGACTCGAAGTACCGTCTGTCCGGATGCTCTTGAAGAGCCCGATACCCGTACCGACCGAAGTCGGTACCGGGAGTAACCGGTACCGGGGTATTGGTACTGGAGGGCATCAGATGACTGGGTATCGTCAAAGCAGACACCGATGCCGATGCTATTGGTACTGGTACCGATGCCGGTACCGGCTGAATTGTCTGACGTGCTTCCAAGGGCATCGATGCTGCAAGGAGAGCCGCCAGACTGCGCTCAATAGCCAGGAATCTCTGGTCTAAGGAAGCTGCCGATGCCTGGATGTCGGTACCAGAGAAGACCGCCAGTACCCCAGAGCATGGCACCAGTAGTTCTGCCGAGGTCGAGGCCTCGAGAACATCCTGGAACCCCGATAATGCTTTGGAAGCAGAAGCCTCCCGCGGGGGCAATTTTGCCGGTGCAGAATCCTCAAAGGAACGCCAGAGGCATCTCGATGCTTAGAAGGAGATCTACCCTTAGAGGACTGGCTGAACTTATGTTTAGTTACCGGAGATCCACGGGAAGAAGAGGAAGCCCTGGAAGACGTAGCTGCCACCGAAGCTGCATCAGAGGGAAACAGGGTACTGAGCTTAGCAGCTCGGTTCTGCTGACCTCTTTTAGACATCATGGCGCAGGACATACAGTTCGTGATGGAGTGGTCAGGACCTAAACATTTTAGACACCATTCATGGGTGTCGGTGATGGAAACGGTACCGCCACACTTGGTGCACTTTTTGAAACCTGAGGCAGGTTTCTCCATTGTAAGAAAACGTTTCTGGGCCTAAGGCCCAAAAAGGCGCGTGCACCTGAAGAAAATAGGAAAAAAGTAGAATTTTTTTTTTTTTTTTTTTAGACAGAAAATAAGAAGAAAAAACCGGCGGTACCGGTAAAGCGTCGAGGAAGGCAGACGCGACCACAAAAAAGAAAGAAAGAAAGAATTCTTCTGCGGTGACAGGAACAATGACCTGCTGGCTCCGCGGAAAAAGAAGAACTGGAGAGAGGCAGTTGGGAAAGGCGGGAAGGCAGCACGCAGGTGCTGTAGGATGCTCCCAAAAGCTTTCCAATTGGACGCTGGGGATCGTTCCCGCGCAGGCTCCGTCGGTACCGACGATACCCATATGTGATGACTACATTCCTGCTTGTTGCTGGAGATTGTAATTTATTTATTTATTTATAGCTCTTCTATACCGTGCTCTTTTTCATCAGCGCGGTTTACAATGAACAAGAATACTCACAGCAAGCAACAGGTTTACATGAAACAGGAAAATTATCTTCACATATGGGGACTCCCTAGCTGTAGATGCCAGGGAGATGGCCCCAGAAAGTCATGTGCCCTTGTGAAAGGGCTCCACTTTCTCCCATGGATCTCTGGCATCCTACCAGGGATGGTGGGTAGGAGGTGATTAAGTGTGGAACAGGTATTGCAGAACAGCCTGACCAAACAAGGCATCCCGGTGCGAGTCCTTGTCTAAGCATTAATGGGCTGTGAAGGAATGAACTGATGCCCAAGTAGCTGCTCGACAGATGTCGTCGATAGACACAGAGTGAAGATGAGCCACTGAGGCTGCCATGGCTCTCACATTGTGAGCTGTGACATGGTCTTCAAGAGGAAGGTTCTTATTCTCATAGGCAAAAGATATACACTGCAATCCAGCTGGACAGTGTCCTTTCGGAGACTGGAAGATGCAAATGACTAGGATCAAAAGCAAAAAAGAGTTGAGAGGATTTTCTATATTGCTGTGTCCTTTGCAAGTAAAAGGCCAAAGCTCTTTTACAGTCCAAAGTATGAAGGTTCCTTTCTGCATTTGAGGCGTGAGGCCTTGGAAAGAATACAGGAAGGTAAACCGCTTGGTTCAAATGAAAGGGCGAGACCACCTTTGGCATAAAGTGTGGATGAGTCCTAAGGACTACCTTATCATGATGGAACCTTGTATAAGGAGGATCAGCCACCAAGGATTGCAAGTCACTGATGCGACGTGCTGATGTGATTGCAATGAGAAATATAACTTTCCAGGAAAGGAATTTCAAAGAGGTAGTGGCTAATGGTTCAAAGGGCAGTTTCAGGAGCTCCCCAAGTACCAGATTAAAGTCCCATGCCACCGGTGGTGGCTTAATGGGAGGCTTTGTTAAAAGAAGGACTCTCATAAATCTCACTATGAGAGGATGAGAGGAAATAGGTTGTGCATTGAGAGGCTTGAAAGAAGCTGCAATAGCACTCAAATGGACTCTCACTGAATTAGTCTTAAGCCCTGCATTTGATAAATGAAGGAGGTACTCCAGAAATGATTCCAGAGGTAATGCAAGAGGGTTAAGACCCTGCTGCGAGCACCATATGGTAAACCTTTTCCACTTGAATGCATAAGAGCGTATTGTGGACGTTTTCCTGGAAGCATGAAGGATATCCTTCACCTGCTAGGAAAGGTTAAGACCGTGACGTTCTAGGCTTTCAGCAACCAGGCCCTGAGATGCAGAGACTGGGGATTGGGATGCCACAGCATCCCATCCTATGGAGAAAGGAGATCTGGAGCAGATCCTTACTCCAGAGGCGGAGCTTGAGAGAGATGTAGGAGCAGAGGGTACCACATTTGCCGTGGCCAACGTGGAGCTATGAGGATCATATGACCTCTGTCTCTCTGAAGCTTGTACAGGGTTTTGGGAATTAGGGGAATGGGTCGAAAGGCATACAGGAAGTTCTGACCCCAATGGAGGAGGAAAGCATCCCTGGCCTGAAAACCCTGAGCTGGAATTCTGGAACAGAACCGGGGAAGTTTGGCATTCAGTGGACTTGCAAAGAGGTCTATGTCCGGGGTTCCCCAAATTTGAAAAACATTTGGCCACCTGGTCTGCATGGAGAGACCATTCGTGTGGAAGCAGAACTCGACCGAGTCTGTCTGCCCAAGAGTTCTGAATGCCTAGAAGATACACCGCTAGGAGATGAATCTGAGGCTCTCTGGCGAGGGCTCATAGTCACAAAGCTTTCTTGCAGAGCGACAGAGAGCCTGTTCTGCCCTGCTTGTTCACATAGAACATGGCTACTTGATTGTCCGTTTGAACTAGGACTGTCTTGTAGCTGAGCTGGGTGTGGAATACTTGAAGAGCAAGGAAGATTGCTCAAAGCTCCAGGAGATTGATATGGAGATAGGCCTCCTGTGGAGTCCAGGTACCTTGGGTAGAGAGGCCTTGCAGGTGGGCTCCCCAACCCACCTGTGAAGCATCTGTTGTTAGAGTGGCTTGGGGTGGGGGTTGCTGAAAAGGAGACCCCACCAAAACGTTTTTGGGTGACTGCCACCATTGGAGGGACAAAATAAGGCGATCGGAGTTTGCTATTTTGTCTGACAGGCAACCTGACGCCTGAGTCCACTGAGTAGATAAGGTACACTGGGCTGCACTCAAATGGAGGCGAACATAAGGAACCACATGCACGGTGGATGCCATGTGGCCTAGCAACTGTAACATTTCCCGAGCAGTGAAGTGAGGTTTTAGCACTGCTTGGGAAGCTAACTGCACAATGCGAAGGCAGCGGGGCTGTGGAAGGTAGGCCCTTGTCTGTCTGGTATCCAGAAGAGCTCCTATAGGGATTGAGTGGGAGCAAGGTTGGACTTTGGGAAGTTTATGACCAGTCCCAAATACTGAAGGATGCGCATTGTTCAAGACAGAGCAACCCTAGCCTCTGGCTCTGAAGTGGCTCAAATGAGCCAGTCGTCTAAGTAAGGGAAGACGAATATTCACAGGGTGCGGAGAAATGCTGCTACCACAGCCATGCATTTTGTGAACACCCTCGGTGCAGAGGCCAGGCCAAAATGAAGAACCCTGTATTGGTAGTGCTTCCCTTGAAACAGGAATTGAAGGAACTTTCGGTGAGTTGGATGGATGAGAACATGAGTGTATGCATCCTTGAGATCTAGAGAACAAAGCCAATCCTGACTATGAAGGTATGGCAGCAGAGTTCCTAGAGAAATCATTTTGAACTTCTCTCAGAACAGGAATTTGTTCAATTCAGTTCTCTGAGCTCTAGAATGGGTCTGTGTCCTCCTGCTTTCTTTGGAATAAGGAAATAGGGGGAGTAAAATCCTGTACCCCGTAGGGGAATGGGTACCTCTTCTATTGCCCCTTGAGCAAGGAGCATAGTGACTTCTTGACCTAACCAGTCGTTGAGAGAGGTCTGAGAATTGAACTGTCTTACCATAGTAGGAGGGGGCATGCTGAGGAAATGAAGCTTGTAACCCTCTCTTACAACAGACAGAGTCCAATTTTCTGCTGTTATCTGACCCCATCTGGGGGCAAAATGACATAACCTTCCAGGGATGGTGGAGGGGGTTCTGGGCCGTTCAGGGCCAGGAAGGCAAAGTTCTCTAGACAGGAGTCAAAGCCCCTGTGGAGGCTGAGTCTGCTGAGCCGGTTGAGGCTTAGCTGCTTTTGGTTTCCTTTGTAGCCTAGGTTGTTCCTGCTGTCCCTTTTGGGCAGACTGACCTAAACGATGTTCCTGCTGGGTATAGGAGGGATAAAAAACTTTTTCTTCTTGCTGAAGAATGGTTTCTTAGAGGATCTTTTCCTCACAGGATCAGCTGTAGATTTAGACAATCTATCCAAAGTGATATTGTCAGCATCTAATCTCAGCTTTTTCCTGCCAATTCTTGCCAAAGAGATTCTCTCCTGAGCAAGGTATATTGCCCAGTTTGTCCTGTACTCAGATTTCCAAGTCTACGTGCACCTATGGCAATGGCAGAGGTTCTGCTTATGCAGTCAAAGGCTGCACGATTCACAAACTTCAAAACATCCTGAGCATCTTTTACAAGAGCAAGATAATCTTGCCTTTTATCATCAGGAAGGAGAGGTCTCACAATCTCTAAGTCTCCTGTGACCTCTTTAAGGAACATTCCCATATACAGGATATAGGAACTGATCCTAGCAGAAAGCATGGAAGCCTGGAAGGATCGACGTCTAAAGGCGTCAAGAGTCCTACACTCACGTCCTGGAGGATTAGATGCATGCCTTTTTGCACTCTTTATCCATCTCATGGCTGATTCCACCACCATGGAATGGTGTGGTAATTGAGTCTTCTGAAACCAAGGACAAGGAGGAACTTGATACATGGTGTCGAGTCTTCGAGAGTGAGGAAATGTGGTCAGTGGTGTTTCCCACATCCTTAACATAAGATCATGCAAGATCTCATGAATAGGTAAAGTAGCTGCCTCCTTGGGAGCTTTCGGGTATTGCAGCATTTCTAATTTATTTATTTATTTACATTCTCTTATATACCACGCTATTCTGCATCAGTGCGGTTTACATTGAACAAACTGAAATTACATTGAACAGGACTAGAAACCCCAGTCCTTCCGGCCCAAGGTTGCTGTCCTCTAGTGGGATTTGAACCCCCGACCTTCCGGCCTGAAGTACCTTGCCCCAATCACTAGGCCACTCCTAATTCCTTTGCCCTAGGCTCTTTTTCAGGAGCCACTGTGATGGAAAGACCTTGGGCCACATCTCGGATAAAATCCTGAAAGGACATATCCTCTGGTGGAGACATCCTACACTGAGGAGACGAGGAATCCTCAGGAAGAAGTACTCTGGTATCGGCAGAGATTTCAGAGTCTTCAGACTCATCCGAGGATTCAAAGTATCTCCGATCCGGGTGATCGTGCAAGGCACAGTACCGGCCAAAGTCGGCATCGGAGTGGTCCAGTACCGAATTGTCGATACCGGATAGACACACATGACTCGGTCCCGGTAAAATACCTGCCGATGTCGATGCAATTGGTGCCGGTACTGGAGTCGGTGCCGATACTGGTTGAATTGTCTGAAGTGGTTTTCAGGGGCATCGAGGCTGTGAGATGAGCCGCCAGACTGCGTTCAATAGCCAAGAATCTCTGGTCTATCGACGCTGCCAATGCTTGGGTATTGGTGCCGGATGAAGCGGCTGGAACCCCAGAGCATGGCACCAGTAGTTATGCCGAGGTTGAAGCCTCGATAACATCCTGGAGCCCCGTTAGTGCTTTGAAAGCTGAAGCCTCCCGCCGGGGCAATTTTGCCGGTGAATGTCCCTCAAGGGCAACGCCAGAGGCATCTCAATGTTTAGAAGGAGATCTACCCTTTGAGGACCGGCTAGATTTATGTTTAGTTACCTGAGATGCATGGGAGGAAGATGAAGCCCTGGAAGACGTCAATGCCACGGAGGCTGCATCGGAGGGAAAAAGGGTGCTAAGTTTAGCAGCTCGGTTTTCCCGGCCCCTTTTCGACATCATCCCACAGGCAACACACTCTGAAATAGAGTGGTCAGGACCTAAACATTTGAGGTACCACTCATGGGTGTTGGTGACGGAAATGGTACCGCCACACTTAGAACACCTTTTAAAACCCGAAGCCAGTTTTTCCATTTGGAGGGAAAAAATTGGGCCTAGTGCCCAAAATGGCGCGTGGCACCCGAGAAGAAATTTACTAGAGAAAGACTCCAGAAACAAAGGTTTTTTTTTTAGATAGCGTCAAGGGAAGGCAGACGCGACCACAAAAAAGAATAAGAAGTGAAATTTACTGCGGTGACAGGATGTGCGACCTGTCGGCTCCGCAGAAAACGAAGAACTGGAGAGGGCCAGTTAGGAAAGGCGGGAAGGCAGCACACAGGCGCTGGAGATGCTCCAAATGTTTTTCCTATTGGACGCTGGAGAGCATTCCCACGCGGGCTCCGACGATACCCATCTGTGAAGACTACATTCCTGCTTGTTCCTAGAGATATTAAAATATATTAAGTTAAATGGCAAGTGTAGACAAAGGTGATTCGGTTGATATAGTGCATCTGGACTTTCAGAAAGCCTTTGACAAGGTCCCTCATCAGAGACTTTTGCCAAAACTAAAAAGTCATAGGATAGGAGGCAGTGTACTATTATGAATCAGGAACTGATTAAAAGATAGAAAGCAGAGGGTAGAGCTAAATGGCCAATTTTCCCAATGGAAAAAGGTGAATAGTGGAGTACTGCAGGGATCCGTGCTGGATCCGCTGCTTTTTGACATATTCATAAATGACCTGGAAAAGGGAATAACGAGTGAGGTTATCAAATTTGCAGATAACACAAAACTATTTAAAGTTGTTAAAAACCCAAGAGGATTGTGAAAAACTGCAAGAGGATCTTGATAAATTAGAAGACTGGGCATCCAAATGGCAGATGAAATTTAATGTGGATAAGTGCAAAGTTATGCACCTAGGAAAGAAAAACCCAAACTATGGCTATACGATGCAAGGTTCCACATTGGGAACCACCACCCAGGAAAAAGATTTAGGCGTCATCGTGGATAACATGTTAAAACCCTCCGCCCAGTGTGCAGCGGCGGCCAAGAGAGCAAATAGAATGCTAGGTATCATCAGGAAAGGAATGGAAAATAAAACAAAAGATATTATAATGCCTCTGTATCGTTCCATGGTGCGACCGCACCTTGAATATTGTGTGCAATTCTGGTCACTGTATCTTAAAAAGGATATAGCGTTATTAAAAAAGGTACAGAGAAGAAACACCAAAATGGTAAAGGGGATGGAAGGATACTCCTATGAAGAGAGGCTAAAAAGGTTATGGCTCTTTAACCTGGAAAAGAGACGGCTGAGGGGAGATATGATAGAAAGAGTAGTTACTCACCTGTAACAGGTGTTCTCCAGGAGCAGCAGGAATCAGTCCTCAAATATGGGTGTCATCGGTGCCGATGAAGCCCCAGCGGAGCATTTCCCCAGCTTTCTATGAAAGCCTTTGGGAATGCAGGCACGCATGCGCGGTTCCCTTCCCGCCTAAAGGTGCCATCTTACCGCAGTCAAATGACATAGCTAAGAACAGCACACAAAAATGAAAAAATAAACTATGTACAACTGCAACTCCAAGGGGAGGAGGGAGGGTTGTGAGGACTGATTCCTGCTGCTCCTGGAGAACACCTGTTACAGGTGAGTAACTACTCTTTCTCCAGGACCAAGCAGGAAGTCAGTCCTCACATATGGGTGACTCCCCAGCTCTGGGCTACCGAGGAACCCAGGCTGAACAAGAGAACTCCCTCTAGTCTCAGCAGCAAAGAAAGGCTTTTCAAGGACACAACCTCCACCGGTAGCCCAACAGAGGGCAGGAGTTGCCTAAACCTCAAAGAGATTCCGGAGTACTGCTTGGCCAAAAGCACTGTCCCTACGGGACTCCCTCTCCAGACAGTAATGGGCCGCAAAAGTCTGGCTTGAAGACCAAGTTGCAGCCCTGCAGATGTCTACCAAGGGCACAGAGCGGAGATGAGCCACTGAGGCAGCCATTGCCCTGACACGATGGGCCGTGACCCTACCCTGCAAAGGAAGGTCAGCTGCCTTGTAAGCCCAGGTGATACAGTCAGCCACCCAGATGGACAAGGTACGCTTGGACACAGCCAACCCCAACTTATTGGGGTCAAAGGATACGAAGAGCTGAGTAGCCCTTCTATGCCCCTGCGTACGGTCAAGGTAGAAGGATAAGGCCCTCCTACAGTCCAGGGTATGGAGAACTGCTTCAGCCTAGCTTGCATGAGGCCTAGGGAAGAATGTAGAAAGAACCACCTCCTGATTGAGGTGGAAAGAGGAGACAACCTTAGGGAGGAACTTTGGATGAGTCCTGAGGACTACCCTGTTCCTATAAATCCTGGTGTAAGGCCTGTCACAGACCAGGGCCTGAAGCTCACTTACTCGCCTAGCCGAGGTAAGGGCTATTAGGAAGAGTGTCTTCCAGGAGAGGAAGCGTAGTTGACAAGTAGCCATCGGCTCAAAAGGTGGGCGAGTCAGTTGCTGCAAGACCATATTCAGCTCCCACTCAGGGGCAGGAGGACGGATGGGAGGCTTGAGCAAAAGCAAGCCCCTGAGAAAGCGGGACACCATGGGGTGACCAGATAGTGATTGCCCCTCTACCAATGAGTGGTGAGCTGCTAGAGCTGAGAGGTGGACCCGAACAGAATTGGACTTAAGTCCCTGATTGGATAAGTGCAGTAAGTACTGAAGCACTACTGGCACAGTACAGGAGAAAGGATCCTCTGTACGTAGGTGACACCACACAGAAAACCTCTTCCACTTGAGAGCATAGGTTTTCCTAGTGGACTGTTTCCTAGAGGCTAGGACAACCTCCTCAACTTCCTGAGGTAGGCCCCAGGGAGCCAAAACTACCCTTGCAGCATCCAGGCCATCAAATTGAGAGTTTTGAGATTGGGGTGCAGAAGGGAACCCTGGTCCTGTGTGAGAAGGTCGGGTTGCAACCCCAGAGGCAGTGGAGGATCCACCGCCAGTTGAAGCAGAAGAGGAAACCAAGGCTGTCTCGGCCACCTGGGAGCTACCAGCAGGACCGAGGCCTTGTCCTGGAGAATCTTGAACAGGGTTCTGGCCACCAAGGGCGTGGGAGGAAACGCATACAGGAGGCCCTGAGACCAAGACACCAGAAAAGCATCCGCTGCTATCTGCAGAGGATGTGGTTGCCTGGAGCAGAACTTTGGCAGCTGCTTGTTCATGGGGCTGGCAAAGAGATCTATCAAAGGGAGACCCCATTTCAGGAAGATCTTCTGAACTACCGAAGGATGAAGCTGCCACTCGTGGGGCTGCAGTATCCTGCTTAATCTGTCTGCCAGGTAGTTGTCCTGGCCTGGAAGGTACACAGCCCTGAGGAGCATGTTGTGCTTGAGGGCAAAAGAACAAAGGTCCTGAGCCTCCCGACAAAGGATCCTGGACCCAGTTCCGCCCTGTTTGTTCACATAAAACATGGCAACTTGGTTGTCTGTCTGGATCAAGACAGACTGGTGAGTCAGGGTAGGAGCGAAAGCTTTGAGTGCTAAGCGAATAGCTCTGAGTTCGAGGAGATTGATCTGCTGTGCAGCTTCCCAGGGAGACCAGAGGCCCTGGGTGCACTTGCCCAGACAATGCGCTCCCCAGCCTTGCAGGGAGGCATCTGTTGTTAGCATCACTGTGTAACCTGGAATCTGAAAGGGCACCCCTTTCAGCAGATTGGGTGGGTGTAGCCACCAGTTGAGGGAGTGCAGAAATGGTTTGGACACCCTTATCCTGTCTCTGAGGCTGCCTGTGGCCTGTGACCACTGAGTCCGAAGGCACCACTGTGCAGGCCTCATATGGAGCCTGGCATTGGGGGTCACATGTACTGTCGAAGCCATGTGGCCTAGAAGCCGCAGGCAGAGTCTGGCGGAGACCAGGGACCTGCTGAGAAACTCTTGCCAAGGCCATCAACCTTTGGGCTCTGTTTTCTGGCAAGAATGCCTTTGCCAGGAGAGAGTCCAACCTTGCCCCATGAACTCCAAGTTCTGGGAAGGGAGCAAAGTGGACTTTGAGAAGTTTATGACAAACCCCAGGCGTTGTAGAAGAGCAATGGTCCTGAGGGTGGCTTGATTGGCCTCCTGACCTGTCTGACCCCTGATGAGCCAGTCGTCCAGATAGGGGAAGACAAAGATGCCCTGATTTCTCAGGTAGGCCGCCACCACTGCTAAGCACTTTGTAAAGTCTCTGGGTGCGGAGGTGAGGCCGAAAGGCAGCACTCTGTACTGATAATGGTTTCCTCCCACGATGAACCTTAGGTACTTTCTGTGGTCTGGATGAATGAGGATGTGAGTGTACGCATCCTTTAGATCTAAGGAGCATAGCCAATCTCCCTGCTGGAGGTAGGGCAGAAGGGTTCCAAGAGAAAACATCTTGAACTTTTCTTTCACTAGGAACTTGTTGAGGTTCCTGAGGTCCAGAATGGGACGACGGCCACCGGTCCTTTTGGGCACCAGGAAATACCTGGAGTAGAATCCGTGACCTTGCAAGTGGGGAGGCACAGGCTCCACCACCCTGTCCACCAACAGACACTGAAGCTCCTGACGGAGAAGGTCTGTGTGCAGAGGAGGCCTTGGAGGCTCCCCTGGAAAGTATGGGGGTGGCAGCTGGTGGAAATGGAGGGCATATCCCTTGTGGATTATCTCCAGCACCCAACTGTCCCCGGTGATAAGAGGCCACTGGCAGGCAAAGAGGGCGAGACGACCTCCTGTGCAGGGTTGGGAGAGCAGTGGAGGAGAGGCTATGCTCAAGGAGTCAAAAGCCCCCACCCTGCTGAGTGGTAGCAGGGGCCGGAGGCTTGGGGGTCCTCTGCCTACGGGGCCCATTACCCTGGCCCTTGGCTTGCTGACCCTGGGGGGCAGCTTGGGCAGCCTGATATTGTGGGTACTGTTTGTAGGCAGTGCCCTTCCTCGGGTAAAAGGGCTTTTTACCCGAGCCCTTCTTTTTATGAGAAGGGGCAGAGGTCTTCCTCGACAGCCTTGTCCGAGTGAGGTGCTCGGTCTCGAGCTGAGCGGCCTTCTCGGTCATGGGCTTGCCAAAAAGGTTTTCACCTCGGCAAGGGACATCGACCAACTTGTCCTGAACCCATGGCTCGAGGTCCGATGACTGCAGCCATGCCTGGCGTCGAGCCGCGATGCCGGCTGCCGCAACTCGGGCCGAAGCCTCGAAGCCATCGTAGGCGGCGCGGGACATGAACTTCGAGCAGTCCCGAATCCCCAAGGACAAGGACTTAAATCTCTGCAAGGGTTCCCCGGAGAGACCAGCAGAGAACCCGGCCAACTCCTTGGCCAGATCCCGCAAGTACATGCCCATGTACAGCTGGTAAGCCTGGACACAGCAAGCAAGCATCGAGCCCTGAAAGCACTTTCTACCAACGCCATCGAGGTTTCGGGCCTCCCTGCCAGGAGGCACTGCGGAGTGCATCTTCTGGCTCTTCAGACGATGCATGGCCGATTCCACAACCATGGAATGGTGTGGTAGCTGTGCCTTTTGAAAGCCAGGGCTCTTCCGGAGCTGATAGATTGAATCGACTCGCTTGCTAAGAACCGGCGCTGAGGCCGGTGCCTCCCACATACGGAAGAGGAGCCGTTCCAGCATCAGAGGAACTGGGACAGTAAAGGCCTCCTTCGGAGGAGAGTCATACTGCAGCGCCTCGAGCTCTTCAGTTCGAGGCTCTTCCTCGGGGTCCACCGGAATAGCCAAGGCAGTGGCCATATCCCGGACAAACTCCGAGAACCGGGTGTCCTCCGGGGGGGACCTACTCCAGGGCTCAGACTGCGGTGAGTCCGAAGGGACGCACCAAGTCTTAAAGGTATCAGGAGACTCCTCGTCCGAGGAAGAGTTGGGGTCCGACCCCGCGGGGCCCTGGAGCACCCGCCACGATGCCGGAAGCACCAGCGTCGACGCCCTCGGTCCCGAAAGGGAGGTCGAGGGAGACCGCGACCGAGGTCGACTCCGAGCCACGATGGACTCGAGTATTGGCTCAGTCTCCGGGGTAGACTTCGACGTCCCGGTGGTAGGGGCAGATGCGCCAGACACGCTGGCCATCAGTGCCCGCTGCTGCTCCATGAAGGCAGACATTCTGCTCTCCAAGGCTGTCATCCTGAGACTCAGCTCGGGAGACTGAGCAGCCACCAACTCGGGCCCCTGCGGTGCCGGGCCCAACGTCGGCTCCCTGGGAGGAAAGTCCACGAGGACTACGGGGCTTACGTGTCCAGCAGACTCCGGCTCCACACGAGGAACTTTGGCAGGCTTCTCCGGTTCCACAGGCCCGGGGCGACGGTCGGGGGTCTTAGTCCTGGCCCTCGAGGAGCCAGGGACCTTTTCCGACGACGCCCTCGCGAGCCGCTTCTTCCTCTTGCGTTCCCGGTCGGGGGACCCCCTGTCCGAGGAGCTTCGACGGCGCTCGGGATCGTAATCCCGAGATGTCGAGGCCTCAGACGAGGTCCAAGCCCGGCCTGAGGCTGAGTCCGAGAAAAGCCTTTCCTTTTGCTGCTGTTGACTTCGTAGTGCCTTGGAAGACATTTTCCCACAGGCCCCGCACGACTTAGGATCGTGGTCGGGGCCGAGGCACCGAAGGCAGCAGTCGTGTGTGTCGGTGAGAGACATTAGTTTCTTACACCGATCACACTTCTTAAAACCGCTGGAAGCCATCGGGGAATAAAGAGTCCCCGCGAGGTCAAAAGACCGGCCTTCCAGGGAAAAAGAGAAAAAAGGGCACGAACGCCAGCCACGAAGGGCTGGCATTGAACCGGTAGAAAAAAAGAGCAAAAAAATCACTGAAAAATCTAATTTTAACCGGGAAAACTGGACACACGTCCGGTGGGCTTCACGGAAAAAAAGAGACTGCGGTAAGATGGCACCTTTAGGCGGGAAGGGAACCGCGCATGCGTGCCTGCATTCCCAAAGGCTTTCATAGAAAGCTGGGGAAATGCTCCGCTGGGGCTTCATTGGCGCCAATGACACCCATATGTGAGGACTGACTTCCTGCTTGGTCCTGGAGAAGTCTATAAATTAATGAATGGAGTGGAACAGGTAAATGTAGATCGATTGTTTATGTCATCAGAACATAAAAAGACTAGGGGACATGCAATGAAGCTACAGGGTAACCTATTTAAGACTAATAAGAGAAAATATTTTTTTCACTCAATGTGTAATCAAACTCTGGAACTTGTTACCGGAGGATGTAGTAAAAGCTGTTAGTGTAGCTGGGTTTAAAAAAGGTTTGTACAAGTTCCTGGAGGAAAGGTCCATAAACCATTATTAAAAGGGACCCAGGATATCACTGTTTGATCCAATACAAGCATTGAGGAACCTCTAAACCTTTGGGGAGACTGCTAGGTACTTATGGCCTAGATTGACCACTGTTGGAAACAGGATACTGGGCTTGATGGACCTTGGTCTGACCCAGTACGGCATATCTTATGTTTTTAAGTGTTAAAAACTTCTGAAGTGCATTAAACAAGTTACTCACTTGTAGCAGATATTCTCAGAAGACAGCAGGATATAGGTGATGCCACCAATGAAGTCTTCATGAAAGATCCTCTCAGAGCTCCTTTCCAAAAGCTTTTAGAAGGGTTTTACTGCACATACACAAGTCTTCCTGCCTGCCGTTGTTGCACCATTCCCCTCAGTTTGGTAACTAGCTAAGCTAGAACAGAACTCCAAGGGGAGGATGGAGAGTTGTGAGGACTTACCTGCTATCCATAGAGGGCACCTGCTACAGGTAAATAACTTTGTTATCTCCAGGAACAAGCAGGAATGAGTCCTCACATATGGGTACGTCGGAACCGACGGAGCCTGCGCGGGAAAGCTCCCCAGCTTCCCAGAAAGGAAGCTTTTGGGGCCTCCCACAGCGCATGCGCGCTGCCTTCCCGCCTTCCTGACCAACTCTCTTCAGTTCTTCTTTTTCCGCGGAGCCAGCAGGTCGTGTTCCTGTCACCGCTGAAGAAATTGTTATTTTAATTTGTTTCTTTGACCGCGTGTCTGCCTTCCCCGATTCCGGACCGGTACCGCCGGTCTTTTTTCATTTATTTCTTTAAAAAAAAAAATAATAATAATTACTTTTCCTCACTTGGTGTGTTTTTCCTGTGAGGCCTCTAGGCCTTCTCAGATTCTCCCCCATGGAGAAACCAGCCTCTGGCTTTAAAAAATGCACCAAGTGTACCAGTACTATTTCAGTCACAGATACCCATGAGTGGTGTCTTAAATGTTTGGGGCCTGACCATTCCATTCTGGATTGTCCATCCTGCTCTCTGATGTCCAAACGGGGCTTACAGAACAGAGCAGCCAAGTTTCATATGCTGTTTTCTACTGATACTCCAGCATCAACATCCTCCAGGTCTTCCTCTCCTGATGGATCTCAGGTAACCAAACATTCTTCAGGCAGGTCCTCAAAGGGCAAATCTCCCTCTAAGCAGCGAGAGGCCCTTGGGTTCGACCCTGAGGACCCTGCCCCAGCCAAACAACCCCAGCGGGAAGCTCCGGCTTCCAAAGCTCCTCCTATGGGGTTACAGGTAGACATCGATGGCACGGCCTCGACCGATCTCCTGTTAGACTGCTCTGGGGTACTGGCTAACACCGGTACCGACATCCAGGCAGTTGTGGCGTCTATGGGTACTACGGTACAATCCATGCAGCAGGCCATATTGGCTTTCATTAACACTGCAACGCCCTCGGTACCGCGACAATCGGTTCCGAATCCGGTTCCGGTACCGCAACCGATACCGGTACCCAGAGCATCTACTTCCAGTAGTATGCCGGTTCCGGTCTCCGGTTCCGGAGATTTTCTCGATACCGCTCCTATTCCCGGTACGCCCGATGTCGATACCGGTCAGTACGCGTATCGATCTCTGGAAGCTAATAGGCGGTACTTTGAATCATCTGAAGATTCTGATACCTCAGATGATTCTGCTGATGTCTCTTTTACTCTTCCTGAGGAGCCCTCTTCTCCAAAAAGGAGAATGTCTCCTCCAGAGGATTTGTCCTTTCAAGACTTCATTATTGAAGTAGCTAAAGGACTCTCCATATCTGTAACCTCTGAAAAAGAACCTTGTTTCAAACCCACTACAACTTGAGCTAACTGCTAATCATGTATAGATTGTACTTTTTGGCAAGTAATTCTGTATAAATTGTATATATGGGGCCCCCCCCCCACGCTATTGTAATCAAATGTATACCCAGATCTGTGTGCTCAAATCAAATGTATATTGCACCCAACTGATTCTCCCGTGTTATGTAAATCATTGACTAATCAAAAATGTAAATCTGAAAGATCTCAATGTGCTGTACAAAGCATTATGATTCTGTAGAGTAAACCGCTGCTGATCGTAGGAAGCAGCGGTATACAAATGTTTACTAAATAAATAAATAAATAGAGCAAAAAAAATTGGATATTTTAGGATACTCTAAGGTTCCTAAAGAGGCAGCCACCTTACCCATACATGAAATTCTTCAAGAACACATGATGGACTTGTGGGAGGCTCCTCTCACCCTATCTCCACATTCTCGACGTTTGGACACCATGTATCGGGTTCCTCCTTCTCCTGGTTTTCAAGAAACACAGCTCCCTCACCACTCTATTGTGGTGAAGTCTGCTATGAAAAAGATAAAGAGTACCAAAAGGCACTCTTCTACTCCTCCAGGAAGAGAATGTAGGACTCTGGATGCTTTTGGTAGAAAAATCTTCCAAGCTAGCATGCTTATTGCCAGAATCAATTCATACAGCCTCTATATGGGCATGTTTTTGAAAGAGATTGCACTGAAGATACGTCATTTTCTCCCCTTTATCCCAGAGGATAAAAAGGAGGCGTTCCTTCTTTTGCTAAAGCAAACTCAAGATGTTTCAAAGTTCTCCAACAGAGCAGCCTTTGACTCTTTTGAGGGAGCTAGCAGAGCCTCGGGCATTGCCATAGCTGCTCGCAGACTTGCTTGGCTCCAGGCCTCTGATTTAGAACCCTGGGTACAAGAAGGCTTGGGCAATCTGCCCTGTACAGGTGAAAATCTGTTTGGCAAGGAGTGGCAAATCAAAGCCACTCAAATGGATGCAGAGAATGCTGCTTTAGATAGACTTTCTAAGTCTACCTCTACCCCTGCCAAGAAAAAAACTTTTAAGAAGCCTTTCTATAAAAAGACCAGATTTTCCACAAATACTGGCCAGCAATCTTCCCAAGTTCGCTTTGCTCTTAAGCGTCAGCAATCTAAACAGGCCAGAACAAAGTCTACAGGGCCTGCTACAGTCCAGCAGTCCCAACCTCCTCAGAGTTTTTGACTTGATTCTAGAGAACTTAACCTTTCTGGCTCTGCAACAACCAGAGCCTCTCACCATTCCAGGAAGGTTAACTCACTTTGCTCCCAGATGGGAACAAATCACATCAGAACAGTGGACCCTCTCTATCATCAGAGAGGGCTACAAACTACATTTCTCAAGCCTTCCTCCCCATACCATGGTGAGACAATTCAATTCTCCCCCATCTCTCCTGTACCTGTTGGGCCAGGAGATAACCACTCTTCTCGCCCAAAAGGCAATAGAAGAGGTTCCTCTTCCTCAACAAGGGTCAGGTTTTTACTCCCCTTATTTTCTCATTCCCAAGAAAACAGGGGGGTACAGACCCATTCTGGATCTCAGAGAATTGAACAAATTTCTATACAAGGAGAAATTCAAGATGCTTTCTCTAGGCACTCTCCTTCCATACCTACAGAGTCAGGACTGGCTTTGTTCTCTAGATCTCAAGGATGCGTACACACATATACTCATCCATCCATCCTACAGAAAATTCATACGGTTTCTGTTCCAGGGAAAACATTTCCAATACAGAGTACTTCCCTTCGGTCTAGCCTCTGCTCCAAGGGTATTTATCAAATGCATGGCAATAGTAGCTGCATTTCTACGCACTCTGGGAATCTTTGTCTTCCCATACCTGGACGACTGGCTCATCCGAGCTCCATCTCAGTCCGAGGCTCAAACTTCCCTGGACCACACCAGACGCATACTGCAGTATCTGGGACTTGTCATCAATCTGCCAAAGTCTCAACTCACCCCTAACTCAGTCCCTAGAATTCATAGGGGCCTGGCTAGATACCACCACTGCAAGGGCCTATCTTCCTCAGGCCCGTTGCCACCGTCTAGTGCAGTTGGCCTCTCAAATTCAGTCCAGAAGCCACTTGACTGCCAGGGAGATGCTACAACTGCTAGGCCACATGGCATCCACAGTTCATGTGGTGCCTTATGCTCGCCTACATATGAGAGCAGCTCAATGGACTTTGTCCACCCAATGGACCCAAGCATCAGGAGCTCTCTCAGACCAAATAGCAACCTCAACACGTCTTTTTTGGTCTCTCCAATGGTGGATATCCACTCAAAATCTGTTGATGGGGGCCCCCTTCCAACCTTTGTTACCCCAAGCAACTCTCACTACAGATGCCTCCCAAACAGGTTGGGGAGCTCATCTCCAAGACCTCTCCACTCAAGGCACTTGGTCTCCACAGGAGACCACCCTTCATATCAACCTTTTGGAGCTGCGAGCAATTTTCCTTGCTCTCAAGGTCTTTCATACCCTCCTCATCAACATGACAGTCCTTGTTCATACCGACAATCAAGTAGCCATGTTCTACATAAACAAACAAGGAGGGACTGGCTCTCTGTTGCTTTGCAACGAAGCCCTAAAATTGTGGGCCTTCGCCAGAGGGCATCAAATCCATCTCCTGGAGGGGAAAGAACTTTTACTACCTGGGAGCTGCCGCGGGTGCTTGTACCGCGGCGCGGTGTAGCAGGTGGGAGCCGGGTCCCTGCTTGGTCATCTGCAGGCGTTGGTTGGTCGCCCTCGGCGCTGAGGATCCCCCCGAGCCCTTTATAAGTCAGCTGGATTTAACAACGCGCTGGGAAAGAACTTTTACTACCTGGGAGCTGCCGCGGGTGCTTGTACCGCGGCGCGGTGTAGCAGGTGGGAGCCGGGTCCCTGCTTGGTCATCTGCAGGCGTTGGTTGGTCGCCCTCGGCGCCGAGGACCCCACCGAGCCCCATAAGATTCGCTTGTATTACACGCGGATGCGTGTGCGCGGCCTGCAGGGGCGTGTCGCAAGGGGCCTGACGCGCTCCTTATGTGCTCCTTCGGTGCTCCCGAGGTTTCGTTGAGCACCATTGTTTGAAGTTGACTGTATCGATGGGGAAGCGTAAAGCGAAAGTGGAGAACAAGGCCGTCGCTAAGGAGAGCCAGCGAGGTAAGCTGAGCGGCCCCATGGACAGGCACCTTCTACCCCTGCCGCCCGCCAATCTGTCTTCGGAAGGGGCCTCTCTTAGCCCTGAACTCGGGACGCCACCCCCCTTCCCTCAGCCTCTGCAGTCTTCTACATTATTGGACTCTCCCCCTCCAGTGGTTGTCTCGACTCTCCTCCCTGTGGACCCAGCTGATACTGGGGAGTGTTCATCTCCCTTAACTCGGGAAGTGACTCTCTCTGACATTTGGGTAGCCCTGCAGCAGATTGACTCCCGATTATCAAAGACAGTCTCTTCTCTTTGCACATTCACTCACTCTGTTGTAGATAAAGTTCAAGTTATTGATTCTCAGTTGGCTACTTTTTCTCAGTCTCTTGCCCGAATTGATACAATGCTCCAGTCTGGTAGGGACGTCAATGTCTCTCTTATTAAAGATGTTGCTTCATTATCATGTCGACTGGAGACACTTGAAAATCAGCAGCGGGCAAGAAACTTACGTTTCCTAAATTTTCCTCACACTCACCTGCTTTCCTTTGATATTTTATTAAAGAAATATTTTTCTGAAGTTTTGCATTTGAGTGAGACAGTGGATGTGGCTCAGATCTATTGCATTCCTGTACACGTTCCTGCTCTGCCGGCAAAGGAAGGGGTTCCTCCTCTGACCGATGTCTCAGTAGAGCAGGACCTTACTGCTTTCTTGGAGGATTCATTGGATCTCATCACCAAACGTTGCACTTTGGTGGTGACCTTTGGCACTGAATCTCTCAAATTACGTATTCTTCGTGCTTATTTTAAATGCAAAGATGTTTTGTTCTGTGGTTTCAAAATGCAGGTTTTCCCAGATGTGGGCCGGACCACTCAGGCCCGGCGTAAGCAGTTTTTGGAGTTAAGATCACGGGTGGTTGCGTTGGGAGCCTCTTTTTTTCTTAAATTCCCATGTCGTTGTTTAATCACACTTGAGGGTCAGAGTTATGTTTACACTGAAGTGGCTCAGCTATGTCAGTTGCTGACTGAGAAGGAGGCTAGAGGGGAGGAGACAGGGGGGGTTTGATTTAATTGTAAAGCTCTCTTATATGGAGTGGTCTCACTCCTTATTTGCTTTGTTTTGTTTGTTTATTGATGAAGTTTCTTTCCCCATGATGGGTTTCTTTATGATGAGTGGTATATTGTTCTCTTGAATATTAATTGTTTGATGAAGTATATTTCTTATTTTATTTGTATACTCAAGAAAAGCTTAAATAAAAGTTTAAAAAAAAAAAATCCATCTCCTGGCAGTATACCTCCCAGGAATCCAAAACTCTTGGGCAGACAGACTCAGTCGAGTTCTGCTTCCACACGAATGGTCCCTGCACATGGATCAGGTACTCAGAATCTTTCAGAAATGGGGAACCCCAGACACAGACCTGTTTGCAAGTCCGTGCAATGCCAAACTTCCCCGGTTCTGTTCCAGAATTCCGTGTCAGGGAGCTCAGGCCAAGGATGCCTTCCTCCTTCATTGGGGCCAGGCCTTCCTATATGCCTTTCCACCCATTCCCTTGATTCCCAAGACGCTATTCAAACTTCAGAGGGATCAAGGATCTATGATCCTCATAGCTCCACGCTGGCCACGCCAAGTGTGGTACCCTCTACTTCTGCATCTCTCCCAGGCACCCTCCCTGGATCTGGGAGCTGCTCCAGACCTTCTGTCTCAAGAGGAGGGGACTTTGTGGCACCCAAACCCCAAGTCCCTTCACCTCAGAGCTTGGTTACTGAAGGCCTAGACCTTCAAGACTTCAATCTTTCTCAACAGGTGAAGGATATCCTCCATGCATCTAGGAAACCTTCCACCAGGCGTTCTTATGCTTTTAAATGGAAAAGATTTTCCATTTGGTGTGCTGAAAAGGGTCTTAACCCTCTAGCACTACCTTTAAATTCTTTACTCGAATATCTCCTGCATCTTTCCAATGCAGGACTTAAAACCAATTCTGTAAGGGTCCATTTGAGTGCTATTGCAGCATCTCTTCAGCCTATCAATGGACAATCTGTTTCCTCTCATCCTCTTATTGCAGGATTCATGAGAGGTCTAACTTTAACTAAGCCTCCCATTCGGCCTCCTCCGGTGGCATGGGACTTAAACGTGGTTCTTGGTCAGCTTATGAAGCCACCCTTTGAACCCTTAGCCACTACCTCCTTGAAATTCCTTTCCTGGAAAGTCATTTTCCTTATTGCAATCACTTCTGCTCGCTGCATCAGTGAACTGCAGGCTTTAGTGGCTAATCCACCTTATACAAGGTTCCATCATGATAAGGTAGTCCTTAGGACAAATCCTCACTTTATGCCTAAAGTGGTCTCACCTTTTCATCTTAATCAAGAGGTATATTTACCTGTCTTTTTTCCAGCTCCTCATGCATCCAATGCAGAGAGGAACCTTCATACTCTAGACTGTAAAAGAGCTCTTGCCTTTTACCTCCACAGGACACAGCAACATCGAAAGTCTTCTCAACTTTTTGTTGCTTTTGATCCTTCTCATTTAGGACTTCCAGTCTCAAAAAGAACACCGTCCAATTGGATTGCTCAGTGTATTTCTTTTGCTTACCAGAGTAAGAACCTTTCTCTGGAAGGCCATGTCACAGCTCACAATGTGAGAGCCATGGCCACATCTATGGCTCATCTTCATTCTGTATCCATCGATCAGATCTGTCGAGCAGCCACCTGGGCCTCGGTTCATACCTTCACAGCCCATTACTGCTTGGACAAGGACTCCCGCCGGGATGCCTTGTTTGGTCAGGCTGTCCTCAGACACCTGTTCCATTCTTAAACAACTCCTGCCCACCTTCCCTGAATGGATGCCTGAGATCCATAGGAAGATGAGGAACCCTTGGAGGGGGATCTCCCCAGCATCTTAGCTAGGGAGTCCCCATATGTGAGGACTCATTCCTGCTTGTTCCTGGAGATAGCACAGTTACTTACCTGTAACAGGTGATCTCTGGGAACAGCAGGAATTAGTCCTCACAACCCACCCACCTCCCCTAGGAGTTGTATCTCTCTCTCTCTCTTTCCTTTCCTCTCTCTATTGTCTCAGCTTTAAACTCGAACTGAAGAGAGTTGGTCAGGAAGGCGGGAAGGCAGCGCGCATGCGCTGTGGGAGGCCCCAAAAGCTTCCTTTCTGGGAAGCTGGGGAGCTTTCCCGCGCAGGCTCCGTCGGTTCCGACGTACCCATATGTGAGGACTAATTCCTGCTGTTCCCAGAGATCACCTGTTACAGGTAAGTAACTGTGCTTTCTCTGTGCACAAGCAGGATAAGTGCTCACATATAAGATTCCCTAGCTCTTGACTGCCTCATAACAAAATAAAAAAAGGAAAAAGGTTGTTACAATCTGTGGATACCATGTAACAATAAAATCAGAACAAACGAGGTAGTGATAATAAAGAAAAAGGTAGTTACTCACCTGTAGCATGTGTTCTCCATGGACAGCAGGAATAAGTCTTCATGTATGGGTGACATCACAGACAGAGCTCCATGTGGGATCACTCCCCAGCTTCTATTGGAAGCTTTTGGTAGGCTCCATCATACCTGCATGCCTGTCTTCCTGCTTGTCACGGTGCCATCTTCTCCAGTAAGATAACAAAGCTATAGAAGAAGACAACTCCTCAGGGAGGTAGGAGGTTAGTGAGGATTTATTCCTGCTGTCCAGGGAGAATACCTGCTACAGGTGAGTAACTACCTTTTTTTTGTGGACAAGAAAGAATGAAATCCTCACGTATGGGACTCCAAAGCTACAGGCTACCTGAAAAACAGGAGACCAAAAAGCCCAACAGGGCAAAGTGAACAAGAACTGGAGAATCAACTATGTACAGCACTGGTAATCCCCAAAGGGGAGCACATCTGATTCAGTTTCGTCACCATACATTTTCATAGATAACAGTCATGTTCTGATGTTTGTTTCTTTTTGGTAGCCTGGATGGACATTAGGGTCTTGATGGGATGGTCTTGGAGTCTAATCCCCAAACAAATGCCAGAGTACAGACTGGCCGAAGTTGCCGTCACGTCAGGAATCCCCATCCAGACAGTAGTGAGATGTGAAGGTGTGAACAGAAGACTAAATCACAGCCCTGCAGATCTCTTCCAAAGAGACTGAGCGTAAGTTAGCCACCAACACAGTCATGACTTGCACATTGTGAGCCGTGACATGACAATCAAAAGCTCAGGCCAACCTGGGCATAAGGAAATGACATGCCAGCCAAATGGAAAGAGTGCATTTGGAAATGGCAGCCCCTAGCTTGCTGTGGGGTCAAAAGAAAAAAACAGCTAGATGGACTTTTGGTGGGCCTTCATCCGCTCTAGGTAGAAGGCCAAGGCTCGCTTGCAGTCCAGCATGTGCAGCACCGCTTTCTCTCTACAGGCATGAGCCCTCAGAAAGAAGGTCGGCAGAACGACTGACTGAAGTGGAAAGTCAACACCATCCCAGGGAGGAATTGAGGATGAGTGCACAGAACCACTATATTATATGGAACCTGGTATATGTTAGATGAGCCACTACAGCTTGGAGCTAACATAGCATGCGGAGGTAACTGCCACAAGGAACCTTTCAGGTCAAGAACTTCAAGGGGCAGGAGTTAAGAGACTCAAAACGAGCCAACATGAGCTGTGCCAGAACCACAATGAGGCTCCAAACCATCGCTGGAGGCTTGAAGGAAGATCTCATGAGGAGCAAACCTCATATGAAGTGAATCACTAAGGGTTGAGTCGAGATGGACTTCCCCTCCAAACTGCAATGGTAGACCACAATCTCCCTGAGGTGGACCCCTGAACAGATTTGGATTTGAGACCCGACAGAGAGGTGTAGGAGATACTCAAGAAGTCTGTCAATGGAACAAATAAAGGGGTCCAGCGCCTGTGTTGCGCCCAAGGAAGCATATCTCTTGCATCAAGGCCCTCCTACAGGCCAACAAAACATCTGTGACACCGTCAGGCAGATTAAGCTCTGACAGGACTAGCCTCTCAACATCCATGCAATGAATGCCAAGGATTTGACACTGGGGTGGAGCATCTTCTCGTCCTCCTGTGATATAAGATCTGGGGCACAGTCCAACCAAAGAGGTTCTCACTGAGATAACTGAAACAGAAGGGGAAACTATGGCTGCCTTGGCCAATACAGCACGATGAGGATCATCGACCCTCTGACTGCCTGGAGTTTTAGCATGGACTTTGCTATGAGAGGTATGGGAGGATTTGGGGGGTCATTCTATCCCACGAATAACAGGGATGGACATCCGCTATTCATCCCCTGCTGGCCCTGGCAAATATTATTCTACAAATTTTCAAAAATTATTTGCTTCAGAAATTAAATGTGCTATTTCTTAATGAATTTGATATGCTGAATTCAAATATGATAGTGAAATTGGTCAATTAGCTCCTGTTTCTATGAGATGTTGAAGAATGTACATTTTACCACTATGTATGGTGAAAATCGAGCCTAAATCCTTAGATGTAAATCAAAATCTTATTACAAATGAAACTTTGCACAACAACAAGTATGTTTTTATAAAATAAAGTTCATAAACATACTTAGAAGAAAAAGAGGTGTAATTATGTCTGCAATTTAACTTTCATTAAGAACTTTATAAGTACATTCTAGCAATTTTTGTTCTCATTCAGTGGCTTCACGACTCTTCCTGATCTGTTTCTTTTACTGAAGCAATGGAATATCCCTTGTCACTGACCAGCAGTAGTCTGCAAGCATTGATGGACTCCATTTACCCTGATACCTCTTTTCCATGGCTGCAATGTCTTGGTGAAATTGTTCTCCATGTTCATCACTTACTGCTCCGCAATTTTGTTGGAAAAAATCTAGATGAGAGCGTAGAAAATGAATCTTTAACGACATGTTGCAACCAAGGTTTTTGTATGCCTTGAGAAGATTTTGAACAATCTCTTGGAAATTATTTGCTTTGTTGTTTCCAAGAAAATTTTGTGTCACTGATTCAAATGCTATCCATGGAGCCTTTTCCTTTCCACGCAATAAACAAAGAAATTCGTCATCTTGAAGAAGTGCACGAATCTGAGGGCCAACAAAAGCTCCTTCCTTAACTTTGGCATCACTCAGTCTAGGAAATTTACCACTAAGATACCTGAAAGCAGGTTTAGTTTTATCCATCATCATGACAAAGTTTTTCATTAGTCCAAACTTGATGTGCAAGGAAGGCATCAAAATCTTGTTGCTGTCTACAAGTGCTGGAAACAGAACATTTTTGCTTCCAGGATCCAGCGACTGACTGAGTGGCCAGTCCCTTTTGACGAAATGACAATCTCTAGCATGACTATCCCATTCACACAGGAAGCAGCAGTACTTGGTGTATCTACCCTGAAGACCAAGCAAGAGGGCGATCACTTTGAAATCACCACAGATTGACCATAGATGTTGATCATAGTTTATACATTTCAAAAGTTGTTTCATACTGTCATAAGTCTCTTTCATAAAAGCTGCATGGCCAATAGGAACTGATGGTAGCAAGTTGCCATTATGCAGCAATACAGCTTTAAGACTTGCTTTGGATGAATCAATGGAGAGTCTCCAATCATCTGCATTATAATTGATATTGAGAGCTGCCATTAAACCTTTTATGTTGTTGCATGCAGCAAGATCACCTTCTTTGAAAAAGAATGACACCAAGTCTTTCTGACGGTCCCAGAAAAAAGAAATTTGAACATCACCAGCCAGAAGATTCCACTGCTGTAGTCTGGAACCCAAAATCTCAGCTTTATTCTTCGGGAGATCCAAATCCCTGACAAGGTCATTCAATTCACCTTGCGTTATGAGGTGTGGCTCATTAGCAGTGGCCAGAAGAAACTCTGGGTCACGTGAGGTTGACGGTTCATGACTACAAACTTCTTCCTCTTCCTTACTTGATTCTAATGATAATGATTCTGACATTTTGGGAATCGGCAACCCTTCTCCATGAGGCAATGGGCATATTGCAGATGGAATGTTTGGATATTGCACGGTCCACTTACTCTTTCTGGATATGCCTTTCTGAATTGGAGGAACCATGTAGAAATAGCAATTGCTGACGTGATCTGTGGGCTCTCTCCAGATCATTGGAACTGAAAAAGGCATTGATTGCCTTTTCCCATTCATCCATTGCCTGAGATTTGTTGCACATGTATTGCAGCATTATGTGTGGTGCTCAGCTCTTATCCTGATCTCCTATTCTGCAGCCAAAATATAAGTTGTAGGCTTTCTTAACCGCCACAGTCATATTCCATTTTTGTGATGTAAAAGTCACTTCACCACAAATACAGCAGAAATTATCTGCATTATTAACACAAGTACGATGCATCGCTGAATACGCTGTGATTGACCTATCGGCATAAAATAATGCAAAATAATTAATTTTTAATTTTTCTGTGACTAATACACCTTAAGATTTATACTGTCAAGTGATGCAAATTTAAATACTGATTGCATCATCTGGTTTTGGACAGATATTTCAATTGGTTGCAAGTAGAGATTGCGCAATCTCACACAAATGTTGCATAATATACAGTTAATGGCCCCTAATGACTAATTAATAGTATATATCTTAGCAACTAGACCTAATCAGCCATTTTCACTATGATTTCTGTGTTCAGCAGCCTTAAATTAGTTTAGAACAGCTGCTTTCGTGTCCGAAGCATTTTGGCTGTTGAACAGTATCCTCCCCGTATGAACAGTGGGTTTGTACGGGGAGGCCTAGATGGGGGCAGGAAGAGGTGTTCTGGGGGCAGAGCGAGGGCGGCGTATAAGCGGGCCATGACGCCAGACATACGGCCCTGTTTGACTGGGGCCACAAATCTAGACAGGGGACTTATTCTATCTCAAAGGTGGAATAAGTCCCCCTAGATGGAGGGGGACCACAGTGCGGGACCCGGGGATGCAGGTGAGGGGCGCAGGGGGTTCTCCGCAGCCCGACCCAGGCCTTGGAAGGCCAGATTGGGGGTCGGACTGCGGGAAAAAGAGAGCTTGGTCAGTGGCCAGGGATCACAGCTCCTGAATGGAACCACGGTGCCATGGTACTGCGGCTCTATTCAGGAGCCTGGCTGAGGTAGCTGGGTATGTGGCTGGGCATGCAGGCCAATCAGAAAAGGGGCTCAGCCTTCACATCCAGGCCGTAGACCAGATTCTGATCACGCAGGCATATCTAGCCCCATGGGATCAGAATCGGGTCTACCTCTGTACGTCCCGCTTCTGATCAGCCATACAGGGGCTGCACGGCCTGAATGGAATTGGCCTCACATGTATAGCAGGCCTCCCAGTGCAGGAAGAAAGCATCCGGAGCTAGCCGGCTGTGTGAGGTGACTCTGGAGTAGAAATGTTCCATTTGAGCATTGTGCTGGGTGGCAAACAGATCTATTGAGCGGGTACCCCCACTTCTGAAAGATCTGGGCCGCAATGTTCCTGTCCAGAGTCCGCTCATGCGGCTGGAGGACACAGCTCAGCTGGTCTGCCAGTATATTCTGCTCCCCTAGCAGATATGTGGCGCTTAACTCCATACCTTGAGTGATGACTAACTTCCACAACCGGACTGTCTCCCAACACAGGAGATATGACCCTATGCTCCTTGCTTGTTTATGTAGTATAGCACGACCTGATTGTCAGTCTGAATCAGAACAATCTGGTTGGCCAGGCAATTCTGGAAGGCCCTGAGGGCATTTGCTATGGCTCATAATTCCAAACAAATTGATCTGGTGCAGGCTCTCCTGTTTGGCCAGACACCTTGAGTGTGGAGGCCCATTCAGATGTGCTTCCCAACCCAGCTCAGATGCATTCATAGTCAGTGCCTTCTGTGGGAAACCTTCTGAAAAGTGAGGCCCCTGACCAGGTTCTGAGGATCCAACCACCAATGCAGGGACTGGGCAGTGGCCAGTGGCCTGCTTCCACTGAGTGTCCACTGAGTTTGTTTCATCAACAGATGAGCCAGGGGAGTGACATGCATCGTAGAGGCCATGTGGCCGAGCACAGTCAGCATCCTGCAAGCCGTTGTCTGCCACACTGCTGGGTGTTGTGGACCAAAGCCGTCAATCTCTAGAGTCTGAACAGCTCAAGAAAGCCCTTTACTTGAGTCATGTCGAGGACAGCCCCTATGAACTTCAGGCATTAGGTGGACCTGAAGTAAGACTTTGGGTAATTTACAATGAAACCCAACAACTCTAGCACCCAGATGGTTAACTGTGTTGAGTGCCAGTGGTGCTTTTTATGAGTCAGTCATCCAGATAAGTGAAGACAACCCCCCCCCCCCCCCAGTGTTCTGAGATAGGCTGCTAACACTGCGAGGCACTTTGTGAAGACTCGGTGTGTGCTGAGGCCAGTCTGAGGGGTAACACCCGGTACTGAAGGTGCTGTCCTCCCAAGACAAATCTGAGATATTTCCTGTGGGCGGGATGGATAGGTATGTGGGTACAGGCATCCTTGAGATCCAGGGAGCATAGCCAATCATCCTTCTGAAGATAAGGGAGCAGGGTCCCTATAGAGACCATCTTGAATTTTTCTCACATCAGGGAAATATCAAGAACTCTGGTCCAGGATGGGCTGAACCCCCCCCCCCCCCGCCACCCTCTCTTCTTGGGGACCAGAAAGTACTTGGAGTAAAATCCCCATCTGATCTGCTCCAGAGGCATGAGCTCGATGACGAGATCAGCCAGAAGGGCCGCCGAGGGGAATTCTTCAGTGGGGAGGATAGCTCACTCTCTTTGCCATCGCTTCAGATGTGTGGGTGCTACAAATAGTCCATGTTGAACTTTGTCATACTTTCACTTCTTTGTCCCCCGAGGGTGTTTCCTCTCGACTCACTAAATATAAACCTCCTTCAGGGGGAAATCTCCACCCTTCTGGCTGATCTCACCATCAAGCTCGTGCCTCAGGAGCAGATCAGATGGGGATTTTACTCTAAATACTTTCTGGTCAAGGGATCTGGCATCATACAGGTTCTCCGATTCCACATTTGTAACACAGACATCAGATTGTATATAGTTATGAAGAAATGTTTTATGTAAACAAAGTTCTGTTCACTGAAAACCGCCTTGAGAATCTGAAAGGCAGTATATAAAAAAATGTTAAATAAATAAATACCAAACAGGTCAATACAATACAACTTCATTCAACGCTACAAACTACTCTTATAGCAGCACACTATGCTCTCACTATCCTCCGGCTCAAAACTGCCGACTTGTAGATAAGGTATCAGGAAAGCACATTCCAACACCAGCAGTTGAGATTAACAGTATCACAATAATATTCTTCTAATTTAATAAAGAAATAGGAATCATCAATTAGCAATATTGCGATGGACTCACACTGAAAGTGAGAGCCTCCCCAAAACTGGAGCGCAACCCTGCAACCAAAGGTAGAAAGAATCAATGGAAATCAATACTGCTTTTAACCCAGCCCAACTGATTCACTTATCTGAAGACTGTCAACAGAAAGATGTTCAATGACTCCCGCCAGGGGAAAATTAACCACCCCAATCCACTTTTTCACATCTACATGCTGAAATGACTAGCGCCGTAATCTGCTGTCCAGTTGTTGTTGTTGTTAAGTGCCGTCAAGTTGGTGTCGACTCATGGCGACCCTCTGGATAGTTGTCCTAAATTGTATACAGTCTTCAGTCAGGCGGCTCATTGTTGACAGACTGGCACCCGTAGTTGCTGTTATTGTTGCTGTACTGTTTTGGTTAGAGCACTGGCTTGAGAACCCAGAGACCAGGGTTCAATTCCCACTAGCACTCCTTGTGGCCTTGGGCAAGTCATTTAACCCTCTACTGCCTCAGAAAAATCCAAGTTATCAATATCTCTGTTTAATGTACATTACCAAGTTTAAGTTACAATATAAACCGCTTTGATTGAAATGATAAAGCGGTATATAAAACCTGCTAAATAAATAAATAAAATAAATTGTATCGATCCATCTCATGGCTGGCCTTCCTCTATTGCATTGATCTTCTACCTTGTCATGCATGAAGTCTTTCTCCAATGATCTCTCTCTTCGCATGATGTGTCCAAAGTATGAAAGTCAGTCTTGTCATCTGAGCTTCTAAAGAAAGCTTAGGTTTGATCTCCTCTAGTACTGATTGGTTTGTTCTTCGGGCAGTCCATGGTATACACAGTATTCATCACCAGCACCATAATTCAAAGGCATTTATTTTATTTATTTATTTAGCATATATTTGTATACCGCTACTTCCAGCGATCAGGAGCGGTTTGATTTTGTAAAACAGAGAAAGGCCAGATCAAAGGCAAATTACAAGGATTACAGCGTGATTTACAAGGTTATAAGATAGGTTGTTAGAACAAAGCCAGTCATTTTCAATTATGTGTACAACATGATTCATGGGTTATGCACAACACACAGTTAGGAGGGGGGGAGAGGGAGATTTACATATATACATTTTACACTTGATTACGTTTCGGAGCGTAAAAACATTTACACTTGACTACTTTTTGGTGATGCAGATAATGGTTGAAAATGCATTTCTGTTCAAGACAAGTTGTAGGCCTGTTGAAATAAGTATGTCTTCAGTTTTTTTCTGAAGATCATCAGGTCGTTGATTGAGCGCAGCTCAGGCGGAAGTTGGTTCCAGAGTGAGGGGGTAGTATATGAGTATGCCCTGTTGCTTGTGGCTATTTTAACTGATCTTATACTTATTGGTACCTGCAGGTTGTTTATGGTGTTGGTTCTCCTATTTCTGTTGGCAGGTTGTAAGTTGATAAGGTTAGTGAGGAAAGTTGGTGCCAGGTTATGGATGAGTTTAAATGTGGTCGTTAGGGTTTTGTATCTTATACGAGCTGTGATGGGGAGCCAGTGTAGTTCAACTAGAACTGGTGTGATGTGTTCTGCCAAGCCATCAATTTTCTTCCTATCTTTTTCACTATCCAACTTTCACATCCATATAATGTTATTGAAAATGTCATGGCTTAAACAAGTCAAATCTTTGTATGAAGACAGACATCTCTGCTCTTGAGAATCTTGCCTAGGTCCTTCATAGCCATTCTGCCAAGAGCAATGCGTCATCAGATTTCCTAACTGCTTGTTGCTTCTTTATTGATGGTTCATTCAAGTAGGTTAAAGTTGTCAACTATTTCAATTTCTTCTCCATCAACGATGAACTTATTAATTTTGCCAGTTGTCAGGATCTTTGTCTTCTTAACGTTAAGGTGCAGACCTATTTTAAGACTATATTCCTTGATCTTGAGAAGTAGATGTTTCAAATCGTCTTCACTTTCAGCAAGTAATGTGGTATCATCAGCATAGCGAAGGTTGTTGTTCCACCAATCTTCACATCTCTGTTGTCTTCATACAGTCCTACTTCTCCGATCATTTGTTCTGCATATAAATTAAACATGTAGAAGGAATGTATGCAGCCTTGTCGTACACCTTTGCTGATTTTAAACCATTCTGTTTCTCCTAGTTCCGTTCGAACTGTTGCTTCTTGATCAATGTAAAGGTTGTTCAAGAAAACGATCAGGTGTTCTGGTATACCCATGCTTCTTAATGTGGTCCAAAGTTGCTCATGGTTTACACAGTCAAAAGCCTTCCTGTAGTCAATAAAACACATATAGATATCCTTTTGGTATTCTTTTGTCTTTTCAAGCATCCATCTCACATCTGCGATAATGTCTCTTGTTCCTCTCCCTTCCCTGAACCCTGCTTGCACTTCAGGCAGTTCTCGTTCCAGGTATGGTTGTAGTCTCTGCTGAATGATCTTGAGTAGAATCTTGCTGGCATGTGGGATCAGAGCGATTGTGCGATAATTTCCAGAGTCAGTTGGGTCACCTTTCTTCAGTATTGCTATAAATACAGATCTTTTCCAGCCAGTTTGCCATGAATTTGTCTTCCAAATTTCCTGGCAGAGCCTTATAAGTATGGTAACAGTTTCATCTGACTGCTGTAATAACTCAATGGGAATGCCATCAATGCCCGGTGCTTTGTTCTTGGATAAGGCTTTCAATGCTGCTTCAACTTCTTCTTTCATCACCAATGGTTTCTGATCATAAGGTATAGGTTGAAACGGCTGTTGGTCCACTAGATCTTTATCGTATAATGACTCGGTATATTCTTTCCACCTTTTCTTGATCTTCTCAGCATCATTCAACGTGGATTCTTGAGCATTTTGTAGCACTCCAATTCGAGGCTGGAATTTTTTCTTTAACTCTCGTAGCTTTAGAACAGCTGATCTTGTTCTTCCTCTAGTAGCTTCTGATTCTATTTCCTTGCATGTGTCATTGTAGTACTTTTCCTTGTCCTGTCTTGCTGCTCGTTGGAAATCTCTGTTGAGTTCTGCGCTTGCCTCTCTTTCTCCTCTGGTTTTAGCTTCTCTGCGTTTCTGGACAATTTTCAGAGTTTCTTCAGTCATCCATTTTAGACGTTTTTGCTTTTTCACCTTATGTAGAGACTTATCGCTTTCTTCCAACACAACCTTCTTGATGTCATCCCATAACTCTTCTAGAACGCTGTCATTTGTATCTAAAGCAGCAAATCGATTTCTCAGGCAGTCTTTAAATTCCAGTGATATATTCTCAAGGTCATATTTTCCTACATTCATGAATGGCTTGCTCTTTTTCAACTTTAGCTTAAGTTTGCATAATAGTAGTTGGTGATCTGTACTACAGTTAGCTCCAGGTTTTGTCTTTGTTGATGTTATTGAGCTTTTCCATCGTTGTCTTGCACAGATGTAGTCAATTTGATTTCTGTACAATCTATTGGGTAAAGTCCATGTGTACAGTCGGCGCTTGTGTTGCTGGAAGGTGGTGTTTGAGATGAATAGATCATTGGTTTTGCAGAATTCTATCAGTCTTTCTCCAGTTTTGTTTCTGTTGCTAAGTCCATATTTTCCAACCATTTTGCCTTTTTCTTTGTTGCCAACTTTTACGTTCCAGTCACCCACGATTAACAGGATATCCTGTTTGCATGTTCTGTCAATTTCAGCTTATACTTTTTCATAGAACTCATCGTCTTCCTCTTCTGCAGCTGTTGTTGGGGCATATACCTGAATTACAGTTGTGTTGATGGGCTTTCCTCATAGACGAATAGAAATTAAGCATTCACTTACTGCATTGTATTTCATTACAGTTCTTGCAAGTTTCTTCTTAACTATAAATGCAACACCATTTCTTCTTTGTCTTTCATTTCCAGCATAGTAAACCATATGATCATCAGATGCAAAGTGCCCAAAGCCAGTATATTTCAGTTCACTGACACCCAACAGATCGAGTTGTAAATGTTCCATTTCATTCTTGACCACCTCCAACTTCCCTTGGTTCATGCTTCGTACGATCCGTCCCAATATGTAAGATATCTTTGCAACTTCTGACTCTCTTTTCATGTTTTTATATATTTTATATATATTTTATATATTTTTGTAAGTACCCATAATGTAAATACGTTCTAACATTTTACTGTTCAAATGTTATATTGTTACTTGTAAATAGTTCCACCTGTTCTATGTAAAACGACTAGTTATGCGCTTTAACTTACCATATAACTTACTGTTCCTTGTAAACCGCACTTGATACTTGGGAAAGAGCGGTATAGAAATAAGTGTTAAATAAAATAAATAAATAAAATAAATGTGCAACTACATCAGCAGATTCAACCACATCATAAATGCTGACTTTACTCCGAGAAGTCTTCAGCTCATCCCCAGGAGCCATTTGAGTGCCTTCCAACCTGGGGGTCTCATCTTCCAGCACTATAGTGCAATTTGTTTTGTGACTATTCATTGGGGTTTCGAGGCAAGATACAGAAGTAGATTTGCCAAGCCTTCCTTCCGCGCAGTTAATCCCAGTGTTTTATTTATTTATTTATTTACAGTTTCTTATATACCGCACTATTCGACATCAGCGCGGTTTACATGGAACAGAAAAATCAGAACATGTACATAGTTCTGTGTTTACAAATAACAGGTCAGTAAAACTTGGGTAACAGGGGAAACTATTTACATACTGGAGTCAAACAGTAGATATGACATGAGAAACTATGTACAGGACACCTAGCTAGGAGTGTTCCTTGGTCTAATAGGTGTGTTGGTATAGTTACAAGTGTTCAGTGTATGTGATTCCGTGTTCTCTGGGAGGTATTTGAGGAAAAGGTAGTGTTTGAGGGCTTTTCTGAACTGAAGTAGGTTAGTGGTGGTTCTGATGCTTGAGGGTAAAGCGTTCCAGAGTCTAGGGGCACAGAATTTGAAAGCCCTATTTGATGTCATCGCTCTGCAACTTGTTAATTCTCTCGGAATTGCCAGTGTATTTATTGATGCAGATCTTCTTGATCTATTAGGGGTTATGGCTTGGATGAGGTCGGATAGGGAGGAGGAGGAGAGATTATTAACCGCCTTGAATGTTAGTAGTACTGTCTTGAAGATGATCCTGGCCTGTATAGGAAGCCAGTGTAGCTGCTTCAACAGGGGCGACACATGGTCTTCTCCTAGCTGCTCCATATAGAACCCTCGCTGCGATATTCATTGCGAGCTGTAAGGGGTTCAGAGTGGAATGGGGAAGTCCTTGTAAAATGGCGTTGGCGTAATCGAAATGCGGTATGATAAGGGCCTGGTAAATTGTACAGAAATCCTCTGGTTCAAGCAATGAGCGAAGATGTCTGAGGGAACGGATTTTGAAATTAATAGCTCTGACAGTGTTAGCAATGTGTGCTTTCATGTCAAGGTTTTGATCCAATATAACGCCCAAGTACCGAATTGTGGGTTTTGCTTGTAGATCAGCTTCTCTCACCTTCAGGTATTGTGGAGGGTTGAAATTCGAGTTCCTGGTAATGAAGAGGACTTCTGTCTTCTTATGCTGAATTCTGAGGTTTTGCAATAGGAGCCATTCGGATATGGCATCGAAGCAATTTGTCAAAGGGGAGAGGTCCAATTTATCTTTGAAGAACGGCATATAGAGCAGGACATCGTCTGCGTATATCATGCAACTGACATTGAAGGATCAATGATGTTACAAATGGGTTGCATGTATATGTTGAACAACAAGGTAGAGAGGGTGGATCCCTGTGGAACTCCTTGACCTTGATGAAATGGTTCTGAAGTAGCTCCGCCGGAACAAACGTGTTGCCATCTTCCAGACAGGTATGATCTACACCATTCAAGAGCTGTTCCGCTGACGCCTTTCTCCATTAGCCTCCCTAGGAGAAGATCATGGCTTACTGAGTCGAAGGCTACAGCAATGTCTAGGAAAATGAGTGCAATACCCTGATGGATGTTGTCAACACCAGTGACTATATTGTTGAAGAGGGTGGTAAGGAGTGTTTCCACTCCATGTGACTCTCTGAATCCATGTTGACATGGGTCCAGTGGAGCAGCCAAGTCAATATGGTCTTGCAATTGTCTTTGAACCACCTTTTCGATTATCTTTGCAAGTAAAGGTATACTTGATATGGGTCTGTAGGAGTCCACCTTTTGGGGATCTAGCTTGCTATTTTTTAGTAATGGTCTTATAGATGTATGCTTGAGTGCAGACCGGAAGGAACCGGTTGTGAAGGATAAGCTTATTATCCTGTTTATTATTGGGCTGAGGTCACTGCGCAGTTCCTTTATCCAGAAAGCTGGGCATGGATCAGTCTGCGCAGTGGTTGAATTGATGGTCATGATCGTGTCTTCGATGCTCCTCCTGTCCAGGGTCGAGAAAGAGGTCAGAGGTGTTGTGCACTCTGGGGCTATGGATGCAGCCTCTATTGAAGGTTTATTTGTCTGACATACTTTGGACTGTAGGTAAGCGGCAAACTCTTGAGGATGCATTTCAAATTGGTGTTCAGGGGCTGGTTCCTTGGATAGAATCTTGACTAAGTTAAACAAATCATGAGGTTTGTTTAACGAACACTTCAGAGTTTCAGTATGGTATTGCTTCATCCTCTCTGTGATAGCTCTACGGTGGATGGTTAGCTGATGGATGTATGCTGACTGGTCTCCAATGTAGTGTGACCGGCGCCAACGTTTTTCGAGTTTCCGTAGTCGGGTAAGTGAGGATCTCAACTCCGCTGTGTACCAGGGAGCTGTAGTTCTTTTCTTTGGGGACCTGTTAGGTAGTGGTCGTAGGGCTATCGCGCTGAGACTATTATTCCAGCAAGAAGTCAATTCTTCAAGGTTTAGGGTGGTCTCATTAAGGAGTGAGCTTGTTTTAGCAAGGATAAGATCTCTGTTGAATGGACGGAAACTTCTAGCAGGTAGACTGGAATTCTTGCTTGGCATTCTGTTGAACTTTGATTGGCTGACTTGTGAGGGAATCTGGAAGATAAGTTTGTGATCTGACCATGGTACAGTGGTAATGGACATCATAGTGTCGTGGAATTGGTCACAGGCTGTCTGTGGGGCAAATACCAGGTCTAGTGGATTTCCCTTCACGTGGGTCGGTTCCTTGACTAACTGTGTGTATCCTAGGATTTCCAGTGCATCGAGGAAAGCTGATGAATGGTTATCCTGGAATGTTGGCAGGTTAAAATCACCTAGTATCCAACTTGGTGTATTCGGATTCTGGGTGTTGGTTGCGAGGTTTATAATAGTTGGGAGGTCATAAATAAATAAATAAATAAACATAGTGGGAAGAGACAGGGTCCTGAAGCTTTTTCTACCCTATTTTGATGAAGTTGTTGCTGTGTCGGTAATTTGATATAATCTCTTGTAAGGAGCTTGAGTTTTTCAGCCATAGTTTGTTACCTTGTACTTTCTTATCTTTTGGAGATAGGCTTTCTAATGAATTTAGTCCTGGGGTTTTTTTGCTTGTTAATCTAATACTCTCAGTGTAGTTTTCTTGGTGTGTTCAAAAAAAAGCTCAGTTTTGCCTTGGCCGCATTGACGGCGTCCAGTTATTCTCGTTGTCTCATTTGAGATAGTTTTAGAAGCACTTGACACAGGGTTTAATTCCCCGAAACGCGCGCATCGTGCTGATCTATTTCTGGAAGAGCAACATTTTGTTGGGGCAGTGTCAACGAAGGACTTGAGATAAGTGCAGAGATTCTTTATTATGAAAGAAAAATTTTTATCGGTGAAGGGTTACTAATAAAATAAAAGAAGCTAGCAGTCTGGTGGGGGACTGGATCCACCTAGTCCCTCCTACGGCTTAGCTCCGACAAAAAATATTTAGAATTAAGGTTTTTCAATGGAGAGGTTATTTTTTAAGTGATTCCTTTTTGTTACTATTTGAATTTGTTTCACTTTTTGGGAGCGATTGTTCTTCAATAGAGGAGGAAGACATCTGAGGCTTGTCTGTTGTGTGCCTCCACCCTGGAGCAGAACTGAGGCACCAAGATGTTCTGAGTGACGGCAAAATGATATATTGAGGGGGTGCCCCACTTCTAAAAAAAAAGATGGATACAACCACTTCCTGATGCAGAGTCCATTCATGTGTGGGTGTAAGCATCTTTTAAATCCAGAGAACATACCCAATCCCCATTTTGGACAAAAGGTAGAAGGCTGTCCAGAGAAACCCTCCTGAATTTTAACTTTCAAAAGGGAAACTGATAAAATGAGGAAACTGGTTAAGAAAAAAATAAATAGGAGCAGCTGCAAAGGTTAAAGGTTTACATCACACATGTGCATTTTTTAAAAATATTATTTTGGAAGCCCAGACCAGATGTATTCCATGCTTTAAGAAAGGTGGAAGGAAGATTCAATGAATTCTTTGCTTCGGTCTTTACTGAAGAAAATGTAGGGAAGTTACCCATGTCTGGTATTTAAAGGTGATGTGTTGGGAGGAATTCAAAGAAATCTTGATAAACCACAAGAAGAAGTAATGCAGTTATTTGATAAACTAAAGAGTAGTAAATCACCTGGACTAGATGGTATATATCCCAAGATGCTGAAAGAACTGAAATATGAGATTGTAGACCTAATATCAGTGATCTGTGAACTATTATTCAAATCATCTATAACATAACATAGTACCTGAAGATTGGAGAATGGCCAATGTAATGCCAATTTTTAAAAAGGAGTGATCTGGAAACTACAGACCGGTAAGCCTGACATCAGTACTGGACAAAATGGAAGAAATCATTATAGACTAAAATGCAGACAGTCATGGTTTAATGGGGAAAAGCCATTATAGACTTAGCCAAGGAAAGTCTTGTCTCACTAATCTGTTATATATTTTTTTGAAGATGTGAACAAACAGATAAAGGTGAGGCAGTTAATATAGTAATAATATAAGGGAGGAGTGGTCTAGTGGTTAGGACAAGGTACTTCAGGCCGGAGGGCCGGGGGTTCAAGTCCCACCTGGGGACAGCAATCTCAGGCCAGAGGGACTGGGATTTCTGGTCCTATAGGCACTCCTTGTGGTCTTGGGCAAGCCACTTAACCCTCCATTGCCCATGTTCCCTGTAAGTATTAACGTATGTGTCTCATATCCCCTCGTGTTAAATGTATCCCCCAATTGACCGCTTTGAAAAGCGGGATATAAATACAGCTAAATAAATATAGTGTATCTAGATTTTCAGAAAGCCTTTGACAAAGTCCCTCTTGAGAGACTCTTAGGGAAATTTTAAAAAGTCATGGGAGAGAAGGCAGTGTACTATTGTGGATTAGGAACTGGATAAGAGATAGAAAACAAAGAGTAGGGCTAAATTTTCTCAATGGAGAAAGGTTAAAAAGTAGAGTACCCCATGGATCTGTGCTGAGCCTGCTGCTTTTTAAATGACCTGGAAATAGAATGAGTGAGGTGATCAAATTTGAGGATGACACAAAATTATTCAAAATTGTTAAAACACAAGAGGATTGTGAAAAATTGCAAGAGGACCTTGAGAAACTGGGAGACTAGTCATCCAAACGGCAGCTGAAATTTAATATAAAAAAGTGCAAAGTTATGCACTTAGGGAAGAACAACCCAAGCTATGGTTACACGATGCAAGTTTCCACATTAGGAACTATCACGTAGGAAAAAGATCTAAGCATCATTGTGGAAAATACATTGAAACCTCTGCACTGTATTCAGTTACAGCCAAGAAAGCAAAAATAATTCTAGGAATTATAAGGAAAGGAATGAAGAATAAAACCAAGGATATTATAATCTCTCTTTATCGAACCATGGTGTGACCACACCTTGAATATTGTGTGTAATTCTGGTCGCCATATCTTAAAAAGGATATAGCAGAATTAGAAAAGGTACAGAGGAGAGCCACTAAAATGATAAAGGTAATGGAAGGATATCTCTACGAAGGAAAGCTTAAAAAGTTAGGGCTCTTCAATTTGGAAAAAAAGACAACTGAAGGGAGATGTGATAGAGGTCTATAAAATAAAGAATAGAATGGAATGGGTAAATGTAGATTGGCTGTTCACTCCTTCAAAAAGTAGAAAGACTAGGGGACAAACAATGAAGCTACAATGTAGCACTAAGACTAATTGTAGATAATATTTTTCTACTCAATGCGTAATCAAACTCCTGAATTTATTACCAGAGGATGTTGTAAAAGCTGTTAGTGTAGCTGGATTCAAAAGAGGTTTGGACGAGTTCCTGGAGCAAAAGTCAATACCATTTTACTTGTAAATGGAAGAGGAACCTAGGGCCGAGGATATCCTCCAATGTTCCATTGTCCCTAAGGAAGCAGTGACGATGCTCATTCACTACATCCTTCAGAGGTTTATAGGAAACCCCCTCTCTATGTCTTCATTGAGTAAGAAGGTCAACTCTATGTATAGAGTCCAAAGGGCTCCTAAATTTGAGAAGCTCCAGCTGCAGCACTACTCCATGATTGCAGAATCCACTCTCAAGAGAGTCAAGAGCTCCAAGTCGCAATCCTTGGCACCCATGGGAATAGGGGCCCAGACAATGGATTCTTTTGAGAGAAAGGTCCCCCCCCCCCCCAGAATGTCATGCTGACGTCCCATGTGGCATCCTACCAGATCTTTATGGGCATGTACTTATGGAACATCATGCGCAGCCTGAATGATATGTCAGACTATCGCCCTCCAGAGATAGCCAAGTAGTATAGCTTCCTCATAAGTGTGGAAAATACATAGTATGTGCAATATATAATATTTTTGATGTGGCATTGAGAGCCTCCTCTATAAGTACTGGCACCCGGAAACTCTCATTGCTCCAAGTCTCAGACGTGCAGGCCAATGTCCAGGAGGAACTGATAGAAACATGAAGGCAGAGAAAGAGCATATGGTCTATGTAGTCTGCCCTTCCATATCAACTACTATAGTCCCTTTTTTCCCTTTAGAAACATTCTAAGTTAACTCCACAGGAGAGGACTTGCACCTCTCATAATGGGGCAAGGGATCAGAGGTCAACTCTGGAGATCTCTATTTATCATGTAAATAGTTCGCACATATTATCCAAGTTTGTAATCCTTGTTCTATGTAAAACCGAATAGCCTGTTATTCTAGTCTTTTTGTTCTAATGTAAACCGCGCTGATGGCGAATAGTGCGGTATATAAGAAATTGTAATAAATAAATAAAATAAATAAATCTCTCCTTAGAGAGATATCTGGAGTCATACTCTGATTGTCATGAGCAGTCTGAAGCAGACTCAGAGCGGTACTCTAATGATGTCTGAGTCTCTGCCTTGGTGGCGTTCTAGGTGAGGTAGAGCTCCTTCAAAAGTGCCTATGCACCACTGACGTCCAAAGCCTCAGGGAGCAATTGCTCCCCAAAGCACTGGAGAGTGATATTGGCTGGGCAGGTATAGCTGACAAGGCCCTCAATGCCTCAATGATGCTTCACTGCAGGCAGACAGGTAGTGGGTCTCCAAGGTAGTATAGGCTTCTCAATGCAGCATGGTCGATGCTGTCAGAGATTTAAGCTCGTTCATGGGAAAGCGCAACAAAATTCTGTCAAGGCCCTTCATCAGCTGCTTCTCAAAGTCTGCCGTTGCTGAAAGCAAGGGCTGCCATTGCTGAAAGCAAGGGCTCTACAGCAGAATCAGCCAATGTTCCCTGAATCTGAAGGGAAGTATTGTCAGGCTGGTTTCAGTCTCGTAGAGTCTGCCACAGCCCCTCCATCTTCAAAGAGTATGAACTGTCCTCAAGCAAGGCTGTTTCAAGGGTCAAGATTGTGAAACCTCAGCATTCTGGGCATCATGCTCTGATGAACCCTCCGGTCTAATGCGTGACGTCCTTAGTCCTTGATGCTGAATAAGATGATAACAAACCCTTTCTCTTCAAAGCAGTATTGGTGGGTGACCAATGCTAAAGTGACCTATGGGAGTTTGGCTCTGATTGAGCTTGAAAGCCCCTTGATGTGATGCTCCGCGTGCATCTGGTGCAGCTCCTGAAGCATGGAGACCAATGCTGCCAATGACAAGGTGAATGGATCAGAATTCTCAGGGCCAAAAATACAGTTCTGCTGTTTCTTTTGACCCTAAAGCCCTCTTTTTGTCATCTTCAAACACAAAAGACAAGGTAGCAGCTTATGGTTGGCCCCATGGACATGGTTCTGCCACACTTGCTGCACTTTTTAAACCCACAGTCAGGTTTCTCAGACAAGCTGTCTGGAAAGATAGCTGCTGCAAAATCAAATAACTTGATGATGAAAGTTTAAAAAATGCACAATGCGGCAAGAAAACAACAGAAACCTAAAAGCAATTGGCGGAATGGGAACTGCTGGGAAATGTAGAAAAACAGTGGGCAAAACTGAAAGAGGAAACCCGAATGGTAAATATGGTTCTCAAAAGAGGTAGCTCAAAAGTGAAGAAAAAGAGGGGGGTCTTCATTAAATACAAGAGATCACAGAGAGAGGAAGACAGGCACATATATTTGGAGAAACTTAGAGAGGCTGGCAAAGTAGTCAGGAAAGCAAAGATACAAAAAGAATAAGAAAGAGCTAATGCAATAAAATGGAGGGATAAGACGTTTTTCAGATATGTTAGAGAGAGGAGGAAGAGCAAAAGTGGTATTGTCAGACTCAAGGGTGAAGGGGAGGAATATGTAGAAGATGACGAGGATAAAGCGGAATTGCTTAACAAATATTTCTGTTCTGTATTCACAGATGAAGGGCCAGAAGCAAGCCCCCCGACCACACCCATAAACAGAACAAAAGCAAGGGGCATCTCAAATGATTTTCAGAGGATTGTGTTCATGAGGAACTAGCTAAACTGAAAATGGACAAAGCGATGGGACCGGATGGAATACATCCAAGAATACTAAAGGAACTTGGGGACTTTCTGGCAGCTCCACTGACTGACCTTTTCAATGCCTCTTTGGAGTCAGGGGTGGTGCCAGGCTAGAGAGAAGCACATGTGGTCCCTTTACACAAAAGCGGAAGTAAGGATGAGGTTGAAAACTACAGGTCAGTTAGTTTAACCTCGGTGGTGAGAAAATTATTTTAAACACTGCTAAAAGAGAAAATAGTGAGGTTTCTGGAGTCCAATGGATTGCAGGATCTGAAGGAGCATGGATTCACCAAGGGCAGGTCTTGTCAGAGAAATCTGATTGATTTCTTTGACTGGGTGACCAGGCAGTTGGACCAAGGGAGAGCCCTAGATGTGGAGATATGGTGTATTTAGATTTCAATAAAGCATAGTTACTCACCTGTAACAGGTGATCTCCAGGAACAGCAAGAATTTAGTCTTCACATATGGGTAAGAGTAGTTACTCACCTGTAACAGGTGTTCTCCAGGAGCAGCAGGAATCAGTCCTCACATATGGGTGACGTCGGCGCCGACGGAGCCCTCGCAGAGCAATTTCCCCAGCTTTCAAAGAAAGCCTTTGGCAATTGCAGCGTGCATGCGCGGTCCCCTTCCCGCCAAAGGGTGCCATCTTGCTCAGTCTGATGACATAGCTAAAAGACAGCAAAAGATTTAGCAAAAACGAAATGATAGGACTGCAACTCCAAGGGGAGGAAGGAGGGTTGTGAGGACTGATTCCTGCTGCTCCTGGAGAACACCTGTTACAGGTCAGTAACTACTCTTTCTCCAGGACCAAGCAGGAAGTCAGTCCTCACATATGGGACTCCCTAGCTTAAGGCTACCGGAGACTTCAAGCGTAAAAATGAGCTCCCTCTAGCTCAGTAGCACAGAAGGAAGGAATCTTCTCTGAAAATGCCCCCGACCGGTACCCCAACACCAGGGCCGGAGGGTAGGAGTTGCCTAAACCTCGAAGAGATTATGGAGGACTGCCTGACCGAAAGCACTGTCCCTGCGGGACTCCCTCTCCAGGCAGTAATGGGCCGCAAAATTCTGGCTTGAAGACCAAGTGGCGGCCCGGCAGATGTCTGCCAACGGAACAGAGCGGAGATGAGCCACTGACGCAGCCTTCGCCCTGACACGATGAGCCGTGACTCGACCCTCCAACGAGAGGCCGGCTGCCCCATAAGCCCAGGCGATACAGTCAGCGACCCATAAGGACAAAGTACGCTTGGAGAGAGGCAATCCCAACTTATTGGGGTCAAAAGAAACGAAGAGCTAAACAGCCCTCCCATGCTCCCGCGTATGGTCAAGGTAGAAGGACAAGGCCCTCCTACAGTCCAGGGTATGCAGGACCATTTCAGCCCGGCTGGCGTGCGGCCTGGAGAAGAAGGTCGGAAGAACCACCTCCTGGTTGAGATGAAAAGGAGAAACCACCTTTGGAAGAAACTCAGGGTGAATCCGTAAGACTACCCTATTCCTGTAGAACCTAGTATAAGGAGGATCAGACACTAGGGCCTGCAGATCACTAACGCGCCTAGCAGAGGTAAGGGCTACCAAAAACAAGGTTTTCCAGGAAAGAAAACGAAGAGGACAGGTAGCCATAGGTTCAAAGGGCGGATAGGTAATCCGCTGTAAGACCACATTCAGATCCCATTCAGGGGCTGGTGGGCGCAAAGGAGGCTTAAGGAGAAGGAGGCCTCGGAGAAAACGAGCCACCAAAGGGTGGTTGGAAAGAGGCCTGCCATCCACCAGTGCATGATGAGCAGAGAGAGCACTGAGGTGGACCCTTACAGAGTTGGACTTAAGGCCCAGATTGGAAAGGTAAAGCAAATATTGCAAGACCACTGCCACCAAGCAGGAGAAGGGATTCTCAGACTGCTGAGCACACCACACGGAGAACCGACGCCACTTAAGAGCGTAGGACTTCTGGGTGGAGGGCCGCCTGGAGGCCAAGACGAACTCTTCCACCTCCCGAGGCAGCAGAAGGGGAGCAAGGACTACCCTTTCAGCAGCCAGGAAATCAGATGAAGGGACCGGAGGTTGGGGTGTAGGAGAGTCCCCTGATCCTGTGACAGGAGATCGGGTTGAAACCCCAGAGGAAGAGGAGTGTCCACCGCCAGCTGCATCAGAAGCGGGAACCAGGGTTGTCTCGGCCACCGGGGAGCCACTAGGATCATGGAGGCTCTGTCTCTGAGAACCTTGAAGAGCGTCCGAGACACCAGTGGCATGGGAGGAAAGGCATACAAGAGGCCTGTGGACCATGGAATCAGAAAAGCATCCGCCGCTACTCTTAGAGGATGCGGTTGTCGAGAGCAGAATCTGGGAAGTTGCCGGTTTAGAGGACTGGCAAAGAGATCCATGGTGGGGAGGCCCCACTTGAGAAAGATCCGCTGAACCACCAACGGGTCTAATCTCCACTCGTGTGGTTGGAGGATCCTGCTCAGCTGGTCTGCCAGGTAATTTTCTTGACCTGGGAGATAGACAGCTTTGAGGAGGATGCCGTGAAGGACGGCCCAAGAGCACAGCTTCTGTGCCTCCTGACAGAGAAGGAAGGAGCCTGTGCCTCCTTGTTTGTTCACGTAGAACATTGCAACTTGATTGTCCGTCTGGACCAGCACAGACTGGTGAGAAGTGAGGTGGGAGAAGGCTCTCAGAGTTAGGTGGATGGCTCTGAGCTCCAGGAAGTTTATCTGCTGAGCAGACTCCCAGGGAGTCCAGAGGCCTTGAGTACATGTCCCTTGGCAATGTGCTCCCCAACCCAGGAGAGAAGCATCGGTGGTCAGTACCTGAGCAGGCGGAGGAGATTGAAAATCCACTCCCAGCACCAGGTTTGGCAAATGAAGCCACCACCACAGAGAAGAGACCAGCAGGTCGGACACCTGCACTGAGTCCGTCAGGCTCCACGTGGCCTGATGCCATTGAGTGCGAAGGCACCACTGAGCAGGTCGCATGTTCAGGCAGGCATTAGGGGTCACATGGACCGTGGAAGCCATATGGCCGAGCAGTCTCAGAAATTGCCTGGCAGAGACCAGGGAATTGCTGTGAAAATGGCTGGCGAGATCCATGAGCCTGTGGGCCCTGTCTAGAGGCAGGAAGGCCCGCGCCTGAAGTGTGTTCAACCTGGCGCCTATGAACTCGAGATTTTGAGAGGGGAGCAAAGTGGACTTTGCGAAGTTTATGACAAATCCCAAGTGCTGGAGTAGAGTCACAGTGCGATGAGTGGCCTGAGTGGCCTCTTGGGAAGATTGGGCTCTGATGAGCCAGTCGTCCAGGTATGGAAACACAAAAAGGCCTTGAAGTCTTAGATAGGCCGCCACCACTGCTAGGCACTTGGTGAACACCCTGGGGGCTGAGGATAGGCCAAAGGGCAGTACTCTGTACTGGTAATGATCTCCTCCCACAACAAACCTGAGATATTGTCTGTGGTCTGGATGAATAAGGATGTGAGTATAGGCATCCTTTAGATCTAAGGAGCATAGCCAGTCTCCCTGCTGGAGGTGGGGCAGCAGGATTCCAAGGGTAAGCATCTTGAACTTTTCCCTTGCCAGGAACTTGTTGAGGTTTCGCAAGCCCAGGATGGGTCTGAGGCCTCCTGTTCTTTTTGGTATCAGAAAGTACCTGGAATAAAAGCCGTGACCTCTCAGGTGCTGGGGCACCTGTTCCTGAAGAAGACTTGCTAACTCCTGAAGGAGTAAGTCCCTGTGCAGAGGGAGTCTTGGAGGCTCCCCTGGAAAGTAGGAGGGAGGTACCTGGTGAAAGTGTAGAAGATAGCCTTTCTGAACTATATGAAGCACCCAGGTATCTGATGTGATGGCGGACCACCTGTGTGCAAAGTGGACCAGCCGGCCTCCTGTGCTGAGAAAAACCAGCGGAGGGGAAGAGGCTATGCTGACTGAGTCAAAAACCCCCACCCTGCTGAGCAGGGGCCGGTGTGGTGGGCTTGGGGGCCTGCTGCCTACAGGACCCATTACCCCGTCCCTTGGCCTGCTGACGAGCTGCTGAGGCCTGATAATGAGGGTGGTGTTTATAGGCAGCCGCCTTCCTCGGGTAAAAGGGCTTTTTCCCCGAGCCCTTCTTCTTCTGAGAAGGGGCAGAGGTTTTCCTAGACAGCCGAGTCCTGGTCAGAGTCTCGGTCTCGATCTGTGCAGCCTTTTCAGCCATGGGCTTGCCAAAGAGGTTTTCACCTCTGCAGGGGACATCGACCAACTTGTCCTGTACCCATGGCTCGAGGTCGGATGACTGAAGCCAAGCCTGTCGGCGGGCACCGATGCCGGCTGCGGCTACTCGAGCCGATGCCTCGAAGCCATCGTAGGCTGCTCGAGAGATAAACTTCAAGCACTCTCGAATACCAGTGGACAAGGCCTGGAACAACTGCAAAGGTTCCTCGGAGAGACCAGCAGAGAACCCGGCAATCTCCTTTGCCAGGTCTCGGAGATACATGCCCATGTAGAGCTGGTAGGTCTGGACTCGACAAGAAAGCATAGAGCCCTGGAAGTACTTCCTACCGAGGGCATCCAGGATCCGGGCCTCCCGGACGGGAGGCACCAAGGACTGCATCTTCTGACTCTTGAGTCGATGCATGGCCGATTCCACCACCATGGAATGGTGCGGTAGTTGTGCTTTTTGGAACCCGGGGCTCTTGCGGACTCGATAAATGGAATAGACCCGCTTGCTTAACACCGGCGCCGACGCCAGGCTCTCCCACATGCGGAAGAGAAGTCGCTCCAGCATCGGAGGAACCGGTACAGTAAAGGCCTCCTTCGGGGGAGAGTCATACTGCTCTTCGGCTCGAGGCTCCTCCTCAGGATCCGTGGGGAATGCCAAGGCCTTGGCCATATCCCGCACGAAGTCCGAGAACTGGGTGTCTTCCGGGGGGGGACCATCTCCGAGGTTCGGACTCGGGCGAGTCCGATGGGACACACCGAGTCCGAAAAGTACCTGGGGACTCTTCGTCCTCCGTCTCCCAGGCCGACTCCTCGGAGGAGGAATCGAGCGGCTCCGGTCGGGCGGGCACCGATGCCCTCCGTCCCGACGCTGAGGCTGGCGTCGACGACCTCGGTCCCGAACGGGAGGCCGAGGGAGACCGTGACCGAGGATCGACTCGAGCTCGCATGGACTCGAGGATCGGCTCGGTCTCCGGGGTCGACTTGGACGTCGACGTCCCGGTGGTCGGGGCAGATGCACCGGCGAGGCCAGCGATCAATGCCCGCTGCTGGTCCATGAAGGCAGCTAAACTGCTCTCCAAGGCCGTCAACCTGAGTCCGAGCTCAGGAGACCCAGCAGCCCCCGACTTGGGCCCCGACGGCGTCGGGCCCGACGTCGTCTCCTTCGGAGGTGAGTCCACGAGGACTACAGTGCTCACGTGTCCAGGAGACTCCATCTCGAGACGAGGATGTTTCGAAGGCCTCTCCGACTCTGAGGACCCGGGACGGCTATCGGGGCTATGCGACCTGGCCCTCGAGGAACCAGGAGCGTCCACCGACGCCGCCCTCGCGGGTTTCTTCTTCCTATGATGTTCCCGGGCAGGAGACCCCCGCTCAGAGGAACTCCGACGATGCTCAGGACCGGAGTCCCGGGACATCGAAGCCTCTGACGAGGTCCGGGCCCGGCCGGACGCGCGGAGTCAGAGAAGATTCGTTCTCTTTGATGCTGCCGACTCCTCAACGCTTTTGAGGACATCTTGCCACACGGACCACAGATCATCGGGTCATGATCGGGTCCGAGGCAGCAGAGGCAGCAGTCGTGTGTGTCGGAAAGAGACATAAGTTTCTTACACCGATCACACTTTTTAAACCCGCTGGCAGCCATCGGGGGAAAAAGGGCCCCTGCGAGATCAAAAGACAGGGCTGCCAGTGAAAAAGAAAAAAATGGCGTGAACGCTTGTCACGAAGGACAAAAAACTGAAAAATAAAGAACGGACCCGATACCGGCGGGTCCGGGCGGGAAAAGGATCCGGCGTCGAACCGAGAAAAGAATAGTAAATAAAATCAACTTTTTCTACGGCGATCACAAACAGCGTCTGTAGGGCTCCGCGGAAAAAAGAAGACTGAGCAAGATGGCACCCTTGGGCGGGAAGGGGAACGCGCATGCGCACTGCAATTCCCAAAGGCTTTCTTTGCAAGCTGGGGAAATTGCTCCGCGAGGGCTCCGTCGGCTCCGACATCACCCATATGTGAGGACTGACGTCCTGCTTGGTCCTGCAGAATCGTCAGTACCAACGGAGCCTGCGCGGGAACGCTCCCCAGCGTCCAATAGGAAAGCTTTTGGGAGCATCCCACAGCGCCTGCGTGCTGCCTTCCCGCCTTTCCCAACTGTCCCTCTCCAGTTGAGTTTATAGCTGAGACAAAAGAGAGAGGGAAAGAGAGAAAGAGATAGAGAGATACAACTCCTAGGGGAGGTGGGTGGTTGTGAAGACTAAATTCCTGCTTTTCCCGGAGATCATCTGTTACAGGTGAGTAACTATGATATCTCCAGGAACAAGCAGGAATGTAGTCTTCACATATGGGGACTCCCTATCTGCAGATGCCAGGGAGAAGACCCCAGAAGTTGTGTGCCCTTGTAAAAGGGCTCCACTTCCCCCCATGGATCTCTGGCATCCTACCAGGGATGGTGGGGTAGGAGTTGATTAAGTATGGAACAAGTGTTGAAGAACAGCCTGACCAAACAAGGCATCCCGGCGGGAGTCCTTGTCTAAGCAGTAATGGGCTGTGAAGGTATGAACCGAAGCCCAAGTAGCTGCTTGACAGATGTTGTTGACAGACACAGAGTGAAGATGAGCCATAGAGGCTGCCATGGCTCTCACATTGTGAGCTGTGACATGGCCTTCCAGAGGAAGGTTTTTACTCTCATAGGCAAAAGATATACACTGTGCAATCCAGTTGGACAGTGTTCTTTTGGAGACTGGAAGTCCCAAATGACTAGGATCAAAAGCAACAAAGAGTTGAGAGGACTTCCTATGTTGCTGTGTCCTTTGTAAGTAAAAGGCTAGAGCCCTTTTACAATCCAAAGTATGAAGATACCTTTCTGCATTTGAGGCATGAGGCCTTGGGAAGAATACAGGAAGGTAAACCGCTTGGTTTAAATAAAAAGGTGACACCACCTTTGGCATAAAATTTGGATGAGTCCTAAGGACTACCTTATCGTGATGGAACCTTGTATAAGGAGGCTCAGCACCAATGCTTGCAATTCACTGATGAGACGTGCTGATGTGATTGCATTAAGAAAGATGACCTTCCAGGAAAGGAATTTCAAAGAGGTAGTGGCTAATGGTTCAAAAGACGGTTTCATAAGCTGCCCAAGAACCAAATTGAAGTCCCATGCCACCAGTGGTGGCTTAATGGGAGGCTTAGTTAAAAGAAGGCCTCTCATAAATCTCGCTATGAGAGGATGAGAGGAAATAGGTTGCCCATTTAGAGGCTTGAAAGAAGCTGCAATAGCACTCAAATGAACTCTCACTGAATTGGTCTTAAGCCCTACATTAGACAAATGAAGGAGATACTCCAGTAATGATTCCAGAGGTATTGCTAGAGGGTTAAGACCCTTCTGCGAGCACCATATGGTAAGCCTTTTCCACTTGAAAGCATAAGAGCATCTTGTGGAAGGCTTCCTGGAAGTATAAAGGATATCCTTTACCTGTTGAGAAAGGTTAAGACCGTGAAGTTCTAGGCTTTCAGCAACCAGGCCATGAGATGCAGAGACTGGGGATTGGGATGCCATAGCATCCCGTCCTCCTGAGAAAGGAGATCTGGAGCAGATCCTAACCCCAGAGGCGGAGCTTGAGAGAGATGTAGGAGCAGAGGGTACCACATTTGCCGTGGCCAATGTGGAGCTATGAGAATCATATGACCTCTGTCTCTCTGAAGCTTCAACAGGATTTTGGGAATTAGGGGACTGGGTGGAAAGGCATACAGGAAGTCTTGATCCCAATGGAGGAGGAAAGCATCCCTGGCCTGACATCCCTGAGCTGGAATTCTAGAACAGAACAGGGGAAGTTTGGCATTCAGCGGACTTGCGAATAGGTCTATGTCCGGGGTTCTCCAAATTTGGAAAATTTTGGCCACCTGATCCGCATGGAGAGACCATTCGCGTGGAAGCAGAACTCGACTGAGTCTGTCTGCCCAAGAGTTTTGAATGCCTGGAAGATACACCGCAAGGAGATGAATGTGATGCTCTCTGGCGAGGGCCCACAGTCGCAAAGCTTCGTTGCATAGCGACATAGAGCCTGTTCCGCCCTGCTTGTTCAGATAGAACATGGCTACTTGATTGTCCGTTTGAACTAGGACAGTCTTGTAGCTGAGCTGGGTGTGGAATACTCAAAGAGCAAGGAAGATTGCTCTGAGTTCCAGGAGACTGATGTGTAGATAGCCCTCCTGTGCAGTCCAGGTACCCTGGGTAGAGAGGCCTTGCAGGTGGGCTCCCCAACCCACCTGTGAAGCATCTGTTGTTAGAGTGGCTTGGGGTGGGGGTTGCTGAAAAGGAGACCCCACCAAAAGGTTCTGGAGTGACTGCCACCATTGGAGGGACAAAATAAGGCGATCTGAGTTTGCTATTTTGTCTGACAGGCAACCTGACGCCTGAGCCCACTGAGTGGATAAAGTGCACTGGGTTGCCCTCATTTGGAGGCGAGCATAAGGAACCACATGCACGTTGGATGCCATGTGGCCTAGCAACTGTATCATTTCTCGAGCAGTGGGGTGAGGTTTTAACACTGCTTGGGAAGTCAACTGAGTGGAGTGGCCTAGTGGTTGGGGCAAGGTACTTCAGGCCGGAAGGTCGGGGGTTCAAATCCCACTAGAGGACAGCAACCTTGGGCCGGAAGGACTGGGGTTTCTAGTCTCACAGGTGCTCCTTGTGGTCTTGGGCAAGCCACTTAACCCTCCATAGCCCATGTTCCCTGTAAAATAGCTATCTCCAAGTTATGATGCCCTGTTCAATGTAATTTCAGTTTGTTCAATGTAAACCACACTGATGCAGAATAGCGCAGTATATAAGAGAATGTAAACAAAATAAATAAAATAACTGCACAATGCGAAGGCAGCGGGCCTGTGGAAGGTAGGCCCTTGTCTGTCTGGTATCCAGCAGAGCTCCTATAAACTCTAGAGACTGAGTGGGAGCAAGGTTGGATTTTGGGAAGTTTATAAGTCCCAAATACTGAAGGATGTGCATTGTGTGAGAGAGAGCAACCCTGGCCTCTGGCTCTTTAGAGGCTCGAATGAGCCAGTTGTCTAAGTAAGGGAAGACGAATATTCCTAGGGTGCGAAGAAATGCTGCCACCACAGCCATGCATTTTGTCAACACCCTTGGTGCTGAGGCCAGGCCAAGCCAAAAGGAAGAACCCTATATTGGTAGTGCTTACCCTCAAATAGGAAACAAAGGAACTTTTGAAGACTTGGATGGATGAGAACATGAGTGTACGCATCCCTGAGATCTAGAGAACAAAGCCAATCCTGACTCTGAAGGTATGGCAGCAGAGTTCCTAGAGAAATCATTTTGAACTTCTCTTTAAACAGGAATTTGTTCAATTCTCTGAGGTCTAAAATGGGCCTGTGTCCTCCTGTTTTCTTTGGAATAAGGAAATAGGGGGAGTAGAACCTTGTACCCTGTTGTAGAATGGGTACCTCTTCTATTGCCCCTTGGTCAAGAAGCACAGTGACCTCTTGACCTAACTGGTTGTTGAGAGAGGTCTGAGAATTGAACTGTCTTACCATTGTAGGAGGGGGCATGCTGAGGAAATGAAGCTTGTACCCCTCTCTTACAATAGACAGAGTCCAATTTTCTGCTGTTATCTGACCCCATCTGGGGGCAAAATGACATAACCTTCCTGGAATGGTGGAGGGTTCTGGACCATTCAGGGCCAGGAAGGCAAATTTCTCTAGATAGGAGTCAAAGCCCCTGTGGAGGCTGAGTCTGCTGAGCCAGTTGAGGCTTAGCAGCTTTTGTTTTTCTTTGCCTAGGTTGTTGCTGCTGTTCCTTTTGGGCAGACTGACCCAAACGATGTCCCTGTTGGGTATAGGAGGGATACAACTTCTTCTTACGGAAGAATGATTTCTTGTAGGATTTTTTCCTTGCAGGATCAGCTGTAGATTTAGACAATCTATCCAAGGTGATACTGTCAGCATCTATCTCATTAGCTTTTTCCTGCCAATTCTTGCCAAAGAGATTCTCTCTTGTACAAGGAATATTTCCTAGTTTATCCTGTATCCAAAGTTCCAAGTCAGATGCCTGGAGCCAGGCAATCCTTCGTGCACCTATGGCAATAGCAGAGGTTCTGCTTGTGCACTCAAAGCAGCCAAAAGGCTACATGATTGACAAACTTGGAAACATCCTGAGCATGTTTGACAAGGGCGAGGTAATCCTGCCTCTTATCATCAGGAAGGAGAGAGCTCATAAGTTCTAAATCTCCTGTGACCTCCTTAAGGAACATTCCCATATATAAAATATAGGAACTGATCCTAGCAGTAAGCATGGAAGCCTGGAAGGTTCAACGTCCTAAGGCGTCAAGAGTCCTACACTCACTTCCTGGAGGATTAGATGCATGCCTCTTTGCACTCTTGATCCTTCTCATAGCTGATTCCACCACCATTGAATGGTGTGGTAGCTGAGTCTTCTGAAACACAGGACAGGGAGGAACTCGATACATGGTGTTGGGTCTTCGAGAGTGAGATGTGGTTAGAGGTGTTTCCCACATCCTCAACATGAGATCATGCAAGATCTCATGAATAGGTAAGGTAGCTGCCTCCTTGGGAGCTTTAGAGTATTGTAGGATTTCTAATTCCTTTGCCCTAGGCTCTTTTTCAGGAGCCACTGTGATGGAAAGACCTCGAGCCACATCTCGGATAAAATCCTGAAAGGACATATCCTCTGGTGGAGACATCCTACGCTGAGGAGAACAAGAATCCTTAGGAAGAAGTACTCTGGTATCAGCAAAGCTTTCAGAGTCTTCAGACTCATCCGAGGATTCAAAGTACCAATGATCCGGGTGATCGTGCAAGGCACGGTACCGGTACCGATCAAAGTTGGCATTGGAGGGGTCCAGTACTGAACTGTCGATACCGGATAGATAAGCATGACTCAGTCCCAGTAGAATACCTGCCGATGTTGATGCAGTCGGTGCCGGTACCGGTTGAATTGTCTGAAGCGGTTTCAAGGGCATCGAGGCCGTGAGAAGAGCCACCAGACTGTGTTCAATAGTCAAGAATCTCTGGTCTATCGATGCTGCCAATGCTTGAGTATCAGTACCGGATGAAGCAGCCGGTACCCCAGAGCATGGCACAGTAGTTCTGTCGAGGTTGAGGCCTCGAGAACATCCTGGATCCCCGTTAATACTTTGGAAGCTGAAGCCTCCCTCCGGGGCAATTTTGCCGGTGAAAGTCCTTCAAGGGCAACGCCAGAGGCATCTCGATGCTTAGAGGGAGATCTACCCCTTGAGGACTGGCTAGATTTATGTTTAGTTATCTGAGATCCATGGGAGGAAGACGAAGCCCTGGAAGACGTCGATGCCACAGAGGCTGCATCGGAGGGAAAAAGCGTGCTAAGTTTAGCAGCTCAGTTCTGATGGCCCCTCTTCGACATCATCCCACAGGCAACACACTCCGAAATAGAGTGGTCAGGACCTAAACATTTATAGAAACATAGAAATATGATGACAGAAAAAGACCACATGGCCTATCTAGTCTGTCCTTCCATAACAACTACAACAGTCCCCTTTTTATAGAAACATTTGAGGCATCACTCATGGGTGTCGGTGATGGAAATGGTACCGCCACACTTGGAACACTTTTTAAAACCCGAAGCGGGTTTTTCTATTTAAAGGAAAAGTTGGGCCTAGTGCCCAAAATGGCGCGTGGCACCTGAGGAGAAAAAACCAGGAAAAGACTCCAGAAGAAAATGGTTTTTTTTGGAAAAAAAGAAAGAACCACTGGCGGTACTGGTGTAGCGTCGAAGGAAGGCAGACGCGACCACAAAAAAGAAGAATAGAAGGGAATTATTTTCTGCGATGACAGGATGTGCGATCTGCCGGCTCCGCGGAAAACGAAGAACTGGAGAGGGACAGTTGGGAAAGGCGGGAAGGCAGCATGCAGGCGCTGTGGGATGCTCCCGAAAGCTTTCCTATTGGACGCTGGGGAGCATTCCCGCGCAGGCTCCGTCAGTACCGACGATACCCATATGTGAAGACTACATTCCTGCTTGTTCCTGGAGATAGCATTTGACACTGTTCTGCATAGGCGACTTATAAACAAACTAAACATCCTTGGGATGGACCCTAAAGTTACTGCTTGGGTTAGAAATTGTTTGAGTGGGAGGTGACAAAGGGTACAGGTAAATGGAGCTCACTCTGAGGAGAAAATAGAAATTACACTTACCTGGTAATTGTCGTTCCTTGAGTTATGACAGTTTAGTCCTCTACAGCTGGGTAGTGCACCTCCCTCCTGCAGCTTGGAGACTGGACCAATCAAATCTTCATCCCTCTGGATGTAGCGAGCTGGAAATCCCCATCAGCCCCAGTGAACTATTGACAAAGCAGACTCAAGAGCAACAAATAAGTAGCTAACTATAATTAATTTTTAATTTTTTTTTTTTTTGGTCGAACCATCAGAAACTGAATAGAACATAACCTGCCATCTAACGGGACCAGGGAGGAAGACCCGCCCCAAAAGCGCTCCTCCCCCTTGCCAGGCTAGAAAGAGAGAAAGTAAAACTCACCTGTCACACCGCTCCATGACCACGACTACGTGCCGAGCTAGCCAGAAACCTAAGGGTGGGAAGGAGGACTAAACTGTCGTAACTCAAGGAACGACAATTACCAGGTAAGTGTAATTTCTATTTCCTTATCGTTCCTCCAGTTTAGTCCTCTACAGCTGGGATGTAACAGAGCAGTACTAACGGGAGGGACCCTGCCAGCCGGCACGCAAGACCGCTGATCCGAAACGGGCATCCCCCGCCGCCAACACATCCAAACGGTAGTGTCTACTGAACGTATGTAACGACGACCAGGTGGCCACCTTGCAAATCTCCACCGGCGGAACCAGACTGTGCTCAGCCCAGGATGCCACTTGCGCCCGAGTAGAATGCGCCCTGAGGCCTACAGGAGCCGGACGGCCCTGCAACACGTACGCCGAAACAATAGCTTCCTTTATCCACCTGGAAATGGACGCCTTGGCCGCAGCTTCACCTTTCCTAGGCCCGCCGAACAACACAAACAGACGATCCGACTTGCGAAACGCCGCGGAAACCGACAAATAACAACGCAAGGCCCTCTTCACGTCCAATCGACTCAGACCGCGATCCGATGGATGCCCCGTCTCTGCCTGCAGAACTGGCAAAGAAACAGTTTGATTCACATGAAAGGGAGAAGACACCTTAGGTAAAAAGGAGGGAACCGGTCTGAGAACAACCTTTTCCCTCGAAAAACAGAGAAACGGCTCCCTACAGGAAAGAGCCTGCAACTCTGAAATGCGCCTCGCCGAACAGATAGCAACTAAGAAGACCACCTTAAGAGTCAAGTCCTTGACAGAACTCCGAGATAGGTAAGGCGCCGTTCGAGCCTCTAACGCCCGCAAGACCAAGTTGAGATCCCAGAACGGAACAGAGATCCGACGAGCCGGGCGCAGCCTGGTCACCGCTTTACGACATCGGCATGAGCACCCAGAGCCACGCCCTGGATCTTACCTTGATAGCAGGCCAAGGCCGCCAGTTGCACCCGCAAAGAGCTGGCGGCCAGCCCCTTGTCAAAACCATCTTGCAAAAAACTCAGTACCACTGATACGGAGGCCCTAGAAGCCCTAACCTGATGCCGGGAACACCAGTCTTCAAAGATCCACCAGATGCGCACATAGGCAAGCTAAGTCGACTGCTTTCGCACCTGAAGCAAAGTGGCCATGACCGATCTAGAGTAGCCCTTCTTCTTTAACCTTGCCCTTTCAATAGCCAAGCCGTAAGCGAGAATCGATCCACTTGTGGCATTAGAAGAGGTCCCTGAACCAGGAGCTCTGACGACAACGGAAGACCCCACGGAGGACCGTCCAGCAACCTTATCAAATCGGCATACCACGGACGCCGGGGCCAATTTGGCGCCACTAGAAGCACCCTCCCCCGATGGGCTTTGATATGCTGAATTACGCGACCGATGAGGGCCCACGGAGGGAATACGTAGAGGAGCCCCGTCGTCGGCCACGACTGCATCAGGGCGTCGATCCCTTCCGACATGGGCTCCCTCCGCCTGCTGAAGAATCGAGGCGCTTTCGCGGACCGGCACGTCGCCATCAAATCCATGACGGGCACGCCCCAACGCAGAGTCAACTGGGCAAAGACATCGGGATGCAACTCCCACTCTTCGGCATCCACCTGGATTCTGCTGAGAAAGTCCGCTGTCACATTCTCCTTGCCGGCGATGTGAGCCGCCGATATCGCCTTCAACCACGGCTCCACCCAGGCAAACAGCTCTTCTGTTTCTTCCTCCATGGCTGCGCTGCCCGTGCCGCCCTGCCGATTTATGTATGCCACTGTGGCTGCATTGTCCAATAACACTCGCACCGCCTGATGCGTCACCAACTTTTGGAAGCTCTGCAGAGCCAAGAACACCGCCCTGAGTTCCAAACGGTTGATCGACCACCCGCTCTCTGCTGTCGTCCACTTCCCTTGCGTGAACTGACCTGCACAATGTGCCCCCCAGCCTGTTAGACTCGAATCCGTGAAGAGGGGAAGCCACACCGGCTGCTCCAACGGCATTCCGGCCTGCAAGACTGAGGGATGAAGCCACCACCGCAGCGCCTGACGGACGCGCCAAGGACAAGGGAGTCACTTGCTCAGCGAGTCGGACTGATTCGACCAGCGACGGAGCAAGGAGCGCTGCAGAGGCCGCATGTGAAACCTGGCCCACGGCACGACTTCCAGCGTCGCAGCCATCGTCCCCAACACCTAGAGGTACTTCCATGCCGTTGGCGCCGCGAGCCTCCGGAAATCCTGCACTAGCCGCCAGAGGGCTAGAGCCCTGCGTTCCGTTAGAAAAACAGACCCCCGCCGAGTATCGAACTGAACCCCCAAATACTCGAGGACCTGAGTCGGCACCAAATGACTCTTGAGCGGGTTGACCACCCAGCCTAAGCTCTGGAGAAACTCCACAACCTGTTGCGTGGCTTTCTCGCTCTCGGCCTGGGATTTCGCTCGTATCAACCAATCGTCGAGGTAAGGATGAACTAATACTCCTTGCTTTCGCAGTGCCGCCGCAACCACTACCATTATTTTGGTGAACACCTGGGGGGCCGTCGCCAAACCGAAAGGCAGCGCCTGGAACTGAAAATGACCCCATGGCAGGGCGAACCGAAGAAACTTCTGATGGGATTCCCGGATGGGAACATGGAGATACGCCTCTGAAAGATCGAGAGAGGTAAGGTACTCCCCCTGACGAACCGCCACCATGACGGACCGCAGGGTTTCCATGCGAAAATGTGGAACGCGGAGACACTGATTCACCCCTTTGAGGTCTAGGATAGGCCGAAGAGAACCGTCCTTTGGCACCACGAAATAAATGGAGTAACGCCCCATTCCGTATTCCGCGAGCGGAACTGGGACGATGGCCGCTAGCTGCAACAGGCGGTCCACCGTTAGACGAACTTGCAAGGCCTTTAGCGGGCTTCTGCAGGGAGAACTGACGAATGAATCCAGCACCGGCCTCGCCAGGTCTAACGCATACCCGTCGCGAATGATCTCCAAGACCCACAGGTCTGATGTTATGCGGGTCCAGGCAGAAAGAAACCCCCGTAGCCGACCTCCAATTGGTGGTCCTTCTGCCGGGACCCTCTGCCATTCATTGTGGTTTCCGGATGGCTCCTGCAGAAGCCGCCGCGAAACCTCTACTTGCCCCCCGGAAGCCCCTGAATCCTTGAGCTCTGGACAGAAACCTACCTCTTTGAGAACCCGCGAAACGGGGGGAGCGAAATCTCTGAAAATCCCGGAACTGCCCCCTAAAGGATGCGGGAAATTTTCCTGGCTTGGGCTTGTCCTCCGGGAGCCGACCCCCTTTGGATTCCCCTAAATCTTTGACTAACTTATCAAGATCCTCACCGAACAATAGCTTGCCCTTGAACGGGAGCTTACCAAGCCGAGACTTGGAGGAACCGTCGGCCGCCCAGTTTTTTAGCCAAAGGGCCCTCCGCGCCGCTACCAGAGAGGACATACTATTCGACAGGGCCCTAATAAGGTCATAGTGCACATCTGCTAAGTAGGCCGCTCCTGATTCGAGACGCTGTAACTCGCGCACATCCTCCTGCTCCAATGCCGTCGACTGTCTCAGGTGCTGGACCCACCTTAAACAGGCCCTAGCCACCCAGGCCCCACAGATGGACGCCTGCAAAGAAGCAGCATCTGCCTCAAAGGACTGCTTCAAGAGACCATCCATCTTTCTATCCTGCGACTCCCTCAAAGCCGCACTGCCTTCCACCGGAATCGTGGTCTTTTTCGTGACCGCCGACACCGCCGCATCAACCTTCAGGGCACGAAACCTTTCCTTATCACCATCCGATAAAGAATAGAGTCTACTCATGGTTCTTATGCCTTTCAAACCCATTTCAGGGTGATCCCATTCGGTTTGAATCATCTGATCGATCACCCTATGAATGGGGAACACCACCTGTGTCTGACGCACCGCCTGAATAATAGGATCCGCCACATCCACTTCAGGTGCGGGTTGTTCTGGAGACAGCCTAAGCGTCTGCAGGACCTCAGAAATGAGAGCCGACAACACTTCTCTCCGAAACACACAAATGATGCGCGCCTGATCCTCTGGTTCAGGAATCTCACCTTCCTCTAAATCCTCCAACTCGCCAACCACGTCAGAACCGTGCTCTTCCTCTTCCTGGAAATCCAACTCAGAAGAAGAGCGCTCCGCTGGCCGAGGCCTCTTGAGTGGCTGGACAAGCCCACTTGCGCGTTCTGCAAGCGTAGCCCGAGCACTGGGAGAAGGCAGTGAGCCCGAACTCGGCAAAAGCCCCTGCCTCTTGCGACAGAAGGCCTGATGCATGAGCAATACAAAGTCTGGAGAAAAATCTTCCATAAAGGCAGGACCCCCAGCTACCGGAGATACACCCAGCAGCCCAGGAGTACCCACCGACTCCGGGGCGGATGGACCAGCCACCCACGCTTCACCCTCTGTTTCCTTCACTGTGTCAGGAGGGGTTGGGGCAGTAGCCCCCTCCATTTGCTGCTCTACAGTCAGGGATACGGAAGCACAGGCATGACAAATACCTGTCTCCATAGCCGAACCCCGACGGGTGCCACAAATCACGCACTGAGGCCTTGCTGACATGGACTACAGAGCCTGCGAGTTTCAAGGCACCTGAGGCAAGAGAGGGAGAATGTGAGGATCCTAATAGAAATATAGCATGCTGTTGCTATCTTTTTCTCAAGAAAGAGCCTCAGGCCGTTTTTTTTTTTTTTTTTTTGCTGTGAGTTGAGCTTAAATTACAAAGGAATGTGCTGGCACAACCTCGCAGGCCCTCCTAGGGAACCCAAAGAAAAGAAGAAAACAAGAAAAGAAATAAAACAACGGCACTGCTGGCTGACTAGTAAAGCCGCTCAGAAAACCGCGAGGTCAAAATGGCCGCGGTTTCTCTCAGCGATTTTGGCACGCTTTACACAACGGGACCCAAAGCACCGCAGATCTCAAAACTGCATGCCGGCGACTTCCCCCATTGTACCTGTTAAGTATATGCTGAAAACAGGAGAAAACGGCATCGAACGAAGCCTCGATCGCCGAAAGACACAGGATCGCCGCAGCGTCTGTGACTGGTGCTCGACCACTTCTCCGGAGCCGGCACCTGCAGGCTGCTACCCAGCGCACTGCCCGTGGTCCGCACTAGGGGCTCTACCCCGATCAGTCAAGGGGTTAGAGATCCTATGTAGCAAAAGTCGCCAGGGGGAAAAAAGAGGCTAGGCAAGGGAGAATCAACCCAGAGCAGAAGCCCCCTTCCTGCCCGCTATGAGGAAAGCCAAATTATTTCCTTTTTTTTTTTTAAAGGCACAGTACCCAAATAGTAATTCCTGTAATTAAGCCAAATCAAATGAAGTGAGAACAAAATCAATCTACATAGCCTGCTTCTTATTAGTTCCTCCAGTGAGCCCAGCACCTAGGCTCACAAGGTCCTCCTGCTGCTTGGAGACTGGACACACTGGGGCTGATGGGGATTTCCAGCTCGCTACATCCAGAGGGATGAAGATTTGATTGGTCCAGTCTCCAAGCTGCAGGAGGAGGTGCACTACCCAGCTGTAGAGGACTAAACTGGAGGAACGATAAGGAAGCACAGTTACTTACCTGTAACAGGTGATCTCTGGGAACAGCAGGAATAAGTCTTCACATATGGGTATCGTCGGTACCGACGGAGCCTGCGCGGGAACGCTCCCCGGCGTCCAGTAAGAAAGCTTTTGGGAGCATCCCACAGCGTCTGCGCGCTGCCTTCCCGCCTTTCCCAACCGCCTCTCTCCAGTTTGAGTTTTAAAGCTGAGACAAAGAGAGTGAGAGGAAAGGAAAGATAGATAGAGAGATACAACTCCTAGGGGAGGTGGGTGGGTTGTGAAGACTTATTCCTGCTGTTCCCAGAGATCACCTGTTACAGGTAAGTAACTGTGCTATCTCCAGGAACAAGCAGGAATGAGTCTTCACATATGGGGACTCCCTAGCTAAGATGCCTGGGAGAACCCCAAGGATATGAAACCCTGGAAAGGGTTCTACCTCCTCCTATGGATCTCGGGCATCTATCCAGGGATGGAGGGTAGGAGTTGATTAAGAATGGAACAGGTGTTTGAGAACAGCCTGACCAAACAAGGCATCCCGCGGGAGTCCTTGTCCAAGCAGTAATGGGCTGTGAAGGTATGAACCGAGGCCCAGGTGGCTGCTCGACAGATCTGGTCGATGGACACAGAATTTAGATGAGCCATAGAGGCGGCCATGGCCCTCACATTATGGGCTGTGACATGGCTCTCCAGAGAAAGGTTCTTACTCTGGTAGGCGAAGGAAATACACTGAGCAATCCAATTGGACAACAAAGAGCTGGGAAGACTTTCTATGTTGCTGTGTTCTTTGCAAGTAAAAGGCAAGAGCTCTTGTACAATCCAGAGTATGAAGATGTTTCTCTGCACTTGATGCATGAGGAGCTGGAAAAAAGACAGGTAAATATACCTCTTGATTAAGATGAAAAGGTGAGACCACTTTAGGCATAAAGTGTGGAATGGTCCTAAGAACTACCTTATCATGATGGAACCTTGTATAAGGTGGATTAGCCACTAAGGCCTACAGCTCACTGATGCGGCGAGCTGAGGTGACTGCAATGAGGAAAATAACCTTCCAGGAAAGAAATTTCAAGGAGGTGGTGGCTAAGGGTTCAAAAGGAGGCTTCATAAGCTGACCAAGAACCAGATTTAAATCCCATGCCACCGGAGGAGGCCTAATGAGAGGTCTAGTTAAAGTTAGGCCTCTCATGAATCTTGCAATAAGAGGATGAGAGGAAACAGGTTGTCCATTGATAGGCTTAAGGGATGCTGCAATAGCACTCAAATGGACCCTTACTGAATTCATCTTAAGGCCTGCATCGGAAAGATGCAGGAGGTATTCCAATAGAGAATTCAAAGGTGGTGCTAGAGGGTCGAGACTCCTTTCAGCACACCAAATGGAAAATCTTTTCCATTTAAAAGCATAGGAACGTCTAGTGGAAGATTTTCTAGAAGCATGGAGGATATCCTTCACTTGTTGAGAAAGATTCCAGCTTTGAAGGTCTAGGCCTTCAGTAACCAAGCTCTGAGATGAAGGGACTTGGGGTTTGGGTGCCACAAAGTCCCCTCCTCCTGGGACAGAAGGTCTGGAGCAGCTCCCAAGTCCAGAGAGGGGGCTTGGGAGAGATGCAGAAGTAGAGGGTACCACACTTGGCGAGGCCAGCGTGGAGCTATGAGGATCATAGATCCTTGATCCCTCTGGAGTTTGAACAGAGTCTTGGGAATCAAGGGAATGGGTGGAAAGGCATACAGGAAACCCTGACCCCAGTGAAGGAGGAAGGCATCCTTGGCCTGAACTCCCTGACACGGAATTCTGGAACAGAACCGGGGAAGTTTGGCATTCCACAGACTTGCAAAGAGGTCTATGCCTGGGGTTCCCCATTCTTTGAAGATTCTGAGTACCTGATCCATGTGCAGGGACCATTCGTGTGGGAGCAGAACTCGACTGAGTCTGTCTGCCCAAGAGTTTTGAATTCCTGGGAGGTATACTGCCAGGAGATGGACTTGCTCTCTGGCGAAGGCCCACAATCTTAAAGCTTCGTTGCAAAGCGACAGAGAGCCAGTTCCTCCTTGCTTGTTTATGTAAAACATGGCTACTTGATTGTCCGTATGAATGAGGATTGTCTTGTAGCTGAGCAGGGTATGAAAGACCTTGAGAGCTAGAAAGACTGCTCGAAGCTCCAAGAGATTGATATGAAGAAAGGTCTCCTGTGGGGACCAAGTGCCTTGGGTGGAGAGGTCTTGTAGATGAGCTCCCCAACCTGTTTGGGAGGCATCTGTTGTGAGAGTTGCTTGGGGCAACAATTGTTGGAAGGGGGACCCCAGCAACAGATTTTGAGTGGACATCCACCACTGGAGAGACCAAAAGAGACGTTTGGAGGTTGCTATTTGGTCTGAGAGAGCTCCTGATGCTTGAGTCCACTGGGTGGACAAAGTCCATTGGGCTGCTCTCATATGTAGGCGAGCATAGGGTACCACATGCACTGTGGAAGCCATGTGGCCTAGCAGCTGTAGCATCTCTCGAGCATTTAAGTGGCTCTTTGACTGAACCTGAGAGGCTAAATGCACTAGGCGTAGGCAACGGGCCTGAGGAAGATAGGCCCTTGCAGTGGTAGTATCTAGCCAGGCCCCTATGAACTCTAGGGACTGAGTATGGGTGAGCTGGGACTTTGGGAGGTTTACCACAAGTCCCAGATACTGTAGAATGCGCCTTGTGCAGTCCAGGGAAGTCTGGGCCTCTGACTGAGATGGAGCTCGGATGAGCCAGTCGTCCAGGTATGGGAATACAAATATTTCCAGAGTGCGTAATGAGGTAAGGAGAGTGCAGCTCAGCATGGAAATAAAAGAGAAAGAAGAACTTTTTCTTCTTTTCGGGAGATGGGTGCACTAGAACACATACACCACAGCAAAATCCCTGAGAGAAACCAAGAGGGTAGAGCTAGGTTTAAGCCACTCCCAGACTCCATGACAACCCCAGGTAAGAGTAGGAGGTACAAGTGGATGGAGTCAGGAAGGGAGGTGCCCTGCTCAACATTTAAGTTTGATAAAACAAACAAAGTTGTGAGAAGCAGTCAAGGGAGAAGCAGTCAAGGAAGAAGCAGTCAAGAGAGAAGCAGCCACAAAGAGAGCAGCAGCAGAGACAAGAGCAGCCAGCACTGCAGCCAAGGAAGCTACAGAGAAGGTTCCAGGCAGAGGACCAGACAGACTGGCAAGAGGGAGAGAGAGAAAAGGTTGGCTTTGAGAAGACTAAGGCAAGAGTGCTTAGACTCCTCTGAGGAAGGGTCTGTCTGCAGGCAGCAGAAGCCCCAGGAAGGGAAGTGGAAGTCTTACCCTGATTCCCTGTCTAGCTCAGAGGCAGAAAGAGTCACAAGCCACAGAAGCCTCAGCCAGGAAGGTGCTGCAACAAGACTCCAAGGTAGGAGAAAGAAAGCTGTAAAGCCAAAACCCTGTGTTTCTTGCTCTGACTCTGAAGAGAGGTTTAGGCCTGAGAAAACCCGGATTAGGAAGAAGTGGTTGTCAGGAGAAACTGAACAGGAGAAGCCCGTTGAAGTCCTACCTAGAGGAGAAGGGGCTATTCAGTGGAATAGGCTGTTTAACCTGTTAAAGAACATTAAGCATAAAGTGCCTGAGCGTTTTCAAACTTTGCCAAGATACAGCTCAGCAGAAAGCATGGAGGTAGAAGGTAAAGAAAGTGACCTGACTTCAGCTTGTTCTGAGATGGACTGTGATATGTGCATTGTGGCTAAGTAATGAAAGCCTGAGAGCAGTGAGAGAAAGCCTGTGTAAATAATTCTACTACAACACTGGTTGTAAGCTTTGCTTTAATAGGAGAAGATTATCCTTTATTTTCTTTGACTTGAGTGTACAACTGCTTGAAAGATTTGTTATCCGCTTGCCACGGAAGCTAATAAAATTCCTGTGTGCTTTGAAACAACCACTTGGTTCATTTATCTCTATACACAACTACAATCCTTGGTAAAGAGGAATTCAAGATGGCTTCCCGTCCCTACTAGGCGGGGCGCGACCGCCACAGTAGAAATGCCAAACGGAAGCACCCTGTATTGATAATGTTGTCCCTGGAAAAGAAAACGGAGGAATCTTCTGTGAGATGGATGGATGAGGACATGTGTGTACGCATCCTTGAGATCTAGAGAACAAAGCCAATCCTGACTTTGAAGGTATGGAAGGAGAGTGCCCAGAGAAAGCATCTTGAACTTCTTGCATAGAAATTTGTTCAATTCCCTGAGATCTAATATGGGTCTGTATCCCCCTGTCTTCTTTGGAATGAGAAAATAGGGGGAGTAAAACCCTGACCCTTGTTGAAGAAGGGGAACTTCTTCTATTGCCCCTTGGGCAAGGGTAGCCACCTCTTGACCTAGAAGGTCGAGAAGAGATGTGGGAGAATTGAAATGTCTCACCATAGTGTGGGGAGGAAGGTCTGAGAAATGAAGTTTGTAGCCCTCTCTTATGATGGAGAGGGTCCACTGCTCTGATGTAATCTGCTCCCATCTGGAAGCAAAATGAGCTAACCTTCCTGGAATGGTGAGAGGTTCTGGCTGTTTTAAAGCCAGAAAGGCTAAGTTCTCTAGCATCAAGTCAAAAACCCTGAGGAGGTTGGGTCTGCTGAGTTGCAGCAGCCCCTGTAGTCTTAGGCCTGGCCTGTTTAGGTTGCTGACGCTTAGTAGCAAAGCGACCTGTAGAGGATTGTTGGCCAGAAGTAGAAGGGAATCTGCCCTTCTTGAAAAAAGACTTCTTGAAGGGTTTTTTCTTGGCAGGAAAGGAGGTTGACTTTGAAAGTCTATCTAGAGCAGAATTTTCTGCATCCATTTGAGTGGCTTTAATTTGCCATTCTTTGCCAAAGAGGTTTTCACCTGTACAGGGAAGATTTCCTAATCCATCTTGGATCCAGGGTTCTAAATCAGAAGCCTGGAGCCAAGCAATTCTGCGAGCAGCTATGGCAATGCCAGAAGCTCTGCTGCCACCTTCAAAGGAATCAAAGGCTGCCCTGTTGGAAAACTTTGAAATGTCTTGAGTATGCTTAAGCCAAATGAGGAATTCATCCCTTTTATCTTCTGGTAGAAAAGGGAGGAAAGTGTGCAGTTTATCTGCAATCTCCTTTAGAAACATACCCATGTCATCGAGATGCAAAGAGAGGTGGTGGTACTCTCATACTCACCAAAAAAGACCTACAATACACCTTAACAAGTTCAAATAATATAGACGGAATGGACATAATCAACATAGAAAATAGAACCCTTGCACTCACCCTCATATATAGACCCCCTACAGCTGATCAAAAAAACCTCTCTTCCATCCTTGAACTTGCTTGCACAACATCACCAAGCAAACCGCTCATAATCCTAGGTGATTTAAACCTCCCCTCCCTAAATGATTCCCAATCAAATAACTTTATGGACACTATGTTCCAAATGGGATATACACAGATAGTACAAGCACCCACCCACACAAAAGGTAACACCCTAGATCTCATCTTCCTCCCCAGCTCCTTTATCAACCACCAGCAGCACACCCCTCCAACAATAACAGAAGTACCATGGTCCGACCATCACCTCATCACACTCCACCTCCCAATACAAGCAATGCAGAACTCTACGCACCACACACCTCATATATCACGATTTGCACACTTCAACAAAGACACTTTCCTGGACAAAGTACTACCCATACTCAACACAAACCTCCCAGACATCAACTCCACCGTAAATCACTGGAACCTTACAGTTCAAAAAGCAGCTGCCCCCACACAACCCACACATAGACAGTTAAAAAAAACAGAAAAATGGTTCACGAAAGAACTAGTGAACCTAAAAAAACAACTGAGAAAACAAGAAAAGAAATGGAGGAAAACTAAATCTGCTGAGAATAAATCCCAATACTTAAACACACTCAACGAATACAAGAATGCGATTAATAAATCAAAAAAGGATTACCACTCAAAGGTAATAAACTCAGCTATCAATCGCCCCAGAGAACTATTTGCAATTGTAAATACACTGACAAAAGTTAAAAATCCAGAACCAAAACAATCTGCAATAAGTATACAAGCCCTTGCAACCCACTTTGCAGAAAAACTAAAATGCAAACTTAATACTACACCAACACTAACCCACACAAACACCGAAACTAATAACAGCTGGACAACCTTTCATACGATAGATCGGAAACACCTCCTCAGGATTATAACAATTATCAACACCACAACTTCCCCACTCGATCCATGCCCCGTATCATGGATCAAAAATACTAAGGAAGAACTAGCTGAAAACATTCAATACATAGTAAATCAATCCCTCTCCCAGGGCATTATGCCTGATGCCCTAAAACTCACAACAATCCGCCCAATAATAAAAAACAATAAACTCGACCCAAAAGACCCAAACTCATATAGACCAATAGCCAGCATTCCATTTATGGCTAAAATAATAGAAAAAACTGTTCAACTTCAATTGCAAGAACATATAGATGACCACAACTCCCTTGACTCCCACCAATTCGGTTTCCGCCCCTTCCATGGGGTAGAAACCCTATTAATTACTCTGATGGACTTCCTCATAAGACATACAGATGATAACACCCAAGGCCTCCTACTCCTTTTCATAGACATTTCCGCTGCATTTGACAACATCAACCACCTTACACTCATTAATAGATTAGAAAACTTAGGAATAGGTGGGACTGTCCTTAACTGGTTCAAGTCCTACATCACACACAGACTAATACGAGTTCAATTAAACCAGGAAGCATCGGAAACCTTCCCCCAAGGACAAGGAATACCACAAGGATCAGCCCTTTCTGCTCTCCTTTTCAACCTGTACCTGCAACCCATCACAAAAATATTTAAAAAACACAAAATCAATCACTTTATCTACGCCGACGACATCATGCTCGCCCTCCCCATAACCACGAAAAACCCTAATTATAACACTCTATCCGAATGCATGGCGGAAACCTCATCCTGGATGGGAACCAACTTCCTCAGCATCAATCTCAAAAAAACTGAGGCAATGTTTGTATCAAGATCACCTGTGGCTGAAGATACCTACCCAACAACAATCTCCATCAATAACACAACGATACCTGTTAAAAAAGAGGTAAAATACCTAGGCGTTATAATCGATCACACACTCACCATGCTACCTCACATAAAACAGACGGTAAAAACTATATTCTACAAACTCAAAACTATTCAACACTTAAGGCTCCTCCTTGACACGCATGACTTTAGATCAGTCGTTAGTGCCCTCATAACCCCTCACTTTGACTATTGTAATAGTCTCCTAACCGGCCTCCCACAAAAGAATATCTACTTATTACAAAGAGCACAGAACATTTGTGCAAAAGTAGTCACCAAAGCCCACCTAACAGACCATGTAACCCCTATACTGCTAGATCTACACTGGCTCCCCATAAATTATCGAATCAAATACAAAATACTACTAACAACCTTCAAACTACTAAACGATATTGCCCCCTCACATCTATCCACACTCCTTCACGTCCCAAATGAATTAAGAGCCCGCAGACTAAATGCAACCCTCTCACTAGAGCTGCCAAAAACATTCACGAGGACCAAAAGCTCCACCAGTGCCAGAGCCTTCTCATTCACCGCTCCCACACTTTGGAATGACCTCCCAATAGACATCCGAATCATAAAGGACCTCTCCCAATTCAGGAAAGAACTCAAGACATACCTATTCTCTGAGCACTTCGGAATCCCCTACCCTCCAAGTCCAGACACACAGCGTCCACAGACACACAAACAAAAAAACCCGCAGAAACACAATTAACTGAACACACAACTCCTCTTCTAACAGCCCCCAAAGACACCCCAAACAACCCACGAAAAAATGGAAATAAATTCCATCACACACAAACCCACTCACATACACACACAAACACACGCACACTTAGACACACACACTCACACATACATACACACACACACACACACCTGAATAGCGAATCATGTATTCTTGTAAATAATTTCTATAAATAGCAATGCCAGCTCGCTGACATTCCCCTGTAAATTCAGCAGTATACATAAGTATACACCCTGTAAATAGTTCTGACAATTTACTGTTCTGTTATATGTAAAAAGTTAAGAAGTTCTTGTTCTATGTAATGTTATGCAAATGTATGCAATTGTTCCATGTAAACCGCCCCTGATCTCTGGAAGGGGCGGTATAGAAGAAATAGATAAATAAATAAATAAATAAATAAATAAAATAAAGACTATAGGAGTTGATTCTGGAAATAAGCATACTGGCTTGGAAGATTTTCCTACCGAAAGCATCCAAGGTCCTGCATTCTCTTCCTGGAGGAGTAGAAGAGTGTCTCTTTGTACTCTTTATCCTCTTCATAGCTGACTGCACCACAATGGAATGGTGAGGAAGCTGTGTTTTATGAAAACCTGGACAGGGAGGGACACGATACATAGTGTCCAATCTGCGAGAATGAGGAGAGATAGTGAGAGGAGTCTCCCATAAATCAATCATGTGCTCATAAAGAATCTCATGAATTGGTAAGGTGACTGCCTCTTTAGGAGCCTTAGAATAACCCAAAATATCTAATTTTTTTGCTCTAGGCTCTGATTCAGAGGATACTGAAATAGAAAGACCTTTAGCCACTTCTTTTATGAAGTCTTGAAAGGACAAGTCCTCTGGAGGAGACATTCTTCTTTTTGAAGAAGGCGGCTCTTCAGGAAGGGTTATAGATACTTCAGCAGACTCCTCTGATGTATCAGAATCACCAGAGGAATCGAAATACCGTCTGTCAGGGTGCTCTTCTAACGCTCGGTACGCGTATCGAGCAGTATCGACATCGGGCGTCATCGGAACCGGATCGGTACCGATGAGCAGCCCTGGACAAAGAACCGCTGCAGTCGGTATCCTGGTCGATGCCGATGCAGTTGGTACCGGTATCGGCGCTGGCACCGGTACCCGAGTCGATACCGACAACGGAGTTTGTTGTGGTATCAATGGCGTCGCAGCTTAGATGAAGGCACTGATAGCCTGCTGCATGGACAGAACATTCTGATCCATCGACGCCATGAATGCTTGGAACTCGGTACCGGAAGGTTGTGCCGGTACCCCACAGCATTCTAACAGGTGATCGGTCGAGGCCGTGCCATCAATGTCAACCTGTAACCCCATAGGTGGAGCTTTGGAAGCCGGAGCTTCCCGCCGGGGTTGTTTTGCCGGTGCAGGATCCTCGAGGGCAAGACCGGAGGCATCTCGATGCTTAGAGGGAGATCTACCCTTCGAGGACCGGCTGGATTTATGTTTGGTTACCTGAGATCCATTGGGGGAAGAAGAGGCCCTGGAAGACGTCGATGCTACCGAAGCTGCATCAGCGGGAAACAGCACATGGAGCTTAGCTGCTCGGTTCTGTAAACCCCGTTTAGACATCAGAGAGCAGGACGGACAATCCAAAATGGAGTGTTCAGGACCCAAACATTTAAGACACCATTCATGGGTGTCTGTAACAGAAATAGTACCGCTGCACTTAGTGCATTTCTTAAACCCGGAGGCTGGTTTTTCCATGAGGAAAATTTCTTGTGAGGCCTAAGGCCCAAAAAGAAAAATACACTAAGTGTGGGAAAAATATATAGTTTTTTTTGTTTTTTTTTTTAAAGAAAGAAAAGACCAGCGGTACCGGTCCGGAGTCGGGGAAGGCAGACACGCGACCAAAGAAAGAAAATAAAATAAAGAACTTCTTCAGCGGTGACAGAGCTCGACCTGCTGGCTCCGCGGCAAAGAAGAACTGAGGAGAGGCGGTTAGGAAAGGCGGGAAGGCAGCACGCAGGCGCTGTGGGATGCTCCCAAAAGCTTTCCTTTTTGGAAAGCTGGGGAGCGTTCCCGCACAGGCTCCGTCGGTACCGACGTACCCATATGTGAAGACTCATTCCTGCTTGTTCCTGGAGATAGGTTTCTACTCTGGTAGGCGAAAGAAATACATTGAGCAAGCCAGTTGGACAGTGTTCTTTTAGAGACTGGAAGTCCTAAATGAGAAGGATCAAAAGCAATAAAGAGTTGAGAAGACTTTCTATGTTGCTGTGTTCTTTGTAAGTAAAAAGCGAGAGCTCTCTTACAATCCAAGGTATGAAGATTCCTCTCTGCACTTGATGCATGAGGTCCTGGAAAAAAGACAGGTAAATACACCTCTTGGTTCAGATGAAAAGGTGAGACCATTTTAGGCATAAAGTGTGGATTGGTCCTGAGGACTACCTTATCATGATGAAACCTTGTATAAGGTGGATTGGCCACCAAAGCTTGCAACTCACTGATGCGGCGTGCTGAGGTGACTGCAATGAGAAAAATAACCTTCCAAGAAAGAAATTTCAAGGAGGTGGTGGCTAAAGGTTCAAAGGGTGGCTTCATAAGCTGGCCAAGAAACAGGTTTAAGTCCCATGCCACTGGAGGTGGTCTAATGGGAGGTTTAGTTAAAAGAAGGCCTCTCATCAATCTTGCTATAAGAGGATGAGAGGAAATAGGTTGTCCATTGAGAGGCTTGAGGGACACTGCAATAGCACTCAAATGGACTCTTACTGATTCGTTTTCAGACCTGCATGGGATAGATGCAGAAAATACTCTAGTAGAGATTTCAGAGGTATTGCAACAGGGTTTAGACCCTTCCCTGAACACCAAATGGTAAATCTTTTCCATTTGAAAGCATAGGAACGTCTAGTAGAAGGCTTTCTAGAGGCATGAATAACATCTCTGACTTGCTGGGAGAGATGAAAATCTTCAAGGTCTAGGCCCTCAGCAACCAAGCCCTGAGATGGAGAGACTGGGGGTTTGGGTGCCACAACGTTCCTTCTTCCTGGGATAGAAGGTCTGGAGCAGAGCCCAAGTCCAGTGAGGGAGCTTGAGAGAGATGCAGAAGTAGAGGGTACCACACTTGGCGTGGCCAATGTGGTGCTATGAGGATCATGGTCCCCTGATCTCTCTGAAGCTTGAATACTGTCTTGGGAATTAGGGGAATTGGTGGAAAGGCATAAAGGAAGTCTTGACCCCAGTGAAGGAGGAAGGCATCCTTGGCCTGAACTCCCTGACACGGAATTCTGGAACAGAACCGGGGAAGTTTGGCATTCCACGGACTTGCAAAGAGGTCTATGTCCGGGGTTCCCCAAATTCGAAAGATCCTGGCTACCTGGTCCATGTGGAGGGACCATTCGTGTGGAAGCAGAACTCGACTGAGTCTGTCCGCCCAAGAGTTTTGAACGCCTGGAAGATATACTGCCAGAAGATGGATGTGATGCTCTCTGGCGAAGGCACACAGTCGCAAAGCTTCGTTGCAAAGCGACAGAGAGCCAGTCCCGCCCTGCTTGTTTACATAGAACATGGCTACTTGGTTGTCCGTGTGGATGAGGACTGTCCTGTAGCTGAGCAGCGAATAGAACACTCTGAGAGCTAAGAAAATTGCTCTGAGTTCTAAGAGATTGATATGCAGAGAAGTCTCCTGTGGAGACCAGATGCCCTGGGTGGAGAGATCCTGCAGATGAGCTCCCCAACCCCTTGGAGAAGCATCTGTTGTGGGAGTTGCTTGGGGTAGCAGTTGCTGAAAAGGGGACCCCAGCAACAGGTTTTGAGAGGACTTCCACCACTGGAGAAACCAAAAAAGGCGACTGGATTTTGCTATTTTGTCTGACAGGCAACCTGATGCCTGAGTCCATTGGGTGGACAAAGTCCACTGAGCTGCCCTCATGTGAAGGCGAGCATATGGAATCACATGCACGGTGGATGCCATGTGGCCTAATAGTTGTAACATCTCTCGATCAGTTAACTGGGACTTTAACTGAATCTGGGAGGCTAACTGCACCAGACACAGGCAACGGGCCTGAGGAAGATAGGCCCTTGCAGTTGTGGTATCCAGCAAGGCCCCTAAGAACTCCAGAGACTGAGTAGGGGTGAGATTGGATTTTGGGATGTTTATTACTAGTCCCAAATACTGAAGGATACGCATTGTGCAGGTTAGACAAGTCTGGGCCTCTGACTGGGATGGGGCTCGAATGAGCCAGTCGTCCAGATATGGGAATACGAATATTCCTAGAGTGCGGAGACTTGCAGCTACTACTGCCATGCATTTCGTGAACACACTTGGTGCAGAGGCCAGACCGAAAGGAAGCACCCTGTATTGGTAGTGCTTTCCTTGAAAAAGGAACCGAAGGAACCTTCTGTGTGTTGGATGGATGAGGACATGGGTGTTCGCATCCTTGAGATCTAGAGAACAAAGCCAGTCCTGACTCTGAAGGTATGGAAGCAGAGCCCCTAGAGAAATCATTTTGAATTTCTCCTTGAATAGAAACTTGTTCAATTCTCTGAGATCTAATATAGGTCTGTAGCCCCCTGTTTTCTTTGGGATAAGAAAATAAGGGGAGTAGAACCCTGAGCCCTGTTGAAGAAGAGGTACTTCTTCTATTGCCCCTTGGGCAAGAAGGGTAGCAATCTCCTGACCTAGAAGGTTGAGGAGAGATGTTGGAGAATTGAACTGTTTCACCATGGTGTGAGGAGGAAGACTCAAGAAATGAAGCTTGTACTCTTCCTTTATGATGGAGAGGGTCCATTGCTCTGCTGTGATTTGCTCCCATCTGGGAGCAAAGTAAGTCAGCCTTCCTGGAATGGTGAGGGGCTCTGGTTTTTCCAGAGCTAGAAAGGCTAAGTTCTCTAGTTGCAAGTCAAAGGCCCTGAGGAGGTTGAGGCTGCTGGGCTGTGGTAGGCCTGGCAGCCTTTGACTTGGCCTGTTTAGGTGGTTGCTGACGCTTTGCAGCAAAACAACCTGCGAAGATGTCTGCCCATGAGCAGGATAATATCTTCCCTTTTTAGAAAAAGATGTCTTTTTGAACAATCTTTTCTTAACAGGGGCCGAGGTAGACTTTGAAAGTCGATCCAAAGCAGAGTTCTCAGCATCCATCTGAGTGGCCTTTGCTTGCCAATCCCTGCCAAACAGGTTTTCACCTGTACAAGGAAGGTTTCCCAACTCATCTTGGACCCAGAGTTCCAAATCAGAGGCTTGTAATCAAGCAATTCTGCGTGCACCTATGGCAATAGCCGTGGCTCTGCTTACACACTCAAAAGAGTCAAAGGCTGCACGGTTGGAGAATTTGGAAACATCTTGGGCATGTTTGAGCCAAGAGAGAAATTCCTGCCTTTTATCTTCTGAAATAAAAGGAGCTAAAGTCTGCAGATGATCTGTGACTTCTTTTAGAAACATCCCCATATAGAGACTATAGGAGTTGATTCTGGCAGCAAGCATATTGGCCTGGAAAATCCTTCGGCCAAAAGCATCTAGAGTCCTACATTCACATCCTGGAGGGTTAGATGAGTGTCTCTTTGCACTCTTTATTTTCTTCATAGCAGACTCAACCACAATAGAGTGGTGAGGAAGCTGAGTCTTATGAAAACCAGGACAGGGATGGACACGGTACATGGTGTCCAACCTACGAGAATGAGGAGAGGCGGTGAGAGGAGTCTCCCACATGTCCAACATGAGATCATAAAGAATCTCATGAATAGGTAAGGTAGCTGCTTCCTTAGGAGCCTTAGGATATTGCAAAATATCTAATTGCTTGGCTGTGGCTCTGACTCAGAGGCCACTGTAATAGAGAGGCCTCTAGCCACTTCCCTAATGAAATCTTGAAAAGACAAGTCCTCTGGAGGAGACATTCTTCGTTTTGGAGAAGCAGACTCCTGAGGAAGTAGTACCGGTGCAGCGACAGAAGCCTCCGACTCATCAGAGTCTTCGGAGGAATCGAAGTATTGCCTGTCTGGATGCTCCTGTAAAGCCCGATATGCGTACCGAGTGGGATCGACATCGGGAGTAAGCAGTACCGGTTCTGTACCGATGGGCATCACATGACAGGGTACCGTTGCAGTCGACACCGAAGCCGATGTCGATGCAATCGGTACCAGCACCGGGAACGGTGCCGATGCCGGAGTCGGTACCGGCAACGGGGATTGTTGCGGTACCGAAGGCGTCGAAGCCTGCATGAACGCCTTAAGGGTGCGCTGCATGGATAGAATTTTCTGATCCATCGACGCCACCAAAGTCTGGATGTCGGTACCAGTGGAGGCCACCGGTACCCCAGAACACAGCAACAGGTGATCGGTCGAGGCCAAGCCATCGATGTCAACCTGTGACCCCATAGATAATGCTTTGGAAGCCGGAACTTCCCGCCGGGGTAATTTTGCCAGAGCGGAATCCTCGAGGACAAGCCCGGAGGCATCTCGATGCTTAGAGGGAGATTTGCCCTTCGAGGACCGGCTAGATTTATGTTTGGTTACCTGAGATCCATGGGAGGAAGAAGCAGCCCTGGAAGATGTCGATGCCACAGAGGCTGCATCAGAGGGAAACAGGGTACTGAGCATGGCTGCTCGGTTCTGCCGACCTCTTTTAGACATCATGGTGCAGGACACACAATCCGTGATGGAATGGTCAGGACCCAAACATTTTAAACACCAATCATAGGTGTCAGTGACAGAAATAGTACCGCCACATTTTGTGCACTTTTTAAACCCTGTGATAAGGAAGCTTATCATAGCTCAGGAGGGAGCTATAAAAGAGGTGAATTGGCTCTGAACAAGCAACCTGTCTTTGCTGGTAGAAATACTAAAACAGAATGTTTTCATAAAAGACTACCAGTCCCAGAATGCACCAGGTTTCAAACAGCCTCTAGGAGAGCTGAAGTGGGGAAACGTGTGTTCAATCAGGAGAGCTATGAGGTAATCCCCAATCACTCATCTCCAAGGGCAGGGCTTGATTCAGCACACCTGGGCTGTGCTAGGTTGGAGTGTCCCTCTAAGCACGTTAAAAGTAAAGGATATTCTACACAGAATCGGAACAGAGAGAACCAGAAGAGCAGAAAGAACCAGGAGAGCAGACAGAAAGAGGAGAGAGGACTACAACAGCAGAAGCAACGTGGAAGGAAGAAGAGAAAGACATCTTGGAAGTCTAAAGAAGGAGCCCACAGCAGTACGTGTGTTAGGAGTGATTCCAGAGGCAAGCATACTCCATTGGACTGGAGGAAGCCAGAGGAGTGGGGTTATAAAGCCAGGAATTCCCAGACGGCACCTTTGAAGGAGACGGCTGCATTTGGAAGGGGCCCTAAGACCAGTGCAAGAAGGTATGTGAAGAGAGACCCAGTGTCCAGGGATCTTGATTGGAAGGCTGGACATAAAAGCTGGATTACTTACTGGCCAGGATACCTGGAGAGGAAACCTAACAGCAAAGGAAGCTCAGGTATGAACTTTGATCTATGCCCTAGCTCTTCTCCAGGAAGACAGCAGGGAAACAAATATTATCCTGAGAGTGATCAATTAAGGAATTCCTCTGAGCCAGACCATGATATTGATTCCATGATATTTGAGGACGAAGGAGATATATCAAATGATCAGAATGAATACATGGATTGCTCTCTATCTAGGCTGCTGTTTTAAAGTAGTTTCTCACTAATACAACAACCACCAAAAGGAACTGTAACTTGTTCTTTTATCTACCCAGAAAAGTCTCTGCAAGAAAGCTTTAGGGTAGGATTGAGCCACGTAGAGAGAGTGAACCAGCAAAGGGGTTTGCAGCTGGCTAATTATTGGTAATTGAGCCAGGCACAAGTGCACGTGAGCTCTGGAAGGAAACGTCTTTATTTTGTGTGTGTAAATAGAAGAAAGTTATCTTTGATAAAGAACAGTTGTTTTGTTAGTTTTGGGTTATGTTTTTGCTTTTGGAGCACTGCTAAGAAAGTCATTAGCAGGAGCCATCAAAAAGACCTTTTCTGTTTCCCATCAAGGTCTTTATTGATTTTTGCTTAAGAAGTTCAGTTACCTTATATCATGTTTTGTTTTTCCTGAGTACAATACTTGAAGCAAGTGTCCTTTTGTGTTACCAAGTAAATCTGTGTGGGAGAATTAACCCCATGAATAAAATCTATTTTTCTTTGCTTACACTCGAGCATCACAACTCATTTTGTGAACGGCTGATTCTGGTATAAGCGAACTACAACCCCCACAATCCTTTGCAAGTCATAATAATATTTTGCCTTTGCCAAGACTGTGGACATTCACGACCAGCGCCCCCGTTTACAACCCGTAAGCGGGCTTCTCCATGAGGAGAAAATATTTAGGCCTAAGGCCCAAACTGAAAATGCACAGTTGAAGAAATAAAAGTTTGTGTTTTCTTTTTTGAAGAAAGAAAAAGAAAAGAAAAGACCGGCGGTACCGGTCTGACGTCGAAGGCAGATGCGACACAGAAAAATAAAGAAAAAAATTAAGAACTTCTTCTGCGGTGACAGGAACACGACCTGCTGGCTCTGCGGAAAAGAAGAACTGGAGAGAGGCGGTTGGGAAAGGTGGGAAGGCAGCGCGCAGACGCTGTGGGATGCTCCCAAAAGCTTTCTTACTGGACGCTGGGGAGCGTTCCCGCGCAGGCTCCATCGGTACCGACGATACCCATATGTGAAGACTCATTCCTGCTTGTTCCTGGAGATGGAGGTTACCAGTGGAGTGCCACATGGATCTGTTCTTCGTCCGATTCTTTTTAACATCTTTGTTAGTAATGTTGCAGAAGGGCTGTCAGGTAAAGTTTGCCTCTTTGCGGATGATACCAAAATCTGCAATAGAGTAGATAACCAGAAAGGAGTAGATGACATGAGGAGAGCTCTAGCTAAGCTTGAAGAATGGTCTAGAATTTGGTAGCTGAGATTTAATGCTAAAAAATGTAGGGTCATGCATTTGGGCTGCAACAATCCAAAGAAGTGGTACAGTATAGGGGGTGACGCACCTCTGTCCACAAAAGAACGAGTCCTAGGCGTGATTGTGTCTGATAATCTCAAAGTAGCTAAACAGATAGAAAAGGCAATGGCAAAAACTAGATGGATGCTTGGGGGCATAGGGAGAGGAATGGCCAGCAGAAGAAAGGAGGTGATAGTGCCTCTGTATAAGTCTTTGGTGTGACCTCATTTGGAGTGCAATTCTGGAGACTGTGCCTTCAAAAGGACATAAACATGTTGAAGTCGGTGCAGACGGTGGCTACTAAAATGGTTAATGGTCTTTGTTATAAAGCATATGAGGACAGACTTAAGGACCTTAATATGTATACCTTAGAGGAAAGGAGGGACAGAGGTGATATGATTGAGATGTTTAAATACCTCAGTGGCATAAATGCACAGGAGGAAAGCCTCTTTCGATTGAAAGCAAGCTCTGCTATAAGGGGACAAAGGATAAGGGTGAAAGAGGATAGACTCAGAAGTAATAAGCGGAAATATTTCTTTACGGAAAGAGTGGTAGATGTGTGGAATAGTCTCCCAGTGGAGCTGGTAGAGATGAGGACAGTATCTAACTTCAGAAAAGTATGGGACAACCACAGAGGCTCTCAAGGAAAAAAAGGGGACTCTTGTAGTGGGTGATATGGAAGGGCAGACTAGATAGGTCATATGGTCTTTTTCTGCCATCATGTTTCTCTGTTTCTTTAACTAGAAAACCTAACTAAAGAAGCTGAGGGACCTACGAGGGGTGTCCGATATTAAAGGTATAGGCCAAAATTACACTAACATTTGTATTTAAAGGAAATATTCAATACATTCCACCAAAAACTACATACTTTTGTTTACTTCTCCACATAATCGCCGTAAACATTGAGACATTTATCCCAGCGTGACACTAGTTTGAACATCCCTTCACGGTACAGTTACGTGTCAAGTTGCTTGAAGTAGTCCATAATGGTGTCTTGCAATTTCTCCTGATCCGCAAAGCGTTTTCCCGTCAAGAATTTCTTCAAAGGTCCGAATAAATGAAAATCCGAAGGGGCTAAGCCCGGACACTGCATACAGCCATAAGACGGAAAAGGCAGGGACGATTACGCGAAGGAGTTAAACTTCTGCACGACGGCGCAAGACCCCACACGTCAAAACAAACCAATCTATGGTTGACACAGCGGAAGTGCGAGGTCCTGCTACATCCTCCGTATAGTCCAGACTTAGCCCCTTTGGATTTTCATTTATTTGGACCTTTGAAGAAATTCTTGGTGGGGAAACGCTTTGCGGATCAGGAGGAATTGCAAGACACCGTTATGGACTACTTCAAGCAACTTGACACGCAACTGTACCCGTGAAGGGATGTTCAAACTAGTGTCACGCTGGGATAAATGTCTCAATGTATACAGCGATTATGTGGAGAAGTAAACAAAAGTATGTAGTTTTTGGTGGAATGTACTGAATAATTTCTTTAAATACAAATGTTAGTGTAATTTTGGCCTATATCTTTAATATTGGACACCCCTCGTATATACGGCGCGTAATGGCAAGGCTGGAAAACACATAGACACTGGAAAAAAAATAAACCAAGAATGAAATGACATAGAGAGAACAAACACATCAGTAAGGCTCCGCTGCTAAAGTAAACTGAGGAGAATAGCACGGCCATGGCAAAGGGGAAAACATGTGCATGCATGATAGAACCCTTCTAAATTTTCTGGAAGAAGCTGAGAAAGGTTTATGTGCAAGGTCTCCATCAGTGATGTCACCCATATGTGAGGAGTTATCATGCTTGTCCACAAGAAAAAAATGTTTTTTATTAAAAGAAATGTGTAAAACAAACTGAAAAGTCTGAAAATTGGGGGAAAAACGCCAAACCAAAAACAAACCAAAAGATTTTGTCTTGTGCACATCCTAGGTATGCATCAGTGATACCGGAAAAATACCAGAAGCACACACAACTCTCCTCTCTGAATTCCAGTGTGGTGCCAAGGAAGCACAAAGATAATTTCTGGAAATACCTGGAAAGCGTACACATATGGGGAGCCTGCTATAAAATTGTGTGTGCATATGTTATGGAATGTGTTATAAGTTCTTCTGTGAACAACTCTTTTTTCCATTTTCCCCGGGGCAGTGACAGGATTTGTCAGAGATTTGCAATTCTGGCCCTGTGGTGACTGCCCAGTATCCCATGTAATTTAACTGCACCCATCAATAACACCATAAGCCCAAGACATGCTCAGGGAAATAACCTCAAAAATCCCCATACTGAGGCCATCTGCTGCTGAGAAACCACAAACCAGACTTACAATGGAGGAAAGAAAGGCAGTTCTGAGGCTTCCAGCTCCGCCGAAACTTCAGGGAATGCATGCCAAACCTTAAAAGGAAACAGTCGCAAGAGAGCCAGGATTCTGTGGGGAGGGGCAGCAGAAGACACTTTCAGCTGGTCCCCTGCACCCTCCCAATCACCACAAAAATATCCCAAAATAAAAATAATAATCTGATCAGTTTGTAGTTACATCTTTATATGAGGATTCTGTGACACAGGAGTCCAACCAGGCAAAAATATCTAAAGCAAGGCCTAGACCCTGGGGAACAACCTTCTAAATCAGCACTTCACCTGTGAAAAAGATACAGGGCAGAGAACAATCAGAACTGCAACAAAAAAGTTTCAATAAGACACTGCTCTTAAGATGGATTTTTTTAGAAGAAGCTCTTTCAAGTTATTGATGCAAGAAATAAATAGCATGGTAAAAAAAAAAAAAAGAATATTTCCAGCACTTAAGGAGCTCTGATAACACTGGTCAAGAAAGTTTTACAAAAGTCATGTTACTGAAATAAAAATAGTCATTTCTTATCAATTTTATATGCTGAACACGAATATGACAGTGAAATTGCAAAGTTGGCTCTAGGTTTTTTGTAATCTACAAGAATTAATGTTTACATCACGAAATGCATGTCAGTAGTAAATATAATAGGCCTTTGGCTAATACCTGCAAAAAACCAAGTCATAGACTACTTCTTAGATTTTTTCGCCTGTCTCTTGTACAGCTGTTCGGGAGCTTCTCTGGGAAGTGTCCAGCAGTAGTCAGTCAGCATTGTAGTGGACCATTTTCCCTGGTATCTTTGCTCCATCGTTGCGATATCCTGGTGAAAACATTCGCCCTGTTCATCACTAACCATACCACAGTTGTCATGAAAGAAATCGAGATGGGAATCAAGGAAATGGATCTTTAGAGACATATTGCAGCCAAGTTTCTGATACTGCATCAGCATGTCTTCTACTAGTTCCTTGTAGTTTTTTGCCCTAACATTCCCGAGAAAGTTTGACGACACTTGGCGAACAGCATTCCATGCTCGTTTTGCATCACCCTGCAGCAAGTTGCTGAACCGGTCATCTTTGAAGAGCTCTCGAATCTGAGGACCCACAAAAACTCCCTCTTTAATCTTTGCTTCGCTGAGTCGAGGGAATTTTTCATGCAGGTATCGGAAAGCTGGCGAAGTGCGGTCCATGGCTTTCACAAAGTTTTTCATCAAACCTAGTTTGATGTGAAGGGGTGGTAGCAGGATTTTGTGAGCCTCAACCAGAGCTGGGTGCTGGATATTCTTCTCTTCCAACTGTTACATTTTGTCTGCAATTCCATTCCTTCCGCAAGTAGTGCCAATCCCTTGCTCGGCTATCCCACTCACATAAGAAACACATGTATTTTATATATCCCTGCTGCAGTCCCATTAAAAGGGCAACTACCTTAAAGTCACCACAGAGGTGCCAGCTGTATTTCTCAGCTGAAGGCATATCATCTTTACTTTGTTATAGTTAATGGAAGTCAGTAGATGCTTTAAGTTATCGTATGTCTCTTTCATGTGGACGGCACGTGCTACTGGAATAGATGGAAGACGGTTTCCATTGTTCAAAAGCACAGCCTTCAGACTCAGTTTCGAAGAGTCTATAAATAGTCTCCAGTCTTGTGGGTCATGAGTGATTTTTAAGGCATTCATGAGGCTTTCAATATCGGAACAAAATACCAGATTACTTTCCTTTCTGAAGAAAGGCTCCAACTGCTGGTGGTGCTTTCGATATGAAGTAATGTTGACATCTTCTTCTAGAAGATTCCATTGTTGGAGTCTTGATCCTAGCAATTCTGCCTTGTTCTTGGATAAGTCCAAATCACGAACCAGGTCATTTAGTTCTTCCTGTGTTATTCTGTGTGGAGTTGATAATGCATCCCAGTGAAAATCTGGGTCACTGCATGCTGACGGACCAGGAGAAGAACAGGTCGGCTCACCCTTGTCCTCATCAGAAGAATCAAGAGAATATTCTGATGGAGGTTCTGGAATAGGAGGTCCCTCACCATGTGGAACTGGTCTCAATGCAGACGGAATGTCTGGGTAGACTATGCTTGACTTATTTATTTATTTATTTATATTCTCTTATATACCACGCTATTCTGCATCAGTACGGTTTACATTGAACAAACTGAAATTACATTGAACATGGCATTATAACTTGGAGATAACTATTTTACAGGGAACATGGGCTATGGAGGGTTAAGTGGCTTGCCCAAGACCACAAGGAGCACCTGTGGGACTAGAAACCCCAGTCCTTCCGGCCCAAGGTTGCTGTCCTCTAGTGGGATTTGAACCCCTGACCTTCCGGCCTGAATTACCTTGTCCCAACCACTAGGCCACTCCTCCACTCCACTTCTTTTGCTTCAGTATTCCGCTGGAAAGAGGAGGAACCCAGCAGAAGTAACAGTCATTTATGTGGTTGCTTGGCTCTCTCCACACTATGGGGACTGCAAATGGCATTGATGGTCTTTTGCAATTCAACCACTGTGAAAGCAGTGTTGTACATGTAGCACAGCATATATGTGAGACCCAAGGCTTGTCTTGGTCACCAATCTTGCATCCGAAGTAAAGATGATATGCCTTCTTCAGTTGAGAAGTGATACTTTTCTTCTGGTTGGCAAATGTCACTTCCCCACAAATGTAGCAGAAATTGTCAACGGTATTAATGCACTTTTGCGGCATTACTGTCCTGTATTGTACCTAAATGTATAAAATTATATGATTAATAAAAGTTACATGTAACAGTAGCTTAAATTGTCTCGTACACAGTCTGAAATATTTTAAATGTTCAACCTTTCCGACTGCGTATAGTACGCTGCTGACGTCAGATGGCTTCAGCAGCCGTCTGGCAGTAGTATTGCATTGCATCAGAAAATGATGCAATCAATTCTGGATGATGTGTGCATGCTGGTATTATTCTATGTGATGCAATATTACATCATTCAAGGCTTATTTGGGATGTTGTTGATGTCCTACTAGATAAATTTACACGGTGAAATGTCAAAAATGAACTACAGAGCCAGTAAATTTTTTTTAATGTTATATTCATGTTCAGCTCACCAAGATACTACAGATTAGGGCCTTTTAAAGTCATTAATGATTTCAATGTTGACCAGTGTAATCTTACCGGTCTTCTTTCCAAGACCACATGCTTCTCGGGCTGAAGTGGCTTACTACTTGGATAGAACCAAGGCTCACAGAAGATCCTCATAGCTATTCATTTCCTTTGATCCAACTCACCTTGGACTTCCAGTGACAAAGTGTACCCTATCCAGGTGGATAGCAGACTGCAGTTGAGTCTCAATGACGTTGAAGGGAGTTAGTTTTGTGCTTGGACTTTGAGGAGACCTGAGAACCATGAGAGGAGGCTGATGTCCTCAACGATGTGGAAGCCACTGAAATAGAGTCTGGAGCGAATAGAAAACCATACTGTCTGGCCCTGTTCTGTAGGCCTCTTTTTGTCATTTGCTGACAAAGGACAATCATTTGGAAAATGGTTGGGGCCCAAACATTTTAAATACCAGTTATGTTTATCCATGACTGATATAGTACCAGAAAATTTGACACTTGTTTTGAAACTACTGATGTGTTTTTCCATCATAGTGAAGAAAAGTAGGCCACCAAAATTGAAAGGAAAAATAAAAAATAAATAATCTTTGAAAATAAAGAACCATATTGGGACTGGTGTCTGTGAAGACACTGGCGTCGACGGAAAGGCAGAGCATAGAATTTTACTAAAAAAATTAACGTTTTTCAGCGGTGACAGGAAAGAAACAACCGACTGGCTCCATGGAAAATGAAGAACTTGGGAAGGTGAGAAGGCAGATGCGCAGGCGCAGTGGATTTCTCCAAAAGGCTTTCCAATTGGACGATGGGGAGCATTCCCCAAGCAAACACCATCGGTATTGACGTCACCCATATGTGAAGACTCCATTCCTGCTTGTTCCGGGAGATACAACTGTCGCACAGCAAGGGCATACAAGAGCCTTTTCTCAGGTTTAGATACGCCCCTACTTTCTGTACAAAACCTATTCAAAGTAAACTCCACATCCGAAAGTTGTTTTCCTAATCTCAGCATATAATAGGAAAAGAGCTAGTGCATAAACTCTGAGGTGAAGCAGGCATAGGATATATGCACATCAATCAGAAGGAGAGATTTTCCATACCTGACTATTTTCTCTTTGAATTCTGCTAGACCAGTCCAGATGAGTGAGTTGTGCTCCGCAGTCGGCAGGTGAAAGCAGACCACAGCAACTTTCAGCGATGACATCACCGGTACATATAGAAATATAAAAACATGACGGCAGAAAAAGACCATATAGCCTATCTACTCTGCCCTGCCATACCAACTACTATTGTCCCTTTTTTCCTTTAGAGCTCTTCTATGTTTGTCCCATGCCTTCTTGAATTCAGATACTGTCCTCGTCTCTACTAGCTCCACTGGGAGACTACTCCATGTACCTACCCCTCTTTCCATAAAGAAATATTTCCACATATTACTCCTGAGTCTATCCCCTTTCACCTTCATCCTTTGCCTGGGAAGACTATATCTACAGGTTGCTGGTGCAACACTGAGAGAAACCAGTATGACACTTCCCAAGCAAAAAGCAAAACTGAAAAACTCAAAGGTAAAATTAGACCTTATCTGTTAATTTTCTTTCCTGGAGTCCCAGACAAGTGGGTTATGCTCCTCTACCAGCAAGTGGAGACTGAGAACACAGCATCAAGTGAGCTATAAGTAGCCTGTGCTAGCCAAGCAAACCTGAATGAACATCACAAAACAGTTTAAAAAAAGGAGTACAAACCCCAGTTCTATAGCAACTTAATGCTCCTCAAAATTCAGCACAAAGAGGGGTTAGATCACTAGATCTGACAGAAAAAACACCCCAAGGAGCTCAGGCCCTCCATACCACAGTATCAGTCAAAGATTTGGTACACCAAGACGTACTTCCTACATGTCTTTACTGATTCCTTAGATTCACCTCCTTTTCATCTCTCCTCTTCCTTTTCTTTTTTTCTTTTTGTAAACCAGGTAAGTCATAGGATCCGTAAGCATAAAGCACACAGCCCAGAAGCCAAAGCCAACCAGACATGAACCCAAAAACATGCAGCTCCTTACACGTCCACCCAAAAAAATCTCTGCAAGACAAGATGCGAGAGAGGTGCCCACAGAAACCATACTCCAGGTGGGACCTGTACTGGACTGGAGGGACTCCAGGAAAGAAAATTAGCAGATAAGGTCTAATTTCACCTTCCAATATGTACCTCCAGTCCAGTCCAGACGAGTGGGATGTAGCAAAGCAGTACTGACGATGGGAGGGATCTGAAACCTCTGCCTCTTGAACCCTGGCCCCATATTACGTATCCTGCCGGGTCTGATTATCCAGATAATAATGCCACGTGAAGGAATGAAGGGACAACCAGGTCACCACCTTACAGATATCCTGGGGGGAAATCAAACTGAACTCCACCCAGAATGATGCTTACACCCACGTGGAATATGCCCGCAAGACCAAAGGGACATGGCACCCTTTCAGCAGATACACCGGCGCAACGGCCTCCCAGATCCACTGGGAAATGGAGGCCTTGGAAGCTGCCTCACCCTTGAGGGGGCGACCAAACAATACAAAGAGCCTTACTACCGAAAGGCCTGGGTCACCTTGAGATACCACTTAAGCGCCCTGTGGACGTCCAGCTTATGAAGATGATCACCCTCATCCAAGTAGCATGTTTCAGAGAAGAAGGGCAAAGTCACTACCTGATCGAGGTGGAAAATGAACACAACCTTGGGAAGAAAGGAAGGCACCGAACGCAGGACTACCTTTTCCATAGAGAGAAGCAAATAAGGCACCCTGCATGACAAGGCCTGAAGCTCAGAAATGTGGTGTGCAGAGCAGACGGCCACCAGAACACCACCTTCAAGATCAAATCTTTCATTGTTGCACCCATAAGGGGTTCAAAGGGAGGTGCTTCCAGGGCTGAGAATATCAAATTGAGATCCCATGAAGGAACCACCAATCGGCATGGAGGCAGAGATTTATTTAGCTATGCTTTTTTTTTTTAGTTTTTTATTTATGAAATTTTTACAAACTAAACAAGAGAGTTACTAGCGCAGAAAAAGAGCAGATACATGAAATAATACATACAAAGACAAAATATAACAATATAATCCAAGTAATACTTAATAACAAAAATATCTGCTCACCCTAGCCCACAATATCAAGGGGGGAGAAATCACGAAATTCTTACAACCAAACATACCAGAAATATGCAGCTAGCTTAATCCGGATACACATTAAGAGAGCACAAGTGAGGCATCCGAGGAGGATTCTAAATGCCGAGCATTAATGAAAGTCGTTAATTGGGAAGGCGCGTAAAAAACAAAAGAAATAGTTTGATACTTCACCAAACATTTACATGGGTGTTTTAAGAAAAAGAGCCCCCCCACCTGAAGAACCCTAGGACAGAGCAAGAGAAAATCCCTGCGGCATCGCTGAGTTTCCCTAGCTAAATCCGGGTATCTGCGAATCATTAACCCTTTAAACAATAAATTGTGTTTCCTAAAGAAAAGCTTTAACAACCACTCTTTATCAGACAATAGAGCAAATGTTATTAATAAAGTAGCAGGAACAGGGACTTCAGAATCCGACTGTTCCAATAAATCTGCAACATTCAAGATATTCCCTTGATCCCGGTCTCCCCCTAGATTAACCACCCCAGTAGCCAATTTAGCCCTAGGTAGATAATAAATCTTAACCAAGGGCGGAATTAATTCCGGGGAGACCCCCAAGACATCCACCAAATACTGTTGAAACATATCGCGAGGAGACACAGTAAGAAGTCTTGGAAAATTAATCAATCTTAAATTATGAGCTCTAGAAGCATTATCTAAATGTTCCAACTTTACTTGTACTGAAGAAAATTTCTTTTGAAATGCCTCAGCCTGGTCTTCAAGAGTCGTCACCTTCTTTTGAAGCTCTGCTACTCCTGAACGATTTTCCAATACCTTCTGTTCCATTTCCTTCACAAGAATTTCAGAATTTTTCACCTTTTGAGCCAAAGATGCAAACATTGTCAAAGGCCCATACCAGCACCCGATCGGCATCAGGGGAAGAAGTAGGACAGCAAGCCCCTCCTGCTCCCCTTCCAAGGCCAATCAGGCCCAGCACACCACCAGGAGGAGAACTCTTTGAAAAGGAGCGCCATCCGGCGCAACCGCGCCTGAGGGCTTCGTACAGCTCTTGTACACAGTTTACCTCAAATTCATCTAATGTTCACCTACACCTGGCCCTCCAGGAAAGCTACGTAGCATGGAGCATGAACTCTCTCCATCAGCAGCTGCATGCTACCACCTCACTCTCCTGCCATTCATAAGAGCCAGGAGCCACTCGCACAACACAGCTAACCTCCACCTCAGCCTCCCCACCAACTAAATGAGCAGGGAAATACCACTGGGAGACACCTATTTAGCATAACACACCAGCCTCAAGTGTCAGGACTACCAATGTGGACCTCCACCATCGCTAACAAGGAGTTGAGCAGGAACAGTGCTTCTCCCCCGTCAAACCCATCAACAGAGGCCAACAGGACCTTCAATTTGAATGGCCCTCTGAAGTTGACCTTAGCAAACTGCCCCTGAGGGTTCATCCACCATACAGAGGGAAGCATTCCCTAGTCTACAGTGAGTACCACCGAAAGTATTCTTAAGTGTGTACAGGTACCATGGCTAAAACAGGTAGAAGTGTCAATTTCTGTTAAAATTTATTTATTTATTATTTTATTTATTTATTACAATTTCTTATATACCGCACTATATATCAGCGCGGTTTACATACAACAAAATGACCATAACAGATTGTTTGGCTTCACATAGAACAGGAGTAACAACTTGGCTAACATGTTTCCATCTTGTATTTTAGTCTTATAGTACTTATGCTACAGTTCCTGTTTGCACATGCTCTAGAGCACATTTCACCCATCACCACAACTGATCCCAATAATAAAGAGTAGTTACTCACCTATAACAGGTGTTCTCCAGGAGCAGCAGGAATCAGTCCTCACATATGGGTGTCATCGGCGCCGATGAAGCCCCAGCGGAGCATTTCCCCAGCTTTCCATGAAAGCTTTTGGGAATGCTGGCACGCATGCGCGGTTCCCTTCCCGCCTAAAGGTGCCTTCTTACCTCAGTCAAATGACATAGCTAAGAACAGCACACAAAAATGAAAAAATTAAACTATGTACAACTGCAACTCCCAGGGGAGGAGGGAGGGTTGTGAGGACTGATTCCTGCTGCTCCTGGAGAACACCTGTTACAGGTGAGTAACTACTCTTTCTCCAGGACCAAGCAGGAAGTCAGTCCTCACATATGGGTGACTCCCTAGCTCTGGGCTACCAGGAACCCAGGCTGAACAAGAGAACTCCCTCTAGTCACAGCAGCAAAGAAAGACTTTCCAAGGACACAACCTCCACCGGTAGCCCAACAGAGGGCAGGAGGGCAGGAGTTGCCTAAACCTCAAAGAGATTCCGGAGTACTGCTTGGCCAAAAGCACTGTCCCTACGGGACTCCCTCTCCAGACAGTAATGGGTCGCAAACGTCTGGCTTGAAGACCAAGTTGCAGCCCTGCAGATGTCTACCAAGGGCACAGAGCGGAGATGAGCCACTGAGGCAGCCATTGCCCTGACACGATGGGCCGTGACCCTACCCTGCAAAGGAAGGTCAGCCGCCTTGTAAGCCCAGGTGATACAGTCAGCCACCCAGATGGACAAGGTACGCTTGGACACAGCCAACCCCAACTTATTGGGGTCAAAGGAGACGAAGAGCTGAGTAGCCCTTCGATGCCCTTGCGTACGGTTAAGGTAGAAGGATAAGGCCCTCCTACAGTCCAGGGTATGCAGAACTGCCTCAGCCTGGCTTGCATGAGGCCTAGGGAAGAATGTTGGAAGAACCACCTCCTGGTTGAGGTGGAAAGAGGAGACAACCTTAGGGAGGAACTTGGGATGAGTCCTGAGGACTACCCTGTTCCTATAAATCCTGGTGTAAGGCCTATCACAGACCAGGGCCTGAAGGTCACTCACTCGCCTAGCCAAGGTGAGGGCTATCAGGAAGAGAGTCTTCCAGGAAAGGAAGCGTAGAGGGCAAGTAGCCATCGGCTCAAAGGGTGGGTGAGTCAGTTGCTGCAAGACCACATTCGGCTCCCACTCAGGAGCAGGAGGACGGATGGGAGGCTTGAGCAAGAGCAAGCCTCTGAGAAACCTGGAAACCAAGGGGTGGCCCGATAGGGAATGTCCTTCCACCAGTGAGTGGTGAGCTGCTAGAGCTGAGAGGTGGATCTGAATAGAATTGGACTTAAGTCCCTGATTGGATAAGTGCAGTAGATACTGAAGCACTACTGGTACAGTACAGGAGAAAGGATCTTCTGTATGCAGCTGACACCACACAGAAAACCTCTTCCACTTTAGAGCATTGGTTTTCCTAGTGGACTGTTTCCGAGAGGCTAGGACAACCTCCTCAACTTCCTGAGGTAGGCCCCAGGGAGCCAAAACTACCCTTGCAGCCTCCAGGCCATCAAATTGAGAGCTTTGAGATTGGGGTGCAGAAGGGAACCCTGCTCCTGTGAGAGAAGGTCGGGTTGCAACCCCAGAGGTAGTGGGGAATCCATTGCCAGCTGAAGCAGAAGTGGAAACCAAGGCTGCCTCGGCCACCTGGGAGCTACCAGCAGGACCGAGGCCTTGTCCTGAAGAGTCTTGAAAAGAGTTCGGGCCACCAAGGGCGTGGGAGAAAACGCATACAGGTGGCCCTGAGACCAGGACATCAGAAAAGCATCTGGTGCTATCCTCAAAGGATGTGGTTGCCTGGAGCAGAACTTGACCAACAATACCCTAACTATGATGGTAAATCTCTAAGAGTCACAAATAAACCATCATATATTGAAACCCAAGAGTTATTTAATTCTTGTCGAAGCCCACCGAGGGAGGGTTAGAACTAATGACCTAACCCCCACCAGTCTGTGGACTGCTTTTTTTCTTTTTTGTTTCACCCTAGTGAGATTAAAAGCCTTACTTATCTTCGCCAAAAGTCGTAATTCTTCTCTTTTGCGTTGCAAATCACATGGGTACACGACGTGCACGTTTCGGGTGTGCGCCCTGTTTCAAGTGCCTTCTCCTTTACAATCATGCAACGAAAAAACGCCGTCTTCATGGCCTGTTGGGCATTATGTGCACGTCGTGTACCCATGTGATTTGCAACGCAAAAGAGAAGAATTACGACTTTTGGCGAAGATAAGTAACGCTTTTAATCTCACTAGGGTGAAGTGTACCCATGTGATTTGCAACGCAAAAGAGAAGAATTACGACTTTTGGCGAAGATAAGTAACGCTTTTAATCTCACTAGGGTGAAACAAAAAAGAAAAAAAGCAGTCCACAGACTGGTGGGGTTTAGGTCATTAGTTCTAACCCTCCCTCGGTGGGCTTCGACAAGAATTAAATAACTCTTGGGTTTCAATATATGATGGTTTATTTGTGACTCTTGGAGCAGAACTTGGGCAGTTGCTTGTTCAGCGGACTTGCAAAGAGATCTATCCAAGGGAGACCCCACTTCAGGAAGATCTTCTGAACCACCAAGGGATGCAGCTGCCATTCGTGGGGCTGCAGAATTCTGCTCAAACGGTCGGCCAGGCAGTTCTCCTGGCCTGGAAGGTACACCGCCTTGAGAAGCATGTTGTGCTTCAGGGCAAAGGAACAATGGTCTTGAGTCTCCCGACAAAGGAGGTTTGACTCAGTCCCGCCCTGTTTGTTCACATAAAACATGGCTACCTGGTTGTCTGTTTGAATCAAGACTGAGCGGTGAGTCAGGGACGGAGAAAAAGCCTTGAGAACTAAGCGGATAGCTCGAAGTTCCAGGAGATTGATCTGTTGGGCTGCCTCCCAGGGAGACCAGAGGCCTTGGGTGCACTTGTCCAGACAATGAGCACCCCAGCCCCGCAGAGAGGCGTCGGTGGTGAGGACCACCGAGTATTCTGGCATTTGGAAGGGCATCCCGTTCAGCAGATTGGGTGGCTGTAGCCACCAGCTGAGGGAGGCCAAAAGGGGTCTGGACACCCTTATCCTGTCTCTTAGGCGGCCTGTGGCCTGAGACCACTGAGTCCGAAGGCACCACTGTGCAGGCCTCATATGGAGCCTGCAATTGGGAGTCACATGCACTGTCGAAGCCATGTGGCCCAGAAGTCTGAGGCAGAGCCTGGCAGAGACCAGGGGCTTGTTTAGGAACTGTTTGGCCACGTCCATCAGTCTTTGGGCCCTGTCTTCTGGCAAGAACGCCTTTGCCAGTTGAGAATCTAACCTTGCCCCTATGAACTCCAAGTTCTGGGACTTTGCAAAGTTTATGACAAAGCCCACGTTTTGAAGCAGAGCAATGGTTCTGAGGGTGGCTTGTCTGGCCTCCAGGTACGTCTGACCCCTGATGAGCCAGTCGTCCAGATAGGGAAAGACAAAGATGCCTTGATTTCTCAGGTAGGCCGCAACTACTGCCAGGCACTTGATAAAGACCCTGGGAGCGGAGTTCAGGCCAAAAGGTAGTACTCTGTACTGATAATGGTTTCCTCCCACAATGAACCTGAGGTACCTGGAGTAGAATCCATGACCTTGCAAGTGGGGAGGCACAGGCTCCACCGCCCTGTCCACCAACAGACCTTGGAGCTCTTGAAGGAGAAGGTCTGTGTGCAGGGGAGGCCTCAAGGGCTCCCCTGGGAAGTAAGGAGGAGGCAGTTGATGAAAATGCAGGGCATAGCCCTTTTGGACTATGTCCAGCACCCAACTGTCGGTGGTAATGAGAGGCCACTGGTGGGCAAAGAGTACAAGGCGACCGCCTGTGCAGGGCTGGGAAAACAGGGACTGAGTGGCTATGCTCAAGGAGTCAAAAAACCCCACCCTGCTGAGTGGAAGCAGGGGCAGAAGGCTTGGGGGTCCTCTGCCTACAGCCCATTACCCTGGCCCTTGGCTTGCTGACCCTGGGGGGCAGCTTGGGCAGCCTGATACTGAGGGTACTGTTTGTAGGCAGTGCCCTTCCTCGGGTAAAAGGACTTTTTAACAGAGCCCTTCTTTTTATGTGAAGGGGCAGAGGTCTTCCTCGACAGCCTTGTCCGGGTAAGGTGCTCGGTCTCGAGCTGAGCGGCCTTCTCGGTCACGGGTTTGCCAAAAAGGGTCTCACCTCGGCAGGGGACATCGACCAACTTGTCCTGAAACCATGGCTCGAGGTCCGATGACTGCAGCCACGCCTGGCGTCGAGCCGCGATGCCGGCAGCCGCAACTCGGGCCGAAGCCTCGAAGCCATCGTAGGCGGCGCGGGAAATGAACTTTGAGCATTCTCAAATCCCCGAGGACAAGGTCTTAAATCTCTGCAAGGGTTCCCCGGAGAGACCAGCAGAGAATCCGGCCAATTCCTTGGCCAGGTCTCGCAAGTACATGCCCATGTACAGCTGGTAAGACTGGACACGGCAAGCAAGCATAGACCCCTGGAAGCACTTCCTACCGACGCCATCGAGGTTGCGGGCCTCCCTGCCGGGAGGCACCGCAGAGTGCATCTTCTGGCTCTTCAGACGATGCATGGCCGATTCCACAATCATGGAATGGTGTGGTAGCTGTAGAAAGGAATGGAAGATTTGAGACCGGATGCCAGCTAGAGAGAACAGTAGGATCAAGAGAAGGCTTTTTAAAGAGGGGACAAACCAGAGCATGCTTCCAGGAAGAGGGAAAACAACCAGTGGACAAAGAGGAGTTCAATGGCACCAGCGCTTTTATTGTTTTATTTGATCTTTTCTGTCCTGGCCCTCCTTGCACCTTTTGGCGGTTGGGCTTTTTCTTCTACTTTTAGTTTTTTGATCATTACTTAAAAAAAGGTCCACTATGAATTTGTTTTCTTAACGACAGTAACAGAATTTTTATCATTTTTTATTTTCAAAAATCCACCAATACTATATGCTTTTCATTAGAGGTTGCTCATGTTTGTTGAAAAACCTAATCTTACACTGTTTCTTTGTTTCCGCACCTTCCATGAACATTCCCACTCCCTCTGGCTCTGGGACTACTACAATCAGCATTAACTGCAGGACCACTACAAGGAATCTTTTTAAAGGCTTAATGGTATACTGTGCCTTTTGTAAGTAACATAGTAACATAGTAAATGACGGCAGATAAAGACCAACATAATACAGAATCACCAGATTACCCCCAAAAAAATTTTTTTTTGAAACACAGTCTTTTGTCGGATGTCACCAAAAGAGTAAAAATTTTAGTCAAAACTTAAGTCCTTTGCAATTTTATAATATTATGGTTATTAAAATGGATGGAGCCGTTTGAGAGTTTTGACTAAACCTTTTACTCTGCTTTCGGTGACATTCGACAAAAGACTGTTTCAAAAAAGAATTTTTTGGGGGGTAATCTGGTGATTCTGTATTATGTGGATTTATTTATCATTGATTTTGGGATTTAGGTGTTGGCAGATAAAGACCAGCATGGTCCATCCAGTCTGCCCAGCAATACGGCAAGAGTAGGCGCACCTGACGCTCTGTGCAGGTCACCCCTCCCCATGTCTTTGTTTAGGGGTGGACCCACCACTCCATGTAGGACACCCCTATTTGTTGAGAAGTTAGATGGTTCAGTTTATTTTGTTTTTATCCTGTTCCTGTAAAGGGATCCGCTGTGCTTGTCCCATGCTGTTTTGAATTCCGTTACCGTGTTTGCCCTCACTACTTCCATCGGGAGAGCATTCCAAACATCCACCACCCTTTCAGTGAAAAAATATTTCCTGACATTGCCTTTCAATTTTCCACCTTGCAGCTTCATGTTATGCCCTCTAGTTTTGCAGCTTCCCCATCTTTGGAAGAGGTTTGTTTGTTCATTGTTACTCTAAGTATTTAAAGGTCTGAATCATATCTCCCCTATCCCTCCTCTCCTCCAAAGTGTACATATTTAGGTCTTCAAGTCTCTTCTCATAAGGTTTCTTACACAGGTTCCAAATCATTTTGGTCGCCTTCCTCTGAACACTTTCCAGTCTTTTCACATCTTTTGCAATATATGGTCTCCAAAACTGAACACAGTATTCCAGGTGAGGCCTCACCAGCGACCTGTACAGTGGCATAAGTACCTCTTTCTTTCTGCTGGTAATCCCTCTTTGTATGCAGCCCAACATCCTCCTGGCTTTTGCCACCACCTTGTCGCACTGTTTTGCCACCTTGAGATCATCAGAGATAATCACACCAAGGTCTTTTTCCTGAACCATGCACACCAACCTCTTGCCCCCTATCGCGTACATTTCCCTTGGATTTCTGCTACCTAAGTGCATGACACTGCACTTTTTCGCATTAAATCATAATTGCCAAGCATTTGACCATTCTTCCAGCTTTTGTAGATCTTTCCTCATGCTAGCCACTCCCTCGGGGGAGTCCACTCTGTTGCAAAGTTTTGTGTCGTCTGCCAAAAGACAGACTTTTCCATTCAGTCCTTCAGCAATATCACTCACAAATACATTGAACAGTGCCGGGCCAGGAGCGAACCCTGGGGCACCCCGCTAATCACCTTCCCCTCATCCGAGTGAGTTCCATGTACCATCACCCTCTGTCGTCTGTCAGTCAACCAATTTCTAATCCAGTTTACTATCTTCGTACCCATCCCCAAGCTACTGAGTTTATTGACAAGCCTCCTATGAGGAACAGTATCAAAGGCTTTGCTGAAATCCATGTAGATGACATCCATCGCATGCCCCTCATCTAGTTCCTTGGTCACCCAGTCAAAGAACTCAATCAGATTTGTTTGGCAAGACCGTCCTTCAGTAAAACCATGTTGTCTCGGATCTTGCAACCTGTTGGTTTTGAGGAAGTTCACTATTCGCTCTTTCAGGAACGCCTCCATTACTTTTCCCGCCACCGAGGTAAGGCTCACAGGCCTGTAGTTTGACACTTCTTCCCTGTCACCACTTTTGTGTAGAGGTACGACATCAGCCATTCTCCAGTCCTGAGGAACCTCTCCTGTTTCCAAGGATCTGTTGAAAACATCCTTTAATGGCCCTGATAGAACTTCTCTGAGCTCTGTCTTTGTTTTATATTGTTTTTTTATTGTACATACACTCAAAAAAACATATTTAGATGTGTGTTTTAAAGATGCTAGTTTTACTCTATGCATTACCATAAATTTAGTTATCTATTTATTGGTTCAACCCTAGGTTATTTATTAATTTGTCTATTTTTTATCTATTCATTGGTTTTATTGTTCAGTGCTTGATTTATTCTTAAAATGACTTCGGGTTTTATCTTAACGATGAATTTTGGATATGTGTGTCTTGGTTGTGTTTTTAAGATATGTTAGTCTATTTATTTAATTAATAAATTGCTTTATTTATTTATTTATTTATTTCTTAATAGTTTTAGTACCTCATTTTCATTGTTTTATTTATTCTTTGTGTTATATTTGTTCTTATCTTCTGTTTTAATTGAAGATGTGTGCCCCCTGAAGAAGGCAACTCTACCGTAACGCGTTGGGGCTGTTTATTAATAAATTGGTGACCTCCCATACCCTCGCCTCTTGTGTTTTGCTTGGACTTCTGCTGCGAGGGCACCGTTTGCTTTCTCTGTGTTTTCGGTTGTTCTCACCAAGCCAGGATTCTGCTTCATGGGTGCATTTAATGTTTGTTGTGAAATGCTGGTTTTTTTTGTGTTTACTGGGGCGAACAACATAATATCATCGACATATATAAGATAACCTATTTGATGTTTTTTAAAGACTGAGAAGATTGGTTGAAGATAGAGGTTAAAAAGGAGCGCTGATAACGTTGAGCCCTGAGGAATTCCTTGTTCTTGTGGGAAGGTCGTGGAGGATTCTTAATCAATTCTTACATATTGGTATCTGTTGGTGATGTATGACAAACCACTGAAGGGCGGTACCTTCTATTCCTAATTTTATTAGTCTATCAAGGAGTATATTATGATCCACATTGTCACAGGCTGATGCGATGTCTATGAAGACAAGTATAAAGGCTTTAATATTATCCATGTCGCAGATTAGGGTGTCAAACAGGACCGTTAGTAATGTTTCCACTCCATGGTATGAGCGGAAACCGTACTGGTGTTCATCAAGGGGATAGGTTCTGTCAATGTAGTCTTGTAACTGAGTTTGAACTATTTTTTCAATGATTTTTGCTAGAAAGGGGATATTTGCAATAGGTCTATAGGAAGCGGGATCATCTTTATTTAGGGATTTGTTCTTGGGTATAGGATGAATAGTGCTTAGTTTGGCATTGTCCTCGGGAGAAGGGACTGATTCACTGAGTAAGAAGGGGGCTAGTTCAGATTTAGTTGCTTTTATCCACGCTACAGGGCATGGATCAAGGTGGGAAGTGGTTGTGTTGATTTTAGTAATGGTGTCGAGTAACTGCTTCTCCTTGATAGTGTGAAGTGTGTTCCATTTGTTTGGATACTATAGACTTGCTTGTGTAGAAGCATTTGGTGAAGTTTTTTTGCTTTTTAATTTTGAAGCAAAATGAGTGACAAGAGTTTGTTTATTTATTTATTTTTTATTTACATTCTCTTATATACCGCGCTATTCTGCATCAGTGCGGTTTACATTAAACAAACTGAAATTACATTGAACAGGACATTATAACTTGGAGATAACTATTTTACAGGGAACATGGGCTATGGAGGGTTAAGTGGCTTGCCCAAGACCACAAGGAGCACCTGTGGGACTAGAAACCCCAGTCCTTCTGGCCCAAGGTTGCTGTCCTCTAGTGGGATTTGAACCCCAGACCTTCCGGCCTGAAGTACCTTGCCCCAACCATTAGGCCACTCCTCCACTGGGGGTTGATTGTCATCTTAGATTCCTAAGATGAAAATAGAATTCTAGGTATCATAAGGAAAGGAATGGAAAATAAAACAAAAGATATTATAATGCCTCTATACCGTTCCATGGTGAGACCGCACCTTGAATATTGTGTGCAATTCTGGTCGCCGTATCTTAAAAAGGATATAGCGTTATTAGAAAAGGTTCAGAGAAGAGCCACCAAAATGGTAAAGGGGATGGAAGGAGACCCCTATGAAGAAAGGCTAAAAAGGTTAGGGCTCTTTAACCTGGAAAAGAGATGGCTGAGGGGAGATATGATAGAAGTCTATAAATTAATGAACGGAGTGGAACGGGTAAACGTAGATCAATTGTTTACATTATCAGAATATAGAAAGACTAGGGGACATTTATTTATTTACATTCTCTTATATACCGCGCTATTCTGCATCAGTGCGGTTTACATTGAACAAACTGAAATTACATTGAACAGGGCATTATAACTTGGAGATAACTATTTTACAGGGAACATGGGCTATGGAGGGTTAAGTGGCTTGCCCAAGACCACAAGGAGCACCTGTGGGACTAGAAACCCCAGTCCTTCCGGCCCAAGGTTGCTGTCCTCTAGTGGGATTTGAACCCCCGACCTTCCGGCCTGAAGTACCTTTCCCCAACCACTAGGCCACTCCTCCACTCATGCAATGAAGCTACAGGGTAAACTATTTAAGACTAATAAAAGAAAATATTTTTTCACTCAACGTGTAATCAAACTCTGGAATTTGTTACCAGAGGATGTAGTAAAGGCTGTTAGTGTAGCTGGGTTTAAAAAAGGTTTGGGCACGTTCCTGGAGGAAAGGTCCATAAACCATTATTAAGAAGGGACCCAGGATATCAATGCTTGACCCAGTACAAGCATTGTGGAACCTGTGTCTTTTAGGGAAACTGCTAGGTACGTATGACCTAGATTGGCCACTGTTGGAAACAGGATACTGGGCTTGATGGACCTTGGTCTGACCCAGTATGGCATACCTTATGTTCTTATGTTCCTCATTCTGGTGTGTTTTTGTCAGTGATTTGAAGATTTCATAGAGTTCTCTAGGGCGGTTGATAGCTTTGTTTAGGGTTTTAGAGTAGTGGTTCCTTTTTGCTGTTTGTATGGCCTCTTTATAGGGAGTTTAGAGTTGCTATATAGATAGCTCTGAGGTTTGGGGATATTTTGTTTCTCCATTTTTTTCTCTAGCTTGCGGAATTCTTTTTTTGAGGGTGTGTAACTCATTAGTACACCATTTTTTGGTAGGTCTGCGTGCGATTTTCTTGCGTGTGCTTTTGGGTAAGGCTGCTCTATGAATTATTGTGTGCCAGTTCTTTACTGACTCACCTAGGGTTTGGGAAGGAGAGGTGAGCTGTGGAAGTACATTATTCAGGAAATCTACTTTGTAAAAACTCCTGAGGAGAGGATTATGTTGTGCTGTGTTGGGAGTTTTTTGTTTAGTAAGTGGGATTGGGAGCTCAAACCTTAGTATGCAGTGGTCTGACCAGGGTACCTGGGTTGCACGGGGGGGGGGGGGTGTCAAGCTGGAGTGTTCAGCGATGGAAGGAATATCAGGTCAAGAGTATTGCCCTTGTTATGGGTGGGGTTATTCATTATTTGTTGAAAACCTAGGTCTTCCATGAATTGTAGGAATTCAAGTGACTGATGAGTTGGGAGTGTGGCGGGGTTAAAATCTCCAAGGATGATCTGCGGCTTCTGTATGTGGGATGTGCAGGCTGATTCTAGAATTGTGAGGTTGGTGTGGTCTATAGAGGAGACATATCACAAGGATGCTGTTTTCTATTTTCAGAAGATCCATGCCATCACAGTTGTCGCAGACACTGACAGACGTGTTTATGACAGTCTTGGTTAGTATAAGGACTCCGCCCCCACGCTTGGCGTTTCTATGGCAGTTGAATAATCTGTACCCATTTGATTTCAGTTGGTTTAGGAAGATGGTATCATGCTCAGTGAGCCATGTCTCTGTGATACAGAGGATGTCTAGTGCTTTATCTGTTAGTATATCAAGGATTAGCGGAATTTTATTCCTTATAGAACGGATGCTCATCAGAATGCATTTTAGGGGATTAGTGTGTACTGCATGTTTTAGGTGGTAAGATGCACTCGTTGGGTTTTATGTATATATATAATTTCTGGTGGGGTTTGTACTTCTGCTGGTAATTATCTCTGGTGCTTTTGTGGTATGGTGTGGTGTAAATTTGGTTAGTGTAGGGTTGGTGGTAGATAATGTGGATGGGCTGGTAGTAGGGGGAGTTTAGAGGTGCCAGGAGTGCCTTGGTTAATGTTGTGAAGAGTAGAAGGATGAATAATGTATGTACTACTGGGGGGTTAGTTTCCATGGTAGCAATGTTGACCTAGCTTGGATTTGGTTTTGTCTGTGAATAGATTTGAGGAGGAATTAGCCAGGTATAGAATGGTACAATAAGTTGTCTGCGTAGCATGGACAGATACAGTAGGACATGAATTTGTTAAAGTATCAGTTATATGCTGAATGAATCGCAGTGTCGGGTTTATGTGCAGGAGATGGATCAGTGTTGAGAATGCATAAGAATATGCAATTTTAATGGCAGTGAATAGTGCTAAATAATAATGAAACGCTACAAATTAACAGGTATATACAGCTGATATTAGATAACAGTGTTGAGACAAGATATTCAGATTAAAGGTATTAAGTTAGTACATACGGTTTAGTTGGATGTGTGTAGTAGTGGCTCCCAATATCCGCACCTATGGGCCACGCCAAAGGGCCCTCAGGAATGGGCACGCCCTGAGGTGCATTTAAATTTAAAGATCAGTCCAGAGTCCTGGGTGGGCCTTGTGGTGTTGATCGGGAAGGAGCACTCATTCCCGCTCAACTCTCCGATGCTGATCAGGTCAGCCAAAATGGTGTACTGTGTGCGGCGGCGGTTCCTCTTCACGCCTTGGGGTGCTTTTAAATTTAATGATCAGGACGATATATCTTCAGGATTCAGGCGTGCTGATGGGTTGATGTTCATGCCATAGACTCACGCCTAAGGGCCACGCCAAAGGGCCCTATGGCGAAGCCCTCAGGCGCGGGCACACCTATGGCATGCTGTTGTTTGAATGGCTGTGCAGTCCCTCATTGGGCCTTGGAGGGAGGAGCGAGAGGGGCAAGCAGCTCCCGCTTCTCTCCTGATGCTGGATCGAGGTCCTGGAGGAGTCCGGTGGTCAAATGCTTGCTGTAGCTGGCATGCTGTACTTGTACTTGATCCAAGCTTCCAATGGGAGGAGATGGAGATGCTTCAGTACTGGGGTAATGTGGGCATATTTCGTCACCCTTTGAATGATCCTGGCTGTTGTGTTAAGGGCTGTCCTAAGGGGGTGGAGAGTACAGAGTGGGAGTGTCAATGTTTGAAGAACTGATCTGAAGTCCTGGGGGGTCTAGGAGTGGTCTGAGGCATTGTATCATCTTGGTTTTGAAGAATACTGTTCTTGAAGTTTTTGCTATCTGCTGCTTGAATGATAGGGTTTGGTCAAGAATGACTCCCAGGTACGTTATTTGTGTTTGAACTATTATCTGGGTTGTTCCCAGGGTGAGATGTGTTGGTGGGGTGAAGGTTTGATCCTTTGTAATGAATAATACTTCTGTCTTCTTGAGGTTGATTGTGAGATTATTTCTTCACCCCGCACAAGAAATGAATCACATCAATGTGGGACGTCATGGATTGACCCCGGATCCAGCCCCTGAAACACGTCAAGGGTACCATCTGGACTATCAAGGAGCCCAGTGCCAGCCCTTTCTCGAGTCCTGTCTGCAGGAAGACTAGACTATCCAAGAAAAAAGTCCCTAGAGTGCGAATGCCGAGCCCCTCTCCACAGTCCTCAAAAATACACCAAACACGAGTGTAGGCCAGGGAGTTTGACCTCCTCTGGGACTGTAGCAAGGTATCAATAACCTGGGGGAGAGTAACCTCTTTGCCTCAACTGAGCCATCTCAAGAGCCAAGTTGTAAGCGAGAACCGACCCACATCCAGCATCCGCACCAGCCCCTGGGGAGCAGGTCCACTTCCGCCAGTGGGCAATGGGGCTTTGACAGTAGCAGCCAAACTCCCTGGGATCTAGATAGGTGCAACTTAGGTAATTCGCTTGGACATTATCCTTTCTGGCCACATGGGAAGCCGAGAGCACCAGCAAGTAAGCCTTCGCCCAGTGCATCAACGGGATTGCCTCCGTTGCCATGGTCGTGATCCGGGTGCTACCTTGCCAGTTGATGTAAGGCACTGTCATCGCATTGTCCGACAGCACTCTCACCACCCTAGGGCGGATCAACAGCAGGAACCCCAGTAATGCCAATCACACCACTCGCATCTCCAGGCGGTTGATTAACCAGTAGCTCTCTCCATTGGTCCACTGACACTGAGCCATCTGAAAGAAACAATGTCCACTCCAGCCCATCAGGCTGACGTCCGTGGTCACCAACACTCAATTTGTGGGTTCAAGGGGCATGACCACCACAAGCTTTTCTGAAGAAAGCTAACAACTCAAGCTCAGCTGAGCCGGCTCCCAGAAAAAAATACACACTTCCATAGGTATCACCGCAAGAGAAGGTCCCTCTGCAGGGCTCTCATGTGCAGCCTTGCCCAGGGCACAAGCGCCAATGTGGCTGCCATACAGCCCAGTAACTGGAGGTAGTCCCACACCCGCAGGTAGGTAACTCTCTGCAGCTTCTGGACCCAGACTTGGAATTTTGCAATCCTGCTCTTGGGAAGAAAGACCACCCCCCTGAGGATGTCAAACCGTGTTCACAGATATTCCAAGGATTGAGATGGTTTCAGCCTGCTCTTGGCCAGGTTGATCATCCAGCTCATGTCCTGGAGGCAACGAATCACCTCCTCCATCGCCTCGAGACTCTCCTAGAATGACTTGGCTTGTATAAGCCAATCACCCAAGTATGGATGAAATGAGGATCCCCTGCCTACATAAGTCCACCACCACCACCACCATGACCTTGGTGAAAACTCAAGGCTCAGTGGTGAGACTGAAGGGCAGGGCCTGGAACTGGAAGTATCCTCTGTGAACCGCAGAAAACTTAGGCGAGCGGGTCGGATGCAAATACGTAAATAGGCCTCGGTCAGAAACTCTCCCTGCCAAATTGCAATTATCACCGAACATAAGGTCTCCATGCGGAAACGGGACACCTTTAGGATCCTGTTGACCTCTTTCAGATCACGAATGGGATGCCCGGATCCCTCTTTCTTGGGAACCAGAAAGTAGATGGAATACCAGCCCAAGCCCAGTCTGCGTGTGGGACCGGACAATAGCCTCCAGGCTCAGCAAACATTTTAGTGTCTCCTCAACTGCCTGAGCCTTTGCAAGGGCATGGCAGGGTGACATGAAGGCATCTGGAAGAGGCCTTACAAACGTGAGGGTATACCCCTCTCTGATCACCTCGAGCATCTGGGCATCCAACATAAGCTGGGCCTAGGTGGGGAGAAAACGTCACAGGCACCGCACACAGGCTGAATTCCTGCCCAGGCCCCTGCACCTTCATTGGGGGAGCTTGGAGTCACTGGGCATCCCAGGGGGCTCCAGCTCAACCTTCACAGGAGCCTGTGAAAAAGGAAGAACCTTGCTGCAAAAAATGAGACCTTTGCAGGATAAAGGCCCAGGAGGGCCGAAAATGATGCGAGTAGTGACCCAACCCCACTGTGGAGCCCCGTGCTCAACCCCCTTGGGCTTGTCCTCCAACAGCTTGGGCACTTTGGAGTCCCCCAAATCCTTGACCAATTTCTCCAAGTCCTCCCCAAACAGCAACTTGCCTACGAAGGGGAGCCTGCTATGCCTCATCTTGGAGACATCTGTTGACCAATTGCACAGCCAGAGTAGCCTATGCGCAGAGACCACTGTTGCCATGCAGTAAATCATAAAGTAAGTCTACCAGGAAGGCTGACTCTAACCAAACTGCTGAAACCCGGTCAACGTGCCTCCTCCGGAATCCGCTGAGACAACCAGATGTAGGCTAGAGCCACGTAGACTCAGCAGAGGGCCCCTGAAGAGCCAGTGCTGACATTTCAGCTTAAGCTGGACTTCCATTCTCCTATCCTGTGGGTCCTTCAGGGCTGCACCTTCAACTGGGATGGTGGTCTTAAGAGTAACTGCTGCTACAAGTGCTGTTATCACTCCTCTGTGATCATAACCTTCAAGGCCCTATGGACAGGGAAGCAGCGCGGGGCCTACAGATGCCCTCCAGAAGAGGGTTCTCCTGGGGATCTACAGGTTCTGGCCCCGACTCTTCCGCCGCCATCACCCCCAAGCTCTTAGCCACTGGAGCTTGGGGAAACCTGAGGAGCCCTCCCCCAGGCGATGCTGAAATAGAAAGGCCTGATGGAGCAACAGAAAGCATTTGGGGGAAAAAGGGGAGCCCTTAGGTCCCCTGGGATCATCTCTCCCCCCCCCCCCCGCCATCACAGCTGATGCTCCCAGTGAAAAAACAGCCATAAGTTGCAAAAGGCAGAGCAGGAGACTGTAGTATACAGACCTCCGACACAAACTGAAGAGATATATAACAAATTGATTATAGATATTGCCAAGATAGCCACAAAGGGAGAACAATCATATTGGGTGATTTTAATCTACCTGATGTAAATTTGATTACTCCTTCTGCAAGTCTGGAAAGAAGCAAAACAATTGTGGATGCTCTCCAAGACGCATTACTTAGACAAGTGGTGATGGAACCAACTAGGGAAAGTCAACGCTGGATTTAGTGCTCACCAACGGTGATAGCATGTTGAATGTCTGCATGGGTGCCCCTATGAGCAGCAGCGATCATCACACGATGTGGTTTGAGATAAAAGCCATGGTACAGGCCAATCATAGCAAGCTCAAGGTCCTAAACTTCAAAAACACAGACTTCAATAAAATGGCCGAGTACCTAAAGGAGGAGCTGACAGGGTGGAAGGAGATAAGGGAAGTGGAATTGCAATGGGCTAAACTAAAGGTGGCAATAAAAGGGACAACAGATAAATATGTAAGAAAAGTAAACAAAGACAAGAGGAGAAGAAAACCTATTTGGTTTTCCAAAGAAGTGGCTGCTCAAATAAAGGCAAAAAACACAGCTTTCGCAAAATTCAAAAGCTTGCAAACAGAGGAACACAGAAATGAATACAGGATCAAACTCAAAGAGACAAATAAGGATAGCAAAATCAAAGGCAGAGGAAAAGTGTGGTGACAAAACTTTCTTCAGGTATATTGGGGAAAGGAAGAAGATTAGAGGTGGAATTGCAGGACTCAGAAGTGTTGGGAACGCACACGTGGAAAGTGACATTGAAAAAGCGAAATTGCTAAACGAATACTTCTGTTCTGTTTTTACTAAGGAAAGTTCTGGAGAAGGACCATCTGTGACTCCCAAATATAAAACTGGGAATGAAGTAGATACCACACCATTCACAGAAGATGATGTGTTAGAACAACTTGCAAAACTGAAAGTGGACAAGGCCATGGGACCAGATGAGATACAATCCCAGGATACTGAAAGAGCTCAGAGGTTCTTGCAGGGCCGTTAAAGGATGTTTTCAATAGATCCTTGGAAACAGGAGAGGTTCCTCAGGACTGGAGAATGGCTGATGTCATACCTCTACACAAAAGTGGTGACTGGGAAGAAGTGTCAAACTACAGGCCTGTGAGCCTTACTTCAGTGGCGAGAAAAGTAATGGAGACGCTCCTGAAAGAGCGAATTGTGAACTTTCTCAAAGCAAACAGGTTGCAAGATCCAAGGCAACATGGTTTTACCGAAGGATGATCTTGCCAAACAAATCTGATTGAGTTCTTTGACTGGGTGGCCAGGGAACTAGATCAGGGGGCATGCGATGGATGTCATCTACCTGGATTTCAGCAAAGCCTTTGATACTGTTCCTCATAGGAGGCTTTTCAATAAACTCAGTAGCTTGGGGATAGATCCCAAGATGGTAAATTGGATCAGAAATTGGTTGACTGACAGACGACAGAAGGTGATGGTACAAAGAGCTCACTCGGATGAAAGGAAGGTGATTAGCGGGGTGCCCCAGAGGTCGGTCCTGGGCCCGGCACTGTTCAATGGATTTGTGAGTGATATTGCTGAAGGACTGCATGGAAAAGTCTGTCTTTTTGCGGATGACATGAAAATTTGCAACAGAGTGGACTCCCCCGAGGGAGTAGTCAACATGAGGAATGATCTACAAAAGCTGGAAGAATGGTCTAATGCTTGGCAATTAAGATTTAATGCGAAGAAGTGCAGAGTCATGCACTTGGGAAGCAGAAATCCAAGGGATATGTGCGCGATAGGGGGCGAGAGATTGGTGTGTACGGATCAGGAGAAAGACCTTGGAGTGATTATTTCTGAAGATCTTAAGGTGGCAAAACAGTGCGACAAGGCGGTGGCAAAAGCCAGGAGGATGTTGGGCTGCATACAAAGAGGTATTACCAGCAGGAAGGAAGAGGTACTTATGCCACTGTACAAGTCACTGGTGAGACCCAACAAAAAAAGCATGATTCCACGTGCACCAAGGACCCAATAAGAAACGTGGAATGCGACGAAAAGACGTGAAGTAAAAAACTTTTTATTTCTTTATTCCACTCCAGCCACCGGCCCGACACTGGCCGTGTTTCGTAAAAACCTTCCTCAGGGGACTTCATTTCTCATCCACTCAAGTTAGTCTACTCCCAATACTTTATTTATGATCACAAATAACTACTATAGTCTCTTACTAACCATGTAAATCTACCCTTCTGGTTCCTTGTAACATAGTTTTATGACTCCTTGTAACATAGTTTTATACTTCCTTTTATGTTAATAACCCTCACATTGTTTTCCATTGTTTTCCATTTAACCTAGTTATTATGTAACCTAGTTTATGTTCACCTAATATTTAATGTAATTCAATATTGCACTGTTCTGCTATATTGTTTAAGTTCCTTGTTTTTGCTCAACTAATGTTTAATGTAATTCAATATTGCAATGTTCTGCTATATTGTTGTTTAAGTTCCTTGTAAACCGCCCCTGATCTCTGGAAGGGGCGGTATAAAAAAGCACTGAAATAAATAAAATAAATAAAAATAAGTAATGGCTAAAATACATAAAATATACATATGAAAACAAGATAACTATGCATCAAACTATTCTAAGAGGAAAAAGGAGAATAGGAACAAGACGTATGAATAAAACACCGCCAAAATAAACATATAAAACAGAAGGACAAAACAAAGTACAGCCAATATTAGGAGCATAAACCATAGAAAAGAGTAGTAACTTGGAAAGCACCAGCTAAAAATCATAAATAACAATAAAAAATACAAAGCATTCTCAATTAATAAATTGTGTGAACACTATGACTGAGCCATAAACTATACATACAAAAAATATAAATATCATAAATAAATAAAGAAGGTATTAAGATTACTACAATTAAATACAACGATTACTAAAATAATAAGTTATATAAACCTTACTACAATTAAACACTAACTGTTCTAAAGAAATAATAATTAAAAATAATAAATTATGTAAAAAACACATAAAAAATATTATGGCTGAGCCAAACAAGTGTACATATAAATAAATAAATATGTAAAGTATTAAACTAAAAAGAGAACATGCCACAAATATAAAATATAAAATATAAAAACGACGAAATTGGGCGCTTCAAAGGATGTGACCATTCATAAAACCATAACATACCTGTATGTCGTGTGTTTCTACTACTGTAAATTGCTCTTCCTTTAAAACCATAGGAGAGCCTGAGATGTTAAAAACATAAATAAATAATATCAATAAACTCAATAACATACAAAAGAAAGAGGAGGATCAGGACAGTCAAAGAGGAGGGATGAGGACGAATACCCACAAGCTAATCATATGGGAAAAATGAACCAAACCGATCAAAATATATGAGGTAAAATAATGAATTTACCTGTATAGTAATTGACACCCAAAACCAGTGTGTTCCTATAATGCCACAGTGCTAATCCTATGAAATAAACATGATATGAATTTAGTGTTCTGAACTGCATCATGAAAGTCAGTCATAACCAAAAGGGGTACTTGCCCCTCTTTTTTTAAAACAAAACTATAAATAAATCAAATATTAAGCTAAAACTTAAAAATAATAATATCTAATCAAGCGTACGTGACCGCCATAAAGCTGCGTTAAAAGTAAAAGATAACCATGAATGTAATAAAATGACGGAACTTCGCAACCCACTAAACGTTAAATATTATAAAGTCTTTTCTATACCATGCTTTTTAAAATCAGCTCGGTTTACAGTCAACAAATTTGTACAGTCCCGGCAGGGCCGGTACTGTACTTACAATGAACAGGATTTGCAACTTGGATTAACTGGGGTAACTATGTACAGGCTGCACAGCTAGGCAGCGTGGCAGCTCTTCTAAGTAACTATATACAGGCTACGCAGTCGGGCCACCGATGGGCGGTGGCGACAGGGGCTGCTTGGCCATTATTTACACAATTAGGTGACTATTTACAAGTGCTTAGAAAATATTAGGCTTGAACTTACTCTAACTTGATTTACACATCTAAGCAACCCATTAACCGTGCAAGTTAAGACTCAACAAGACATCACAGAACGCATCTTAACGAAATTAACCAAGAACCATCTTACAAGTGAATTCACGCAATGCTACACTTTTAAACCACCATAACAAACAGATTTACCACAGCCATGACATCTCTGGCCATCTTGCTTGGCCTGTTCTATCTCTCAACAGTAATCACTCATTCTGACTCGCATGTATCTCACATAGGTCTCATACAATACAAGACAGCAACACTGACGCAGTGGGATGCTCCCAAAAGCTTTCCTATTAGACACTGAGGAGCGTTCCCGCGTGGGCTCCGTCGGTACTGATGTCACCCATATGTGAAGACTATATTCCTGCTTGTTCCTGGAGATAACAGAAACAGTCAAATATTTATTTATTTATTTCTAGCTTTTCTATACCGCGCTATTTGACATCAGTGCGGTTTACAGTTAACAATTTCGCACAGGCAGGGGGAGGTGCCACGTGCTTACATCGAACAGGACATAGTAACTTGGATTCATAACATTGAACTATTTACATCTAAACAATGACAGAATACTAGTGTCGCTTTTACATTATTAATGCTGTTAGGTGGTTGTGTTGGTACAAGGTGTAGGGGTGCAGTTGGATTGCAGGTAATATAATAGGAATAAATGATGTTTAATGGCTTTCCTGAATTGTGTAAGATCTTTGATTGATCTGATATTGGACGGGAGATTATTCCAACATCTTGGCACGTAGAAGGAGAATGCTCTGCTTCTAGTTGTTTGCGTGCATTTCGTCACTTCAGTTGGGATTACTAGTGTGTTGGCACCTGTTGACCTTCTTGACCTATTGTTGGGGGTGTGGGTAATGAGTGCAGTGATGGATGAGGGGGATATCCCATAGATGACTTTAAACGTAAGGAGTAGTGCCTTGTAAGTGATTCTGCATTCTATTGGTAGCCAGTGAAGGTCCTTTAAGGTAGGGGTTATATGGTTTCTTCTTGAAACTCCACAGAGGACACGTGTCGCGGCATTCATCGCAAGCTGCAACATGTTTAAGGAGCTCTTGGGAAGCCCATGTAGAATGATGTTCGCATAGTCGAAGTGTGGAATTAACAGGGCTTGGAATACTGTCCGGTAGTCTTCGTTTGCTAGCATTGGTCTTAGGTGACGTAACATCTTGATCTTGAAATATATAGCCTTGACGGTGTTGCTTATATGTGCTTTAAAGTCAAGACGTTGATCAAGCGTAACACCCAGGTAGCGTATCGTGGACTTACTTGGGAGCTCTACGTCTCTAACCTTTAATGTTTTAGGTGGGGAAAAATTTCTGTTCTTTGTGATGAACAATACCTCTGTTTCTTGAAGTTTATCCGAAGGTTCTGTTCGAGGAGCCAGTCCGTGATCGTATTGAAACAGTTAACTAAGGCAGTGAAGTCTGGATGCATGATGTCGAATGGCGTAAACATGAGGACATCATCTGCATAGATCAGGCAGGAGATTCCAAAGGATCGGATGATCTCACATATGGGCTGCATGTAAATGTTAAATAATAGTGCAGATAGGGACGAGCCTTGGGGTACTCCTTGGGTTTGTTGAAACGGTTCAGAGGAGTTAGCTCCCATCCTTACATGTTGCCAACGGTCATCTAGGTATGATTTACACCAATCCCACGCCAAGCCTGAATTCCCTTATCCTGGAGGCGTATGAGGAGTTGAGTGTGACTGACAGAGTCAAATGCAGCGGCAATGTCAAGGAAGATCAGTGCAAATCCTTTCTTGATGTTGTCTATTCCTCTGGATAAGGTATTGGTTAGTGTGGTGAGTAGTGTTTCTACGCCGTGAGCTTCTCGAAACCCATGCTGGCAGTCATCTAAAGGGGCTGTGTTGTCTATGTGCTGGTGAATCTGTCTTTGGACATTTTTCTCAATTATTTTGGCGAATAGAGGGATACTTGAGACCGGTCGGTATGAATCGACCTTCTGTGGATCTAAACTATTGTTTTTGAGGAGTGGGCGTATGGACGTGTGCTTGAGAGAAGGAAATGTTCCTGTTGAGAATGATAGGCTTGTGATCCTGGCTATGATAGGGCTGAGTTCTGTTCGCATTGTCCTAATCCAGTGCGCTAGGCATGGGTCGTTCGGTGCGGTAGTAGTGTTGATAGATGCAATAATGTTTTCGATATCTCCCGCAGAGGGAGAAGTTAGTTCTGTAAGCAGTGGTTGTTGATCGGAAGTATTTCTTGGTGTGGTTCTCGGGGCTATGTCTGTTTTGATGGCTTTTGATTGGAGGTGCTCGGCATACAACTGGGGTTGTATTGGTTCATGGTGAGGGGAGGAAGGTTCCTTGGTTATTGATTTCACTAGGTTGAAAAGGTCCCTGGGCTTGCTTAGGGAGTGGCGAAGAATCTCAGTATGGAATTCTTTCCTTTTGGAGTATGTTAGTTCACGGTGTGCTGATAAGTGTGCTAGATAAGCTGCTTGGTCCTCTGTTGAGTGTGAGCACCGCCATCTTCGTTCCAGTTTCCTTAAGTGGTGAAGAGACACCCTTATCTCTGCAGAAAACCATGGCTCAGATTTCCTTTTACAGGCTGTTTTGTTGGGGGGGGGGGGTTTAATCATTGAAGGTAGATGAGAAAGTGAGCTCAGTGTGTCGTTCCATCGGCTGATGAGCTCATTGAGGTTATCAGATGGCTGTTCGAGAATTGGGAGTGCATGTTTTGTAATCTGATCCTTGTCAAATGGTTTGTGGTGTCCAGATTTCAGCAAAGACATCATGTTCGTGTGGCTGGCTGAACCAAGTTCTTTTTGCGAGGGTATTTGGAAAGTAATTAGACTATGGTCTGACCATGGGACGGGAGTGATGACTAGGTCGAGATCATGATCAAGACTCGTATCCATGAGTGGAGAGAAGATGAGATCAAGAGAATTTCCTTTGTGGTGGGTGGGGACCTTTATGATTTGTTCATAGCCGAGTTCTGACATTGCTTCCAGGAAGGTGTTAGCATTGGCATGTTGTAAGGATGGAAGATTGAAGTCACCCATCAACCAGTTTAATTTGCGTGGGTTGTCTGGGTTGCATGCAAGGTCAATTATGTTGGATAGTTCGTCAGGAGAGGCGGAAGGTGCTCTGTAAATGAGGTTGATAGTGACGTGTTTGTTGGCTATGGTAACTGAGTCTAGTAGTGCCATGGTATTGGAGGAGATCAATTGAAACTGGAGTTCAGTTTTTGCTAATATGAAGACCCCCCCCTCCCCCCCACCGCTTCTACAGGCTCTATGGCAGGTGTATATTGAGAAGTTAGGAGGGATGAGTTGGTTTATGATCACTGTATCTGTGTCTGAGAGCCAGGATTCAGTGACCATTAGTATGTCCAGGTTAAGGTGATCTATGAGATCTGTGATGGCTGGCCATTTCTTACGAGCCGAGCGGGAGTTTATGAGGGCACATTTTAAGTAATGGTGTACCTGGGGTACATCTTGGATTGTGTTATCAGTCTGCTGGAGTGTTATATAGAGCAGATGTGGTTGCCTGACACGGTCAGTGCGTGGTGGAGGATGATAATGGCTGCTGTAGCTTTTTCGTCCCGTTCCCTTAAGGATGGGGATGGGATTATAGTCGTGGGTAAGAGCAGTGGCATCGTGGATGGTACATGCAAGGATACACATGATGGTGATAGTTAGCGTTGAGAAGGTCATAGTCGTCTACTGAGTGAGACAGTCTATTGTGTCAGCACAGATGAACAATAAATAAAACAGTAGGTAGCACAGAGCCTATTGCAGTGTTTCCAATTACAGGTGCCCAATTTTATATTGAAACAAGGTATCGATATTATCACTGTATCAATATACACAAAGTAACATGATCGCAAGGTTACAGTGAAACTAAAGTGTTGTGTTATGCCGAGCATAGCAGTCTGTTTAGACACAATCATAAGTTACCTTGCTAGCAGTTTGTCTGATTAGGCTCTTCAAGTTCTTAAATGCTGGTGGAATCATATAGTTTCTAACTGCAGGTCTGTTGATAGTTGGTTTCAGGGTGTGGCTTCAGCTTCCGTTGTGTCACCTCGATCTTGCGCCCCGCCTAAGGGCCACGCCAAAAGGCCCTCTGGCGAGGCCCTCAGGCGCGGGCCCGCCCGACGGCGGTCTGCTTTTAAGGCTGCTGCTCCTCCTCCCACAGCCCCGATTATAAATATCTTAAATAAAGCACAAGTAGCAAACATTTTTCCTAAATAGAAGTTCTAGAACAAGGGGTCATGATAACAGGTGAAAATGGAGTAGGCTCAGAAGTAGAGCTGAAAATTTGTTAAACATTTAGGGGGAGAAAAAAATCATTTACACGGTTTTCAGACCTGCAAACTGTAAATGCTACTCTGCAAGATATTCAGCGGCACAGCTGGCATATCTACATGAATATTGAAATCTCAGAGAATAAGATAAGATCAAAAAGAGAAATAGACAGTTCCGTGATAGATTCAGTAACATGGTCTTATTTCTCGCTGAAATCAAGGGTAGGCTGTACAGAAGAAGAAAATGAAGCCTTGTGTAGCTCTGTGATTTTATCAGGCAGAATTCGGAACAAGTCAAAATATCTGATGTGACCTCTACCAGGTCAAAGGAGGATCTTACAATAAATGCCAGGCCCCTCTCCCGCAGACCTAATATGCCGGGGGGAGGATATAGCGGAATATACCACCAGCAGACAGCGGGAGATGTAAGCCTCTTCCCCCTGTCTTCAACCAGGTTGTTCCAGAATTAGGTCAGAAACAGAAGCAGTTTTAGACTTAATGGATCTACAGTTGAAAAGACCAATCCTAATAGCAATAGTCCTCTGAACATCAGCCCCCTGCTCCATTGCTAGCTGTATTGGCAGAATTGACACTAGAAACCTCACCTGGGCTGGTGAAAGGTGCACTGAAAAAGGCCTAAAACGGTATCCCCAAACAACTGAAATTGCAGCCATATTGGAGTCCTCATGCTTGTCCCAGAGGTGCAAAGATGTACCGAAAAACAGGAGCTGTAGATATGCAAGCGAACAAGACAGCAGTGAAAGCGTAACAGGTGATCTCCGGGAACAGCAGGAATCAGTCTTCACAGATGGGTATCATCGATACTGAAGGAGCCAACTTTGCATTTTATACATTGTCTGCATATTGTGATGTGATCTGATGAAATGAAACCTGTCCTGTTGGCCTATCCTGTCCTATCCTATCACATCACATCACTGGGCACGTCATCTTTGTTCTGCTGCCTCTAGCACGAGGGAGTTTCTCCCCATGAGCTTCAGGTCTTCTTTCAACCAACTCCACCGCATAAGCACAGAGAATCTAAAAAAAAAAATCTGAAAACCTGGAAAAGGAAGCAAGAGTTAGTTTACCAAAAAGGATAATTATGAGTTAACCATTCATTATTTTCATAAGTGGAGAGGTGCCATTGTCCCCATCTCCATAAATGTGCCGATTTTAAGGTAAATTACCTGAATAATTTGTGCAGATGTATTCAGAAGAATATATGGAGAGGCATTCTATTCTGGACATGTGGCAACATGGTTTCTGTGACGGGCAGAGCCCAAAAACATTATAATTTCATTAATAAGCTTATGATAGGTCTGAAGCTTAAGAATAAACTGTGTGTGTTTCTATCGATGATGCGGCAGAATTTGATTCGGTACTCTCTCTAATAATGACTGATAGATTACCACAAATTGGTATATCTGGAACTGTGTTAAGCTGGTTTCATTCATATCTTATTGGTCGATAAAAGGTTCGTACATCAGTTATGAGTATCAAGATGGTATAGTTTATTGCATGGGTGCCCCAACATTCAGCTTTATCAGCTTCCCTAATCAAAGCTTATAAATTCTTACATGATCTTGGCATCCACTTTCATAGTAACATAGTAAATGACGGCAGATAAAGACCAGTATGGTCCATCTAGTTTGCCCAGTACGATGTCAAGAGCAGGTACACCTGCCGCTCTGTGCAGGCCCCCCTTCCCCATGTCTTTGTTTAGGGGTAATCCCACCATGCCATGTAGGACACCCATATTTGTTAAGGAATTAGATGGTTCAGATTATTTGATATTTTCTTGTTGCTGTAAAGGGATCCACTGTGTCTATCCCATACCCTTTTGAACTCCATCACCGTATTTGCCCCCACCACTTCCATCGGGAGCGCATTCCAAGCATCCACCACCCTTTCAGTGAAAAAGTATTTCCTGACATTGCCTTTCAATTTACCACCTTGCAGCTTCCTGTTATGCCCTCTAGTTTTACAGCTTCCCCATCTTTGGAAGAGGTTTGTTTGTTCATTATTTCCCTTTAAGTATTTAAAGGCCTGAATCAGATCTCCCCTGTCCCTTCTCTCCTCCAAAGTGTACATGTTTAGGTCTTCAAGTCTCTTCTCATAAGGCTTCTGATGCAGGCTCCAAATCATTTTGGTCGCCTTCCTCTGAACAGTTTCCAGTCTTTTTACATCCTTTGCAAGATATGGTCTCCAAAACTGAACACAGTATTCCAAGTGAGGCCTCACCAGTGTCTTGTACAGTGGCATGAGTACCTCTTTCTTTCTGCTGGTAATTCCTCTTCGTTTGCAGCCCAACATCCTCCTGGCTTTTGCCGCCGCCTTGTCGCACTGTTTTGCCACCTTGAGATCTTCCGAAATAATCACTCCAAGGTCTTTCTCCTGATCCGTACACACCAATCTCTCGCCCCCTATCGCATACATTTCCCTTGGATTTCTGCTTTCCAAGTGCATGACTCTGCACTTCTTCACATTAAATCTTAATTGCCAAGCATTACACCATTCTTCCAGCTTTTGTAGATCATTCCTCATAAGAACATAAGATATGCCATACTGGGTCAGACCAAGATCCATCAAGCCCAGTATCCTGTTTCCAACAGTGGCCAATCTAGGTCATACGTACCTAGCAGTTTCCCCAAAAGACACAGGTTCCACAATGCTTGTACTGGGTCAAGCATTGATATTCTGGGTCCCTTCTTAATAATGGTTTATGGACCTTTCCTCCAGGAACTTGTCCAAACCTTTTTTAAACCCAGCTACACTAACAGCCTTTACTACATCCTCCGGTAACAAATTCCAGAGTTTGATTACACGTTGAGTGAAAAAATATTTTCTTTTATTAGTCTTAAATAGTTTACCCTGTAGCTTAATTGCATGTCCCCTAGTCTTTCTATATTCTGATAACGTAAACAATCGATCTACGTTTACCCATTCCACTCCGTTCATTAATTTATAGACTTCTATCATATCTCCCCTCAGTCGTCTCTTTTCCAGGTTAAAGAGCCCTAACCTTTTTAGCCTTTCTTCATAGGAGTATCCTTCCTCCCCTTTACCAATTTGGTGGCTCTTCTCTGAACCTTTTCTAATAACTCTATATCCTTTTTAAGATACGGTGACCAGAATTGCACACAATCTTCAAGGTGCGGTCTCACCATGGAACGATATAGAAGCATTATAATATCTTTTGTTTTATTTTCCATTCCTTTCCTTATGATACCTAGCATTCTATTTGCGCTCTCTCATGTTAACCACTCCCTCGGGGGAGTCCACTCTGTTGCAAATTTTTGTGTCATCTGCAAAAAAACAGACTTTTCCATGCAGTCCTTCAGCAATATCACTCACAAATACATTGAACAGTGCCGGGCCCAGGACCGACCCCTGGGGCACCCTGCTAATCACCTTCCTTTCATCCGAGTGAGCTCCTTGTACCATCACCTTCTGTCATCTGTCAGTCAACCAATTTCTGATCCAATTTACCATCCTGGGATCTAACCCCAAACTACTGAGTTTATTGATAAGCCTCCTATGAGGAACAGTATCAAAGGCTTTGCTGAAATCCAGGTAAATGACATCCATCGCATGCCCCTGATCTAGTTCCCTGGTCACCCAGTCAAAGAACTCAATCAGATTTCTTTGGCAAGATCGTCCTTCAGTAAAACCATGTTGCCTTGGATCTTGCAACCTGTTGGCTTTGAGAAAGTTCACAATTCGCTCTTTCAGGAGCGCCTCCATTACTTTTCCCACCACTGAGGTAAGGCTCGTAGGCCTGTAGTTTGACACTTATTCCCTGTCACCACTTTTGTGTAGAAGTACGACATCAGCCAGTCTCCAGTCCTGAGGAACCTCTCCTGTTTCCAAGGAACTGTTGAAAACATCCTTTAACGGCCCTGCAAGAACCTCTCTGAGCTCTTTCAGTATCCTGGAATGTATCTCATCTGGTCCCATGGCCTTGTCCACTTTCAGTTTTGCAAGTTGTTCTAACACATCATCTTCTGTGAATGGTGTGGTATCTACTTCATTCCCAGTTTAATATTTGGGAGTCACAGGTGGTCCTTCTCCAGGACTTTCCTTAGTAAAAACAGAGCAGAAGTATTCGTTTAGCAATTTTGCTTTCCACTAGTGCATTCCCAGCACTTCTGAGTCCTGCAATTCCACCTCTGATCATCTTCCTTTCCCCAATATACCTGAAGAAAGTTTTGTTGCCACACTTCACATCTTTAACCATCTTTTCCTCTGCCTTTGATTTTGCTATCCTTATTTCTCTCTTTGTCTCTTTGAGTTTGATCCTGTATTCATTTCTGTGTTCCTCTGTCTGCAAGCTTTTGAATTTTGCAAAAGCTGTATTTTTGCCTTTATTTGAGCAGCCACTTCTTTGGAAAACCAAATAGGTTTTCTTCTCCTCTTGTTTTTGTTTACTTTTCTTACATATTTATCTGTTGCCCCTTTTATTGCCACCTTTAGTTTAGCCCATTTCTATTCCACTTCCCTTATCTCCTTCCACCCTGTCAGCTCCTCCTTTAGGTACTCGGCCATTTTATTGAAGTCTGTGTTTCTGAAGTTTAGGACCTTGGGCTGTACCATGGCTTTTATCTCAAACCACACTGTGTGATGATCGCTGCTGCTCACAGGGGCACCCACGCAGACATTCGACACGCTATTACATGCTGATGATATTATATTGTTCAAGCCATTTTCACTCTAGAAATATAGAAACATGATGGCAGAAAAAGACCATATGGCCTATCCAGTCCGCCCTTCCATACCAACTACAGTACTATAGTCCCTTTTTTTCCTTTAGAGACCTTCTGTGTTTGTCCCATGCTTTCTTGAATTCAGATACTGTCCTAGTCTCTACTACCTCTACTGGGAGACCATTCCATGCATCTACCTCTCTTTCCTTTTTTTTAGTGCTGTGAAGTCAGTGCTGACTCTTGGCAACCCAGCTGCCTCTGGGTTCTCTTGGCAATGTATCACTGAAAGTAGATTGCCAGGCCTTTTCTTCCAAGGCAATGGAGGGTAAAGTAACTTGCCCAAAGTCACAAGGACTGCCAGTGGAAATCAAAACCATGATCATCCGGGTACTAGGCCAGTTGCTCTAATCATTAGGCTACCCCTCCACTCCACTCCTCCACTCTTTCCATAAAGAAATATTTCCACATATTACTCCTGAGTCTATATCCCTTTTCACCTTCATCCTATGCCCCATCATTGCAGAGCTTTCTTTCAATTGAAAAAGCATCTCTTCCTGTGCATTTATACCATGGAGATATTTAAAGGTCTCTAACATTTCTCCTCTCTTTCGCTTTTCCTCCAAAGTGTACATATTGAGATTTTTAAGTCTGTCCCCATATGCCTTATGATGAAGATCACTGACTAGTTTGTGACATCGACATATGCATATATCTCTCATGCATATCCATTAGGGCTATCCCGAAAATCTGCCAGGGTTGCAGCCCTCCAGGACAGGTTTCGACACCCCTGATGTAGATAGTCATGGCTTAATGGGAGACAGCCAACATGGCTTTAGACAAGGAAGATCTTGTCTTACTAATCTGTTATGTTTTTTTGAAGGTATGAATAAACAGGTAGACAAAGGTGAGTCGGTTGATATAGTATATTTGGACTCTCAGAAACCTTTGACAAAGTCCCTCATCACAGACTTTTGGCAAAACTAAAGAGTCATGGGATAGGAGGCAGTGTACTATTGTGGATCAGGAACTGGTTAAAAGATAGAAAGCAGAGGGTAGGGCTAAATGGCCAATTTTCCCAATGGAGAAAGGTGAATAGTGGTGTACCCCAGGGATCTGTGCTGGGTCCGCTGCTTTTTGACATATTCATAAATGACCTGGAAAAGGGAATAACGAGTGAGGTTATCAAATTTGCAGATGACACAAAACTATTTAAAGTTGTTAAAACCCAAGAGGATTGTGGAAAATTGCAAGAAGATCTTGATAAATTGGAAGACTGGGCATCAAAATGGAAGATGAAATTTAACGTGGACAAGTGCAAATTTATGCACCTAGGGAACAACAACCCAAACTATGGTTACACGATGCAAGGTTCCACATTAGGAACCATCACCCAGGAAAAGGATTTAGGCATCATTGTGGATAACATGCTAAAACCCTCCACCCAGTATGCAGCAGTGGCCAAGAGAGCAAATAGAATGCTAGGTATCATAAGGAAAGGAATGGAAAATAAAACAAAGGATATTATAATGCCTCTATATCGTTCCATGGTGAGACCGCACCTTGAATATTGTGTGCAATTCTGGTTGCCGTATCTTAAAAAGGATAAAACGTTATTAGAAAAGGTTCAGAGAAGAGCCACCAAAATGGTAAAGGGGATGGAAGGATACCCCTATGACGAAAGGCTAAAAAGGTTAGGGCTCTTTAACCTGGAAAAGAAATGGCTGAGGGGAGATATGATAGAAGTCTATAAATTAATGAACGGAGTGGACGGGTAAACCTAGATCGATTGTTTACGTTATCAGAATATAGAAAGACTAGGGGACATGCAATGAAGCTACAGGGTAAACTATTTAAGACTAATAAGAGAGAATATTTTTTCACTCAACGTGTAATCAAACTCTGGAATTTGTTACCGGAGGATGTAGTAAAGGCTGTTAGTGTAGCTGGGTTTAAAAAAGGTTTGGGCAAGTTCCTGGAGGAAAGGTCCATTAACCATTATTAAAAAGGGACCCAGGATATCAATGCTTGACCCAATACAAGCATTGTGGAACCTTTGTCTTTTGGGGAAACTGCTAGGTACATATGACCTGGATTGGCCACTGTTGGAAACAGGATACTGGGCTTGATGGACCTTGGTTTGACCCAGGATGGCATATCTTATGTTCTTATATATCATCTGTCCAGGGTTCTTCAATCATGACAACAAAAGCCGTTAACACTGAGCAGGAAGAAACTGAATTATTAAGGATTGCCCATGAAAGTCTTAAAGAAACTTTGTGGAGTCACAGAGAAGAGGCATCTCAAGAATGGCATGACGAGCTACCTTGCTTGTAGATGACTTTAGTCTACCAAATCTGGACTGGAAACTCACCTACTGCATACTAGGACTGCTGAGATCTTTGATGTCTTACAAAACATGCTCTCCTCAGACAATAAATGGAAAAAGCTCACCTGAGGGAATCCAACACAGAATCTGGTAATGATAAATGGAGACAGTGTCAATGACTTCATGGCAAGGGAGAATTTAGAATCAGGTGATCACGGATCTATGTGGCTCAACATTAAACTCTGATCTAAACTGAACTATGCTAAGACTAGGATCCTAGTCTTTAGAAGGGCTGACCACAAAAGAATGAATGGCTGTGTTGAGGAGGCCTACTGGGACACTGAGAGCTGAAGAGTAAAGAGAACTTTGATCATCTGTAAAATAAAATATTGAGTAGGCAGCAAATGCTTGTCCAAGGCAGGTTAACACACAAAAGGAGAAAGTCTCATATGGTTCTCTAAAGAGGGGACAAAAATAGTAGAAGCCTAGGTTAGCTTTCAAAAAATAGAAAAAAAAACACAGGCAAAATTATCAGGAAACTGGATATATGAGAAACAGAAAAAAACAAAGGGGAAACAACTAAGACAGAGAGAGAGAGAGAGAGAGCTGAAGTGCTAGCTAAATGTAGAAATCTTTAGAAGTTCTTTTGCTTATTCTTCACAGAAGAAGAGGAAGGCAAACTGACCTAAGGTCAGAAACACCACTAATAATTTGGAAATAATCACAAGGCAAATTCCGGAAAAGGAGATGCTCAAAAAACTCACACAAATAGTATATGACGGCAGATAAAGATGAGATGGAAAAGGCCATGAGAGCTAATAGTGTACAATTTGGATGCTAAGAGAATGTGCTGACTGCGGCTCACATCTTTAGTCAGTTAGTCCTTGAAGATGGAAAGGTTTCAAAGCACTGGAGAAGAGCAGTCGTAGACCTACTACATAAAAGTGGGGGACAAGAAGGGAGCAACTACAGGCCTGTTGAAAAAAATGTAGTAGTGGGCAACACCATAGAAACAATACTAAAGAAAATGATAGAGAAGCACCTTGAAGCAAGCAGATAACATGAGACCAGACAACATGGTCTTTCTAAGAGAAAATCCTGACAAAACTGACTGGGTTCCTAAAATAAGGTGACAAACATTGTGGATCAAAGAGGTGCAATAGACATTAAGTGGCATTTCATAAAGGGCGTTTAATAAGAATCTGGAACATTCAGAGCAGAACGTCCAAAAACCAGGGGGAGTGGCGGCAGTGAAGGGAGGTATGAAATCGCTCTGTCTCCACCCCCAAAAAATGAATGTCCCTGTAACTAATTATAGAGGTAGACCCCATGCAGGTTGCAAGGCCAGGTATGTGCATGAATGTAGGCCATTTCACAAATGTGGATGTCCCCATATTGCATGGTCTCAGAACCGGGTACTTAAGACATCCCCAGCAAGAGAATTTCAGAAAGGGGGTGACAATGCTATGAGACTTGCACGTCCCAGTCTGCCATTTCAGATACTCAGACATGAGCAAATAACAAGTAACAAAACCCTCTATATAACAAATAATTCAAAAACCAAAGGGGACAAATTCCTTAAAAATAATAAAAATAGAAAAGGCCTCAGGGAGACATTAAAGGCTGTAATAAAATCCATATTCAATACAGCCTGCTGTAACTGCCACAGTATCACACCACCTGCACCTCCTTTAACTTTTTTCTTTTATCATCAGTTATTAGTTTATTCTTTCAGTAATGAAAATTCATGAGAAAACATGCCAGAAAAAGAAGTAAAGGCCAACTTATCTTAGCATCTTTTCTTATTCAAATCTTGTTCTCTGTAATGTCCCAATCGCTGAATCAAATCAGGAGAATTCAAATACAGCTCCCTTTGTAAATCCAACTTCATGCTCCAATCAGGCCCGATGTCGACATTTCAGCATTTCATTTGCTGCAGGGGTTATACCAGAAAAACTGCCCCCGCATTTTTCTGGTATGGCATCTGAAGCAAGCAAGATGCTGTACTTAAATTTTCCTGATTTGACTCAGCGATTGAGATGTTACAGAGGACAAGATTTGAATAAGAAAAGACGATAAGATGACCTTTACCTTTTGTGTTGGCACATGTCTTCTCATGAATTTTTATTATTAGTGAAAAAATAAATTCATAACTGATAAAAAAGTAACAAGTTAAAAACTTGATAGGCCTGGGAGGCAGGTAATGACATAGTAAGCCGTATTGAATCTCGCTTTTACTAAAACCTTTGATGTCTCTCTCAGGCCTTTTTCATTTTTTATAGTATTTGGTCCCTTTAGTTTTTGAATTATTTCAGATACTCAGACATACTGTACGATGTTGAGCCACTAATATCTTTGGAATTGTATTTACATTCAGGTTTCTTTGAGCAAGAAATAATAACTGTGGTGATGTAAGCACCTTATGCACTTTCTCCTAGAAGAGTTACATCAAGAAAATGAGCATTTTTTTCACCTTATTCATGGTCAGGAGCAAGTATAGACATAGACTGCTCACCAACCAGAGCCAGAAATGTTTGTGTTCTGAAATTGCACCGAGATGTGCATCTCTCTTGCTTTGCCCAAGATTTCGCAAGTCTAGGATGGGGCGAAGGTCTCCATTTCTTTTTGGTATGAGGAAATACCTGGAGTAGAAGCCTTGCCCCTGCAGGTGGGGGGGGGGGGCATCGGTTTCACCACCTGATCCTTTAGCAGACCTGTCAACTCCTGCAGGAGGAGGTTCCTGTGAAGAGGGGGCCTGAGAGGCTCTCCTGGGAAAAAGGAGGTGGGCACCTGGTTGAAATGAAGTAAACAGCCCTGCTGGACTATTTGCAGAACCCAGGCATCGGTAGTAATGGCTGGCCACCTGTAGGTGTACAAAGCCAGCCTTCCTCCTGTGCAGGGCCAAACCACTGGTGGGAGAGGAGTTATGCAGTGGGAGTCAAAAAACCCCTCTCGGCTGGGTAAGAGCCGGAGCCGGAGGCTTGGGGGTCTTCGGCTTACGTGGGTCATGCCCCTGTCCCCTGGCCTGCTGCCCTTGTTGGGGAGCTGGGGTGGCCTGGTAAGTGGGGTAGTTTCTGTAAGCCGTACCCTTCCTCGGGATAAAGGGCTTTTTCCCCGAGGCCTTCTTCTTGTGAGAAGGTGCAGATGTCTTCTTCGACAACCTTGTCCGGGTCAAGTACTCAGACTCGATTTCTGCAGCTTTTTCAGTCAAGGGTTTGCCAAAGAGGTTGTCTCCTCAGCACGGGACATCGACCAACTTGTCCTTAACCCATGGCTCCAGGTCCGACGACATGAGCCAGGCCTGACGGCGTGCACCGATGTCGGCCGCGGCTACTCGGGCCGAAGCCACAAAGCCGTCATAAGCTGTCCGAGACATAAACTTTGAGTACTCTCGGATCCCCGTGGACAAGGCCTTGTTGCGCTGCAAGGGTTCCTTGGAGAGACCAGCTGAGAACCCGGCAATCTCCTTTGCCAGGTCCCGCAAGTACATGCCCATGTACAGCTGGTAGGTCTGGATAAGGCATGACAGCATCGAGCCCTGGTAGCACTTTCTGCCGAGGGCATCCAGGTTCCGGGCCTCCTAGTCGGGAGGCACCGAGGAGTGCGTCTTTTGGCTTTTCAGCCGTTGCATGGCCGATTCCACAACCATGGAGTTGTGCGGCAACTGCGCTTTCTGGAACCCAGGACTCTTGCAGACTCGATAAATTTTTATTTATTTATTTATTTATATTCTCTTATATACCGCGCTATTCTGCATCAGTGCGGTTTACATTGAACAAACTGAAATTACATTGAACAGGGCATTATAACTTGGAGATAACTATTTTACAGGGAATATGGGCTATGGAGGGTTAAGTGGCTTGCCCAAGACCACAAGGAGCACCTGTGGGACTAGAAACCCCAGTCCTTCCGGCCCAAGGTTGCTGTCCTCTAGTGGGATTTGAACCCCGACCTTCCGGCCTGAAGTACCTTGCCCCAACCACTAGGCCACTCCTCCACTCCACTCAGCAAGTGGGTCGATAAATGGAATCGACCCACTTGCTGCGCACCAGCATCGAGGTCGGGGAATCCCACATGCGGAGCATCAGCCGTTCCAACATCAGAGGCACCGGTACAGTAAGGGCCTCCTTCGGGGGAGAGTCATACTGGAGGGCATCGAGCTCCTCGGCTCGAGGCTCCTCCTCGGCGTCCGCAGGGAATGCCGAAGTCTTGGCCATGTCCCTTACGAAGTCCGAGAACCGAGTGTTCTCCGGGGGAGACCTATTCCGAACCCGGAGAGTCCGATGGGATACATCGGGTTTGGTAGGTGTCTGGGGAGTCTTCCTCCTCCGTCTCCTACACCGAGTCCTCCAAGGAGGACTCAATGGGCTCCGGCCTCGAGGGCTTCGAGCCTGACCGCCCCAACGCCGAAGGCACTGGCGTCGACAACCTTGGTCCCGAACGGGAGGTCGAGGGGGACCATGGCCGATGAACGACTCGAGACCTGATTGACTCGAGGATCGGCTCGGCCTCTGGCGTCAACTTTGACGTCGATATCCCGGTGGTCGAGGCAGATGGATCGGCGAGACCGGCTATCAGCGCCCGCTGCTGCTCCATGAAGGCAACCATGCTGCTCTCCAGGGCCGCCAACCTGAGACCGAGCTCAGAAGGCTCTGCAGCTCCCGGCTTGGGTACCGACGGCATTGGGCCCAATGCCGGCTCTACCGGAGGAGAGTCCATGAGGACAACAGACATTACCTTGTCCGCTGTCTTCGGCTCCTTGCGAGGTTGTTTAGCCGGCCGCTCCGACTCCGAGGACCCGGGCGGCGGTCCGGGCTCCGCGGCCTGGAACCCGAGGGCCCAAGTCGATCAGAGGCGTCAAGCGATGCCGTCCTCGCGAGTCTTTTCTTTTTCCAGTGTTCCCTGGAGGGAGACCCCTGCTCAGAAGACGCACGACAGTGCTCGGGCTGAGTCCCGAGATGCCGAGGCTTCCGACGAGGTCCAGGCCCGGTCAGATGCGGACTCAGGAAAAGTCCTGTCACGCTGATGCTGCCTGCTCCTCAAAGATTTTGAAGACATCTTACCACATGGCCCACAGACCACTGGGTCATGATCAGGGCCAAGGCATCGGAGGCAGCAGTCGTGTGTGTCGGTGAGAGACATCAACTTCTTACACCGATCACACTTTTTAAACCCGCTGGCAGCCATCGGGGGAAAAAGGGCCCCTGCGAGGTCAAACGACCGGGCTGCCAGTGAAAAATAAAAAGAGCACGAATGCTAGTCATGAAGGACAAAAACGAAAAATAAGGCCGGACTCGATACCGGTGTACCGAGCCGAAGGCAGGAAGGGGAACCGGTGTCGAACCGGGATGCTGAAAGAAATAATTAAACTTTTCCACGGTGAAAACAGGACCACATCCATTGGGCTCTGTGGAAAAAAGAAGACCGAGCAAGATGGCACCCTTGGGCGGGAAGGGGACCGCGCATGCGCGATGCAATCCCAAAGGCTTTCTTTGAAAGCTGGGGAATTGCTCCGCACGAGGGCTCCGTCGGCACCGTCACCCATATGTGAGGATTGACTTCCTGCTTGTTCCTGAAGAAAAGGGGTCAACCCCCCGTTCAGCGCACCAAAGTGCAAACCTACGCCACTTAAAAGCGTAAACCCGTCTGGTAGACACTCTGCATGAAGCCAGCAAAACATATTCCACTTCTTTTGGAAGGTGGAGCGGGACTAAAGTCACTCTTCTCAGCAGCCACGCCGTCAGCGAGAGGGAACCGAGGTTGGGATGCAGAAGAGAGCTCCCTTCCTGGGAAAGGAGCCATGGAGCTGACCCCAAGGGGATGGGGGCCTCCACTGCTAGCTGCAGAAACAGTGGAAACCACGGTTGTCTGGGTCACCGTGCGGCTACCAAGATGACTGAGGCTCTGTCGTGGAGAATCTTGAACAGAGTCCTGGCGATCAGGTTTCGGGGGAAAAGCATACAGAAGTCCCTCCGATCATGAGACCAGGAAGGCATCGGCGGCCACCCTGGCGGGTGTGGCTGCCTTATCAGGTCCATCACCGGTTCCCCCCAGGTTTGGAAAAGCCCGCTGGCTACTCCTGGGTCCAGCAACCACTCGTGCGGCTGGAGCATCCTGCTGAGTCTGTCGGCCAGCCAGTTGTCCTGGCCCGGCAGGTATATCGCCTTGAGGAGAATGCCCTGTCGGACTGCATAAGAGCACAGATCCAGGGCTTCCTGACAGAGGGCACGAGACCTCATGCCTCCCTGCTTGTTCACAGAGAACATGGCCACCTGGTTGTCCATCTGCACTAGGACAGACCTGTGGCTCAGGCGCTGCTGAAAAACTCTCAGGGAGAGATGAATTGCTCGCAGCTCTAAGAGGTTGATCTGTTGAGCACTCTCACCTGGGGATCAAGTGCCCTGGGTGCACTATCCCTGGCAATGGGCTCCCCAGCCCAGCAGGGAGGTATCTATGGTGAGGACCCCCGAGTGGTGAGGGACTTGGAAGGGCATCCATGCCTTCAAGTGTCGGGGTGAGAGCCACCAGGTCAGGGACTGTACCAGCTGCATGTGGAGGTGGGCATCTGGAGTGACATGCACCATGGAGGCCATGTGCCCGACGAGACGCAGCAAATTCCTTGCTGGCACTGAGGGACGGTGCTGTATATCTTTGGCCAGTGCCATGAGCCTGGTTTCCCTGTCTGCAGGTAGGAAGGCCTTTGACTGAAGGGTACTGATCCTTGCCCCAATGAATTCCAGCTCTTGTGACAGGCAAAGGTTCGACTTGGGGTACTCCTGGGTGGTGCGTGCCATGGCCTGCTGCACTTTGGGGGCTATAGTGCCCCTCATGAGAAAGTCATCGAGATAGGGGAATACAAAGATCCCCTGAAGCCTGAGAAATGCGGCGACCACCACCAGGCACTTTGTGAATACCCTGGGGACTGAGGCTAGGCCGAAGGGAAGCACCCTGTATAGGAAATGATTGCCTCCCACCACAAAGCCTGTGGTATTGCCTGTGGCTTGGGTGGAATAGGATGTGCGTGTAGGCATCCTTTAAGTCTAAGGAGCATAGCCAGTTTCCCTGGCGGAGGTAAGGCAGTAATGTTCCAAGGGAAAGCATCTTGAACTTCTCCCTCACCATAAATTTGTTGAGGTTGCACAGGTCGAGGATGGGCCTTAGGCCCCCTGTCCTCTTTGGAACTAGGAAGTAACTGGAGTAGAACCCCCTGCCCTTGAGATGGTGGGGCACCGGTTCCACCGCTTAGTCTTCGAGAAGACCTGCCAACTACTTCAGAAGAAGGTCCTGGTGAAGGGGAGACCTGATGGGCTCTCCCGGGAAGTAGTGAGAAGGCACCTGGCTTAGATGGAGGAGGCAACCCTCCCTGATCACCTATAATGCCCAGGAATCGGTGGTGATAGCTCCCCACCTGTGGGCATAAAAGGTGAGGTGACCTCCTGTGGGCTACTGAGCTGCGGTTGGGAGAGGGGTCATGATGCAGGAGTCAAAAGCTCCCTCCAGGCTGGGCGTGAGCCAGAGCCTGGGGCTTGGGAGCCTTCTGCTTACGTGGGCCATGCCCCTGTCCCTTGGCCTGCTGCCCTTGCTGGGGAGCCGGGGAGGCCTGGTAAGGGGGTACTTTCGGCAAGCAGTGGACTTCCTCAAGTAAAAGGGCTTTTTACCCGAGCCCTTCTTTTGGGAAGGGGCAGTGGTCTTCTTAGAGAGCCTAGTCCTCATCATGAACTCGGTCTCCAGGTCGGTGGCCTTGTCGGTCATGCGTTTGCAGAAGAGGTTTTCCTCCTGATAAGGGACATCGACCAACTTGTCCTGTCCCCATTGCTCGAGGTCGGATGACTGTAGCCAAACTTGGCGGCATGCACCAATGCTCGCCGCGGCTACCCGGGCCGCCGACTCAAAGCCGTCATAGGCCTCCCAAGACATAAACTTGGACCATTCACAGACAGCTTTGGACAGGCCCTTGAAGCGCTGCAAAAGCTCCTCGGAGAGACCAGCCGAGAACCCAGCGAGCTCCTTTGCCAGGTCCTCAGGTACATGCCCATGTACAGCTGGTAAGCCTAGATCTGATAATTCAGCATTGTGCCCTGGTAATACTTCCTGCCAAGGGCATCAAAGGTGCAGGCCTCCCTGCCGGGGGCCACTGAGGAGTGCGTCTTCTGACTCTTCAGTCAACATATGGCCGACTCCACAACCATGGAGTTGTGCGGCAGTTGTGACTTCTGAAACCCAGGGCTCCGACGGACTCGATACATCAAGTCGAGCTGTTTGCTGATCACCGGCATCGACGCCGGCGTCTCCCACATGCGCAGCATAAGTCATTCCAGAATCTGAGGAATGGGCACCCTGAGGGTCTCCCGAGAGGGAGCCTTGTACTGGAGGATCTCGAGCTCGTCGGCTTGAGGATCCTCCTCGGACCGTCGGGAAAGCCAAGGCCTTGGACATATCCCGGATGAAGTCCAAAAAACCCATATCCTCCGGTGGGGACCTTCTCCGAGGTTCAGACACTGGGGAATCGGACGGGACATCGCGATAACGACGGGTGTCCAGGAACTCCTCATCCTCGGTCTCCCAAGCGGAGGCCTCTGAGAAAAACTTGTGGATCTCCTTGGGCCTCGAGGGCCCCGGCGCCATTCACCCCAATGCTGGCATACGTGCCATTGATGACCTCGGCCCCAAGCGGGAGGCCGAGCACAACCTCGGCCGAGGATCCACCCGGGCACGCATGGCCTCGAGGATTGGCTCGGCCTCCGGGGACGTCTTCGAAGTTGAACGCCCGGTAGTCAGGGTGGAGGAACCAGATGTGCCAGACATCAACGCCTGTTGCTGTTCCAAGAAGGCAGAGACACTGCGCTGCAAGGCCGCCATCCTGGATGCCAGATCCGGAGGCTCCACAGCCTTTGGCTCGGGCACCGACACACTTGGGCCCAAAGCAGGTTCCCCCAGAGGGGAATCCTCGACTAGGACAGTGTGTATTTGCCTAGGTCAATCCGCAACCGGGTCCTTTCGAGGAACCTTGGCTGGACGCTCCCTGACATCTCGGGCAGATGCTCAGGGCTCCGCGACCGGCCCTGGGAGGAGCTCGGCTGAACGGAGCAGTCCAGAGATGCTGCCTTCGAGGGTTTCTTCCTTTTTTTCGGTTCCTTCAAGAGAGACCCCTTCTTCGAGGACCCCTGACGACGCTCGGGTTCAGAGTGCTCCTCCTGAGGCGTGGAGGCTTCAGATGAGGTCCTGGCTCTCGGAGGCATGGGGGAATCAGGAAAAAAATTTATCATGCTGCTGCTGGAGGCTCCTCAAGGCCTTAGAATACATCTTTTTGCACAGGCCACAGACCGCCAGGTCGTGGTCCAGGCCGAGGCACCGGAGGCAGCAGGCAGGAGTGGAGGAGTGGCCTAGTGGTTGGGGCAAGGTACTTCAGGCCGGAAGGTCAGGGGTTCAAATCCCACTAGAGGACAGCAACCTTGGGCCGGAAGGACTGGGGTTTCTAGTCCCACAGGTGCTCCTTGTGGTCTTGGGCAAGCCACTTAACCCTCCATAGCCCATGTTCCCTGTAAAATAGTTATCTCCAAGTTATAATACCCTGTTCAATGTAATTTCAGTTTGTTCAATGTAAACCGCACTGATGCAGAATAGCGCAGTATATAAGAGAATGTAAATAAATAAATAAATTAAATAAATGAGTATCGGTTAGGGTCATGATCTTCCTGCACTGATCACACTTTTTAAACCCGCTGGTAGCCATGGGGGAAAAAAGAACACCAGCAAGGTCGAAGACCCTTTGGGCTGCTAGTGAAGGGAAAAAAGGGCGCGAAGACACCCAAAGAAAAATGAAACTGAGGTAAAAAAAAGGAATCGACCCGATACCGAGGTACCGAGATCAGGGTAGAAAAGGGTACCGGCGCAAGACCAGAGACAAGTCAAAATAAGCTCGAAAAATCAACTTTTTCCGGAACGGAAACAGACGGCGTCTGCTGGGCTCCGCAGAAAAAAGGAGACTGAGCAAGATGGCACCCTTGGGCGGGAAGGGGACCATGCATGCGTGGTAGCAATTCCCAAAGGCTTTCTTTGAAAGCTGGGGATTTGCTCCACGTGGGCTCCACAGGCGCCATCACCCATATGTGAGGACTGGCTTCCTGCTTGTTACCGGAAAAAAATATTTTCTCTTATTAGTCTTAAATGGGTTATATTGCAGCTTCATTGCATGTCCTCTAGTCTTTCCACTTTTTGATGGCGTAAACAACCGATCTATGTTAACCTGTCGGATGTTTTCTGTTTAATGTAAACCGCGCTGATGTCTAATAGTGCGGTATATAAGAATTGTTAATAAATAAATAAATAATAAATAAATAAAAAACCCATTCCACTCCATTCATTAATTTATAGACGTCTATCATATCTCCCCTCAGCCTTCTCTTTTCCAACTAAAGACCCCTAACCTTTTAAGCCTTTCCTCAAAAAGGTATCCTTCCATCCCCTTTACCATTTTGGTGGCTCTTCTCTGTAACTTTTCTAATTCCACTATATCCTTTTTATGATATACCATCCAGAATTGCACACAATATTCAAAGTGCGGTCAAACTATGGAACGATGCAGAAGCATTATATCTTCCTTGGTTTTATTTTCCATTTCTTTCCTTATGATTTCTAGCATTCTATTCGCTTTCTTGGCTGCCACTGCACACTGGGCAGAGGGTTTCAATATATTATCCATGACAACGCCTAAATCTTTTTCCTGGCTGGTGGTTTCTAAGGCAGTACCTTGCATCGTGTAACCAAAGTTTGGGTTGTTCTTTCCTAGGTGCATAACTTTGCACTTGTCCACATTAAATTTCATCTGCCATTTAGACATCCAGTCTTCCAATTTATCAAGATTCTCTTGCAATTTTTCACAATCCTCTTGGGTTTTAACAATTTTGAATAATTTTGTGTCAACTGCAAATTTGATCACCTCATTCGTTATTCCCATTTCCAGGTCATTTATGAATATGTCAAAAAGAAGCATCCCAGCACAGTTCCCCGGGGTACTCCACTATTTACATTTCTCTATTGCATTCCAAAGTAAGCCCAATCTGAGCGTAAGGAAGGAGATGCAGTCTGCAACCCAAATTGACACTGTGCATTTTGACACCGCCACCCCTAGTTTATTGGGGTTCAAAGGAGACAAAGAGCTGGGAAGAACAGCAATGGGCTTTCCTCCTCTCCAGCTAGAAAGCCAGTGCTTTCTTAGTCCAAGGTGTGCAACTAGGCCTCAGCTCTGTTGGCATGAGGTGTTGGGAAGAAGGTGGGTAACACCACAGGTAGGAATTTTGGGTGAGTTCCGAGAACCACCCTGTTTTTATGAAACTGGTGTACGGCGGATGTACTACCAGTGCTTGCAATTGGCTGATTCTGCGTGCAAAAGTATGCGCCACCAGAAAAATGACCTTTCAGGTAAGGAATTTGAGCGAGCAGGGATGTGAGGAGATGCCCAAACACCGTATTATGATCCCACACCACCAGGCGTAGTTTAATTGGGGGGGGGGGGGGCGGCGCGAGATAGTAGGAGGCCCTGCATAAAGTGCCCCAATAAGGGGTGAGCGGAGGTCAGTCTATCAGCTAAAGGCAATGATAATCAGCTACAGCACAGAGGTGTTCTCTGACCAAGTTGGACTTCAGAGCAGAGTCTGACAGATGCAGAAGATAAGACAAAACTGAATCCCAAGAGCAGGAAAAGGGGTCCAGAGACTTTTTCTCATAGCATACGGAGAACCTGCATCTCTTGAAGGCATAGGCACATCTTGTCACGTCCAAATACGAGGCAAGAAGGATGTTCTCCACATCCTGTGGTAAGCAGAGCTCTGTGTGCACTACCCGCTCAGCATCCAAATCATTAGTGCTAGGGACAACAGGTTGGGATGAAGCAGAGTCCCGTCATCTTGCGAGATCAGATCCAGGGCACAGTCTGGTCTGAGCAGCTGCCGTTGACATAATCAGAGAAGTGGAACCAGGGTAGCTTGGGCCTGTGCGGCGCAATGAGGATGATGGTAGCGCCGTCCACCTGCAACATGAAGAGGGTCTTCGCCACCAGAGGAGTCGACGGGTAGGCATAGTGAAGACCCTTCACTCCAGTCCAGGAGAACAGCATCGGGAGCCAAGTTATACTTGCAAGGCACTCAGGAGCAAAACAGCGGGAGCTGGGCGTTGCGTGGGGTGGCAAAGAGGTCTATTGATGGCATGTCCCACATCTGGAAAATGCGGTTGCCAACCTGCCTGTTCAGAATCCACTTGTGTGGCTGAAGGATTCTGCTGAGGCAATCCGCCAGGATGTTGAGTTCCTCTAACAGGTATACTGCTCTGAGGAGCATACCGTGCGAGATGGCAAACTTCCAAAGGTGGACTGCCTCCCAGCAGAAAGTATGAGCCCATGCTGCCCTGTTTGTTGATGTAGAGCATAGCCATCTGGTTGTACATCTGTATAAAGATGACCTGGTTGGAGAGCTGTTGCTGAAACACTCAGAGGGCATTGGCAATGGGCCAAAGCTAAAGGAAGCTGATCTGAAGGCGGCTTTCCCCAGCCGTCCAGAGGACATCTGGATGTGCTCCCCAGCCTAGTTTGGAGGCATCCATCGTTAGGACTCGCTGGTGCGACGGGACCTCGAAAGGAAGCCCCACAAGCAGGTCGGCAGGCTGCTGCCACCATGATAGGGATTCTTGGAGTGGCAAAGTCACTGTGATTCTGTCCAAAAGACGTCCTGTTTCCTGACGCTGTGTACAGACAGTTCACTGCGTCTGACACATCTGAAGTCGGGCTGAGGGGGTAACATTGACGGTAGAGGCCATGTGGCCCAGGAGGCACAGTATTTGTCAAGCCATGACAACCGGGCAACGCTGGAAGTCCCTCACCAGGGTGACTAGGCATTGGAAGGAAAGTTCAAGCTAAGCTGGAGAGCCCCAATGAACTAGAGGCATTGGAGAGGGTTGTAGATGGGACTCTTGGTAGCTGATGACAAAGTCCGCCTGTTCCAGTACCTGAATGGTGCACTGTGCAGACAGCCAGACCTTGTCTGGCATCTCGTCCCTGACCAACCAGCTGTACAGGAATGGAAAGACAAACATTCCCAGGATCAAGAGGAAGGCAGCAACGACCACCAGACATTTCATGAAGACCCTTTATAGTGGAGGCAAGGGCTGTCTGCTAAGCATAAAGCAGAGGTACTGCCGGTGCAGGAGGTGGATGATGATGTGCGTGTAGGCTACTACTACTGAGCATTTGTATAGTGCTACAAGACATAGGAGCACAGCCAATCTTCCCATTTAAGGTAAGGCAGCAATGTTCCAAGGGATACCATCTTGAACTTTATCTTCACTAGGAAGAGATTGAGATTGCGGAGATCCAAGATGGCCGGAACCCACCTGTTTTCATGTGAACTAGGAAGTAGTGGGAGTAGAAACCCTATCCTGTTTGGGAAGTTGGAACAAGTTCTACCACCCATTCTGCGAGGAGGGCCTGGACCTCCTGATGGAGTAATTTGCAATGGTGAGGCTTGAGAGGGTACTCCCCTGGAAAGAAGGTGGGGGGAATCTGCTCAAAGCACAGCAGATAGCTCTCGCGGACCATCTGCAGTGTCAAGGCATTGGTTGTTATGCTGGGTCACCTCTGGGCAAAGTGTATCAGCTGCTGATTCACCTGTGGCAGAACAGAGGCTGGGAGGGAAAGAAGGACCATGGTCCGAAGCCAGTAGTCAAAAGAACCTGCCTGGCTGGGGCTGTGGCGCTGGTTGAGGTTTTGGGGATTTAGGCTTGAGCTGCTGCCTCTTGTTGCACCTGTTGGCGTGGCTGGTATGAGTAATACAGGGTGTAAGCAGGGTCTGCCCATCCACTAGACAACCTAGGCAACCACCCCAGTGAGTGGCAGCAGCGGCATACACATGACTGCCCGCGCCCCCCCCCCCAGCTGCCGCTGATTCCGTTTGGGGAGGAGGTGAGCAGCAGCAGCATTTCCAAAAGTGGTTGATTTTTGCCAGCACTTTCTTGCCCGCAGCAGGCCATGTATGCTAAAGGACATGGACTGCCACAGGCAAGAAAGCGGTAGCAAAAAATTGCCGCTTTTTGAAATACTGTCACTGCCCGCCTCCCCCTCACAGGATGGAATTGGCGGCAGCTGGGGCCATGGCAGCTGAGGGTGGTGGCGAGGACGGGGTTACTGCCTAGGGTAGCAGAAACCGCTGGGCCGGTCCTGGGTATAAGAAAGAACATAAGATAAGCCATACTGGGTCAGACCAAGGTCCATCAAGCACAGTATCCTGTTTCCAACAGTGGTCAATCTAGGTTACAAGTAAATAACAGTTTCCCCAAAAGACACAGGTTCCACAATGCTTGTATTGGGTCAAGCAGTGGATATTCTGGGTCCCCTTTAATAATGATTTATGGACCTTTCCTCCAGGAACTTGTCCAAACTTTTTTAAACCCAGCTACATTAACAGCTTTAATTACATCCTCTGGTAGCAAATTCCAGAGTTTGATTACACGTTGAGTGAAAAAATATTTTCTCTTTTTAGTCTTAAATAGGTTACCTTGTAGCTTCATTGCATGCCCCCCCCCTTTTTTTTTTTTTTTTAAAGTGCTATCAAATCAGTGTTGACTCACAGCGACCCAGCTACCTCTGGGTTTTCTTGGCAATGTATCACCGGAAGTAGATTGCCAGCCTTTTCTCCCAAGACAATGGAGGGTAAAGTGACTTGCCCAAGGTCACAAGGAGTGCCAGTGGGAATCGAACCCTTGATCTTCTGGGTACTAGGCAGTTACTTTAACCACTAGGCTACTCCTCCAAAAAAGAAAAAAACCCACAATCAATCTAAGTTTACCTGTTCCACTAAATTCATTAATTTATAGACGTCTATCATATCTCCCCTCAGTCGTCTCTTTTCCAGGAAGAAGAGCCTTAACCTTTTTAGCCTCTCTTCATAGAGGTATCCTTCCATCCCCTTTACCATTTTGGTGGCTCTTCTCTGTACCTTTTCTAATAACACTATATCCTTTTTAAGATACGGCAACCAGAACTGCACACAATATTCAAAGTGCGGTCGCACCATGGAACGATACAGAGGCATTATAATATCCTTTGTTTTATTCTCCATTCCTTTCCTTATGATACCTAGTATTCTATTTGCTCTCTTAGCCGCCGCTGCACACTGGGTGAAGGATTTTAACATATTATCCATGATGGCGCCTAAATCTTTTTTCTGGGTGGTGGTTCCTAATGTGGAACCTTGCATCATGTAATCATAGCTTGGGTTTTTCTTTCTGGATGCATAACTTTGCACTTGTCCACATTAAATTTCATCTGCCATTTGGATGCCCAGTCTTCAATTTTATCAAGATCCTCTTGCAATTTTCCACAATCCTCATGGGTTTTAACAACTTTGAATAGTTTTTTGTCATCTGCAAATTTGATAACCTCACTCATTATTCCCATTTCCAGGTCATTTATGAATACGTTAAAAAACAAACAGCGGACCCAGCACAGATCTTTGGAGTACTCCACTATTCACCTTTCTCCACTGGGAAAAAAGCACCATAGGCCTTTTTCTTTTTAGGGTAAAATGACTTTTTTCCCAGAAGCCTTTTTCCTGAAAGGGTCAGCAGTCTCTCTCAAAAGCCTGTTCATTGTGAGTTGCTCCGTTTCCAACTCTGCGGCCTTCTCTGCCATGGGTTTGCTGAAGAGGTTCTCTCCGCAGCATGGGACATCAGCCAACTTGTCCTGAACCCATTGTTCTAAATTTAAGGACTGTAGCCATGCCAGATGGTGGGCACCAATGCCAACTGTAGTCACCTGAGCCATGGACCCGAAGCAGTCGTAGGTCACCCGGGTGATGTACTTGGAGCTCTCCTAGTTTTTCCGACCAGGCTCCAGAAGCACTCAAGGTGCTCTCCTGACAGACCAGCTGAGATCCCGGCAAGATCCCCCACCAGGTCACACAGGTAACATACCCATATATAACTGGTATGCTTGGATCCGAGCCACCAGCATTGAGCTCTGGTAGCACTTCTTACTAAAGCCATCCATGGTGTGTACCTCCCTACCCAGGGGCACAGAGAAGCGTTTCTTGGAACTTTTAATCCGGCGCATGGTCAAATCCACCACCATGGAGTTATGAAGGCGTTGTGCTCTTTCAAATCCAGGGTTCTTGCACATTTGATAGATGGAATTGAGGCATCGTTTGACTGTTGGCACTATGAGAGGTGTTTCTCACATCCTAAAGAGAAGTTGTTCCAATATTGGGTGGATCAGAACTGTAATGGTCTCTTTAGGGGGAGTCAGGTACTGGAGGATTTCCAACTCCTCCGCACGAGGCTCCACTTCCATCTCAATAGTGAAGAGCAAAGCCTTCCTCATGTCCCTCATGAACTCGAGGAAGGAGAGGTCCTCGAGGGGGGGGGGACCTCCTCTGCTCGTATGGGGGCGAGGGATTGCAGGGAACATCATTGTTACAGATGGTCTCTGGAGCTTTCTCCTCGGTCTCCCAATCAGAGTCTGAGTGGAACTCGAAGTACTGCCATGAACGGTGACTGTGCCGATGGCACTCGAGCAGAGTCAAAGGAGTCCTAGGCTTCCACCTGTCTGAACTCAATGCACTCAGGGGTGACACCAGATGTACTGAGAAGGACTTTGAATGCTCACGGGAGCCGCACTAGAGATCATGCAACTCTGAAGGTGAGGCACCCGCCATTGATGGGGCCATCACCAGCACCGAGGAACTTGAGGTCACCGGGCCTCTGGCAACCTGCAGGCCCATGAACACAGTGAGGCTACGTTCGAGGGCCTGCATCTTCTCTGCGAGGATAGAGATCTCCACTGCCACCAGAGTCGGTGCCGCAGTTTTTGATGCAAATGCCTGTTCCCTCAGTGGGGACGTCTTGAAGGTCACAGCCTTGGGAGTCCCATGTCAGACCTCAAGGGACTTAGGAGGCAAATCCTCCCACTGGGGCAGCTTGGAGGGCCACTCCCAGTTCTCGCCCTCAGCGTCACTCTCAGGACTTTGATGCCGATGCCCATGGGCCTTCGCCCTGGCAGGGTTGAAGTGCGGTCCTTCTGAAGGCACTCCTTATCAAAGGAGAGCGACCATTCTGGTACTCCATGATCCCTTGGCTCCAAATGGTCCCAGCCTCCCCACAAATCCTTGGTGGAGGCCTTCGATGACATCGATGCTGGAGCTGACGTATACGACTCATAACCAAACAGCGATTCTTGCTGCCGTTCTTGGTTCTTAAGCCCCTTGTAAGTCATTTGCAAGCAGAGAGCACAGTACGAGAGCTCGTGGTTGTGCCTGAAGCATTGAAGGCACCAGTTGTATTGGTCTGTGAGGGAAATGGTCTGGCCACACTGGGTGTACTTCTTGAAACCAGTGGACTCCAACGTCCTCACTGACTAGAGGGGTTCAAGATGAAAATCCTGAACCCCAAAAAGGAAAAAACCCAGAGAAAAATGCAGTGCCAAGGCAATGATGTTCCGGGAGATGAGTGTAAGACGCTGAACAACATGTGATCCGAAAAACAGTGAAAACTAGCAAAAACTAGTGAAAAAAGGGAACAACTAAATTCTGGGACACAGATGATGTCTGGAGAGCTCCACGGAAAAAGAAGACTGAGGTAAAGATGGCTCCTTGGGGTGGGAAGACTGACATGTATGGAGCAATTTCCAAAGGCTTCCTATGGAAGTTGGGAAGCATTCCTGTGCGGGCTCCGTCAGTGACATCACCCAGATGTGAAGACTGACTTCCTGCTTGGTCCCGGAGAATACTGGCAATAACCTACTCATCTGAACTGGTCTAGTAGGATAAGGAGACAAAGGGAGCTGGTAAGCAAACTGGCAGTCAAACAGATCTTTATTGTGCCCCTAAGCATTTCGGCCAATAGGGTCTTCTTCAGGGAGATAAGTTCTTAGATAGTGCTGGGGAGGAGTCTGCTGTCTTGGTACATGTCGCTACCAATGACATAGGAAAATGTGGTAGGGAGGTTCTGGAGGCTAAATTTAGGCTTTTAGTTAGGAAGTTGAAATCCAGAACTTCCAGAGTAGCACTCTCCGAAATGCTTCCTGTTCCACGCGCAGGACCCAAAAGGCAGGCACAGCTTCGGAGTCTCAATGCGTGGATGAGACAATGGTGCAGAGTTGATGGTTTTGGATTTGTTAGGAACTGGGGAACATTCTGGGGAAAGGAGGAGCTCTTCCGAAGGGATGGGCTTCACCTTAACTGGGATGGAACCAGGCTACTGGCATTAACCTTTAAAAAGGAGATAGAGCAGCTTTTAAACTAGATAATAGGGGAAAGCCGACAGTCGCCAAAGAGCGGATGGTTCGGACGAATGTATCCTTGAAGGATACTACCAAAAGAAGAGAGGTTCCAAAAAAGAGTAAAGTAGCCCAAATGCCCTCGAGTATGGAGCAGACAGAGCTTAAAGATCCCAAATTACCCATGTCTACCAATAGCCAAATTAATATGAATAAAATACAGTCTCTAAAATGCTTGTATGCAAATGCTAGAAGTCTAAAAAATAAGATGGGAGAGTTAGAATATATAGCACTAAATGAGAGGTTAGATATCATTGGAATATCAGAGACATGGTGGAAGGAGGACAATCAGTGGGACACTGTGATACCTGGGTACAAACTAGATCGTAATGACAGAGCTGATCAATTGGTGGAAGGGTTGAGCTCTATGTTAGAGAGGGCATTGAGTCAGAAAGGATTAAAATTTTGCAGGAAACAAAATTTACTGTAGAATCTCTATGGATTGAAATTCCATGTAAAAAGGGGAAGGCAATGGCAGTGGGGGTGTACTATCGACCGCCTGGCCAGAATGAACAAATGGATGATGAAATGCTCAAAGAAATCAAGGAAGCTAACAAAAGTTACAGCGTAGTAATAATAATGGGTGATTTCAATTACCCCGGTATCGACTGGATCAGTGTCACGGCAGGACATGCTAGGGAGATAAAGTTCCTAGATGAAATAAATGACTGCTTCTTGGAGCAGCTGGTTCATGAACCAACCAGAGGGGAAGCATATTAGACCTAGTCCTTAGTGGAACACCAGATCTAGTGCAAGAGATAAGGGTGTTGGGGCCACTTGGCAATAGTGATCATAGCATGATCGCCTTTGATTTAATTAGTGGAGGAGGGATAGTAAGGAAATCCACAGTACTACCTTTTAACTTTCGAAAGGGAGACTATAATAAAATGAGGAAAATAGTTAAGAAAAAAACTAAAAGGAGCAGTTGCAAAGGTTAAAGACTTACATCAAGCTTGAGTGTTGTTGAAAAATACTATCTTGGAAGCCCAGACCAGCTGTATTCCACGCTTTAAGAAAAATGGAAGGAAGTCCAAAAAACTACCAGCATGGTTTAGGTGAGGTCAGAGAAGTTGTTGTTGCCAAAAAAGCATCTTTCAGGAAATGGAAAAAAAGAGCCAAATGACAAAACCTGGAAACAGCACAAGCACTGGCAAGTCAAATGCAAGGCATTGATAAGGCAGGCAAAGGGAGAATTTGAGAAGAAGCTTGCTGCGGAAGCAAAAACGCGAAATAAAGACTTTTTCAAGTACATTCGTAGCAAAAGACCTGTGAGAGAGTCAGTTGGTCCATTAGATGATAGAGGGGTTAAAGGGGCACTAAGAAGCGACAAGGCGATAGCGGAGAGAATGAATGAATTCTTTGCTTCGGTTTTTACTGAGGAAGATGTAGGGATGTTACCCATGACTGAAGTGGTATTTAAAGGTGCGGAAGAATTGAAGGAAATATCGATACATCGGGAAGATGTATTACAACTATTAGATAAACTGAAGAACAGCAAATCACCTGGGCCGGATGGTATACATCCAAGGGTGTTTAAAGAACTGAAATATGAGATTGCAGACCTGCTATTAGTAATCTGTGAACTATCATTAAAATCATCTCTAATACCTGAAGATTGGAGGATCGCCAATGTAACACCAATTTTTAAAAAGGGTTCCAGGGGTGATCCGGGAAACTACAGACCGGTGAGCCTGACGTCAGTACCAGGAAAAATGGTAGAAACCGTCATAAAGAATAAAATTACTCAGCATGTAGATAGTCATGGCCTAATGGGAGACAGCCAACATGGCTTCAGACAAGGAAGATCTTGTCTTACTAATCTGTTATGTTTTTTTGAAGGTGTGAATAAACAGGTGGACAAAGGTGAGTCGGTTGATATAGTGTATCTGGACTTTCAGAAAGCCTTTGAAAAGGTCTCTCATCAGAGACTTTTGGCAAAACTAAAGAGTTGGGATAGGAGGCAGTGTACTACTGTGGATCAGGAATTGGTTAAAAGATAGAAAGCAGAGAGTAGGGCTAAATTGCCAATTTTCCCAATGGAGAAAGGTGAATAGTGGTGTACCCCAGGGATCTGTGCTGGGTCCGCTGCTTTTCGACATATTCATAAATGACCTGGAAAGTGGAATAATGAGTGAGGTTATGAAATTTGCAGATGACACAAAACTATTTAAAGTTGTTAAAACCCAAGAGGATTGTGGAAAATTGCAAGAGGATCTTCATAAATTGGAAGACTGGGCATCAAAATGGCAGATGAAATTTAATGTGGACAAGTGCAAAGTTATGCACCTAGGGAAGAACAATCCAAACTATGGTTACACGATGCAAGGTTCCACATTAGGAACCACAACCCACGAAAAAGATTTAGGCGTCATTGTGGATAACATGTTAAAACCTTCGGCCCAGTGTGCACCGGCGGCCGAGAGCAAATAGAATGCTAGGTATCATAAGGAAAAGAATGGAAAATAAAACAAAAGATATTATAATGCCTCTATATCGTTCCATGGTGAGACCGCACCTTGAATATTGTGTGCAATTCTGGTCGCCGTATCTTAAAATGGATATAGCGTTATTAGAAAAGGTTCAGAGAAGAGCCACCAAAATGGTAAAGGGGATGGAAGGATACTCCTATGAAGAAAGGCTAAAAAGGTTAGGGCTCTTTAACCTGGAAAAGAGACGGCTGAGGGGAGATATGATATTAGTCTATAAATTAATGAACGGAGTGGAACGGGTAAACGAAGATTAATTGTTTACGTTATCAGAATATAGAAAGACTAGGGGACATGCAATGAAGATACAGGGTAAACTATTTAAGACTAATAAAAGAAAATATTTTTTCACTCAACGTGTAATCAAACTCTGGAATTTGTTACCGGAGGATGTAGTAAAGGCTGTTAGTGTAGTTGGGTTTAAAAAAGGTTTGGACAAGTTCCTGGAGGAAAGGTCCATAAACCATTATTAAGAAGGGACCCAGGATATCAATGCTTGACCCAGTACAAGCATTGTGGAACCTGTGTCTTTTGGGGAAACTGCTAGGTACATGTGACCATGATTGGCCACTGTTGGAAACAGGATACTGGGCTTGATGGACCTTGGTCTGACCCAGTATGGCATATCTTATGTTCTTATGAGAAAAAAGCCTAAAAAGTACAACATCATCACAAATAATTAAAAACATAAAAATGTAAAAAAACATCCATACCAAATATTAATATACAGATCAAAAGACTATAAAAACATGGGCAGGTCAAGGATCAGAGATGACTACAGGTGACAACATACCTTCCTAAAAACACATCATTGCTAATAATTATAAATTGGATGAGAAAATAGTCATGAGGAACATAATAAAAATAGGAAAGTGAAAAACCTTTAAAACAACCAACAACAGGAGAAACAGTCCATGAAGCCGCCGTTGGCAAAAGAACAGTGTGGCTATGCAGAGCGGGATAAACCAAAGGGTTATAAAATATAATATTTTGGCAGTAAAGGTAAAAAATATGTGGACATACGGGAAAAATTTATAAAAAGTATATTGTGTCAATTGATCCTTTGTCCCATAACGGCCCCTGCTGTATTTGTCCATAACAAAAACATACAGAATAAATCGAAGGGAACCAAAGAATTTGCAGGACATGATCATTGCAACCATAAACAAACACATGGTGCTGCATAAGATGGAAGAAACCATGAGTTTAAAAATTATATAAAAACATATTAGGATGGGACCAGCTGCTTCTTGTGACGGAGGTGTATAGAGCCAGGACATCGGCTCGGGAGGCTGCTGTTGCCGCTGCAGCTGAAGTCCGGGATTCTCCTTACTCCAGCGGGCAGGCACTCACCGGACAGCCCTACCTCCGGGGACTTCCCTTAGGGGAATAAAGCTGTGTTGGGAGGTGAGAGTTGTGAACCAGGTGCTTCTTGTGACGGAGGTGTATAGAGCCAGGACATCGGCTCGGGAGGCTGCTGTTGCCGCTGCAGCTGAAGTCCGGGATTCTCCTTACTCCAGCGGGCAGGCACTCACCGGACAGCTCTACCTCCGGGGACTTCCCTTAGGGGAATAAAGCTGTGTTGGGAGGTGAGAGTTGTGAACCAGCTGCTTCTTGTGACGGAGGTGTATAGAGCCAGGACATCGGCTCGGGAGGCTGCTGTTGCCGCTGCAGCTGAAGTCCGGGATTCTCCTTACTGCAGCGGGCAGGCACTCATCGGACAGCCCTTATTGGGGTCCTATTTGGTACTATATTTTTGAGGTCATTGTGTGACGCGGGGCGTGTGTCGAAGGGGCGTGGTCAAAGGGGCCTGTAGGGCCCCTTTGACGCCCCTTTGACGCCACTTCGCGGCATCTCTTTTTTTTTTGTTTTATCTTTTTTACTGTTGCTGTTGGACCGGGATGTTATAGCTTCATGTGAGTGGTTATTTCCTATAATGGGGAAACGTAAGTCCAAGACCGGGAGTAAGGCTTCGGGGAATGTTCCCGGAGAGTCTAAACGGGTTGGGCCTTTAGATAAGCATTTCACTCCTGTTCCGTTGGCACAGTCTTCTCCCGAAGGGCCATCTCTGAGCCCAGGCAGAAGATCTCCTCCATTATGCCCTGTTCCTGGTGATATGTCTGGTCACTCTACCCAGTCCTCCTCTTTGGTGAGGGAATTACCTTCTCTTAAGTTACCCACTCCTGTGTTGTTTTCAGAGGTGGTTTCCTCCTCTGAGTTTCCCTCTGTCTCTCCGGATTAGGAGATTACCATGCGGGACTTGTGGGGGGCTCTAAAATCTATTGATAATAAAGTTTCAACGTCCCTAAATTCTCTATCAGTTTTCTCACAAGAGGCCACAGTGGCCCTGGGGCAGCTTGATGAGAAAATTACTGCTGTTGATTTGGCTGTCAAGACATTGGAATCCCAGGTTCTCCCTTTACATACCTCAAGAGTTGTTGGTATAAAGGATTCATTGTTGCTACATAATAAGGTTGAAGCCCTGGAGAATTCCTTTAGATCTTGCAATTTGCGATTTCTTAATTTTCCTTATTCCTCTTTGCTTTCTCATAAAATCTTATTGGATAAGTATTTTAAAGATGTGTTGGCCATTTCAGATTCCATCGATATTTCTACTTTATACTACATTCCCTCCTCAGTCAAGCAAGTTAATGTGGTAGAAGGTGGACTTGATGAGATTGTTGCCCCACTAGAGAATCTTACTGCCTTTTTGGAGGACTCACAGGATAATATTGGTACGCGGGCCACTCTGCTAGTCACTTTTACCTCGGTTGAAATGAAGCAACGTATTCTTCGTGCCTTTTTTAAGGTGAAGTTGACTAAGTTTTGTGGCCAGCGGAACAATATTTTCCCTGATGTCGCCCGCAGCACCCAATTGCGTCGGAAGCAATTTCTAAAGTTGAAGCCGCAGGTGTTAGCCCTGGGTGCTTCGTTCTTTTTGCGATTCCCTTGTAAATGCATTATTGGTCTCGGTGATGCTTCATACGTATTTACTGATGTACTTCATTTAGAAAGTTTTGTGGCTGGCAGGAAAGTGGTAGAATCAGACCAGTGATAAATAATTGACCTCCTATTTTGGGTCTTAGACCCTATTTTTCTTTGTTAATTGTATGCTTTTTTCTTTTGAATTGTGAGCAGCGTGGTTTCATGATGTGGACTGTATCATGGATGTTTATTTCCTATATAATAATTTCTAAGAGGCAGTTTTCTTTCTCTTGTTTTTGTATTTCTGATTGACCTTTACTTATTTGGTTATTGTAATTGATTGAAATTTCAATAAAATAAAAAAAATAAAAAAAATATTAGGATGAGAAACAATGAATGTGCATATGACAATGATTACAGGAAACGAGTACAAGAAATCCTAAAGGAAAAATCTAATCCAAAAAGGGGGGGGGGGAGGGGACACATCCAGATACAGAATCATCAAAAATGAAAGGAATCAGAGATGTTAATCATTGTTACATAAAAAATCATAAAAGAAGGATAATGAACATACAATCCTATCTAAAACTAAAGAACATCTCAGAAAGGTAAATAAACAAATAAATAAATAAACCATAAATAATTAATACCCCGACTCAATAAATAAAACATTTTATGTCTGTGTAAGGAACAGAGGAGGGGGAAAGGAGAGGGGGAGGGTGGAGCAGGGGGAAGGCGGGGCAGGAGGGGGGAGAGGGAGAAGGGGGAGGGGGGAGGGGAAAGGAAAAAAGGGGGAGGGGGAGGAAGGGGGAAGAGAAGAGGGAGGGGAAGGAAAAAGGGGAGGGGATAGATGAAGGGAGGAGGAGGGTAGGAGGAAGATGAAGGGTGCAATGGAAGTAAGGTAGGGGGCAAGGAAAGAAAGGAAAGGGGGAAGGGAGGGGGAAAGAAAGGAAAAGGGGAAGGGAGAGGGAAAGAAAGGAAAGGGGGAAGGGAGGGGGAGAGAGGGGGAAGAAGGGAGGGGAAGAAGGGAGGGGAAGGGAAAAGGGGAAGAGAAGAGAGAGGGGAGAGGGAGAGAAAGGGAAGGGAAAGGGGAGGGGAAGAAGGAAGGGGAAGAGAAAGGAGAGGGGAGGGGAAGGATGGCGCTGAATGTTCAGAGCTAAAAGTACTGAAAAGAGGACCAGCAGGAGGGGGGTGTAGGGAATGAATGAGAGAGTGTGCGCCTTGGGGATGAGTCTGAAAAGTGAGGGGTGAGCTGGAGGGGGGAGACCACCATATCAATGGTCACATCTGGGGGAGGGGGAACTGATGGGGTGACCCGAGGGAGGGGTGAGAAGGGAGAAGGAGTGGAGGAGGGGAGGAGTGGATAAGGAGTGGAGGAGTGGCCTAGTGGTTGGGGCAAGGTACTTCAGGCCGGAAGGTCGGGGGTTCACATCCCACTAGAGGACAGCAACCTTGGGCCGGAAGGACTGGGGTTTCTAGTCCCACAGGTGCTCCTTGTGGTCTTGGGCAAGCCACTTAACCCTCCATAGCCCATGTTCCCTGTAAATAGTTATCTCCAAGTTATAATGCCCTGTTCAATGTAATTTCAGTTTGTTCAATGTAAACCGCACTGATGCAGAATAGCACGGTATATAAGAGAATATAAATATATATATATATAAGTGGAATGGTGATTTGAGTTTGCAGTGACGGAGTGAGGGGATGAGTCTATGGAGAAAGAGAGAGGGAGGATTGAATGGGTGACCGTGCAGGAGTGAACTGGAATGGGGAGAGAGATGCAATTGTCTGGGGGTATGGGGAAGTAAGGGTGAATCTGGATGGGGAAGAGAAGGGGAGAGCAGAGGGTGGATAGTGTATGAGTGGTTGAGCATGGGGCATGAGAGAGAAAGGATAATGAACTGCAGTGCACATGGATAAGTCTCACTGGGAGGAGCAGCTCAGGCACAGTGAGCACATTAGAAAATTACTTTAACATAGATGTATATATTTAGATGTTTTTGAAGATTTAAGAAAGACAATCAATATGCTTGAGTAAAACATTGCTTTGGTTGCCCTCTGGGGATCAGGCGAGGATTCTATGGCCTTGGGCAATGGCAGATAGTCTGTTTAGCAGAACAGAATGATCATCTGTTCAAAGGCCAATGACAAATCTAAAAATAGCATCAACACAACTCCCTTTCTCTCATCAAGCTGGGTCTGGGAAGGCAAGAGCTAACACCACTTGGGACGCCACCCAAGATACTTCTAAAAGGGAACTTGCTCGGATAAGCCAGTCATCCAGACAGGGATGGACACAGATCCTTTGGTGCCACAACCGCCACCACCATGACCTTGGAGAATGTATTTGGGGCAGTGGATAGCCCAAAAGGGAGGATGGCAAACTGATAGCGAGAGCCAAGCATAGCAAAACATGTGTGGTCCCTTTACACAAAAGCGGACATAAGGATGACATTGAGAACTACAGGCCAGTTAGTCTAACCTCTGTGGTTATTAAATTATTAGAAAGGTTACTAAAGGAGAGAATAGTGAGGTTTCTGGAGTCTAATAGATTGCAGGATCCGAAGAAGCATGGATTCGCCAGAGGCAGGTTGTCAGACAAATTTGCTAGATTTATTTGACTGGGTGACCAGGGATTTGGACTGACAGAGAGCTCTAGATGTGGTGTATTTAGATTTCAGTAAAGCCTTTGACACCATTCTGCACAGGCGACTTATAAACAAACTGAGCACCCTAGGGATGGACTCTAGAAGTTATTGATTGGGTTAGAAATTGATCAAAACAAGCCCAATTCTATAGCGCACCTATCAATTTCACAAGATGTACGTAGTTGTCACCCTACTCCCTCTGTAAATAAACCAGTGTAGATTAGTTGCCAAGAACACAACTTGAAACAAAATTTGCACTGCCTGTACATAGTTATTATGTTACCTATAAAAAAGTTCTGAATGTTCCATGTATTAAGACTAGACATGCACTATTGTCATGCCTTGCAATAAATGTTCTTTGTAAACCGAATCCGGCCCTTGGGAGGACGCGGTATAAAAGTGTTTTATAAATAAAAATAAATAAATAAAATAAATTAAGTGGGAAGTGACAAAGGGTACAGGTAAATGGAGCTCACTCTGAGGTTACCAATGGTTTGCCGCAGAGATTTGTCCTTGGTCCGATTCTGTTTAACATCTTTGTTAGTGATATTGCGGAAGGATTATCTGGTAATGTTTGCTTGTTTGCGGATGATACCAAAATCTGCAATAGAGCAGACACACAGGAAGGGGTCGATAACATGAGGAGAGATCTAGCTAAGCTTGAAGAATGGTCTAGAATATAGCAACTGAAATTTAATTCTAAAAAATGCAGGGTCATGCATTTAACATAGAAACATAGAAACATGGAAACATGATGACAGAAAAAGACCACATGGCCTATCTAGTCTGTCCTTCCATATCAACAACTACAACAGTCCACTTTTTACCTTTAGAGATCCTCTGTGTTGGTCCCATGCTTTTTTGAATTCAGTTACTGTCCTCATCTCTACCACCTCCACTGGGAGACTATTCCATGGATCCACTACTCTTTCCGTAACGAAATATTTCCGCATATCACTCCTGAATCTATCTCCCTTCACCCTCATCCCATGTCCCCTCGTAGCAGAACTTGCTTTCAATTGAAAGAGGCTCTCTCCCTGAACATTTATGCCACGGAGGTATTTAAACATCTCAATCATATCACCTCTATCCCGCCTTTCCTCTAAGGTGTACATATTAAGATCCTTAAGTCTGTCCTCATATGCTTTATAATGAAGCCCACTAATCATTTTAGTACCCACCCTCTGCACCGACTCCATTCTGTTCACATCCTTTTGAAGGTGCGGTCTCCAGAATTGTACACTATACTCCAAATGAGGTCGCACCAAAGACTTATACAGAGGCATTATCACCTCCTTTTTTCTGCTAGCCATTCCTCTCCGTATGCACCCAAGCATCCTTATAGCTTTTGCCGTCGCCTTTTCTACCTGTTTAGCTACTTTAAGATCATCAGACACAACCACGTCTAGGTCCCGCTCTTCTTTAGTGGACAAAAGTACTTCACCTCCTATACTGTATTGCTCCCTTGGATTGCTGCAGCCCAAATGCATGACCTTACATTTTTTAACATTAAATCCCAGCTGCCACATTCTAGACCATTCTTCAAGCTTAGCTAGATCCCTCCTCATGTTATCTACACCTTCCTGGGTGTCTACTCTATTGCAGATTTTGGTATCATCTGCAAAGAGGCAAACCTTACCCAACAGCCCTTCCGCTATATCACTAACAAAGATGTTAAAAAGAATTGGACCAAGGACAGATCCCTGGGGCACACCACTGGTAACATCCTTCTCCTCAGAGTGAGCTCCATTTACTTGTACTCTTTGTCGCCTCCCACCCAACCAATTTCTAACCCAAGCAGTAACTTTAGTGTCCATCCCTGGGGTGCTCAGTTTGTTTATAAGTCACCTGTGAGGAACAGTGTCAAAGGCTTTACTGAAATCTAAATACACCACATCTAGAGCTCTCCCTCGGTCCAACTCCCTGGTCACCCAGTCAAAGAAATCAATCAGATTTGTCTGACAAGACCTGCCTCTGGTGAATCCATGCTGCCTCGGATCCTGTAATCCGCTGGACTCCAGAAACCTCACTATTTTCTCTTTCAGCAGCGTTTCCAATAATTTACTCACCACCGAAGTTAAACTAACTGGCCTGTAGTTTTCAACCACATCCTTACTTCCGCTTTTGTGTAAAGGCACCAAATGAGCCTCTCTCCATTCCTTTGGCACCACTCCCGACTCCAACGAGGCATTGAAAAGGTCAGTCAGTGGAGTTGCTAGAACGTCCCCCTCAGTATTCTAGGGTGTATCCCATCCGGTCCCATCGCTTTGTCTACTTTAAGTTGAGCTAGTTTCTCACGAACACAGTCTTCTGAAAATTGTTCAAGATGTCCCTCGCTTCTGTTCCTATTTGTGGGTGTTTTCTGAGGTCCTGCTCCTGGTTCTTCATCTGTGAACACAGAACAAAAATATTTGTTAAGCAATTCCGCTTTATCCTTATCAGCTTCTACATATTCCCCCCCTGCACCCTTGAGTCTTACAATACCACTTTTGCCCTTCCTCTTCTCACTAATATAGCTGAAAAATGTCTTATCCCCCCATTTTATTGCATTGGCTATTTCCTCCTCCCTTTTGAATCTTTGCCTTCTTGACTACTTTGCTAGCTTCTCTAAGTTTTTCCAAATACAGATGCCTGTCTTCCTCTCTCTGTGATCTCTTGTATTTCATGAAGGCCTCCCTCTATTTCTTCACTTTTTCAGCTACTTCCTTAGAAAACCATAGTGGTCTCCTTTTCCTTTTGCCTTTATTTACCATTTTAACAAAAAGGTTGGTTGCCCTTAAAATATCCCCTTTCAGTTTTGCCCACTGTTTTTCTACATCCCCCAGCTGTTCCCATCCCACTAACGACTCCCTGAGGTATTGGCCCATCTTCGCAAAGTTAGTCTTCCTAAAGTCTAAGATCCTCATCTTGGAATGGATTCTAACAGCCCTAGTCCTAATACTGAACCACACCATCTGGTGATCACTGGATGCAAAATGTTCTCCCACTACAACATCAGAAACACATTTTTAGGCTGAAAAAATCCAAAGGAGCTGTACAGTGTAGGGGATGAGGTACTTCTGTTCAAAAAAGAAGAGCGGGACCTTGGCATAATTGTGTCTGATGATCTTAAAAGTAGCTAAACAGGTAGAAAAAGCGACTGCAAAAGCTGGAAGGATGCTTGTGTGTATAGGGAGAGGAATGGCCAGCAGAAAAAAAAACCGGTGATAATGCCTCTGTATCAGTCTCTGGTGTGACCTTATTTGGAGTATTATATGCAATTCTGGAGACCGCACCTTCAAAAGGATATAAGCAGGTTGGAGTCGGCACAGAGGGTGGCTACTAAAATGGCTAAAGGTCTTCATTATGAAGCTTATGAGGACAGACTTAAAGATCTTAATATATACTTTAGAGGAAAGGCGTGATAACGGTGATATGATAGAGACCTTTAAATACCTCCATGGCATCAGTGCACAGGAGGGTCTCTTTCAATTGAAGGCAAGCTCTGCTACGAGGGGACATAGGATGAGAGCGAAAGGGGATAGACTCAGGAGTAATATGTGGAAATATTTCTTTATGGAAAGAGTGGTAGATGCTGGAATAGTCTCCCAGTGGAGGTGGTGGACATGAGGACAATATCTGAATTCAAAAAAGCATGGGACAAACACAGAGGATCTCTAAAGGTAAAAAAGGGACTACTGTAGTTGATAAGGAAGGGCAGACTAGATAAGCCATGTGGTCTTTTTCAGCCGTCATGTTTCTATGTTCTGCCCGGATCAGGATATTAAAATACACCTCAGCCAGATCCAGAGAAGTCAAGAACTACCCTTGGCGCACTGCTTGAATCACAAAGCGCAAGATTTCCATTTGGAAGCACAGGACGTGCAAGTGCTTGTTGATTCTCTTGAGATCCAGAATGAGCTGGAAGGAACTGTATTTTCTTGGTACCACAAAATTGATGGAGTATCTGCCCTTTCCCCGCTCCTCTTTGGAAGGGCACCACCGCCTTTAGGGGCAGCAACTTGTTAAAGGTGGTCCGCAAGGCGGCACTATTGATTGCAGACCCACCATTAGAAATGACAAAAGCATCTGGAATCAGCTCCTTGCATTCTAGGACGTAGCCAAACTGAATGGTGACTAGTACCCAGCGATCCTTGGTAACTTGGGCCCAAATCTGAAAGAAAAGGTGAAGCTTGCCTCCAATCAGAGTAACCAGGGAATGGGCCCCCAAACTTCCACTGAACAACCTGGGAGGGTCCTCCTCTGGAGGGGACAGAGTCCTTGGGCCCACACGCTCCACAGAAGGACTGAGAGTAAGCCCGAGGCCTGGAAGCAGAGGAGAAGAAAGGTTTTCCAGGTCGTTAATGATGAGAGTCCCAAGACCCCCGAGAATCTGGCCAGCACGCCCTTGGTGGATGAGTGGAGGCTGACGAGAAAGCAGCACCAGCCCGCTTCACAGGACCCTTGAACCTATCTATAGGCCAGAAAATCCTTTAAGGCCAACACGCCTTCCACAGAAATAGTGGTTCGTCTGGTAACCGCCCTGATCTGCGCATCCAACTTGGGAATGCCAAACCACGCGACACATTCCTCCTCTGGAAGAGCATAGATCTTCTTACACACCCTTAACAGTTTAGATAGGGAGTCGGGAGAGTCCCACTCTGACCGAATCATATCCTTTATCATATCCGGGAATGGGAAGACAGTAGTGGATTTTCACAACCCTTGAAGTAGCGGGTGTACCTTCGGCTCTTGCTCGTGCTGGAAGCATCCATCAAGTTCAAGGCAGATGAGATCCTGGCAATCAACACTGCCAGCTCCTCCTTCTGGAATAGGCAGGTCACACCGGCCTTTGCATAATCTTCTGAAGGCAAGAGCACTTCCTCATCCATATCAGAGTCCAGTAGAGTCATCTGAATCCGAGTCATAGTCAACATCTTGGATAGCTCCCAGCTGTTCCCCATCTCTAGGGGGCACCCCACACCAGGGATGCTTAGCCAAAGGTAATTGAATAGTGCTTCCCCTTTCAGCCTGTTCCATACGAAAATGCATCCAGGGGCACTCAGAGGCTGCACGGTCTGAATTTCCACAACAGAAGGACTCGGCCTGTTGCAAAAAGGAAAAGAATTCTGGGGAGGACAATACGGAGTCTGGATGCTCTCCTCTCGGACATGACTCCCCAACACTAGGGGGCACAGCCGCTACAGACTCCCTAGAGGATGATGAGTGTCTCATAGCATGGTCACCGGATTTTCTGGCTGGCTGAATATCTTTACTCATAGCGCCATCCGTCATCTCCCACCCTGAGGCAGGCAAGATCAGATTAACTGCATGCCCCGGCTGACAGGGGGAAATCAGGCCCTCCAGGGATGACTCAGAAGCTGCCATGCAGGAAAAGCAGAGTCCAGAATCCAGGGATGAGGCACCTCGCTTGCCACAGATCAAACAGCATTTCCTGGAAGAAGACCGGGAAAGTTAGGACAAGTATCACAACAATGAGCACTAAGGCTGCAACAGTCGGCAAGTGCACGTTAACTGTGCTTTTACGTTACCCATGTTAAAGGTGCTAGGGAAGAAGCATGCGTTGGAGCCACTTAGGCAGAACAAGCATTAGGACCGTGCAACCACCACTTGAACAGTAGGTAAAAACATTACAAATGCATGCAGAAAATGGCGGGAAACCCCTACAAGGCACCAATGGTCACCAGCGGTCCATCCCAAACTGCATCCCAAGATAACGGGATAGGGAGCACCCAACAAGGACAATGATGAGGTCAAGCCTTGGTACTCACCCCCTGAGAGCCTCATGCAGAGAATCTGTGTCGAACTCAGCTCTGCTCCCCTGAAACTGTTTCACTGGCTGGCTTTGCAGCACAGCATTTAAGATGGCTGGCAGGCAGATCCCTGTGAGAGTCTTCTGCAATCTTTGGGAGAGAGCAGGGAGAACAGAGGAAGAGGAAGAGGGAGAGGGCACCGAGATTGTGTGAGGCTGCTCCACTGTTCCAGATCCTTCCACTCTGTAACTGCTCAACAGGCTCTTATCATGATAAGAGAGTGGAGCCGAAACAATTTTTTCCTCCTCCTATGGCAACCAAAAAGATTGCAATCTAGTGGAGCCTCCAACATTGCGCTCAAGTGAGAATCATCTTTCTGTACTCAAAGTGGTCGATCACAAACATTTAATCAATCTGTTATCCCTCAATCCTCAGATTTTCTTCAGAAAGGAGAAAATCCATTCACCATCTGCTGGAGACAAAGAAATACTGTAGGAATCTCTGGTGGCTGAAGCAAATAGAGACATGGAAGTGATGTCATTGAAACCTGGACTTTTTATTGGTTCTTTGTCTCCACCAATCTGCTGGTAGGGGAACACAACCTACTTGTCTAGACTGGTCTAGCAGGATAATGTGGAATCCTTGTTTGCAAAAGAATGCTGCCGCTACCACAATCGACCTTTGAGAAGGTGCAAGGAACCGTGGTTAAGCCAAAAGGTAGAGCCCAAACTGAAAATGATGGCTCGGTACACAGAAGTAGAGAAACTACTGGATTTGCTCCTGGATGGGAATCTGAAAGTACGCCTCGGCAAGGCCAAGTGAGGAAATAAATTCTCCTTGTCAAATCAATGCAATAAGCAACTTGATGATCTCTATGTAGATGTGAGGCACACAGAGCTTGGCATTGACTGCCTGAGGTCTAGAATAAGCCATAAGGATCCTCCATTCTTGGGTACCATGAAGTAGATAGAATAATGCCCCTGACGCTGCTCTGTGGATGGCAATGGTATTATAGCTTACAAATGGCAGGAGACACTGTAAAGTTTCCTCAATCTCTACCTCCTTAAGTAGGGAGCTGCAGGGAGGCTTCACAAAGGCATCCTGACGAGGCTTTGTAAATTCCCCCTTTTTGAGGACCTTGGGAATATGATGTGATATGGGCTCATTCTGAGAGAAACAGCTGGAGACATCCCTGACTGGCAGTACTTCGAAAGAGACCCCAGATCTCATTGCAGATGCTTACTGACTCTGGAGGGAGCCACAACTAAGTCTCAAGAACACTGAAAAGGCTGATACTTCTTTAGCTTAGACCCATATGAGTAATAGGTCATGCTTGGCCTCACTGCACTCTTAGAGCCCCTGGGCCTCTCTTCCAGAAGCCTCTGCAGGTGAGCTTCACCATGTTTTTTCACCAACTTCTCCAGGTCCTTGAAAGGGAGTTTACTCAGCTGTAACTTGAAGATAGCATCAGTCAACCAACTCGAGAGTCAAAGCCACCATCTGACCACTACTATCACTGCCATGGACTCGTAGGAGATTCTAATCAAGTTGTACAGAGTATCAGCTACATATGTGGCTCCAGATTCCAACCTCGCAGCCTCCGGAAGATGTTGGACTCAGCGTAAGAGGGCTCAAGCCACTCAACCCACATGTAGTACTGCTTGAGTGCCTAAGGTTGAAGCTGCAAAGGCATTTTTGAGAAGGGCTTCCACCCTCCTTCAGCTCAGCACCTCTTTCCAGCACGATGGTCATAGCCACAACAATAGTATCCACCTGAGGGACCCCAAACAGCTGATCCAAATCACCATGGGGCAGAGGGTACAGCCAAGTCAGGACTTTAGAACCTTTAAGATTCAGCTCTGGTGTCTCCCTCTGTGAGACTATGAGCTGAAGCATAGGCTCGGTGAGGGGAAAAATCCAGAAGAATGCTACAGACCCTCCAGAATGGGGCCTATCTGTGAAGCTTGTATAGGAGCAGGATCTACATTATGTAAGGCTGCCACAGCACCCTGAATAAGCAAGGAGAGGCTCTCCCTGCTAAACAGGCAGATTACAGAAGGATCCTTGCCTTCCACCAAGGGAGGCTCCTCCTCCTCTAAATGACCTGCTGGGAAAAAAATTACCGTTTTTCACCCCAACTAACCCTGATAGGGAATAACGCAGGGCTCCTGGAGGAACAGATGGGTGAAAGGGCAGAGCAAGAGTGCTTAACCCTCTTCTTACTTACATGAGAAGCACCCAAAGACCCCTGTAAGGAAGGCCTGGACCTTGGCGAGGAGAGTTGCCAACAGCTAATAAAGACTGAAAATAGTCCATAAGCTGTTTCAGAAGCTGCTGCTCAAAGCCAAAGGGGTCTTGTGGCTGTGGTCTTCTCAGTACATTCCCCCTCCATAGAATCCATCGGGCAGGAAAATGAAGGGTGGTGTGGCACAGCATTCAAATTGTATTTGGGCAACAGGCCCCTGTAGGGGGTCCCAAAATGCCAAAAAATGGACCCAGGATGTCCCCAATGAACCCAAACAAAAGGAACCTGCCACAGAGCTGACCCAATGGAAAGTACACAAGGCATAGTGCCAAGCATCTGGTATCATGGCAGAGTTCCACATACAAATAAAAAAAAAGAGCAAGGCCATGGCAAAAAAGGAACCACAAAAAAGTAATCCCAGCAACTATCAAACCAGCTGGGGAAACCAGAGAAGCGCTGAGAGGCCCAGCTGCCTAGAAAGCAGAGATTGCTTTTATAGGTTGTTGTTTTTTTTGTTTTTTTAATTTGACCTGCTTTATTACAAGCAGTCCAGAGAGTCTAATCGAGACAATTGAAATCAATAGAAACAGAGAACTTTAAAAAAAAAAAAAAAAGAAGCTCAGCAAGCAGAGGACAGCAAGAGGAAAGGGTGGCCTGGGCACAAACTTACCCCCCTTAGGGGCCTCATTGGGCCAGTCTGTTCACTCTCTGGCACTCCATTGCTGGAATCCATGAGTAACGGCACTGGACAAAGGACAGCTGGCTCAAAGAGGCAAGGGCCTACCCAAGCTCAAGCACACACTGAGTTTACAGGTCTCAAGACCATACTCTGGGCCAGAGGAGACAAGCCTATCTGCACTGCTGCACCACTCCACATTCCAGACACCTTGCCACCCACTGGTGGCAGATAATACTGCTTTCTCACAGTGCTACGCCAATGACATTTCTGAAAGCTGTTCAAGTCTGCCTCCAGTGGGAAGCATAACCCACTCATTTGGACTGGTCTAGCAGGATAAGGAAATAATTTGAATTGCAGCATTAGTGGCAAGACCTAGAAACAGCACACATGGATTGCAGGATTAGTGGTATTAAGTTTGGCAAACCTGCTCATTTCCAGCAGCAGATCTTAGTTACAGTACGAAGAAATCTATCTTCCCTTGACATGCATGCCTATGACTGTTATGTATCCAGAAGCAGGAAGCTTCCAGCACCCTGTCCAGACACTAGGCTGCCAACTTTGGCCCCTGATGTAGCTATTTTAAAGCAATTACAACTCCCATCTTCCCTCTTTTGATTTTAAAACAACATTCCTGGCCTTTCAAACTCACGCCCATTGTGTTCCTGTTTGAGCAGAGGCCAAGAAAAGTCCCAGCCAGTGGCCTGATCTTTCACTCCAACATAACCCAGAAAGTTGAGATGCAGGGATACAGGCAAAACAAATTAAAGACATAGCATCCTGTCATCTTTTCTCTCCATTTATTTGTTTTCAAAGTTATATTTTGCCTTTCCAAAAAATGGCTTAAGGTAGCTAACAGCAGCTAGAAAAAAAGAATATATACACACACACACACATACACACACATGTTTTACATACATGGTTTGAAGGCACATTTTAGAAAGGCTGTTTAAATGCAATCTAGGTTTTCCAAGTCAAAACGTCCGAAATTCTGTGGAAAGGTTAGGAGAGAAGGTAGGCCCGGACGTGTAGAATAATGGGTCAGATGCATGCAGGTTTTTGACCGATTTTAGAAATTTGCATGTGTCAGATATGGATGGGGTGGGTCCAATGCTATTTCAGAAGGTGAACGTATATCTCTTGTCACATACACAGCCTGTCATTTTGCAAAATGAGATGTACAGCTGAATGGCAAGTAGAAAAAAAAGCTCCTCTATCTTCTTATATGCTTTTTTGAAGGAGCAAAAATTATTATTGAGGGAGTGAGAGTGCATTCTCTTCTCTGTACAGTTGTTACGTTGCCGAAATGAGTAATTTTCAGATGGCTATTCATTCCTAGGAGCAAGTATAGACATGGATGTGTTTGCCAGCAGGTTAAGATGTGCAGCGCCATTCTAAAATTGAACACGTATCTTTTTCAGAACACCCTGGATATACCTCCACCATACCCCTCTGCGACATAGGCATGAACACGCTGGACATGTGTAAAGTCGAGACTTTTTAAATAGCTCTGGGGACATGGCTGTGATTGGCACATCTGAATGGGGTGTTTTCAGATGTGCAAATCACAAATACAGCTTCCAAAATGACCCCCTCAATGTGCATTAAAGGTTTTAACGTTAGGGATCATGAATATTTTCTTGCTCAGTAACAAATCATTAAATACATTTTCAGGAAACATTATACATATAATAGTTGAGAAAGATCAGCTGCTGTGACTGATAAGACAGCATCATGTGACTGTATCCTAACTTCTTCACATAGCTTTAACAATCTCTGATGGCATCACAATGCGCTTCAGCTTCAATGACATTTCAGCTGAATGAAAAAGGATTAAAAGGGAATTTTTAAAATACATTTGATCTCACCATATCTCATGAGTCTTAGGAAACCTATGTGCATTGCAAGATCTTGGTCTCAGGATCTGCTAAGTCCTATAATATACAGCCTGCCCCATCTTCTCCGTAGAAATTTAGGGCCCAATAGTCTTCTGGGCAGGCTATGCGCCGCCAAGGCGCATAGCCCTGCCCGCCAATCCTTAATCCTGAATATTCAATGCTAGGGTCATATGCGGCCCTGGCATTGAATATCCATGGATCGCCATACATGCTGGAAGCTGTGCTAGGTAACCGCATAGGGATGATACTGCATGCTGCTTGCTTATGGAGGATGGTGATAGGATACAAAAAGCTGTTGTGCTTTAGGGTGGCCCTGAGTCCATTGCAGCAGATAAAAGGACAGGGCCCTCTTACAATCCAGATTGTGGAGAACAGTCTCCACCCTTCCAGCGTGAGGCTTCAGAAAGAAGGTGGGGAGCACCACCTCCTGGTTGAGGTGGAATGGGCACACCACCTGCGGCAGAAATTTGGGGTGTGTGTGAAGCACCACCCTGTTCTTGTAGAACCTTGTATAGGGCAGATAACAGAGTTACTTACCTGTAACTGCAGATCTCCGGGGACAGCAGGATAAGTCAGCCACACCTGGTGACGTCTTCCGACGGCACCGAGACGGAAGTACTCTCCATAGCTCAGAAGGTCTTTTGCCCTTCTGAGCATGGGCCAACTGGCCCCACCCCCTGCCCGCCCCTAGCTAGCCAGTACATCCCTAGCTGAGGCCTTTGTCGCTAGGAGGCGGGCACCGGAAGGAGGCCGACCCCATCTCAGGGGAGGTGGGCGGGTATGTGTGGCTGACTTATCCTGCTGTCCCCGGAGAACTGCAGTTACAGGTAAGTAACTCTGTTTTCTCCTAGGACAAGCAGAATGAGTCAGCCACACCTGGTGCCTCCCAAGCTGGCATGTGCTGTGGGAGATGGGGGAGGACGAGACCCTTCTTCAGGTCTGGCATGACAGCGTGTTGCCTAATGCAACAAGAATGTATAGGCCTAATATAGGCAACGTATAGGCGTGTTGTCTGTTGCAACAAGAACATATAGACCTAATATAGGCAAAGCGATGCACCTATGTGCAGTCGTAGCATTGTGGGAACATACAGGCCTGCAGGAATCGAGGCTTGCAGGGGCCTATAGAGGCCTGCGGGAACATATAGGGAAGTACGCATGTGCAGGAGCAGCGTGCAGTTCCCAGGCACCGTACACGGCATGCAGGCGTGATAGTAGTTTAAGGGCGCCTCTGCTCGGTAGCAGGGATGCTGGCCCATCGGGTAGTGGTGGTGCGGGAGCAACGCAACGCGTACATCGAGCAGCAGTGGTGCAGGAGTAACTGCAATGAGAAACTGCTGCATCAGTCGGTGGCCCGCATTCTGCACTGCAGCAGTCGCTGGCACGAGGAAGAAAACCAGTCGATGGCACGAAGAATAATAAGAGGAGTGAGTCTCTTTCGCCTGGTATGTCTATGTATTTATTTATTGATTGATTCTGCAGCCAACTCCGGGACCTGTCACTGGAGAAGAAAGTTGCAAACCGTGTGGAAGGTTAAGAGATAACCGGCCACGGGGAACTCGTGCCGTTGGGCAGGCTCGATTAGATTGGCCAGTGTTGGAAAGAGGACAATGGACGTGACTGGCCTTGTCAGACCAAAAATGGTGCATAATCTGGTCTATGCCATCAGTGATGGGAAGGAGTGCGCCGGGATAGCAAGGCCGCATAGGCTATGCTATAACGGTGGTATGAGGCTGACGACTAATGTTGCAGTGTTTATAAATCAGCCATAAGCCGCGGTCTGTGGCGGTGGCGGCAAGGTTGCAGCGCAGAGTGTTAGGGGTGTCCGGTGGACGAGGACCCACGGCCTTACGACCTCATCCTTCTCCGTGAGGTGCACCATTACCAATGGTGTTAAGTGCACGGGTGATGCGATAGTCCCATCTGCAAGGTCTTGGTGGTGGGCAGAATGCAGGGGGGACCTCTGGAGAGGAATGCAAGGCGTGAGCGCATCTGCACGTATTCTTGGCTCCTGTCTGTAGCTGAGCTTGGCTCTTGCCTGTAGCTGGGCCTCTGCCTGTACCCATCTAGGCTTTGGCCTTTTCCCCGTGTAGCTGAGCCCTTGGCTGTATCAAGGCAGCCGAGTTTGTGGGAGTGCCAGCGGGGCTTGGATCAAGATAGCCTCGGTAGTAGACTGTTGCACTAACCACAAAGCTACGCTCTTCATACGGTGGGATCTAAGGGGTGTAGTCCACTGGAACTGGACTGATCCCAGGCATATCGGAGATCTATTCCAGGCCAACATGCCCTGGATTGCCGAGGGCTGTCAAGAGCAACGGCTTGCGGGGACTGCCGTTGTCCGTGTGCGCCATGGCAGCCGTTTAGACGTGTGTCAGGAGTAGAAGACCACGGGTCGGGAATTACAGCCTACGAGGTCAGAAGTTAGTAGGGTGTGGCTCTGGTGCTGGACAGTCAGCCTGTATTGTCCGCATGCGGATCCATTTGCGATAAGACCCTGTGAAGGAAGACTCCTACGGGTTGAGCTCCAGCAAGGACCTGGAGTGCCCAGCCGCAGGCAGCGTTGCACAATGGTGACTCCACACATGCAGGTTGGCCATGAGTCTGACACTTTGCCCTTTTGTCCCCATGACGTTAGGTACAGTGTCACCGAGTTCTAATGGGGCAGGTGCTCCCCGCAGGGTGGAGAAGATGGCCCACGCCATGAGAAGAAGAGGGCAGTGTATTCTCCAGCTACGGGAGGGATGCATGGGTCTTGAGTTGGTTCACCAGGGGGCTCAGGGGTAATGGGCGGCCTGGTTGTTGGATCAGGGCAAGTGCTCCAGATGGTGGTGGCAGAGCCCTCGCTCCATGAGGGCTGTTGTGGGCGGAAGAGACAGCGCTGTTGAATTCGAGGAGTGGAAGGGCGTATCTGAACCCGATGGGATCCCACCCTGATGGTGGGTAGTGTTTACCTCTGACGTTTGTCAGGTGGATTGCGCAGGGACCATGCAACTGTGGTAGAGCGAACCCCGAGTCTGCTGTCACCACGATGCGGGCATGTGGCAGGGACTGGGCTGCAGGATGCGAAGAAGTCCAGGTGAAGGCGAGGAGGTTCAGGCACGAGGAACAGGCCAACATATAGGCGCGGGTGGCCTGGCTTGTCTGGCAGTGAGGTTCACAGCTGCTGGGTGCGGCGGATAGCTGACCATCTCCTCGGACAACCACCCTTGGGAGCAGGTGATGGCTTCCTGGGCCATATGGTAGTTAGCTACCGAAGCGTATGTACTAACCCCTGGAGCACGAATATCTTCCCTTGTATGTGGCTGCATAAATTGGTAGGTAGGTCCCGAAGCCCATGACTAGCCAGAGGGTACTAGCCAGTGGGCTGTGAGCATCCTCTTCCGTACGAGCTTGCAGGGGTTGGTAGGCCACTGCGTTGACTGCCTCTCCCTTGAGTAAGGGGGTAAGACCACCTGGTGTGTGAAGTGGATATGGACTTGGTTTGCAGGGCCAGGACTAAGACTTGAGCCTGTGACCTTCTGCCTTGAACTTGCGACTCGTGGGGCAGACGCCCGAGGGGTCTTGAGAATGGAGCGGTGGCGGCCCAGGGTGTTCCCCATGTCTGCTTCCGACGGCTGTGAAGCGTAACAACTTCTTTTCAGCGTCGAGCTTATCTAATAACCTTTCTAAGTGTTATGGCGCGCAGGGCCCGATTCGCAGTTCGGAAGGAGGACTAGAACCAGAGTCGACCCGTGCAAAACACGGGTACGATCCAAGAGCCAGTGCGGAACTTAAAACTGGAAGCTGGGGTATGCCCAAAACACTGGCAGCAGTCCAGTCCTGGAGCCGTGCGCGGAGGCGCACTGCATCTCCTACTCATCATATTGCGCTTCTAAGCCTCTGCTTCTCGCCTTTCTTCGGAAAACCTTTGCTGCGTTACCGGGGGGATTTGGCAATGACAAGGGACTGGCCAGCTTTCAGAGAAAAGGGGGGGGGGCGACCTCTCCCCACTGGGAGGCTCCCAGCCCATCACAAGGAGAAGCTGCCGGGTTCCGTCCCAGCTCCCAGCCTTGAACGCTGCGGGCGGTGCAGTTTCAGCCTTTTTAGTCTCCCAGGTCTTTCACGGGGAGCCAGCTGCCGGGCTCTGTCCCTGCTCCCAGCCATGAGACTTAGCCTTTCAGCTGGCTGGTGGTTGGCTGATCTGCAACCTATTCTAGCTGCTTGAGGAGGTGAGGTTGTAATAAAGCCAGAAGGCATCCGTGTGGCTGCAGCTGCAATTAAAGCTTAGAGTGAAGCTAAAATTGAACCAGACAAGCAGCATCACTGCAAGACAAATGTCACCCACTAAAGCCAGCTGCTCACACTGCCTGGGTTTCTCCTATTTGCAGGTAGATGGAGCTGGAATCCAAGGTGGGGAGGTCTGCCATGAATGGCAAACAATCGGTGGCATCGCAGCTCCAGAGGTGAATTCGGCGTGGAGGCGCCGGTGAAGACAGCGCCGACGCTCTAAGATAGCGCCAGCAGGAGCAATTTGGCAACGGTCCGTTCGGCGCAGAGGCATCGGCGAAGACAGTGCCGACGCTCTGGGCACCGGCGCAGAGAAACTAAGTGTCCTGTGTGAGCGGTTCCTCCTCCCTTGATGATTGGGTCGGCGCCTACCAATGGCGCCATAGGGGGAGGAGCCGCCCGTGATGTCATTGGGGAAGATGGCCGCCGCCATGAGAGCCTCGTGGCTGGCTGGACCGGGGCGCTGCAAGGCATCTCTAATTCCCCAGGAAGGCAGGATCGGAGGGATGCCCACCGGAGCTCTTGAGCGATGCCGTCGCTCCCTTCCCGGCCGAAGCGATGCAGCAGAGCACCGCAGGGGCTCCCAGAGAAGGGCTGTCCATCGGGGGCGTGCAGCTTGGGATGGAGGGGGAGTAGCGGCGGCAGCAACGTCCCGCACTAGTAGTGCTGCCTGAACCAGTGTCCACACTCATCTTCTGACTGAAGGATCGGAACTCAGCTGCAGATCTGGAGTAAGGAGGCCTTCAAGAGGGCTAGCCGGGGACGGAGGCCTAAAAGGCACATCCTGGGCTGCCGCGCTGGCTGCGCTTCCTGTCAAGCCCCGAAGGAGTACAGTGGGAATCGAACCATGTCTTTTGGTTCCCAAGCATTGCTCTAACCCTTAGGTTGCTCCTCTACTCCTGGTGGCAGCGTGAGATTCTCTGCTGCCTGAAGAGAGCTCTGCAGAGAAGAGAAGAGAGATAAGGTAATTTTAAAATACAATACTTACGGTGTAGAAGAGAAATCCTCCGGATGATTTTAAAGTTTGATTTCTGGTGGAGAGTAGCAAAATCCGTCTTGCTGGCAAGGCGGAAGAACTGAAAACTGGCTAGCTAGGGGCGGGCAGGGGGTGGGGCCAGTTGGCCCATGCTCAGAAGGGCAAAAGCCCTTCTGAGCTATGGAGAGTACTTCCGTCTCGGCGCCGTCGGATGACGTCACCAGGTGTGGCCGACTCATCCTGCTTGTCCTAGGAGAACCGCCTTCAGAGCTGTTGATGTGAGTGCCACCAGGAAGACGACCTTCCAGGACAGATACTGGAGGTGGCAGGTAGCCAGAGACTCAATTTTTTAGTCCGTCTACACAGACCACAGTAGGACCTCTGTGACTGATGAAACCAACACTCCAGTAGCCTGAACACAGAAGGGTCAGAGGACAGGAGTTGCCTAGACCCCAAAAAGGTTACAGAGCACAGCCTGGCTGAAGGCACTGTCCCGTCGGAATTCTCTTTCTAGGCAGTAATGGGCTGCGAAGGTATGGACTGAAGACCAGGTGGCAGCCCTGCAGATGTCCGCCATTGGAATAGAGTGCAGGTTTGCCACCGAAGTAGTCATTGCCCTGACACAGTGCACAGTGATGTGGCCCTCCAGCGGGAGCCTTGCCTGCTCATAAGCAAAGGCGATACAGTCCGCCACCCATGTGGACAGCGTACACTTGGTCACTGCCAACCCCAGCCTGCTGAGGTCATAGGAGATGAAAAGCTGAGAAGCTCTGCGGTGACCCTGAGTGCGTTGGATATAGAAGGACAAAGCCCTCTTACAGTACAAGGTGTGAAGAACCTTCTCCGCCTGACTGGAGTGAGGTCATGAAGAAGCATCACTTCCTGATTGAGATGGAAAGGCGACACTACCTTCGGCAGGAAAGAGTAGTTACTCACCTGTAACAGGTGTTCTCCAGGAGCAGCAGGAATCAGTCTTCACTTATGGGTAACGTCGCCGACGGAGCCCTCGCGGAGCAATTTCCCCAGCTTTCGAAGAAAGCCTTTGGGATTGCAGCGCGCATGCGCGGTCCCCTTCCCGCCCGAGGGTGCCATCTTGCTCAGTCAGATGACATAGCGAAGACAGCAAAACATAACAGAATGGCTGCAACTCCAAGGGGAGGAGGGAGGGTAGTGAGGACTGATTCCTGCTGCTCCTGGAGAACACCTGTTTCAGGTGAGTAACTACTCTTTCTCCAGGACCAAGCAGGAAGTCAGTCCTCACTTATGGGACTCCCCAGCTCAAGGCTACCGGAGGCCTCAAGCCGAAAATGAGCTCCCTCAAGCTCAACAGCACAGAAGGAAGGAATCTTCTCTGAATATGCATCCGGCCGGTAGCCAAACACCGGGGCCGGAGGGAGGAGTTGCCTAAACCTCAAAGAGATTGTGGAGGACTGCCTGTCCGAAAGCACTATCCCTGCGGGACTCCCTCTCCAGGCAGTAATGGGCCGCAAAAGTTTGGCTGGAGGACCAAGTAGCGGCCCGGCAGATGTCTGCCAACGGAACAGAGCGGAGGTGAGCAACTGACGCAGCCTTCGCCCTGACACGGTGCGCCGTGACTCAACTCTCTAGGGAGAGGCCGGCCGCCCCATATGCCCAGGCGATGCAGTCAGCTACCCAGGTGGACAAAGTACGCTTAGAGACAGGTACCCCCAACCGATTGAGGTCGAAAGAGACGAAAAGCTGAGCAGCTTTTCTATGCTCACGCGTACGCTCAAGGTAGAAAGACAAGGCTCTTCGACAGTCCAGGGTATGTAGAACAGTCTCAGCTCGGCTGGTATGCGGCCTGGGAAAAAAGGTTGGAAGAACCACCTCTTGATTCATGTGGAAAGAGGAAACCACCTCCGGAAGAAACTTAGGGTGCGTCCGTAAGACAACCCTATTCTTGTAGAACTTAGTATAAGGGGGCTCCGACACTAGGGCCTGTAGTTCACTAACGCGCCTAGCGGAGGTGAGAGCCACCAAGAAGAGAGTTTTCCATGAGAGGAAACGAAGGGGGCAGGTAGCCATGGGTTCAAAAGGCGGGCAAGTAAGCCTTTGTAAAACCACATTGAGATCCCAGTCGGGAGCCGGAGGGCGCAGCGGGGGCTTAAGCAGGAGCAGGCCCCTGAGGAAGCGCGCCACCAAGGGGTGCGAGGAAAGAGGCTGGCCCTCCACCGGCGAGTGATGCGCAGAGAGGGCACTGAGGTGGACTCTGACAGAATTGGACTTGAGGCCTAGGTTGGAGAGGTGAAGCAAATATTGCAGTACCACCGATACTAAGCAGGCGAAGGGGTCCTCAGAGCGCTGAGAACACCAGACCAAGAAGCAACGCCATTTAAGGGCGCAAGATTTCCGGGTGGAAGGTCGCCGAGACGCCAGGACGACAGCCTCCACCTCCGGAGGAAGTAAGAGCGGAGCTAGGACTACCCTTTCAGCAGCCAAGCCATCAGATGGAGGGCCCGGAGGTTGGGGTGTAGAAGAGTGCCCTGATCCTGGGTCAGGAGATCGGGCTGAAACCCCAGAGGAAGAGGGGTGTCCACCGCTAGCTGCAGGAGCAGAGGGAACCAGGGTTGTCTCGGCCACCTGGGCGCTACCAGGATCACGGATGCCCTGTCCTGGACAACTCTGAACAGCGTCCGGGACACAAGTGGCGTGGGAGGGAAGGCATACAGTAGGCCTGTGGACCACGAGATGAGGAAAGCATCCGGCGCTACTCTGAGAGGATGCGGGTGCCGAGAGCAGAACCTGGGAAGTTGCCGGTTCAGAGGACCGGCAAAGAGATCCAAGGTGGGGAGGCCCCACCGGCGGAAGATCTGCCAGACAACTAAGGGGTTCAACCTCCATTCGTGTGGCTGCAGAATCCGGCTCAGTTTGTCGGCCAGGCAATTGTCCTGCCCGGGCAGGTAAACAGCCTTGAGGAGGATGTCGTGGTCGACTGCCCACGAGCACAGTCTCCGGGCCTCCTGACAGAGAAGGAGGGAGCCTGTGCCCCCCTGTTTGTTCATGTAGAATATGGCAACCTGATTGTCCGTCGGCACCAGTACAGACTGACGAGAAGTGAGGTAAGAGAAGGTCCGCAGAGCCAGGCGTATCGCCCGCAGCTCCAGGAAGTTTATCTGCTGAGCCGCCTCCCAAGGGGTCCAAAGGCCTTGGGTGCGCGCTCCCTGGCAATGCGCTCCCCATCCCAGGAGAGAGGCATCCGTCGTAAGGGTGGGAGGGTGTGGGAGGCTGAAAAGGCATGCCGAGCATCAGGTTGGGCAGGTGAAGCCACCATTGCAGAGAGGAGACCAGACGGTCGGAGATCTGTAGCAGGTCCGTCAGACTCCCTGTGGCCTGATGCCATTGAGTACGAAGGCTCCACTGAACAGGCCGCATATGTAGGCGGGCATTCGGGGTGACATGGACCGTGGAGGCCATATGACCGAGCAGCTGCAGGAATCGCCTGGCCGGGGCCGGCGACGTGCTGTGGAACCTGCCGGCCAGAGCTATGAACCTGTCGGCTCGCTCCCGAGGCAAGAAGGCACAAGCCCGCAGAGTGTCCAGCCGTGCCCCTATGAACTCGAGATCCTGAGAGGGGCGCAACGTGGACTTTCCGAAGTTTATGACGAAGCCCAAGTGCTGAAGCAAAGCCACTGTGCGTTGGGTGGCCTGAGTGACCTCTACGGAGGACTGCGCCCGTATGAGCCAGTCGTCCAGGTAGGGGAAGACGAAGAGGCCTTGAAGCCTCAGGAAGGTCGCCACCACTGCCAGGCATTTTGTGAACACCCTGGGAGCGGAGGACAGGCTGAAGGGCAGCACGCGGTACTGATAATGTCTTCCCGCCACCACAAATCTCAGGTATTGCCGGTGGTTCGGGTGGATAAGGATGTGGGTATAGGCATCCTTTAGGTCCAAAGAGCATAGCCAATCTCCCTGCTGGAGGTAGGGCAGTAGGATTCCAAGGGGAAGCATCCTGAACTTTTCCCGCTGCAAGAACTTGTTGAGGTCGCGTAGGTCCAGGATGGGTCTGAGGCCTCCTGTTCGCTTTGGCACCAGGAAGTACCTCGAGTAGAACCCTTGACCCCAGAAGTGTTGGGGTACTGGCTCCACAGCCTGCTTCCACAGCAGACCCTGCAGCTCCTGAAGGAGTAAGTCCTTGTGCAGAGGGGGCCTTGGAGGCTCCCCTGGGAAGTAGGGGGGAGGCACCTGGTGAAAATGTAGGAGGTAGCCCTTTTGAACCACCTGCAGCACCCAGGAATCGGAGGTTATGGCTGACCACCTGTGGGCAAAGTGGATCAGCCTGCCCCCCGTGCAGAGTAAAGGGGCTATGCTGGCATAGTCAAAAACCCCCACCCTGCTGAGCAAGGGGCTGTGTAGTGGGCTTGGGGGCCCTCGGCCTACGGGGCCTGCGGACCCTGATTGGGGGCTGCAGACACTTGGTATTGAAAGTGCTGTTGCTTATAGGCGGGCACCTTCCTCGGGTAAAAAGATTTTTTCCCCGGGCCCTTCCTCTTTTGTGAAGGAGCAGAGGTCTTTCTGGATAAGCGAGTCCTAGTGAGAGTCTCTGACTCGAGTTCCGCCACCTTATCAGCCATGGGCTTGCCAAAGAGGTTTTCACCTCTGCAGGGAACATCGACCAACTTGTCCTGTACCCACGGCTCGAGGTCGGATGACTGAAGCCAGGCCTGTCGGCGGGCACCGATGCCGGCTCCCGCAACTCGGGCCGACGCCTCGAAGCTATCATATGCCGCCCGAGAAATAAACTTCGAGCACTCTCGAATACTATTGGACAAGGTCTGAAACCTCTGCAAGGGTTCCTCGGAGAGACCAGCCGAGAACCCGGCGATTTCTCTCGCCAGGTCTCGGAGGAACATGCCCATATATAGCTGGTATGTCTGGACTCGGCAGGCCAGCATGGAGCCCTGGAAGCACTTCCTACCGAGGGCATCCAGGTTACGGGCCTCCTTACCCGGCGGCGGCACCGAGGAGTGCATCTTTTGACTCTTAAGTCAATGCATGGCCGATTCCACAACCATAGAGTGGTGCGGTAATTGCGCCTTTTGGAACCCGGGACTCTTGCGGACTCGATACATCGAATCGACCCGCTTGCTCAACACCGGCGTTGAGGCCGGGCATTCCCACATGCGAAAGAGCAGCCGCTCCAGCATAGGAGGGACCGGCACAGTAAAGGCCTCCTTCGGGGGAGAGTCATACTGGAGGGCCTCGAGCTCTTCGGCGCGGGGCTCCTCCTCGGGATCCGCGGGGAAGGCCAACGCCTTGGCCATAACCCCTCACAAAATCGGAGAAGCGGGTATCCTCCGGAGGGGATTGCCTCCGAGGCTCCGACTCGGGCGAGTCGGAGGGGACGCACCGAGTCTGAAAAGAACAGGGTGACTCGTCCCCTTCCGTGTCCCAGCCCAACGCCTCCGTAGAGGAGTCGAGGGGCTCCGTGCGGGCGGGGGTTCGCCCCGACGCCGACGACCTCGGTCCCGAACGGGAGGCCGAGGGAGACCTCGACCGAGGATCGACTCAAGCACGTACGGACTCGAGGATCGACTCGGCCGCCGGTGTCGACTTGGGTGTCGACGTCCCTGTGGTCGGGGCAGATGCACTGGCAATGCCGGTCATCAATGCCCGCTGCTGGTCCATGAAGGCAGAGATACTGCGCTCCAAGGTCGTCATCCTGAGACCAAGCTCAGAAGACCCGGCAGCCTCCGACTCGAGCCCCGACGGTGTCGGGCCCGACATCGGTTCCGGAGGGGAGTCCAGGAGGACTATAGCACTCACGTGTCCAGGTGGCTCCTGCTCCAAGCGAGGAAGTTTGGAAGGCCTCTCCGCCTCTGAGGGCTCAGGGCGGCTGACGGGGCTAAGCGACCCAGCCTTCGAGGGACCAGGTGCGTCCACCGACGACGCCCGAGCGAGTTTCTTCTTCCGACGATGTTCCCGGTCGGGGGACCCCCGTTCAGAGGAACTCCGATGATACTCGTGGCCGGAGCCACGAGACGTCGAAGCCTCCGACGAGGTCTGGGCCTGACCGGACTCGGGGTCAGAGAAGATTCATTCCTTTTGTGACTGTCGACTCCTCAGTGACTTTGAGGACATTCTGCTGCATGGACCACAACCCTCCGAGTCATGGTTGGGTCCGAGGCAACGGAGGCAGCAGTCATGCGTGTCAGTAAGAGACATCAGTTTGGAACAACGATCACATTTTTTAAACCCGCTGGCAGCCCTCGGGGGAAAGAGGACCCCGGCGAGGTCGAAAGACCGTGCTGCCAGGGGTGAAGAAGAAAGTGGCGGGAACGCCAGTTAGAAGGACAAAAACTGAAAAAGAAAATGTGAACGGGCTCGATAAGGATATCGAGGCCGGGAGGGGACACGCGAACCGAGAAAAAACAAACTAAAGAAATTAATCAACTTTTTCAGCGGCGATAACAAACTACGTCTGTAGGGCTCCGCGGAAAAAAGAAGACTGAGCAAGATGGCACCCTCGGGCGGGAAGGGGACCGCGCATGCGCGCTGCAATCCCAAAGGCTTTCTTCGAAAGCTGGGGAAATTGCTCCGCGAGGGCTCCGTCAGCGACGTTACCCATAAGTGAGGACTGACTTCCTGCTTGGTCCTGGAGAATTTGGGGTGCATGCGAAACACCACTCTGTTCTTGTAGAACCTGGTATAGGGTGCCTCCGCCACCAGGGCTTGTACCTTGCTAACTCTGTGTGCGGAGGTGAGCGCAACCAGGAAAACCACTTTCCAGGAGAGGTACCGAAGGTGGCATGTAGACAGAGGTTCGAAGGCTGGGCGAGTGAGCTGCCCCAACACTACACTGAGGTCCCATTCGGTTGCCAGAGGGCGAACTGGTGGTTTCGATAAGAGCAGGCCCTGAAGGAAATGGGTCGCTAAAGACTGGATCGAGAGGGGCTTACCATCCACCAGATGGTGGTGTACCACCAGAGTATTCAGGTGCACTCGGACGGAGTTAGACGAGCCCGGACTGAGAGAGGTGGAGAAGATACTGTAATACCAGAGTCACCGGGCAGGAGAAAGGATCAGTGCTGTGTTCAGCACACCAAGCAGAGAACTTGCACCATTTGAGGGTGTAAGCCTTCCTAGTAGAGGCCTTGCGAGAGGCCAGCAGAATGTCCTCCACCTCAACCGGAAGGTTGAGAGGGGCCCGAGTCACCCTGTCAGCGAGAGGGACCCCAGGTTGGGGTGCAGGAGAGAGCTCCCCTCCTGAGACAGGAGTCCCAGGGTGGACCCCAAAGAGATGGGGGCCTCTACCATCACCTGCAGATGCAGTGGGAACTATGGCTGCCGGGGCCACCGAGGAGATATCAGGAGGAGCGAGGCCCTGTCGCGGAGGGTCCTGAACAAGGTCTTGGCGATCAGTGGCGTCGGAGGGAAAGTGAAAATAAAGCCTTCCGACCATGAGACTAGGAACGCATCCGCTGCCACCCTGGAGGGGTGGGCCTGTCGGGAGCAGAAGCGGGGCAACTGAAAGTTGTCCAGACTGGGGAACAGGTCCATCACGGGTTCCCCCCAGAGCCTGAAAATTCGACTGGCTACCCTGGTTCCAGCTGCCACTCGTGTGGCTGGAGAACCCTGCTGAGCCTGTCAGCCAGCTGGTTGTCCTGACCGGGCAGGTACACTGCCCGCAGGAGGATATCCTGTTGGATTGCGTATGAGTAGAAGACCAGTACCTCCTGACAAAGGGTACCAGACCCTGTGCCCCCCTGATTGTTCACATAGATCATCACCACCTGGTTGTCTGTCTGGACGCAGGTGCTGACAGAAGACCCACAGATGGTTCAACTGACCAAACAAAATAATAACACATTGAACCAGATGGTTCAATGTGTTATTATTTTGTTTGGTCAGTTCTCTATTTTAGTTTCATTTTTATGAATCGCACTTTCCCCCCTTTTTTTATGTCTATGTATTTTGTGCAATGGTAGTTGTATTTATTCAGCGCTACACCCACATCATCTCCTTATATAGTTCTGTTTGTACGGTTTTCATTTTTGAGTCCGCTTTCTTTTACCAAGCAACATGGTCTGTGTGCCGTGGAGGAACCCCCCCTTTTTAAGTGGCTACTTGCTGTTATGAGCCTCAGAGGAATTTTTCATCGCATTTACTCCCTTCCCTCGAGATTGATTTTTTTGTCTGTCTGCGTTCACATTGATATTTGTCCAACATGTTTTACATGGTTGAAGCCTTTCTCGTGTTTTATTTTCTTAAATAATTTGCTTCAGCGTCATTTTTAATTTATAAAGATTGCCGTATCACGCGGCGTTGTACATTTTTCCTGCTTGTGTTATAACGATTCCTATGGCTGTACATTATTTTTTCGGCATTTGACACGTTTTGAGCTTAGTTTTACAATTTCTTTTTGCTGGTTTGGCACTAAGTTATCTTGCACGTCACTTGGTAACTGCCCACCAGTGAATTGCTTTTACATAGTTTTCTACACTTTTATGCCATATGATGGGATCCAATGTGTGTTACAGAGGGACTAGTAAATAGGTTCATATCAATTGCACTATTCAGCCCCCCTTTTTAATTTTAATTTCGGTTTAATTCTATTTTTAATTTTCTGTTTTTAGCAGTTCCTTTATTATGACACAGTTTATTATGTTTTTTATGCTTCTATCAGTTACACAGGTTTTACATTTGTTCGTCCATGGTACACCACTGTTCTCCTTGGCTCATCAATTCATATATGGTTTTATCATCTCTTTCTATTACTATTATTTTAAATTCATGTTGCTTGTTATTTATTTTTTAATGCGATCTACCATATATGCTTTGTCTACCTCTGTTTTGTCCTTTTTAATTTTTCTTATTATGTATGGTTTTTAGGTACTATTATATGTATTGTTATATTTATATTGAGATTTTATTGGTTTAGTTGAGTGTTTTATATTCATATTTATTGTCATATTTATTTGTACTTGCTGTTCTTAGTTTACTATTTCACAATATTTTAGTTTTACGGTCACATATCAACTTCCATAGTTACCATTCCTTTTATTTTTTTATTTTTTATTTTTATTTAATATTTTTTATTTTTATTTTTCGTTTTTTGTTTAATATTATTATACATGTTTTTTAATAAATATTATTATACATGTTTGGTACAATTATATTTATGGTTATATTTATATTTTATTGGTTTAGCTAAGTGTTTTATATTTACATTTATTGTTATAGTTATTTGGATATGTTATTCTCGATTTTATTATTGGACAATACATTTCTATCAGCTATATGATTGCATATTTATTTCCATAGTTTATCATTTCAATTTTCTATGTACATTATGCAACCATAGGCTGTTTTAGTTAAGATACAGTACCCTTCCACACCATTTTATCATTCAATTTCAATTAGTTTGTTCTCTTGTTGTTCTAATTAGGTTGGTATGTTTTATTTGTTCCCTCAGCCCTGCTTTTACGTTTTTTTCACATTGTTATTATTAGACTATTTTATGTTGTATGTCATGCCGGTGCTTTCACATTTTAATCATATTTTAACTGTTTTTAATTGTTTGTTTAACTGTTTTTATTAATCTATGTTTCAATAATTTTTATCTATTAGTGTCACCCCCCCCCTGAGGAAGGCATTGCCGAAACGCGTTGGGGTTTCCTTTGCATAATAAAGACCCTTTGCTCTTCCAACATCTCCTGCTCCTTGTCTTAGAAGACCCACAGGGCAAGGTGTATGGCTTGGAGTTCCAGGAGGTTGATCTGCTGGATGTTGTCATCTGGCGGCCAGTTGCCCTGAGTGCAGAGATTCCGAGCAGGGTGGCGTCTGTGGTGAGGACCCTCGAGTGGCTCAGGGCCTGAAAAGGCATGCCCACTTCAAGATGCTGGGGCGACTGCAACCGGACCAGGGAGTCTGCCAACTAGTGGGTCACTGAAACTCTGTCTCAGAGGCGGCCTGTGACCACTGGTCCCAGAGACACTACTGCGCCGTCCTCATGTGGAGGCAAGCATCTGGAATGACGTGGACTGTGGAGGCCATGTACCCAAGAAAGCACAGAAGAAGCCAGGCGGGCACTGAGGGACGGTGCTGTATGTCCCAAGCTAGAGATCTGAGATAATCAACTCGGTCCTTAGGCAAAAAGACCTTCGACTGGAGAGTGTCAATTCTTGCCCCGATGAATTCCAAGCACTGTGTCAGGAGGCGGCGAGACTTGGGGTAGTTTATGACAAAGCCCAAGTGTTTCAGAACCTGGATGGTAAGTTGCGGTGGCCTGCTGCATCTCTGAGGCTGTGCCTCCGTTTATGAGCCAGTCGTCCAGATAGGGAAAAATGGACCCCCTGGAGCCGGAGGAAGGTGGCCATGACTGCTAGGCATTTTGTGAAGATTCTTGGGGCAGAGGCTAGGCCGAAGGGAAGCACCCTGTATTGAAAGTGCCTGCCCCCTACTACGAACTGCAGGTACTGCCTGTGGTTTGGGTGGATGAGGATGCGAGTATAAGTATCCTTGAGGTCTAAGGAGCGTAGCCAGTCTCCCTACTGAAGGTATGGCAGCAATGTTCCAAGGGAGAGCATCTTGAACTTCTCCCTCACCAGGAATTTGTTGAGATTGCACAGGTGGGATGGGCCTTGGGTCCCCCATCCTTTATGGGACGAGGAAGTATCTGGAGTAGAACTCCTTGCCCTGGAAAGTGGTGGGGTACCGGTTCCACCGCCATGTCCTCGAGAAGACCCGCCAACTCTTTCAGAAGAAGGTCCCGGTGGAGGGGAGACTTGAGGAACTCTCCTGGGAAATAAGGGGGGGGGGGTTCCTAAGCCAGGTGGAAGAGATGACCTAGTGGTAGGAGTGGAGGAGTGGCCTAGTGGTTGGGGCAAGGTACTTCAGGCCGGAAGGTCAGGGGTTCAAATCCCACTAGAGGACAGCAACCTTGGGCCGGAAGGACTGGGGTTTCTAGTCCCACAGGTGCTCCTTGTGGTCTTGGGCAAGAACCTTAACCCTCCATAGCCCATGCTCCCTGTAAAATAGTTATCTACAAGTTATAATGCCCTGTTCAATGTAATTTCAGTTTGTTCAATGTAAACCGCACTGATGCAGAATAGCACGGTATATAAGAGAATGTAAATAAATAAATGTAAATAAATAAATAAATGTAAATAAACCTGTTCAATGTACTAAGTTGTTTTCTGTAAACCGCATTGAACTAAAATAGCGTGGTATATAAAACCAAATAAATAAATACATAAAATAAATAACCCTCCCCGACTACCCTTAGTGCACAGGAATCGGTGGCGATGGCCACCCACCTCTGAGCATAGAGTACCAGACGTCCCCCTGTGGGCTGCTGATCTCCTTGGGGTAGACAGGCTATGCTCAAGGAGTCAAAAGCTCCCCCCGGCTGGGCCAGGGCCGATGCCTGGGGTTTTGGAGCCTTCTGATTACACTGGCCATGCCCATGTCGCTTGGCCTGCTGACCCTGTTGGGGAGCCGGGAAGGCCTGGTAGGGTGGATAGTTTCATTAAGCAACCCCCTTCCTTGGGTAAAAGGGCTTTTTTGCACCCACTGAGCTCTGAAGCACCACTGAGCAGGCCGCATGTGCAGACGGGCATTTGGAGTTACATGGATCGTGGATGCCATGTGACCTAAGAGCCTCAGGAAGTGTCTGGCGGAGACCAGAGAACCGCTCTGGAACTGTTTGACCAAGCCCATCAGCCTGTGGGCCCTGCCCTCGGGCAAATAAACCTTTGCCTGAAGGGTATCTAGTCTTGCCCCTATGAACTCTATGTTCTGTGAGGGGAGCAAAGTGGACTTTGCGAAGTTTATGACAAAGCCTAGATGCTGGAGAAGAGATACAGTGCGAAGGGTGGCTTGTCTGGTCTCCTGTGGAGACTGACCCCTGATAAGCCAGTCGTCCAGGTATGGGAAGACAAAGATGCCCTGGTTTCGGAGATAGGCCGCCACCACCGCCAGGCACGTGGTGAAAACCCTGGAAGCGTAGGTTAAGCCAAATGGAAGTACCCTATACTGAAAATGATTTCCTCCCACTACAAATCTGAGATATTGTCTGTGGTCTGGATGAATGAGGATGTGAGTATAAGCATCCTTTAGGTCTAAGGAGCATAGTCAATCTCCCTGCTGGAGGAAGGGCAGCAGTATCCCAAGGATAAGCATCTTGAACTTTTCCCTCTCCAGGAACTTGTTGAGATTTCGCAAGTCTAGGATGGGCCTGAGGCCTCCTGTCCTTTTTGGTACCAGAAAGTACCTGGAATAGAAGCCTTGCCCTTTCAGGTGGTGAGGCACCGGTTCCACCGCCTGCTCCTTTAGAAGACTTGCCAACTCCTGAAGGAGAAGGTTCCTGTGAAGAGGGAGTCTTGGAGGCTCCCCTGGAAAATAGGAGGGGGTAATTGGTTGAAGTGGAGCAAGTAACCGTTCTGGACTATGCTCAGTACCCAGGTATTCCCTGTTATGGCTGACCACCTGTGGGCGTACAGTGTCAGCCGGCCTCCTGTGCTGAGTGGAGCCAGCTGTGGAGGAGAGGCTATGCAGTGGGCGTCAAAACCCTGCTCCCTGCTGTGCAGGAGCTGGAGCTGGCGGCTTGGGGGTCTTCTGCCTACGGGGCCCATGTCCCTGCCCCTTGGTCTGCTGACCCTGTTGGGAAGCTGTGGAGGCCTGGAATTGAGGGTAGGCTTTGTAGGCAGTACCCTTCCTTGGGAAAAAGGGCTTCTTCCCCGAGCCCTTCTTTTTCTGAGAAGGGGCAGAAGTCTTTCTGGACAGCCTTGTCCTGGTGTGAGTCTCAGTCTCGATTTCTGCTGCCTTTTCAGCCATGGGTTTGCCAAAAAGGTTCTCACCTCGGCAAGGGACATCGACCAACTTGTCCTGTACCCATGGCTCCAGATCTGATGACTGTAGCCAGGACTGACGGTGTGCACCGATGCCGGCCGTGGCTACCCGGGCCGAAGCCTCAAAGCCATCATAGGCTGCTCGAGAGATAAACTTTGAGCACTCTCGAATCCCTGATGACAAAGCTTTGAACCTCTGCAAAGGTTCCTCGGAGAGGCCAGCTGAGAACCCGGCAACTTCCTTCACCAGGTCTCGGAGGTACAAGCCCATGTACAGCTGGTAGGTCTGGACACGGGAAGCCAGCATAGAGCCCTGGAAGCACTTTCTACCGAGGGCATCCAGGTTCCGGGCCTCTCGTCCGGGGGGCACCGAGGAGTGCATCTTCTGACTCTTCAGACGATGCATGGCCGATTCCACAACCATGGAGTGGTGCGGTAGCTGTGCCTTCTGGAACCCAGGGCTCTTACGGACTCGATAGATGGAATTGACCCATTTGCTAAGAACCGGCGCCAAGGCCGGTACCTCCCACATGCAGAAGAGCAGCCGTTCCAGCATTGGAGGTACCGGTACAGTAAAGGCCTCCTTAGGCGGAGAGTCGTACTGGAGTGCCTCGAGCTCTTCGGCTCGAGGCTCCTCCTCAGCATCCGCGGGGAAGGCCAAAGCCTTGGCCATGTCCCTCACGAAGTCTGAGAACCGGGTATCCTCCGGGGGGGACCTTCTCCGAGGCTCGGACTCCGGTGAGTCTGAAGGGACGCATCGGGTCCGGAAGGTGTCCGGGGACTCCTCATCCTCCGTCTCCCAGTCTGACTCCTCCGAGGAGGAATCAAGCGGCTCCGGCCATGTGGCCTTCGATGCCACCTGCCCCGACGCCGAGGGTATCGGCGTCAACGACCTCAGCCCCGCACAGGAGATCGAGGGGGACCTTGACCGAGGATCGACTTGAGACTTCATCAACTCGAGGATCAGCTCGGTCTCCGGGGTCGACTTGGACGTCGAGGTCCCAGTGGTCGGGGCAGATGCACCGGTCAGACCGGCGATCAGCACCTGCTGCTGTTCCATGAAGGCAGCCAAGCTGCTCTCCAAGGCCATCAACCTGAGTCCAAGCTCAGGAGACTCAGCAGCCCCCGACTCGGGCCCTGACGGCGTCGGGCCCGATGTCAGCTCCCCCGGGGGGGTTGAGTCCACGAGGACAACTGCACTCACGTGACTCAGGGACTCCGGCTCCACACGAGGTAACTTCGAAGGCCTCTCCGACTCCGAAAGCCCGGGTCATCGGTCGGGGCTATGTGACCTGGCCCTCGGGGGGCCAGGAGCGTCCACCGACGTCGCCCTCGCAAGCTTTTTCTTCCTTCTGTGTTCCTGAGCAGGAGACCCCCTCTCAGAGGAGCCTCGACGGTGCTCGGGATCGGACTCCCAAGATGTCGAAGCCTCTGACGAAGTCCGGGCCCAGCCAGACGCGGAGTCAGAAAAGATTCTTTCACGCTGATGTTGACGGCTCCTCAGTGCCTTCGACGACATCTTGCCGCACGGACCACAGGCCAGCGGGTCATGGTCGGGCCTGAGGCATCGGAGGCAGCAGTCATGTGTGTCGGTGAGAGACATAAGTTTCTTGTACTGATTACACTTCTTGAACCCGCTGGCAGCCATCGGGGGAAAAAGGGCCCCTGCGAAGTCAAAAGACCCGGCTGCCAGTGAAACACACAACCCCCTCCCCCCCCCCCCCAAAAAACTAAGTCCGGGCTCGATACCGGTGTACCTGGCCCAGGCGGGAAGGGGAACCGGCGTCGAACCAGGTAAAACCACGAAAAAAACATAGAAAATCGCTTTTTTACTGGGTGATACAAACTCACGTCCATCGGGCTCCGCGGAAAAAAGAAGACTGAGCAAGATGGCACCTTTGGGCGGGAAGGGGACCACGCATGCGCGCTGCATTCCCAAAGGCTTTCCTTGAAAGCTGGGGAAATGCTCCGCACAGGGGCTCCGTCGGCACCGACGCCACCCATATGTGAGGACTGACTTCCTGCTTGGTCCTGGAGAAAGGCTGGGTCAGGAGTGGGGGGGGAGGGGCAGGGGAGGCAAAGGAGTGTGAGGCAGAAAGAGAGCGAAGAATGGAATAAAGCTGACAGAAGGAGCTGGAGGCTGAAGAGATAAGGTCAGAAAAGTAGGCTTGTTTACTGGAGTGAAGAAGGTGGTAGTGACGGTGGCAGTAGCAATAGTGGGCCAGGGTATCAGGAGAGGGGTGCTTGCGCCAGAGACGCTCAGCTCGGCAAAGATAGGAGCGGTGAAGAAAGAAGCCTGAGTGACACCAGAGATGGGCATGTGAGAAAATTGCGCCCAAGACAGGCTGGAGAGGCGCAAGTCTGTCCAAGGCAGCCGAGAGGGTGGAATTCCACATCTGGACCTGTGAGTCAGGAGAAAGCAAATTAAAGTCAGCGGGGAAAAGGGAATCAGAGGAAGAGAAGTGCGAAAGAGTTGCAGCATTGACACAACGTGCCAAGGCGGGGCGGGGGGGTTACAGGGTGGGAGGGACCGGGGGGGGAGGAGAAGAAGGGTGAGGAATGGAGAAGAGGAGATGGTAATGATAAGACAAGGGAACTAGGAGAGTGTGGAAGGCAGAGGGAGCAAAAGGGGAGTTCTGAGGGACAATACCAGATCAAGGGTGTGACCTGTGGAGTGAGTGGGAAGACAAGCATGCTGCTGGAGGGAGAGGTCGGCGATGAGAGAGAGAAAGGAAGAGTCTCCAGACCTAGTGGGATGATCGAAGTGAACATTGAAATCTCCTAAGATAAGGAGATGGGGGTTAGAGGAGGGAGGTCTCAGACAGGGTAAGAAGGAGTGAGTCCCAGAGATATGGCTGGAGGGAAGGGGGGACTTAGACCAGGAGAAGGTGGAGGGGGGAAGTGAAGCCAAGACAGAGCAAAAGAGATTCAGGGTAGCGGAGAGCCGGGAAGAAGAGCTCCTGAACAGGAAGAGAGGAATGACAGAGTGCTGCAACCCCACCGCCGCTCCCACCATGGCGGGGGAGTAGAGAAGGAAGAGTAACCTGGGGGGAGACAATGACTGAGGAGTTGCTCCTCACCATCTCTGAGCCAGGTTTCTGTGAGAAGCAGAAAAGTCAAGGGAGTGTTGCAGGACCAAGTTATGAATGAGAATGGATTTGGAAGAAGGAGCTGAGTAAGGCAATGCAAGAGTGGGAGTATAGGGGGAAGGGGAAGGCCCTGAGGATGGGACACAGAGGAGGGCAGGCAGTGGATAAGGTTGAAGGAGTTCCTGGCAAGGGAGGCTGGAGGAGCAGGAAATGGGGGTGAAGGGCGCCAGCCCCAGCACACCGGGATGGAAGACATAGAAAACAATGATAGGAAACACTAGGCTATAGCAGACAAATGAAAAACAAGGGCAAAGGACTTACCAGCAGGTGAGGATCCCTGTGAGTGAGGGGTAGGCACCGGGAGAGATGAGCCCGGGGAAGAACCCTGACACTCGCCCCTGGACTCGCCCCAAGGATGAGTCCTTATGCAAGGCCAGCAGGACGTCCTCCACCAGCCAGACCAGGCCATGGCGGGCAATAGCTAGCCTCTCAGCAACCAGGCTGTGACAGGGACTGAAGGCTGGGGTGGTGCAGCATGACACTCTCTTGTGAGAGCAGGTCCAGAGCATACCCCAGCGACCAGGGGGGTCTCCTGTGACAGCTGCAGCAGCAGGGGAAACCAGTGCTCCCTCAACAAATGGGATGCAATGAAGAGGATGGAGGCTGTTTCTGCTTGAATCTTTAGCACTGCACGTGGTACCAGAGGGGTCGGCGGGAAGCCATACAGAAGCCCTTCGGACCACAGGAGGAGAAACGCGCCCGCCGCCTCCCATCCCCAGCCCGTCCTTCTGGACCATAGCCTGGGGAGCTATGTATTCTCCAGGCTGGCAAAGAGGTCTGTCTTTGGGGTTCCCCATCTCCGGAAGATCTTCACCAGGACGGAAGGGTTCAGCCTCCATTCATGGGGCTGGAGAACGCAGCTCAGGCGGTCTGCCAGTATATTCTCCTGGCCCGGCAGATACACCGCCATGAGGAAGAGGTTTCTGGCAGATGCAAAGTTCCAAAGGCGTACCGCCTCCCAGTAGAGGTGGTAAGACCCTCATGCTTCCCTGCTTGTTGATATAGAACATTGCCACTTGGTTGTTTGTCTGAATCTGGACAACCCCCCTTCAGATGGTCCAAAAGACTGCAGGGCATGGTAGACTGCTCGAAGCTCGAACAGGTTGATCTGCGATGCATTCTCCTCCGGCGACCACTATCCCTGCGACCGGAGGTGGTCACAATGGGCCCCCCAGCCCAGCTTGGATGCATCCATAGTGATGACATGCTGGGTTGGTGGGGCCTAGAATGGCAGGCCAGCTCTCAGGTTGTGCTGGTCCTGCCACCAAGTCAGGGAGGATGCCAAGGTGGGAGTGACCTATATATGGTCCTCCAGGTGGCTCATTGCCTGTGCCCACTGAGCATCGAGCATCCACTGGGCCTGCTGCATACATAGGTGGGCAAAAGGGGTCATGTGAATGGTGGATGCCATGTGACCCAAGACAAGGAGCATCTGTGGGGCCGACACAGAGGCTGCATGCTGCATCTCCCTCGCCAGGGTGACAAGGCATTGGACCTGTTCCCTGGGAAGGAACGCCTATGCCCGAGTGGAGTCAAGCAGGGCTCCAATGAACTCCATGAATTGGCTTAGTACAAGGTGGGACTTGGGGAAGTTCATCATGAACCCTAGATGCAGCAGCAATCCCAATGTGCGCTGAGTGGCAATGTGCACCTCGCCCGGAGTGCCGGCCCACACAAGCCAGTCATCCAAGATGGGGAATACAAAGACCCGAGGACCCTGAGTCAGCTGGCCGTGACCGCTAGGCACTTTGTGAAGACTCAGGGCAGAGGCAAGGACTCAAAGACCTAGGTTATCAGCAGTTAATCAACGAACCAACCCACACAAAAGGAAACATATTAGACTTGATTTTTGCCTCACTAGCTACCTGCAACTCTGCCAATCTCTCCTCACCAACCTACACCGAAGTACCGTGGTCAGACCATAAGTTAATCCTGTTCCATATTCCATTGGATAACAAGCCAATGAAACCCCCTGAGAGTAAGACAAACCCCACAAGACCGCCCTCACGAAGTTTCCAACCATTCAACAAGGAATCCATCATAAACCACACACAACCCCTATTAGGCCTGACAACGACGGACCCCGACAGACTGGTCTCCAACTGGAACGATAGTCTCAGTTTTATCGCGCAACGTACAGGACACAACAAAAACCCAAGGAAAAGACCCACAGCATCTTGGTTCTCCAACGACCTGAGGACCTCGCTTCTCAAACTTAGGAAACTCGAAAGGCGATGGAGACGCTCACGCTCAACCGAAGATCTGGAAGCTTACAATCTACAACTCGCAACCCACCGATCCGCGATATCCGAGAAAATGAAACAAGCTCACACTAACACGCTAATGAGATCGTTAAATAAACCACGTGACCTCTTTACCCTCGTCAAAAACCTAACGAAGGAACCAGGACCGGAGAAAATGAGAGAGTCTCGCCCAAAACTATGCAGACTTCCTTCAATCAAAGTTACTCCAAACCAGCAAGACCATTCTTAGCAGCACTAAGGAACCAGCATGCATAGCGACGTTGACAACCTTCACCACCCCCTCCGCTAAGCAAATCGCAGACTTAATCTCTGCAATCAACACAACCACGGCCCAGACCGATCCATGTCCGGCTTTTTGGATAAAGGAACTAAGGACAGAGTTCAGCCCTTTCATCGCTAAACTCTTTAACACATCATTCTCTTCAGGATTATTCCCCCTAAGTCTCAAACACACATCCATTAGACCTCTGCTAAAAAACTCTAAGCTCGACCCCCAGAAAGTTGAATCATACAGGCCAATTGCCAGTATTCCACTGCTGGCAAAGCTAATCGAAAAGGAGGTCCAAGGTCAGCTCCAGCATCACATTGACAATACCGCTCCTCTTGACCACTGCCAACATGGCTTTAGAGAGGCTCATGGTGTGGAGACCCTACTCACCACCCTCTTCAATAACATACTCACCACAATTGATAACATCCAGCGCGGCGTGGCCCTTATATTCCTGGACATAGCCGCAGCATTTGACTCAGTATGTCACCACACTCTCCTGAAACGGCTCGAAGAGAAGGGCATCGGCAGTTTAGCACTAACTTGGTGCAAGTCATACCTAACCGACAGATGGCAACATGTGCGAACCGAAACCTCTACATCCAAACCATTCCATCAGAAACAAGGTGTCCCACAAGGATCCTCCCTTTCAGCACTAATGTTCAATATCTACATGCAGCCAGTGTGCGACATCATTCGTTCATTCGGCATTGAATGCATGATATATGCAGACGACGTCCTGCTCTACACGCCGTTCAAGGCTGACCAAACCGACCTCTCACCCCTTATGGAATGTTTCAGCGCAGTAGAAAGATGGCTCCAGAATCAGAATCTTCGTATACAACACAAAAAGACTGAAGTGCTATTCATCACCAGAAACTCTAACTTCTCCCCACCAACCCACCTAAAAGTCGGCGATATAGAGTTTCAAACCAAGCCCACAATCCATTACCTGGGTGTTACTCTAGACCAGAGCCTTAACATGAAGACACACACTGGCAACATGGTCAAATCAACTTATCACAAAATTAAGACGCTCAAACATCTACGTCCTCTTTTACAACCAGACGACTTCAGAACTATATTCCAGGCTCTAACTATTCCACACCTTGACTATACCAACGCGATCCTCCAAGGGCTCCCTAAATCCACCCTGAGCCCGCTCCAGCTTGCCATGAACACCGCAGCCAGAGTTCTGAATGGGGCCTCGAGGCGAGACCATATAACACCCATCCTCAAAAGTCTCCATTGGCTCCCTATCCACTGTAGAATCATATTCAAAACATTACTGCTAACATTTAAGAACATAAATGGGCTCTCCCCCCGTCACTCGCTTGTCTCACTCACATTACCCCCCCCCCCCCAATAGAGCCAGAAGAACTACAGCAATAAACACCCTGGCAATCCTCAAAACAATGACCCAGTGTACACAGGATACAGCAAGCAGGGCCTTCAGTATCAGTGCTCCCAGATACTGGAATGCCCTGCCTCCCAACATACAAGCAATCCCGGAGCTGACTAAATTCAGAAGGGTATTGAAACACCACCTTTTCCTCGAATGTTACCCAAATGAAAGTGCACCATCTCGACCTTCTCACAAATAAACCCCATGTTCACTGTAACATCCCTCAAAATGTTGTATAATATGTAAATACTACTATGTATCAAGTATGTGTAAATAGTTAATTTTGACTATCCAAGTTGAGTTACCTGTTATCTGTAATTTTACAGTTAACCCCACCGTAAAACCTAAATGTTCCATGTAAACCGCACTGATGTTGAAGAGCGCGGTATATAAGAGAAATAAATAAATAAAATAAATATAAAGGGTAGCACCTTGTACAGGTAGTGCTGGCCTCCCACGAAGAAGCAGAGTTACTGAAAGGGCCTCAGGTGGATCAGGATGTGGGTATAGGCATCTTTGAGATCCAAGGAGCATAGTCTATCTTCCTGCAGGGGGTAAGGAAGCAAGGTTCCAAGGGATATCATTTTGAATTTTTCCTTGACCACGAAGCCGTTCAGGTCCTGAAGGTTCAGGATGGGGCGGAAACCTCCTGTCTTCTTGGGGATCAGAAAGTAGCGGGAGTAGAAGCCCCATCTCTGTAGATGAGGGGGGACTTGCTCGACCACCTGATCTTGGCATAACGACTCGAGCTTTCTCAAGAGAAGCTCCCTGTGCAAAGTGTCCATCGGTATTTCCCCTGTGAATGAGGGGGGAGGAAGCTCGGAAAAATGCAGGAGATAACCCTCCGTGACCACGTGCCAAACCCAGGTGTCCCTGGTTATCAAGGGTCACCTGTGCACGAAGTGGACGAGCCTTCCCCCCGTGAACCCTGTGCCTGTGACCTCCTGAGGGAAGGAGGCTATGCCCAAGGAGTCAAAAACTCTCCCTAGGCTGTGACTGAGCCACTGTTTGGGGCTTGGGAGTTCTGGGCTTACGGGGACCATGCCCTTGGCCTGCTGTCCCTGAGGGGGAGCAGGGTAGGCCTGGAAATTAGGGTAGTTTCCATAAGCCTTCTTAGTTTTCGGGTGGAAGGACTTTTTACCCAAAGCCTTCCGACGGGAAGGAACCGACACCTTCTTGGACAATCTGGTCCTCGTCATGAATTCCTTCTCCAGCTCATCAGTCTTGTCAGTCATGAGTTTTCCAAAGAGGTTATCTTCTCAGCAGGGGACGTCAGCTAATTTGTCCTGAATTCATTTCTCCAAGTCGGACAACTGCAGCCAGGCAAAGCGTCAGGCATTAATGCCTACCGTGGCCACACGAGCCACCAACTCAAAGCTGTTGAAGGCTGCCCGAGTCTGAAATTTGTAGCATTCCTTGACTGAGGAGACCAGGGTCCGAAAGCATTCAGGGGCTCTCCTGAAAAACCAGCCAAGAACCCAGCAAGCTCCTTCACCAGGTCTCTCAAGTACATATCTATGTACAGCCGGTAAGCCTGGATCCAGGCTATGAGCATGGAGCCCTGGAAGCACTTTCTACCCAACACATCCATGGTACGGGGCTCCCTGCCAGGGGGCACTGAGGAGTGCATCTTCTGGCTCTTAATCCGATGCATGGTTGACTCCATAACAATGGAATTGTGTGGGAGCTGTGCCTTTTGAAACCCCGGGCTCATGCTGACTCAATACTGGGAATTGAGTCGACAGTTCACAATCGGCACCATCATCGGGTTCTCCCACTTCCTGAGCAACAGGCGCTCGAGGATGGGGGGCAAGGGCACTATCAGTGCCTCCTGAGGAGGGGTCTCGTACTGGAGGATCTCCAGGTCCTTCACATGAGGCTCATCCTCTGGCACCGCCACAAAGGCGAGTGCCTGGGACATCTCCCTCACAAACTCAAGGAAGGCCAAGTCCTCCGGGGGTGACCTCCGCCGAAGATGCGTCAGAGAAAGGTCCCATTGCAGCACAGTGTCAGGGAGGTCATCATCGATCTCCCAGCCTGACTCCAAACTCGAGGAGTCGACGGGCACCAGCCAGTCGCTGGACCGATTCTGCGCAGATGACTCCCGATGCCAATCCGATGACGCTGCATCGGTTGTCGAGGGCCTAGATGCTGATCGAGCGAGGTGCTCCAGGATAGGAGGAACCTTCTCAGCAAGGTTGTCCCCGTGTGGTGCGCCGATGACCTGGAGGGACCAAGAGTTGGGCCCTACTGTGACTCAAGGAATGCAGTGAAGCTACGCTTGAATGCAGTCATGCGAGCCTCTATGCCAGAGGGCTCTACAGCTGGACCGGGCCTTGACAACATCAGACCAAGATCAGACTATATGGTCAGGGAGTCTCTGATGGTGATGGAGTCAGATTGCTGCTGCTTCGATACCGCAGGGGACCCGTCTCTCCAGGAATGCTTCAACGACCACTCCAGACCATTGTCCCCCGAGTCGCGTCGAGTGCTCCAAGGCCAAGTTGAGGAGGACTTGCCCCCCCGATATTGGGTCGTTCCTCGGCATCTGTTTCGAGGTTGCACTCAACGCCAGCAGGTCCTCCGAAGAAGATGCCAATGACTGATGCCCCCTGGGCTCCAACTGAGCCAGAGCACACAGAGATGAATTGCCCAATGCCGGTGGAAGGGATTCCGCCCTGAGGCTGAACCGGAGCTAGCCTTTCCAAACAGCTCCCCCTGCTGCCTTTCATGCTCCCTCTGGGTTTTGGCTAACATGAGGAGGCAAAGCAGATAGGAGGACCCGTCATGGTCTGCTCTGAGGCATTTAATGCAAGTGCCGTGGTGGTCCGTGCAGGACATAGTGCAATTGCACTTAGCACACTCCTTAAAACTGCTGGCCGAGGTCATAGCAGGGAAAATGAGACCCGCGAGGTCAAACTCGGACGTCTCAACCAGCTAGGCCGCAAGAAAAAGATCCTGCACACCAAAAGAGGAAAAAGATAAAGAAAAACCCAAGCGAAAAGTTGGACACCGAGGCGAAGATTCAGGTGGGAAGGTGATTGAATCGAGCACTCGAACGGAAAAAAATTACAGATACAAGGGTCAAAAATCGTACTTTTTACAGAGGTGCACAGACAAACATCTGTAGGGCTCTGTGGAAAAAGACAGACTGAGGTAAGATGGCAGCTTTGAGTGGGAAGGTGACCACGCATGTGCGGTGTATCTCCCAAAAGCTTACTTTGAAAGCTGGGAGTGGATCCGCACGGGCTCCGTCAGTGCCGACGTCACCCATATGTGAGGACTGACTTCCTGCTTGTTCCCGGAGAAAGATCCATAAACCATTATTAAAGAGGACCCAGGTAATCCACTGCTTGCCTCAATTCAAGCATTCTGCAACCTGTGTGTCTTTTTGGGAAACTACTAGGTACTTGTGACCTGGTTTGGCCATTGTTGGAAACAGGATACTGGGCTTGATGGACCATGGTCTGATCCAGTATGGCATTTCTTATGTTCTTATGCCTATTTACTCCATGGAAGTATTTAAATGTCTCTATCACATCATCCTTCTCCCGTTTTTCCTCCAAAGTATACATATTGAGATCTTTGTCATAAGGCATATGGGAACTGGCTTAAAGACCACAGACTATTTTGGACCAACCCCATCCTGTTTATATCCTTCTGAGGATGTGGTCTTCAGAATTGTACACAGTACTCCAAATGAGGTCTCACTAGTGAACTTATACAAAGACACTGTTACCTCCAAACAAAAGTAAAATCTTTATTCCTTTCTAGCACAAAAGATATACCCATCTCAGCCTTTGCAGGCTGGCTTATACATACACACTTCTAGGGCTTTCCTTCTGGGGTCTTGACTTCTGGGTTTTAAGTTCCTTGCCTGCTCCCACCCTTGACCTCAGCTATGCCCCTTTTAAGGTGGATTGGACTATTGTCCCTCCAAAAAGACCAGGGATCTCCTCTATATATACCCTCATAGCATCCTCTACATGGGTTAAAGTATGTACTGGTGGTTCTTTGGGTTAGTGTGACTAACACAATCTTGTCTAGCTGTGACTGTAGCTGCTTTTTACTATCCTCTAGAAGCTGCAACCTTAGGTGACTGCCTAGATTACCTAATGGTTAAGCCAAATATAAGTATTTTTAAAAAATGTATTGGGGAAAGGCTCTCACCAAGCCTACAACAGAATAGTCCAAGAACAAGATCAGACCTGTAGCCTGGAAGAAGGGGATGATCAACAAAGTCCTTTCGCTGAACACTTCTGGGGTCTTTACTGTGCACTGGAGAGAGGGGGGAAGGAATGAAAATCTGAACTGATTATACAAGAGGATATTAAGTTATACTGAGATTCTGTGAACTTTTCAGAAAATAAAGATGTGGCCAGAATCAAAGTTCCAGGGGTTGGCAGGGGTTCAAGACTATCCCCCACCCCCCATTACTTCTAAAAAGTCTTAGAAACATTAAAAAAGAAAAAAATCATTTGGCATGCCGCGGTATCATGAAAACAACAACAGAGAACATGACCGAGACAGGCTTACCCTCAAGATTGTAATTGTTCAGATCAAAGTAGTGTGGTTAAAAAGCTATTCCATGATTCCAACAGACATGCAGCTCAGCACTGGCAGTGTGCACAGCACGTGTACAATATGCAGAGCCAGAAGCCAATCACATTCAATGCCTCATTTACCAGCACAGAGAGAAAGAGTGTGCGTGCAGGAGTGCGCAAAAGCAGGAATCAATTACATTTACTATAGGGCCGATGCAGAACAGACTGGCATTTTTCTAGCACTCTTCCCATGCTAGACTCGTTCTCCAATGCAGAAAGCAAGCTAGTGCTGGAAAAATGGTGGAAAAATGACTGCGCTAAATTGCAGCACAGTGGATTTGCAAATCACTGCATATTTAATTGCACCCAATGCAAAAACTGCACTAAAACTTAGTAGAGTTTACTTTATTTTTAGCGAGAGATCTTTATGCCATGTTCGGGCAGGTGTAAAGATCCAGCTAGGAGCAAAAAAGATCATCTGAGGTGGTCCAACACTTCATCGCAGATGATCCAGGCATCAGGGAAACACACTGTCATCATCAGCACAAATGTCGGGGGACCAGTGCCCTCCCTGGACACCAACCCCCCAAAAGAAGTAAAATCGATGGTAGCCCAGTGGCCCCGATCCTCATTATCTTGCAAAATGGCAGCATCTGGCCACCCCTGTGTTGCAACCTGGTACAGCTGACCCCACTTCATGCGTCCCAGGATGCAACATGGGAGGTCACTCTACCATATATGGCACATTTTGCCTTATATGGCAGTCTGACCCCACCTGGTGCATCCCGGGATGCATTGGGCGGAGTCAGGTACCGACGTTTTCAAGATGGCAGTGCAGGGGCAAGAAAGTGTGGGCAATGCTCCCTCCCACAGAATTTAAGGTATTGGGGGGGGGGGGCGGTGTTAGGGTCCACTGGATCACCAGGTTCCTTTTTGTTTCAGGGGGTGGGATGGCATCAGAGCCACCACTGATTTCATTTGTGTTGGAGGTCGGTGTGGGGGGGGGGGGCACTTGTCCCCTGACATTGGGCTGATGGCATCGGAAGCTTTCTCCAGTGCCTGAATCATCTGAGACGAAGTGTCAAACTTCACTTCAGATGACCTTGTTTATATGAACAGCATGCCATACTTGTTCTGACTTCTGTGCACATGTGTTTGACTTACTCTCCCAGTTTAACGCTGACGTTTTGCACACTGGTTAATTTGAATATTACATCATAGCACAAAAAGTCAGCAATAAACTCGTGCTATGAAATCCTGTGCTAGAGCTTTAGGTGCTGGGCTCTAGTGTGGGGTTTCTGTATCGGCCTATATGTCATTTATCAATGAAGTGCATGTACCACACACAGCGCTAGGAATCAAAGAAGCTGTATTATTTCCCAAAGCACAGCCATATATGAGTTTAATGCATGGCCATTTTCCAATCTAATTCATTTTTGAGGCTTCTTTCTCATGGGCCTTCCAAGACTGATGTCACAACAGGTGAAAGTAAGATTGGCCAAAGATTTGGCATGAAATTAGAAAATCACCTTTCCACTGAAATTAACAAAATATTGGTCACAACTCAAATAATCCAGGAGCACCTCCACTCCCTACGTCTGAAGAGCTGCATTAAAACAGAGGAGCAATTCATTTCATTTCAGTGCTCACCTTCTGCGTTCTGTCTAATGTATAACAGTAAGTTCACAGGCTCTTCAGCCTATGACCAATAGTACTCTGCATTCTCTAATAGGCAAAGGCAGCAACAAATGCCCCATATGCTGCACATATTCAAGAGAGAAACCAAACTGAGAAGGTGCACGCCATAAATAGATGAAGAAAGGAGACCACAGCATTATGATAGACCCAGGGTGTCACCAAAAGGAGACTTAGTTTTAGTTTTACTATGTTTTTATTTTACATTGCTTGTTGATTTTTAAATGTTGTAAACTCCTTGTCCCGATTTCAGTTTGTAAAGTGCAGGCTATAAATCCTGCAAACTGAATCATGGACATTAGAAAATAGACATCAGGAGGAGAAGTTAGCACCCAGATACAGGCAGAGAATGAATCCAGCACAAACCACTAAAGACGGATGTCAAAATGTGAATGCAAAACCCAGCTTGCCATTACAGATGCTGACAGAAACTTTCAAGGAGAGTAAATAAAATTGGAAAAGTCGTCCTTCCATCTATGCTCTTATGCCTCTTACTTGCATTGCTCCAACTGTCTTTCTTCCCTGCATGAACAACGTCCAACAAGGACACAAACTGTTCTGTTCTGTTCTTTGAGAGTATTCCTGCAGGAAAGATCCACATACTGAGTTCACTGCTGTCATCTGCGAGGCCAATATCCTATCTTGCCAGCATGTTGGACTCTTAGGACTTATCTGACAGAAAGACCCAAATTGAATTCCTGCGCCAGGCAACAGTTCCCATTCGCATCAGAAACACAGGAGGTGTCAAATGTATATATAAAAGAATATCTTATTTCCCTAAGGCAATTCATTACTGTGCAAGAGACTCCACACAGAGCAAATCTAGTGCTGCCTGCCTTGGGGAAGGCTGTGTCTGATGAGACTAGCTTGGCAGGCAGCAGAGGGAGATTGTGCATACACACTTCGGTAAGAGGCACTCACAAAGACCAGTCAGTCCTCCATGCACAGTTTTCTATTAACTGCACAATGCGGGAAGGAAATATAAAATTTTACAAAGAAAAAAAATGGCCTCAGTGGCTTTTTTCCATCACGTGTACCAGATTCACACTTTTCTCTCCCCACCGGTGACCTGACCCTGCTGGATACAATCAGAGAACACATGCTCCACAGGGCACAGAGAAGCAGCAAATGCAGCTGAGCTACAGCAAAAGTTATTTTGCCCTGCAAGGAGTGCTCCATGCCAGTTACTGGGTACAAACATCACACTTCCAGAGCTGGGGCCAAAGTCAACTTTGAACAGGCAAGGGCAAAATCCTGCTTGGATGCAAATGTTTTACATTTTCATTTTCTCAGGCTTCTCCTGTTTTTATTTTGGGATAATGAGCTAAGTGCAATGACTGGTAGATCCGGTGTGAAAGTGATGCACCTGGATACACTGACAAGGATCCACACAGCAGTGCCCCACTATACTAACACTCAGCAAATTAGGATAAGCAGGGCTTTTTTTTCGAAGAGGTGTTTGGTGGTACCGAGTACCAGCACCTTTCTCATTGCTGGCTAAAACTCATCAGTAGTCCTCATGTAACATAGTATATGACGGCAGATAAAGACTAGCATGGTCCATCTAATCTGCCCAGCAAGATAGCAAGAGTAGGTAAACCTGCCGCTCCATGCAACTCACCCCTTCTCATGCCTTTGTTTAAGGGGTGTACCCATCACTCCGTGCAAGTCACCCCTATTTGTTGAGATATAAGAGATAGTTAAGTTTATTTTGATTTTATCCTGATGCTATAAAGGGATCCACTATGTCTGTCCCATGCCATTTTGAATTCTGTCACTGTTTTGCCCCCACCAGAGGGCATTCCAAGCATCCACCACCCTTTCAGTGAAAAAGTATTTCCTGACATTGCCTTTCAGTTTATCCCCTTGTAGCTTCATGCTATGCCCTATAGTTTTACAGCTTCCCCATCTTTGGAAAAGGTTTGTTTGTTCATTAATACCCTTTAAGTATTTAAATGTCTGTATCATATACAGGGTGGCCCAAAAAAAGTGAGAACATCTTGTAAATTAAAAGCTTAAATAGTTTACTTATTTACCTTTTTAGCTATATAACGTCTTTATTTCGACAATTTATTAATGAAAAAGCTCTGCATATGATTACCAACACCTTTTTTGCTATGCAAAAAGCACCAAGGACAAATATCCAAAAATCTCAAATACCACATTCAGTTTGACTAGAGCAATCTCACTGGCTTAACATATATGAATCTCCTAGAAATAACCCAATTTCACAGCCTCAGCCAGCACCGTATCTAGCCCTGTGCGAGCGGTGCGGCCACACAGGGCGTAACGAAATAGGGGCACATTTGCCAGCCTTGTCAAAACCCCTTCCCTCACACTGTTGCCCTTGCTCCGCTGGCGCTTTTCACGTTTCCTTGGCGTTGGCAGCAGCAGTGGACAGCAAATTGAACCCCTCCAAAAAACACAGGTCTTTCCAATTTCCTGTTAGTGTGCAGATCTGATCCCTCCCTCCTCTGATATATGCCCGTGTCAAAGAACGAAGGGACCAGAGCAGCCATTCAAAGACGGGTCTTTGCAGTAACTGCATGCTTAAATGGCTGGTCTGATACCTCCTTGCTCTGCTGCGGGCATACGTCAGAGGAGAGAGGGATCAGAGCTGCATGCTAGCAGGAAATCAGAAAGACCCGCACTTTGTTTTCAGTTTTATGCGCATTCCACTGCTGCCACCACCGTGCCAAGGAAGCATGAAAAGCGGCGGCGGGGCACAGGCGGGCAGTGCGGGGAGCCAGCTGGACAAGGAGGTATGGGGTAAGGCAACATGGGGAGATGCTGCGCATGGGGCAAACCACAAACCTGTGATGCGGGGGGAGGGGACACGCCAGATGTCAAAGTCACATAGGGCGCATTTAGGGCTTGGTACGGCCCTGGCCTCAGCTATTCTCTGTATCACTTGTGTCTGCTACTTCATTAAAAACAAGTTCGTATTTATCTATCTATAACTTCAATTCATCCAAAACAAAACAAATTAGTCTACAAGACTCTGACATAGCTGTTACAGACAGTTAACACCCCGTTTAGTCTTTTAGATGGGGCACTGTACAGAAAAAGCCTTGCCTGACTCAGGAATACAAGCAAAATCTGAATGGAAGAAAGCGGTCATAATGAACAGAAGATAAGATCTGCTGAGTCAGATCAAGGTCCCCTGAGCCAGCATGCTGTCCACCGCCAATAGCCAGTCCAGGTCACAAGCACCTGGCACATTCCAAAAAGTAGATCTATTTCTCAAAGCACATTTCAAGGGAAAATTGATGGCTTTTCCAAGACTACCTAATTAATCATTTTTTATGGACTTCTCCCTCAAGGAACTTCTCCAAACCTCTTCTGAATGCTGCTATGTTTTTCCTTTTCTTAATTACCAACTAAATTAGCAAAGTCTATGCTTGTTGACAGAGCAGAGGTAAAATTAAGCAGCCTGTTTTGCATAAACAGCAGCACCTGTCTCTCAGAAGCACAGGTTTTTTTACACTTGCAAAAAATGATTCAGATGTAACAAAAACAAATTATCATCCGCTGGCAAAGAATGAAGAAACTGCAATCACAACCAAGACTGCAAAAATCTGCCAGTAGGGACCTCACCTCTTGCAGGCAAAAGAGATGTGACAAAGAATTCTACTATCTGCCAGTGGGGACCCTATCTCCTGCTGGCAGAAGAAGAAAGAACCACGCACAAGCCTAAGCCTACCTGCAAGCCTGGAAAAAGATTTAACATGGGGCAAGGAGAGGCAAAAATGGCAGGAGATACTTAAAGGAGAGTAGTTTTCAAAAAGGAAGAATAGAGAGGGAGACCCGGGGAGAGGGGGAATGGAAGGCAGTGAGGGAGACACAGGAGGAAGGGGGGGGCAGTGGGTGAGAGTGCAAGTGGGGAGAGCTAAAAGGAGAGAATCTGGAAAAGGGAAAAGAGTGGGGAGGTGAGAGTGCAAGGAGGTGGGAAAGCAGGAGAGATGCGGGGCAGCAGGGGGAAGGGAAGGAAAGCACTCCTTGTGGCCTTGGTCAAGTCACTTAACCCTCCACTGCTTCAGAAAATTCCAAGTTATCAATGTCCCTGTCTAATGTACATTACTAAATTTAAGTTACAATGTAAACCACTTTGATTGAAATGATGAAACGATATAAAGGACCTGTTAAATAAATAAATAAATAGACAGATAAATAAATAAATAAATACATAAAGGAAAGAGGGAGGGTTTAGAGGTTGAAGAGATGGAGGCAAGAGTGGAGTGGAGGAGTGGCCTAGTGGTTGGGGCAAGGTACTTCAGGCCGGAAGGTCGGGGGTTCAAATCCCACTAGAGGACAGCAACCTTGAGCTGGAAGGACTGGGGTTTCTAGTCCCACAGGTGCTCCTTGTGGTCTTGGGCAAGCCACTTAACCCTCCACAGCCCATGTTCCCTGTAAAATAGTTATCTCCAAGTTATAATGCCCCTGTTCAATGTAATTTCAGTTTGTTCAATGTAAACCGCACTGATGCAGAATAGCGCGGTATATAAGAGAATGTAAATAAATAAACAAGAGGCCAGCATGTGTATATGCCAAGAGGCGCACTCCCCTGCAGCACACCCACACCCCCCACGTAAACAACACTCACATACAACTTTGGGAGTGTGGACTGGCCTCTTAAATTTTATCTTGAAAAACTGGATGTGCAAAGAAAACTCCTCCATGCTCATGAAATAATTTACAAGAATCAGTGTATGCCAAGACTGTACATTCTTAGAGCTGAAGGAGGCTAGGACTTATAGGGATTGATTACACCTACAGAGCTGCTATCATAGGCCTCCAGGCCTACCTGACAGTATCATCAGATCCAAATATGAAAGTAAACATTCAGAATTTGTCTCCATCATCAAACCTGCGCAAGCATTCCTACGATTAGAGGGAATGGGTGAGAATCCACAGGAATATATGGTAAAGGAAGTAACAGAATTTGCAAAACAAGAGAAAAAACTCTTCAAAGAATTAGATCAGCAGGCGAGGAAAAACAAGTGGCAAATGTACAAATACAGTGGAAAATACAGCGTTACTCCAAGAACCTTTTGTTGATCAAGACACATGAAAGGTTAAGGAGAGGTGAACTGAAACCGAAGGATGAAAGATCGATAGTTGCAGCCCAGGACAGTGGATTACGGACAAGATGGTTTTATTTATTTATTTATTGAACGGTTTTATATACCGCCTTTCAGAAAAATCAAAGCGGTTTACAAAGAACAAAACTTGAACATTACATTGAAACTTATTCAAACAATTGAAATTACAGTGAACATTAAATTGTATATAATAAAAATGGTAATTTGAGGGTTACAATGCTGAGTAAATGCTGATTAGGTATATAGATAGTTTAAACATATATACAGATTTAAATATTTACAAATTTCAAAAATCTTATCTTATCTGAGCAAGGAAAAATGTATTGTAGTTCACTAGAATTATTAGAGTAAAGAGTAAATGTGATAATGTGGAGAATTGGGTATTGTAAGAAAAAGGAAAAAGTAAGTTGTGAGTTAATGAATATGAGTATACATGAGTTTAAGTGGGAAATATTTCATCTATTGGGAATGAGTCTCCAAAGTGCTCTATAAATAGGTGAGTTTTAAGATCTTTTCGAAATGCTGAAAGATCTGTGATATCTGAGTTTATCTGGCAGAGCGTTCCATATTAAAGGGGCATTGAAGCTGAATGCCCTATTTGTTGTAGTTTTATTGAGTTTTGAAAAGTTGTTTGGAACAAGTAGTGTGTTCAGGTTCCTTTGTCTCACTGTTCTGGTCCTTGAATGAATTGTCAGTAGATCAGTTAGATATGATGGGGCTATATCTCTTATCCGTTTGAACGTTGTTATGATAACTTTATATTTTATCCTACTTTGTATAGGTAACCAGTGAAGTTTGTACAGTATAGGGGTTATGTGTTCAGTTTACGACAAGAATTGAAAAAAACTGGCAAAACAGACATATGTCAATTCTGTAAGAAAGAGCTGGAAACAGTGACTCATCTTATAGCAGGCTGTGAAGTTCTGATGGTGGAAAATTTCTTTACAGAAAGGCACAACAAAGTAGCATGCCTCCTCCACTGGAAAAACTGTAAACATTATAACATCACTGTCCCTGAAAAGCACTGGGATCATGACCCTAAGAGAATAACAGAATAAAGAGGTAATGACATTCCCATTCCGATGGATAAGAAACTAGATGCCAGGAAACCTGACATAGTGGTAAAGGAGAAGAATACCAGAACAGAATTGATAACAGAAGTGTCGGTACAGAGTGACTATTTTGTGTATCTCATAGCAAATCAGAAGATCCTGACGTACCAAGAAATGCAGTCAAGAGATGAAGAAAATATAGCAGAAAGATAAAGAAATCTTTCCCATTGTACTGGGAGTGACAGGCTTGAAAAAGAAGAATTTCCAGGCACATCTTGATGAACTACCCCATACCTGTTACATCTTATGAACTCCAGAAGGAAGCTCTCTTTGGCACAATGCAATTATTGTGCCGAGCATTAGCAGTAAATTTGAGAGACTAAGATCATACTTCACATGCCCTAGCTTAGAAGTGAGGTTTACGACTAATATGGTATCCACAAAATTAACCCATTTGGAGAAAATGCCCCGAGAGTAACACCACTCTAGCAGCACCACACACATATACACTGTCAAAAGATACAGATAAGTATATTTATTTATTTAATAGGTTTTTTTATACCGCTTTATCATTTCAGTCAAAGCGGTTTACATTGTAACTTAAACTTGGTAATGTACATTAAACAGGACATTGATAACTTGGAATTTTCTGAGGCAATGGAGGGTTAAGTGACTTGCCCAAGGCCACAAGGAGTGCTAGTGTAAGCAAAGGATTGTTCTAATGCGAAAATTTGTTATCTGTAAACCGCGCTGATACCAAAGAGCGCGGTATATAAAAACTGTAAAATAAATAAATAAAATAGTGGGGATTGAACCCTGGTCTCTCGATTCCCAAGCCAGTACTCTAACCATTCGGCTATTCCTCCACTCCACCAATTATAAAGATGCCCCTGCTACCTCAACGAGACACATTTCATCATGTCTCTTCACCCCCAACCCCAACAGACATGAATGCGTCTGCAAATGGAGAAAGGGAAATGCACCATTTTGTCACACTATAAGTGTATACTTTTCAATTTGTCTTATGTCTTAAGGATAAAAGTTGCCATTACTCTATCAGACCACTGAATAAGTATTAGTTGCTAACCTGTAACAGATGTTCTGTGAAAACAACAGTTCACCAGTTACACAGGTGGGTTATGTGAATAGGGGGTCTACTCTGAACCAAGAATCTCGACAGGAAATAGAGCTCGCCACACGTAGATCTGAACTCTGCAGGGAGCTCTGTTTGTGGGCGGGCTGCAGGCGGAGTGAGGGTGGGTTGTGGACAGCGCCATGACCTTGGATGTACTCAGCCAATTCAGAGGTCGGCCCTGTAAGTCTGGGATCAGCCATTTGTATGAGATAAGGAGGTGCAGCGGTTCCCCGCAGCCCAACCCTGGCCATAGCAGCCAAATTGAGGTTCAAGCTGCGGGGAAAAGAACTTTTCGTTACTGCCGGTGATCATTGCTCCTTCATGGAGCCGCAGTGGCATGGCAACAGGACACCATGCAACCACCTCTCCATGCAGAAGAAAGGCTGGGCTAGCCAGGGAGTTGCTTGGACATCCGGGTGACCGGCATCGGGGCACGGCTTGCACATCCAGGCCGGTAGACCCAATTCTGATCCCTTGGGCACGTCTAGGACCCGCGGGATCAGAATCGGGTGCACCAGAGCACGTCCCGATTCTGACCGGCCAGACAGGCGGGAGACACACACAAAGAAATTGGCCTCCATATGAATAAAAATATTCCAGATTTCTTGGAAAAGGCAAAAGCCTCTCTCTCTCTCTTCTGTAGCATATAAGCCACCTTATTGTCTCACAAGGGGACCTAAAGTGGTTTACATCATATCAGATAAAATCCATCAATACACTATAATGTAAATATGCACAACATTTAAAGAATCCCTAACAGTTCTATTCATCCCTTACTCCTCCACTCCATTATCCAATGATAAACAGCAATATCTAAAATACAGGAGCTATTATCAAAAATAAATAAAACAATTGGTAGCATCAAAATTGGTATACTAAAACATCTATCCACCCTATCTCCCCAGTTTTATTATTTAGCTTTAAAAAGGGCAGAAAACTTTTAAGGTGGGGAAGGTGGGTTTGGGTGGGTGGTGAATTGTGATCTTCAGAACATCTGTTACAGTTAAGTAACTTTGATGAACTGCTTATATTAAGAGAAAACAAACAGTTACAAAAGTGAGAATGAAGGACCCTTTCATCTTATTAGATACAGTTGTGGTCAACATTATTGGCACCCTTGTATTTTAGGTATCTTGTGTACAATATCTTGAGAAATAATTAGAAATATTCCAACAGTATGTCATCATAATATTTTAATAGTATGTTCAAAGATATACAACAAATAAAAGATGCCTGTGCAACTTAGACATAGTAATTTCTGAGAAAGAAATCTATGACCTGGAGTGGCAGTGATGACAGCCTCCAAACGTTTCTTGTAGCCATCCATAATTTTCGTACATCTCTATGCTGGTAGTTTTTCCCACTCTTCAACTGCGATTTGTTCCACCTCATGAATGTTTCCAGGATTCCTTTTACAAATGGCAGATTTCAGCTCTTTTTAAAGATTTTCAATTGGATTTAATAACAGGACACATTGCTGGCCAGTTTAAAGCAGTCCACTGTTTTTCCTTTTTAACCATTCTTTTGTACTTTTGGATGTATGTTTTGGGTCATTGTCCAGCTGGAGGACCCATGACCTTCAATGCAGACTTAGTTTTCTGACACTAGGTAGCACATTTTGCTCCAAAATACTTTAGTAGTCCTCTGACTTCATGATTCCTTTAATATGTTCCAGGTCTCCAGTTCATGAGACAGCAAAACAGCCCCACAACATTATGGAACTTTCACCATATTTAACTGTAGGAAGGGTGTTTTTTTCCGCATAAGCTTCATTTCTACGCCTGTAAATGCATCCTTGGTCTGCATTGCCAGTGCTCAAGTTTCATTTCATTTGTCCACACAATATTTTCCCAGAAGGACTGTGGTTTCAAAGTGGGTTTGGGCAAAGATCAGGCATGCCTTTTTATGTCTGTGTTTGAGTGATAAGGTCCTCCTTTGTTCGGCTTTGCCTGGCCTATGGTGCTGGTTGAAAACACCACTCCAGTTTGCTCCAGGTCAACCTTAAGCTCTTTGGATGATGTATATGGAGTTTTTCCAACAGTTCACACTAACCTTCGAAGACTTCTTGGATTAAATTTCCTCTTCCCACCACATCCAGGGAGGTTCTTGACAGTTCCATGAGCAGAAAACATCTTAATATTGCAAAATGTAGACACAGAAATATCAACGTCTTTGGAGATGACCTTGTACCCCTTTGAAGTTTGATGATAAAGCGTAGTTACTCACCTGCAACAGGTGTTCTCCGGGAACAGCAGGAATCAGTCCTCACATATGGGTGACGTTGACACCGACAGAACCCACGAGGAGCATTTCCCCAGCTTTCAAAGAAAGCCTTTGGGACATGCTACCACATATGCGTGGTCCTCTTCCTGCCCAAGGGTGCCATCTTGCTCAGTCAGATGACATAACTAGAACAGCAGCAAAAACTAAAACAAGGTAGGGAGGCAACTCCTACAGGAGGAGAGAGGGTTGTGAGGACTGATTCCTGCTGTTCCCGGAGACCACCTGTTACAGATGAGTAACTACGCTTTCTTCAGGAACAAGCAGGAAGTCAGTCTTCACATATGGAACTCCATGGCTGATGAGGACTGAACCAAGAAAGCACCAATGGCGATTAATCTGGTACTGTGAGTTGGCAGAAGGCGAGTCCCCACTGAGAGACTCTGCAACTAGCATCCAGTGACACTATCGCTCTGGTAGCCTGAACACAGAAGGGTCGGAGGGCAAGAGTTACCTACACCCCGAGAATATTATGGAGTACTGCCTGGCCAAAGGCACTGTCCCTGTGAGACTCACTTTCCAGTGAGCTGTGAACGTATGAATCGAAGACCATGTGGTGGCCTTGCAAATCTCCGTCACCGGCACTGAGCGGAGGTTGACCACTGACATGATCATCGCCCTCATGCGATGTGCTGTTATCTGGTGCTCGAGAGAGATGCCAGCTCGCTCTAGGGCAGGGCAATACATTCTGCCACCCAAGTGGACAGAGTTCGCTTAGTAACGGGGAGCCCCAGTCTACTGGGGTCATACGACACGAAAAGCTGAGGAGCTTTCCGATGGCCCTGTGTCTGCTGTAAGTAGAAGGACAGGGCCCACTTGCAATCTAGTGTATGAAGTATTAGTTCCTCCTTGGCGGCATGAGGCCGTGGGGAGGACCACCTCTTGGTTAAGGTGGAGATACCACCTTCGGGAGGAATTTGGGGTGTGTGCAGAGCATCACCCTGTTCATATAGAACCTCATATATGGTGGATCCGCCACCAGGGCCTGGAGTTTGCTCACCCTTTGAGCGGACGTGAGTGCCACCAGGAAGGCCACTTTCCAAGTCAGATATATCAGGTAGCAATTGGCTAGGGGCTCAAATGGTAGTTTAGTGAGCTAAGAGAGCACCATATTGAGGTCCCATTCTGCCATTGGAAGGCGGGGGGGGGGGGGGTTTGGACAACAGAAGGCCCTGAAGGAACTTGGAGACAAGGGGCTGGCTAGAGAGGAGTTTTCTCTTCACAGAATGGTGGTGCGCGGCTATGGTGTTCAGATGCACCCTCACTGAGTTGGATTTCAGTCCGGTGTGCGACAGGTGCAGTAGGTAATGAAGGACCAGTTGCAAACAACAGGAGAAGGGGTTCTCCTTCCTCTCTGCACACCAGATGGAGAACCGTCTCCACTTAAAGGTGTAGGACCGCCTGGTGGAGGGTTTTTGAGAGGCCAGTACCTCCTCAACCTCCCCTGGAAGGTTGAATGGGGGCCAGTGCTACCCTTTCAGCAGCCACGCTGTCAGTGTTAGGGTGCAGGAGGGAGCTCTCCTCTTGAGACAGGAGGTCCAGAGTCCAGCCTTGTGGGATTGGACGTGCCACCAACAGGGATAGCAGCAGAAGGAACCAGGGCTACCTGGGCCACCGGGGTGCAATCAGAATAACTGATGCCCCTTCGCTCTCGATCTTGAAGAGGGTCTTGGCGACTGGAAGGGGGGGGTGTCAGTGGGAACGCATATAGCAGGCCCTCCGACCACGGGATTAGGAAGGCATCTGCCGCCACTCTCCCTGGGTGTGGCTGGCACGAGCAGAAGCAGAGTAGTTGCGTGTTGTCCAGGGAGGCAAAAAGGTCTATCAGGGGTATGCCCCAGAGGTGGAAGAGTTGCTTTGTTACCTTGGGATTCAAGCGCCACTCATGTAGGTGAAGGACTCTGCTCAGCTTGCCTGCTAAGTAATTGTCCTGGCCTGGAAGGTATAGCGCTCACAGGAGCATGCCATTGCATGCTGCATAGGAGAGGAGGGCCACCACCTCCTGGCAAAGGGAGTACGAGTCCATGGCCCCCTGCTTGTTGATATAAAACAACATGGTCATCTGGTTGTCTGCCTGGATCAGCAGAAGTTGGCACCATAGGCAGTGGCGGAATGCTCGCAGAGCCAGGAAGATTGCCCTGAGTTCGAGGAGATTGATCTGTCAGAGTGACTCCTCCTGGGACCTGCTGTCTTGCATGCGGTGGTTCTCGCAATGCGCCCCCCACTCCAGGAGGGAGGCATCTGTTGTCAGGGTCCTCTGCAGTGCAGGCACCTGGAATGGCATTCCCGCTTGGAGGTGGGGCAGGTTTTGCCACCAGGTGAGGGACTTCACCAGCAGGCAAGTGACTCTGATTCTGTCCCATAGCCTGCCTGTGGAGTAAGTCCACTGTGAGTGGAGGCACCATTGGGCTGTCTGCATGTGCAGGTGGACTAGCAGTGTGACATAGAACATTGAGGCCATGTGGCCCTGCAGGCAGAAGAGGCGGCGAGATGGTACTGATCGGCGGCGCTGCACCTCTCTGGCTAGTTATATGAAGCAGTCCGCCCTTTCCCTTAGGAGGACAGCCTTGACCTGTAGCATGTCCAGCTGCATCCCTATGAACTCCAGACCTTGACTTGGAGTGAGATGGGACTTGAGGTAGTTGATGACAAACCCCAGGTGCAGCAGCAGGATGGATGTACACTCTATGGCCTGCTTGACCTCTGAGGCTGTACCGCCTCTGTTTAGCCAGTTGTCCAGGTAGGGGAAGACAAAGGCCCCTTGCAGGCACAAGTTGGGGGCAGCCACTGCCAAGCACTTGGTAAAGATTCTTGGTGAGGAGGCTAGGCTGGAGGGCAACACTCTGTACTGGTAATGCCCTCCTCCCACCGCAAATCGTAGGTACTGTCTGTGGAAGGGGTGGATTAGGATGTGGGTGTACGTATTCTTTAGATCCAAGGGGTACAGCCAATCTCCCTGGTGGAGGTAGGGCAGCAGTGTTCCAAGGGAGAGCATCTTGAACTTTTCCTCACCAGAAATGTGTTCAAATTTCACAGGTCTAGAATGGGTCTGAGGCCCCCGGTTCTTTTGGGGACAAGGAAGTACCTTAGAGTAGAAGCCCTTTCCCTGTAGATGTTTGGGAACAGGCTACACTGCGTTGTCCCTGAGCAGACCTGTGAACTCTGAGAGTAGAAAGGGCTGGTGAAGGAGAAGTCGCACTGGCTCTCCTGGGAAGAACCTGGGTGGTATTTGTTGTAAGTGAAGGAGGTATCCCTCCTTCACCACCTGCAGCACCCACTGGTCTGAGGTGATCTGGGCCCACTTGTGGGCAAAGAGTGCCAGGCGGCCCCCTGTGGGCTACTGAAGGTCTCCTGGGAGAGGGAAGGCCTTGCCCTGGGGATCAAAAGCCCCCCCCTGATTGGGTTGAACCTGGGACCTGGGGCTTCTGAGCCTTGGGCCCTGCCTCTTAGGGTGAAAACCCTGTTGTTGGCCCGAGAAGTATGGGTATCGGTGACCCTGTTGGAAGTGTCCCTTTTTCCTGGGGAATAGGGGCCTTTTCCCCAAGGGTTTTTTGCAGGGAAAGGAAGAGGTCTTCTTTGAGAGCCTCTGATGGGTCACCACCTCGACCTCTATCTGCCGTTTTGCCGGCCATGGGTTTGCCAAACAAGTTCTCACTGGTCTGCAGGGAACATCAAGCAGCTTGCCCTGGACCCACTGCTGGTGGTCCGAGGACTTTAGACACCAAGGGCAGCACTCTGCCACGCAAAGTATCAGCAACACAGTACAAAAACGTAGCAGGTGTAAGTTCTCAACAAACCTTTATTAATCCAAATATATAAAGGGAGACCTGACCCGACACAGGCCGTGTTTCGATAAGATCTTCTTCAGGGGCTGGCTCACCTTATGCTAAAAACATATCATAAACACATTAAAACCACATTTAAAAAAACAAAATTAAGAAAATACATAAAATAAAACATCATGTAGGAACGCAATAAAAATATATAATATAATAAGTAATAAATAAATAAATAATGTACAAAACTTATTAATCAACCTATACTAATATATGACATCCCCAAACACACATGTATAAAACATGAATGAAACCAATAAATATGGATAAGAGCATATATCATATAAAAAAATGTTAAATTAACATAATTATCTAACCAAATTGTGCCGGCGAAGTGCAAACCAAATTGTAATAGGAAGTAGTGACTAATTGTGGGTAATAAATCGTGCTACATAAACAAAAGTGCACAAAACATATAAATGTGGCACGAAATTTAAAACCATAAAACGTCAAAAGACAGAGGAGAAGGAGACCAAGGAGCAGGAGTGAACCACACTTTACCTGGAATAACCATATTAGAACAAGCTAATATAGTTGCACTGAAAATGATACCACCTTTGGTAACTGGAAGGGAGTGGAAGAAGCAGAAGAGATATTTGCATTAATGATTTTATCTATTGAATACAGGATTTTTATTAAAAACTCTAAAATATTTAAAACCTTAAAAAGATCCTTTCATAAATTAGAAACGCATGGCATAGGAGCAGCATTGTTTAAGAAAATTTATACACTAACTAACAACTAAAAACGTTAACGAGGGAATGTAATGTTGTAAAGGAATAATACTTCATAACTATCAAAACTTTTGAATTTATGAAAAGTAGACTTAAAAAGCGAATATGTGAATGGTCACCATGATATAATGAATTTGACCCCATCATGTATATTTATAACCGAACAAATAGTACGTGGGTGCTTTCATCATATTCTAATATTTCTACTATACTAGTGTAAAAAATTGATAAAATCTATTGGATCAACTAGACCATTGATGTATGACTCACAACCTTATCAAAAAACCGCGCAACTAAAAAATGTATATATAAAAAAATATATAAAAAAAGATCGCGCTTCTGTAAATTCACCAAAGTGAAAGGCAATATTAAAAACGCATGTGTGTTATATATTAGTTGCCACTATCAACCTTATTTATTTAAAAAAAGGGGGGGGGGAGGAGAGTGATCATTTGATAAAATAACTGGCCGAATTTTACCGAAAAGACGGCTATAAGTCAGTCAATGTCTCAATGAGCATATATATATATACGGCCGGTTGATATTTACAAACAATGAAACTAACGTGAAAACCTCAGCGGGTTGACCACATTATACCGCTTGCAAACACACAAAAGGGCACACGTGTTAATTGCATCTCCTCAAACTGTGCTAAAATAACAAATATCAACTGTAAACCTATGGATTAAGGATAAACAGTTGCAAAGACTTCTTCTAGCTCTCCGACCAGAGACGCCGTAGTTGACAAGAGAGCCCAAATTTTCAAAGAGACTTATGCCTTCGACGGATGATGAACACTTTTTTTATTTAAAAACTAACCTCAACTGATTATGCACTAGATATATTATTAAGACAATAAATAAATAAATATAATATAAAATGTAATACGGGAAGACTAAAACAGATCAAAAGGATCTTCTGAACATTGCATTTCGACCCCTTGAAAACATTGCCTATCTACAACCTTAGGAACAAATAGCAGTGCCCAATGTTACAAAACTAACTGTAGTACTGATTTCAATGGTAGCAAGAAATTTGTGAGGTAAACTTACATATTCAACCAGTTGATACCTAAAGATTATAAAACCAGCGTCAGACAAACAGTAGCAACATCTCATTGAGTGAAAAACGCTGGCGCATGCGGATCAGCATTTAAGCCGTTCGCTAGCGCGCGAAGGGAAACACGTGTCCATGGCAACTCTTCAAACATTTTATATAACAGCACACAATACCGGCTTAAAAAACTAGTGACCACCTCAAATTGTTAAACTAATTGACAGCATCTAGCGAAATGTGACTTTAAACAGAAGCTTATGAATTAGAGATAAAGAAATGCAGGGGCTTTAACTCGCTCTCTGACCAAAGCTTGCATAATATACAAAGAAACCAAAAAATTAAAAATATAAAAAATACTACATAGAGTAATCTGCACATAAGGAAAACATAATTTCACCTCAGCCAATAGTGTGCTATATTCGTTATTATAACAATGAATGAAATATAATAAATATAAACAAAAAAGAGGGTTAAAAAGAATCAAGAGGAATTTCCTAAACAATACTTGCCAACGTATTGAAAACATTGTCAGCCTATAAATTTAGGAACAAAGGCACAATGCCCAATTATGCAAAATTGACTGTAAATGCCGATTTTAAAATGTAACCAAAGTCATATGAAGTAAAACTGGATACTAACTATCTATTAAGCCAAACCACCTTTATACCTTGTATACAACGGAAGACACAAATTTGCAGAGGAGCCAAATGTGTCTAAACCTTGCCTGCCTACAACCTAAAAGAACTGCTTACAATGCCTGATTAGGCAAAGTCAATTAAAAGGTCAAATTGCAAAGAAGGCTAAAAACCTATAGAACAAATAATAAAACTAACTTAAATTACCAAACGGGCAAAAAAACCCGGAGAACAAAAAAAAACCAGACCATGCAAGATCATGAATAAATAAAACCTCCAACTCACCTTGAAACCATATGAGAGGAGGGAAAAACAAGTAGCTGCCATAAAATGTAAAATGATAAATAATCTGTATATTCACCCATGAATCATTGTGACATCTGACTTACAAAAAGACGGAAAAATCACGTTCTGCATTTAAACCATGCGGAACAAGAGTATTAAGATCAAAAATATACTTCTGTTCCATCTGAAGGCGTCTCTTTTCTATATTTCCTCCTCTCCAATTTAGTTTCTTTCTTAATTACACAAAACTTCACATCCGATAGTGTGTGTGCTTGATCTATCCAATGTTGTACCAACGGTTTGTCCAACAACCGTCTCCTGATGCAGCTTTTGTGTTCTACTATTCGCACTCGAATATGTCGTTTGGTTTTACCAACATATAAGAGACAATGAGATGTTGCTACTGTTTGTCTGACGCTGGTTTTATAATCTTTAGATATCAACTGGTTGAATAGGTAAGTTTACCTCACAAATTTCTTGCTACCATTGAAATCAGTACTACAGTTAGTTTTGTAACATTGGGCACTGCTATTTGTTCCTAAGGTTGTAGATAGGCAATGTTTTCAAGGGGTCGAAATGCAATGTTCAGAAGATCCTTTTGATCTGTTTTAGTCTTCCCGTATTACATTTTATATTATATTTATTTATTTATTGTCTTAATAATATATCTAGTGCATAATCAGTTGAGGTTAGTTTTTAAATAAAAAAAGTGTTCATTATCCGTCGAAGGCATAAGTCTCTGAAAATTTGGGCTCTCTTGTCAACTACGGCGTCTCTGGTCGGAGAGCTAGAAGTCTTTGCAACTGTTTATCCTTAATCCATAGGTTTACAGTTGATATTTGTTATTTTAGCAAAGTTTGAGGAGATGCAATTAACACGTGTGCCCTTTCGTGCGTTTGCAAGCGGTATAATGTGGTCAACCCGCTGAGGTTTTCACGTTAGTTTCATTGTTTGTAAATATCAACCGGCCGTATATATATATATGCTCATTGAGACATTGACTTACTTATATAGCCATCTTTTAGGTAAAATTCGGCCAGTTATTTTATCAAATGATCACTCTCCTTCCCCCCCCCCCCTTTTTTAAATAAATAAAGTTGATAGTGGCAACTAATATATAACACACATGCGTTTTTAATATTGCCTTTCACTTTGGTGAATTTACAGAAGCGCGATCTTTTTTTATAATTTTTTATATATACATTTTTTAGTTGCGTGGTTTTTTGATAAGGTTGTGAGTCATACATCAATGGTCTAGTTGATCCAATAGATTTTATCAATTTTTTACACTAGTATAGTAGAAATATTAGAATATGATGAAAGCACCCACGTACTATTTGTTCGGTTATAAATATACACGATGGGGTCAAATTCATTATATCATGGTGACCATTCACATATTCGCTTTTTAAGTCTACTTTTCATAAATTCAAAAGTTTTGATAGTTATGATGTATTATTCCTTTACAACATTACATTCCCTCGTTAACGTTTTTAGTTGTTAGTTAGTGTATAAATTTTCTTAAACAATGCTGCTCCTATGCCATGCGTTTCTAATTTATGAAAGGATCTTTTTAAGGTTTTAAATATTTTAGAGTTTTTAATAAAAAATCCTGTATTCAATAGATAAAATCATTAATGCAAATATCTCTTCTGCTTCTTCCACTCCCTTCCAGTTACCAAAGGTGGTATCATTTTCAGTGCAACTATATTAGCTTGTTCTAATATGGTTATTCCAGGTAAAGTGTGGTTCACTCCTGCTCCTTGGTCTCCTTCTCCTCTGTCTTTTGACGTTTTATGGTTTTAAATTTCGTGCCACATTTATATGTTTTGTGCACTTTTGTTTATGTAGCACGATTTATTACCCACAATTAGTCACTACTTCCTATTACAATTTGGTTTGCACTTCGCCGGCACAATTTGGTTAGATAATTATGTTAATTTAACATTTTTTTATATGATATATGCTCTTATCCATATTTATTGGTTTCATTCATGTTTTATACATGTGTGTTTGGGGATGTCATATTAGTATAGGTTGATAAGTTTTGTACATTATAATTTTAAAACTTTATTTATTTATTTATTACTTATTATATTATATATTTTTATTGCGTTCCTACATGATGTTTTATTTTATGTATTTTCTTAATTTTGTTTTTTTAAATGTGGTTTTAATGTGTTTATGATATGTTTTTAGCATAAGGTGAGCCAGCCCCTGAAGAACATCTTATCGAAACACGGCCTGTGGCGGGTCAAGTCTCCCTTTATATGTTTGGATTAATAAAGGTTTGGTGAGAACTTACACCTGCTACGTTTTTGTACTATGGTCTGAGGACTTTAACCAGGCTTAGCGTCGAGCCCCAATGCTTGCTGCTGCCACTCGGGCGACTGACTTGAATCCGTTGTAGGCCACCCAGGAGAGGAACTTTGAACAGTCCTTGATTCCCAAGGTCAGAGACTGGAACTGATGGAGAGGTTCTCCGGTCAGCCCTGCCGAGAACCCCGATAACTCCTGGGTCAGGACCTTTAAATACATGCCTATGTATAGCTCATAAGCCTGGATTCGGCACCCCAGCATCAAACCATAGTAGCACTGACACCCAAGGGCGTCGAAGTCTTGAGCATCCCTACCCGGGGGAACAGAAGAATAGGTCTTCTGGCTTTTGAGCTTTTGCATGGTGATTCAACAATCATGGAGTTATGCCGGAGTTGGGGCTTGTGAAACCACAGTCTCTTCTTGATGCAGTACATAGCGTCGAGACACCGGCTGACCACCGGCACTGATGCCAGGGTCTCCCACATCCGCAGTAGCAGCCACTTGAGGATCGGCTGGACCGGCACTGTAAGGGTTTCCTTAGGAGGAGACTCCAACTGGAGAATCTCCAGTTCCTCAGTGCATGGGTTCTTCTCTGCCTCGGTTTGCACTGAGAGGGCTCTGGCCATATCCCTGACAAAGTCGTGGAAGGCCATGTCCTCCGGAGGAGAATGACGCCAGAGTGCCGGGGGAGACGGGTCTGAGGGGACATCTCTGTGCCATCTGGTTTCTGGGGAGGCCTCATCGCCGGTTTCTCACTCTGAATAAAGCGGTGACGAGTCCAAGACCTGGTGACTCTGTCTCTCGAGGCCCACACCAAAGTGCCAGGGCCTTGAGAAACTGCCAAGGAGGACCGGATTCCGAAGGAATGGAACCGGGACCTCGACCGGAGCCAAAGTCTGGCTCTCAGAGCTCGGCTTGACGACAGGGGACTCCCCTGCAGTTGGGGGTCTGGTCAAAGGGGCGGATGATGCGGACAAACCTGCCATCATCACCTGCTGCACAGCCAAGATTTATTTATTTATTTGGGTTTATACCGCACTATTCAAGATCAGCACGGTTTACAAAATAACATAATACATGGAACAGTTTAGGATGGTAGTAATGTTCTGCTCCATAGCTGCCATTCTGGATTCCAAGCCAGAAGGCTCTGCAGCTTTCGGTGCGCGCACCGAGGATCTCGGACCTTGCACCGGCACTCTTGAGAGTGCGTCCTTGACAAGGACTAAGGCCTTTAGGACCCTCGCACGGTCTCCGCCGGCCGAGGCATCCTTTTTGGGAACTTTGGTGGGCTGCTTCTCGGAATCGTCCAAGTCCCTCTGGGTGGTCTTGCCAGGTTGCCCCAATAGAACCTTGGCGTACTTCGAGGATTTTTTTCTTTTTTCACTCGGGGTCCGAGGTCTTCTCGGAGGAGCGGGACTCCGAGGATGCTCGGCCCTCTCTGGAGGTGCTGGTCTTAGAGCTCAGCATCAGGGAAGCTGGTGCCGAGTCGGACCTGGGGAACATCCTCCTCTGCAACTCCGACCTTTTATGGCCTGGCACAGGTCATAGGAGGTGCTGTCATGGTCCGGTCCAAGGCAGCATAGGCAGCAGTCGTGGGTGTCAGTGACAGTCATAGTTTGATTGCAGCAGGCACATTTTTTGAACCCACCGGGGGACATGGTGGGTGGACACCCGGCCGGGGTCAACGCCGGTTGAGGCAAATCTCTATCAAAAAATCCTGGAAGGAGCCTAGAACACCACCGGACCCAGCGCTGGTTCGAGGCAGGAAGAGGAAATCGGTATGCAAACTGGGAAAGCTGAGTTTTTAAGGATATTTTCAAGATTATTTCCGGGGAAATTGGACCGATGACTGGTGGGCTCCGTGGAAAAAAGGTGACTGAGCAAGATGGCATCCTTGGGTTGGAAGGGGACCATGCATGCATGGCAGCATATCCCAAAGGCTTTCTTGGAAAGCTGGGGACATGCTCCGAATGGGCTCTGTTGGCGCCATCACCCATATGCGAGGACTGACTTCCTGCTTGTTCCTGGAGAACAGGTGATCTCAGAGAACAGCAGAAGTGAGTCTTCACATATGGGTGAACATCACCGACTGAGCCTGTGTGGAGACGCTCCCCAGCATCCAATAAGAACGGCTTTGGGAGCACTCCACTGCACCTGCGTGCCTGACTTTCCAACTCCTCTCCTCCGTTGAGTTTGTAGCTGAGAAGAAGAAAGTAAAAGAACCCTAGAACTCCTAGGGGAGGAGGGCAGGTTGTGAAGACAGATTCCAACTGTTCCAGAGATCACCTGTTACAGGTGAGTAACTACGCTATCTCCAGGAACAAGCAAGAATGCAAGCTTCACATATGGGACTCACTAGCTCCCAGGTAACCAGCTGGTATGGGGGGGAAAGTAGTGCGATCCCTCAGGCAAAAAAAAACATGCAGCCAAAGAGTCTGGAAAAATAGTGGGACATTGGACTCTATACGAGGAGGCTACAGACATAGAAACATAATGGCAGAAAAAGACCACATGGCTTCTTTAGTCTGCCTTTCCATATCAACCACTACAACAGTCCTCTTTTTACCTTTGGAGATTTTCTGTGTTTGTACCATGCTTTTTTGAATTCAGATACTGTCCTCATCTCTACCACTTCAACTGGGAAACAATTCCACGGAACTACCACTCTTTCCGTAACAAAATATTTCCGTATATTACTCCTGAGTCTATCCCCTTTCACCCTCATCCTATGTTCCCTAATAGCAGAGCTTGCTTTCAATCGAAAGAGGCGCTCCCTCCTGTGCATTTATGCCTCGGAGATACTTAAACATCTCAATCATACCACCTCTATCCCGCCTTTCATCCAAAGTATAGATATTAAGATCCTTTAAGTCTGTCCTCATATGCTTTACAACGAAGACCACTAACCATTTTAGTAGCCACCTTCTGTACTGACTCCAACCTTTTGAAGGTGCGGTCTCCAGAATTGCACACAATACTCCAAATGAGGTCGCACCAAAGACTTATACAGAGGTACTATGACCTCCTTTCTTCTGCTGGCCATTCCTCTCCCTATGCACCCAAGCATCCTTCTAGCTTTTGCCATAACGTTTTCTACTTTTTTAGCTACTTTAAGATCATCTGACACAATCACATCTAGATCCCACTCTTCTTTTGTGGACAGAAGTACTTCACCCCCTAAACTGTATCGCTTCCTTGGATTGCTGCAGCCCAAATGCATGACCTTGCAGTTTTTAACATTAAATTTCAGCTGCCAAATTCTAGACCAAGCTTAGCTAGATCCCTCCTCATGTTATCTACACCTTCATAGGTGTCTACTCTATTGTAGATTTTGGTATCATCCGCAACGAGGCAAACCGTACCTGACAGCCCTTCCGCAATATCATTAACAAAGATGTTAAAAAGAATCGAACCAAGGACAGATCCCTGGGGCACACACCTCCTTCTCCTCAAAGTGAGCTCCATTTACTTATGTGCCCTTTGTCTCCTCCCACTCTACCAATTTTTACCCAAGCAGTAACTTTAGGATCCATTCCTAGGGTACTCAGTTTGTTTATAAGTAGCCTGTGCAGAAATCTAAATACATCACATCTAAGGTTCTCCCTCAGTCCAACTTCCTGGTCACCCAGTCAAAGAAATCAATCAGATTTGTCTGACAAGACCTGCCTCTGGTGAATCAAGGCTGCCTCGGATCTGGTAATCCGCTGGACTCCAGAAACCTCACTATTTTCTCTTTCAGCAGTGCTCCTAATAATTTACTCACCACTGAGGTTCAACTAACCGGCATGTAGTTTTCAACCACATCCTTACTTCCACATTTGTGTAAAGGGACCACATGTGCCTCTCTCCAGTCCTCTGGTACCACTCCCGACTTCAATGATAGTCTGGTTTCTTGTAGAAGTCCAGGACAGAGGATAGGAGTTGAGTTTAAGTCCCAAAGTGGTGCTGGAGTACAGCTTGGCCAAAGACAGCATCCCATTGGGAGTGTCTGTCCAGACAATAGTGTGCAGGAAAAGTAAGACCGGAGGACCAGGTAGCTGCCTGGCAAATGCCCTCAATGGCTACTGAACAGAGATTAGCTACGCATGTTGCCATAGCCCGTACATTGTGAGCATTGACATGACCCTCCAATGAGAGTCCTGCTTGTGCATAAGCAAAAGAAATGCAATCTGCTATCCATCTAGATAGCGCACATTTCATCACCGGTAGGTCCAGCTGACTAGGATTAAAGAAAATGAATAATTGAGAGGCTTTTCTGTGATCTTTAGTTCTATCCATGTAGTAGGCCAGCGCTCGTGTGTAGTGCTGCTTTACCCCAAGACGCATGTGATCTAGAGAAGAAAATCAGGAGGATTACCAACTGGTTTAGACTGAAGGAGGAAACCACCTTCCAAAAAAAATATGGATGAGCATGCAAAACCACCTTGTCATGGTGGAACTGAGGGGATCCGCCACTAGAGCCTGCAGCTCGCTGTTGTGGCAAGCTGAAGTGAGGGCAATAAGAAAGATGACTTTCCAAGATAAAAGCTTCAGTGAAGTGGTGGTTAAAGGTTCAAAAGGTGGCTTTAGAGTTACGCCAGAATCACATTCAGATCCCAGGCCACCGGAGGCAGCTTAATGGGTGGTTTGGACAACAGGAGACTCCACATGAAACATGCTACTAAGGGGTGTGAGGAGATAGGCTGTCCATCCACTGGTCTGTGAGAGGCCGCAATGGCACTAAGGTCAACTCTCACCGAGTTAGTATTAAGACCTGCCAAGATAAGTGGAGGAGAGACTGTAGAAGTGATTCCACCGAGTAAGAAAAAGGATCATGGTCCTTTTCGGAGCACCAAAGGGCAAACCTACGCCATTTAACCGAAGGTTAGCAACAGAGGTTGCCATTGCTCTGACATTATGTGCAGTTACATGTCCCATGAGGGAAAGACCTGCTTGGTCATATGTGAAAGAAATACAGTCTGATATCCATTTAGATAGTGTATGTTTGGTTACTGGAAGGTCCATGTGAGAAGGATCAAAGGAGACAAAGAGCTGGGAGGACTTCGTAATGTTTTCAGTCCTTGGAAGATAGAAGACTAGAGTCTTCTTACAGCCAAGTGTATGTAGGGTGACTTCTGCATGAGAAGCGTGTGGTCTTGGGAAAAAGATCGGCAAGGTTACTGACTGATTGAGGTGGAAAGGTGATACTGCTTTTGGAAGAAAGTGGGGGGGTGTCCAAAGGACGACCTTGTCATAATGAAAACGTGTATACAGAGCATGAGCCACTAAGGCCTGAAGCTCACTGATAAGCCTGGCTGATGTCAGGGTGATGAGGAATAAAACTTTCCATGATAAGTATTGGGGCTGTGTGGTTGCTAGGGGCTAAAACGGCAGTTTGAGAAGCTGCGCTAATACAACATTGAGATCCCATGCCACTGGTGGTGGTCGGATGGGTGGTTTGGTGAGGAGAAGGCTCCTCATAAAACATGCTACCAGAGGAACTGTGGAGATGGGTCTGACTTCCATAGGCTTAGGGAAAGCTGAAATAGCATTAAGGTGCACTCGCACGAAGTTCGTCTTAAGACCCAGAGAAGATAAAGGCAAAAGATACTGAAGGAGCATAGGTCTGATGTTTCAAATGCATCGTGACCATTTTGAGAGCACCATGAAGCATATCTATGCCATTTGAAAGAATAGGTCTTTCTGGTAGAGAGCTTTCTGGAGAATAAAAGAATATGCTTCACAGCAGTAGACAATGGCAAGTCCTGGAGAATTACGCTCTCAGCAGCCATGCAGTCAGTCAAAGGGACTGCAGGATTGGGATGGAGAAGTGCTCAGTTGTCCTGAGATAGGAGACTTGGCCTGGAACCCAGTGGGATTGGTGATGCTTTTGCCAGATGAAGTAGAAGAGGAAACCAGGGTTGACGAGGCCAGTGTGGGGCTATGAGAATCATAGAACCCTTGTCTGCTTGTAGTTTGAGGAGAGTCTTCGAGATGAGGGGAATGGGGTGGAAACACATAGAGGAGTCCCCGACCCCAGTGGATCATGAAGGTATCTGATGCCAGGCTGAGTTTGGACCTGGACACACTAGTAAGCCAATGGAACGAAGCCATTGAAGCGGCATCTGTCGCAACACAGACGCACCCAAGAAACCCACCCAGAAACAAGAGCGAACCATGGTTCTCCCCAGCACTCCGCGAGCTCAAGAAATCACTACGGAAACAAGAAAGGAAGTGGAGACGCCATACAACTAAGGACCATAAGATTGCGTACAACAAAACTCTGGCTGACTATAAGAATGCAATCAATCTTGCGAAAAGAACTCACCACACCAACACGCTTAATAAAGCTCTCAATCGACCCAGGGAACTCTTTGCGCTGGTCAAATCACTCACGAGGAATACACAAGAATCTAATACTTTTGGGGAGATGTCTGCACAAATCCTGGCAGACCATTATGCAAGTAAGCTCAACCCTCAAACCAGAAGCATAATAACACTGAATCCTGAAGATCCCTCACAAGATCTAAATACAGGCACCATGTTACAAACAACTAACCCCACTGGGAGCCCTACACTCTACCACGAGTGGGCTGCATTCACTAAACTAGATGAGAAGCAAATTCTAAGCGTAATCACTGCATTAAGGACCACTACCTCCCCACTGGACCCCTGCCCAGCGGCCTGGGTCAAGGGTGCAAAGCAGGAACTTGCACAAATCATCACCATCATAGTGAACCAATCTTTACAACAAGGAATAATGCCAACACACCTCAAAAAATCAGTCATCAGACCCATACTGAAAAACAAATCTCTCAACAAGAATGATCCAACATCATACCGCCCGGTATCAAGCATATCATTCCTTGCCAAGATCACTGAAAAGGCAGTGCAGCAACAACTTCAAGACCACATAGATGACACCAACGCATTGGACATCCACCAGTACGGTTTCCGACAACATCATGGTGTCGAAACCCTCCTATTAGCCCTGATGGACAAACTTCTCATAGGTCTTGAGAACAGAACCAAAATGTTCATGCTCATATTCATCGATATATCTGCCGTTTTCGATACAGTGCACCATCCCACTCTCTTGAGAAGACTCGATGCATTAGGCATTAGAGGTATCCCCCTGAAATGGTTCGCCTCATACATTACCAACCGAATGCAGCAAGTTCACTTTGGCGATAAAACAGCGACGCCATTCCCACAAACTCAAGGCATCCCTCAGGGCTCAGCATTATCTTCGCTCCTGTTCAACCTTTATCTGAGACCAGCCTGTGAAATCTTCAAGAACAATGACATCAGTTACCATATATATGCTGATGACATTATGCTCTATACCCAATTGGATGTAGATCACCCAAACATCAGCCAGCTCGAGAAATGCCTTGACGAACTACAAACCTGGTTGCGACGCAACAATATGTCCATAAATCACAAGAAAACTGAAGTGATGTGCATATCCAGGAAAACGGACTTCAACCCACCACCAACAATAACCATGAACGGCAATGTATACACAACAAAAAACGAAATTAAATACCTCGGAGTGACGCTGGACTGCAACTTAAAGATGGAGAAGCATCTTAGAATTACAAATCGGGTCATTTTCCATAAGTTAAGAATTCTACAACCACTCCGTTCTATCTTAGATCTTGCGGACTTCCGGACCGTAGCGCAAGCCCTCATCATTCCTCACATAGACTATTGCAACGCCATACTTCAGGGGCTCCCTAAAAAGACCATCAGTATCCTCCAGTTGGCGCAGAATGTGGCAGCTAGAATCATAACAGGAACAAGACTAAAGGATCACATCACACCTACTTTAATGGACCTGCATTGGCTCCCAATCAGTGCCCGAATACAGTATAAAATCATAGTTACCACATTCAAGCTCCTCCATAACATCGCGCCCTCTTATCTCGGCTCACTTGTGTCGGCCCAAACAAATAACAGGAGCAGACGTTCCCCGAGCCTCAACACCCTACTGGTCCCCGGCCGCATGAGGCACGTCAATGTCCATACCAGCAACCGAGCATTCTCGTTCATAGCACCTCAACTCTGGAACAAGCTACCAGTCGATCTAAGAGCGTGCAGTGACTTACTGGTCTTCAGAAAACAACTCAAGACGTACCTATTCCAATCACACTTCAGCACTACATAAGCACAACGCTCTCGGTTCATTGAACCCACAAAGCAAAATGTATGAATCATGTCAGCAACGAGCTCGCCACCACTAGCCTCACTGATGTGTGAATATGTAACTGCTTGTGTAAATATATAACTGCTTTTGTAAATACTAATTGTAAATACTCCCTCCTCAATTTGTCTAAACCTTAACCCTGTGTGCTGTGAACTGTACCTTATCCACTAATCATACTGTGTACTGTGTGCTGTGAACTGTACCTCTTCCACTAATCATCCTGTGTATTGTAAATTCTGGCCAGTACAGCCACCCTATTTCTCTGTTAGAATACCGCTGCTGATCGCTGGAAGTAGCGGGATATAAGTGTACACTAAATAAATAAATAAAATAAATAAACTGTGGAGCAGAACTGAGGAAATTGAGTGTTCTGCGGAGTGGCAAAGAAGTCTATCACTGGTGTTCCCCACATGTGGAACAGTTTTGCTGCTGCTGTTGGGTTTAAAGACCATTCGTGGGGTTGCAAGATCTGACTCAGCTTGTCTGCAAGGAAATTGGATTCTCCTGGAATGTAAACCGCAAGGAAGTGCATGTGATGGAGGATGTTTATGTTTATTACATTTGTTATACCGCCCCTCATAACATCAAGGTGGTGTACAATCAATAAAATAAAAAGATGGCCGGAGGCCGGAAAAGGAAAAAGGATTACAATGTAAGACAGGACAGAGAGCACAGCAATCAAGCAGATCAGACAGGAGAGACGAACGACACAGAAATGGTCACACCAGGGGGGGGGGGGGCAGGGAGGTCAAAGGCAGAGAACAGATGGGTTTTGAGAAGGGATTTGAAGGTGCAGTAGTTTTGTTCCAGCCTGAGGGTGGTGGGAAGTGAATTCCATAGTGCAGGGCCAAAAAAGAAAAAGGCAGAGTTACAGGTGGATTGCAGATGGGCATGGGAAGGTGAGGGGAAGTGAAGGCGATTGATGTGTGCTGACCGGAGGCTGAGACTGGGGGTGTGGAACTGGAGGATATCTGCCAAATATTGTGGGTTATGGGTGTAAACAGCTTGATGGATCATAATGAGAATTTTAAAACGAATACGGTATTCTACAGGAAACCAGTGAAGGTGGATGAAAAGGGGGGTTATGTGCTCCCGACGAGTGGAATGAGTAACAATACAGGCCGCTGTGTTCTGAACAAGCTGTAGTTTGTGTAGTTGGACCTAAGGAACTCCGGCAAGGGCAGAGTTGCAGAAATCATGACCAGGGACAACAAAAGAGTGGTGATTGCTTGTGGAGTGAGGAAGGGGCGGATAGCTCGGATTTGGCGGAGGAAAAAGACAGAGTTGTAACATGGGAAATATGATCCTGAAATGAAAGATCAGGATCAAGGAGAACTCCTAGATAACGTAAACATGACACCAGGGGGGATGGGGGTACCTGCAAGGATTGGGGCCATGTGGGGGGAGGGACTTCCGTGAGTAAACCAAATGGCTAGTGTTTTCACCAGACTGAGGTGTAAACAGTTGGTGGTCAGCAAGCTAGCAACAGAGACAAGGCAAGATTTGAGGGGGGAGAGGTAGGGCTGAAGGGGACAGGTGTGATAAAGGAGGACAAGGTCATCAGCATAATAGTAGGCAGATATTCCAAATTGTTGAACCAAGAGGGCAAGTGGTGCCAATACAGAGCCCTGAGGAACACCACAGTGAAGGAGGAGAGGGTCAGAAAAGACAGCCAGGGTAGTGCAAGAGAGGACTGCATAAGACCGAGAAGAGAGATAAGAATGGAACCAATGGTAAACTGTGCCATGAAAGCCAGCTTCATGCAGGCAAGAAAGGAGAAGTTAGTGGTCATCGAGATCGAAAGCCACTGAGAGGTCTAGAGATACCGCCACCGAGATATCACCACAGTCCTGAGCAAGACGTATCTCACTGAGGAGGATAGTTTCTACACTATGACCAGGGCGAAAACCGGATTGGCGCGGGTGAAGAAAATTTGTGGAATCTAAATGATGGGACAATTGAGCAAAGACTGCTTTTTCAAGAATTTTTGAAAAAAAAGGAAGATTGGAAACTGGACGGTAGTGAGCAGGAACGAGAGAGTCAAATGAGGGCTTTTTAAGGAGAGGACGGACTAAGGCATGCTTCCAGAGGCGTGGGAAGGATCCAGAGGAAAGACTGGCATTGAACATAGTGAGGATGGAAGGAAGGAGGACAAGAGAGGGTTCAAGAAGCCATGATGAGGGTACAGGGTCAAGGGGGCAGGTGGTCTTGTGTGAAGAGGAGATAGGTTTTAATGAGTTCAGAAATGGTAAGCGGATAAAAGGAGACCCAGACATCTGAAAGGGGAGAAAGAGGAGGAGAAGGCGGAGAGGGAGAGGATAATGGGGGACACAGTATGGCAGTGAAGCCCTAAGGTCCAGAATATTTGAGGTGAAGAAGGAAGCCAGTTGCAAGGAGCTAGGAGTTGGCAGAGAAGGGGCTGGAATGGAGTGCTGTAAGAAACCTAAGAAATGAATAGAGGCGACGGGTAGGATTTGGGCAGAAGAAATAGCTGTGGAGAAATACATTTGTTTGGCCGGGTGAACATGGGCCTGATAATGTGAATGGTATTCCTTAAAGGTTTGCAGTGTGGATGGAGAGCTCCCAGAGTTTGCAGGCTTCTTGATATATTGGGGCGGGAGGGGAGCCCCCTCCCCCCATTTGTTTATATAAAACATGGCCACCTGATTGTCTGTCCCGAGTAGGATCTGACTGTTTGAGAGGTGGTATTGGAAGACCTTGAGGGCATTCGTGACTGTCCGAATCTCAAGTAGGTTTATCTGCTGCATGGATTCCTGGGCTGTCCACAGGTCCTGTGTGGAGACGGAATCCAGATGTGCTCCCTAACCCTGCTTGGAGACATCTGTTGTCAATGTATACTGAGGTAGGGGTGTCCAAAAAGGTAACCCTACGAGAAGATTTGTTGGGGTGCATCACCACAGGAGAGATTCGGCAATGGGTGATATCTCGAAGGCTTCCTGTGGACTGAGTCCACTGGTTCAAGAGAGTCCATTGCGACTGATGCATGTGAAGTCTCACATAAGGGACTACGTGTACTGTGGAGGCCATGTATCCCAGGAGGGATAGAAAGCATCGAGCTGTAACTTTCTGTTGTTGGCTAGTTGCATTAACCTGTTCATGCAATCTAGAGGGAGAAAGGCTCTGGACTTTGTTGTGTCCAGAACGGCTCCTATGAATTACAACTTATGTGTTGGAAAGAGTTGGGACTTTGGGAAGTTCATCACAAAGCCCAGGTAGTACAGAAGTGCAAAGGATTTTTGTTGAGATGAGCAGAGTTCTTCAGGAGAGTCTGCCTTTATGAGCCAGTCATCTAAGTAAGGGAAGACGAAGACTTTGCTGCTCCAGAGATGAGCTGCTACGATGGCCATGCACTTTGTGAAGACCCTTAGTGCGGATGCCAGACCAAAAGGAAGGACCCTGTATTGGTAATGGGTGCCCTGAAAGGTGAAGCAAAGAGACTGTCTCTGGTCTGGATGTATTAAGATGTAAAGTGTAGGCCCTCTTTGAGGTCTAGGGAACAAAGCCAGTCTTGTTCTTGTAAGTAGGAAAGAAGGGTTCCCAGAGAGATCATTTTGAATTTCACTTTGAAGAGGAATTTGTTCAGCTCTCTGAGGTTGAGAATGGGTCTGTGGCCTCCTGACCTCTTTGGAATGAGGAAGTAGGGGGAGTAGAAGCCGTTGAACCATTGGTTTGTTAGAAATGGTTCTACGGCTCCTTGGGGAAAGGAGAATGTTTATCTCTTGCTTGAGCAGTGTATCCAGGAGAGGTTTGGAATGAAGCTCTCCCTTGAAATAGTGAGGAGGAAGTTCTCAAAAGTTTAGTTGGTAACCTCTCTGGATTATGTTGAGAGTCCACTGCTCCGTGGTGATGGAATGCCAATGCTGAGCAAAATAAGAGAGTCTTCCTGGGATGGTGGTGGACTCTGGACTGTGCAGAAAAAGACTGGCCGTGCTCCCTATGCAGGAGTCAAAAACTGGATGTGACATGAGTTGGCCGAGTGGCTGATTGTGGCTTGGCTAGCCTGGGCTTTTTAGCCTGTTTTTTTGTGGAGCCTGGTAGGCTGGCTGGGAGTATGAAGGATAGAATCTTCTCTTTTTAGGGTAGGAAGGCTTTTTGTTAGATGCCTTCTTTTTAGAAAGGTCAGAAGTATTTCTGGAGAACCTCTTGAGTGTTGTGTCATCTGTCTCCAGCTCTCCTGCTTTCTCCCGCCAGTTCTTCTCAAACAGGTTTTCACTAGTATTTGCCCAATTTGTCTTGGACCCACTGTTCCAAGTCAGAAGCTTGGAGCCAAGCCAGATGCCTTGCACCGATAGCGATAGAGGAAGCCTCACTTGATGACTCAAAGGCGTCAAAAGCAGCTCTATTCACGAATTTTGACACATTCTGGCTGTGAGCCAGAACATTCTGGAAAGCTGTATGCTTCTTCTCTGAAAGAAAAGGAAGAAATCCCTCCCAGTCTTTATTAAGCTCCTTTAAGAACATTCTCATGAAAAAAATGTAGGAATTTATCCTATTGGATAACATACATGCTTGGAAGGAGCGACGGGCAAAGGAATCGAGATTCCTTGATTCCCTGCCCGGAGGAAAGGATACATGATTTTTCCCACTTTTTATACAGTGCATCGCTGATGCTACTACCATAGAATGGTGTGGGAGTTGTGGTTTTTGGAAGCCGGAACATTCAGGCACTCTATACATGGTGTCTAACCGGCAACTTATGGGAGAAACTGTAAGGGGGGTTTCCCACATCCTTAGCATCAGATTATGTAGGATCCGAAGTACCGGGAGGATTGCGGCCTCTTTCAGGGCTGTGGGGTACAAGAGGATCTCCAGTTCCTCTGCTCTTGGTTTCGGTGCTGATGCTGCCAGGATGGAAAGGCCCGCCGCCATATCTCGAATAAACTCCTGAAAAGACATTTATTTTTATTTATTTATTTATTTATTTACATTCTCTTATATACCGCGCTATGCTGCATCAGTGCGGTTTACATTGAACAAACTGAAATTACATTGAACAGGGCATAATAACTTGGAGATAACTATTTTACAGGGAACATGGGCTATGGAGGGTTAAGTGGCTTGCCCAAGACCACAAGGAGCACCTGTGGGACTAGAAACCCCAGTCCTTCCGGCCCAAGGTTGCTGTCCTCTAGTGGGATTTGAACCCCCGACCTTCCGGCCTGAAGTACCTTGCCCCAACCACTAGGCCACTCCTCCACTCCATGTCTTCAGACATGTCTTCAGAAAGGGATTTATGGCAAGTACTAATGGACGGTGGCGAGGACTCCAAGATGATGTCTTGGAAGTCATCAGAATCGAGGGATCGATGATCAGACTTGGAAGTTTCTGGATCCGATGACAGAGTATTGCCGATGTCGACCATGATGTTCCTCAATTGATCGCTGTGTAGACTAGGGAGGTTCCATGGTCGGTGCCAATACCATGCCCGGTACCAATACCTCGGTACTTGGTGAGCGATGCATCGATGTCAAAGGCAAGACCGATGCCAGTTGTTGCATCGGAGTGGATGGAGTCATCGAGGTTGATGTTCCCAGCTGCATTCCCAAGGATGTCAGTATTAACAGTACTGAAGCCGCTAGAAGAGCCACTATGGTCCTTTCTAAGGACAGCATACGCTGATCCAGGGAAGTAGCCTGGGTCTGGTCCACTGAAAAAACGGGGCTGGGAGCCACCGTACCAGAACAAGGCATCGGAAGCTCTCTGGAGGCTGAGGCCTCTGGTGTCTCCTGAATCCCCATCGAGGCTTTGGAGGGCAAGTCCTCTCGCCAGGGATGTCTGGACCTATGATCAGAATCAGAGGAAGTCCTGGACAATTCCCAGTGAGTCGAACGGGATCATTCTCTGGATTCCTGAGACTTTCCTGAGGTGTCCTTGGACCTCTCTCTCAGTCCCTTCAGTTTCTCCAAAGTGTCTCGGGTTTTTGACTTATCTTTTGAAGATGTGGTTTAATTAGTCTCTCTTATTTTTTTATTTTTATTTATTTATTTATTTATTTTGAGTGTCTCGATTCCTTGGAATGCATCAAACCTGGACGAAGTAGAGGCCAACGACAATAAGTCTCAAGGGAAGAGTTCCCCAAACATTTTGACCCGGTTCCCTAGGCCCCTCTTCATCATCTGCTTGCAGAGGGAACAGTCCTGGGGAATATGGTCAGGACCAAGACACTTCAGGCAATAGTAGTGTTTGTTGATAACAGAAATGGTGCTGGAGCACTTCGTACATTTTTTGAAACTGTTGGAGGGTTTCTCCATCTTAAGATGGTGGAATGATATTGGTTTGCAGCTAGGCAGAGCAGTTAGTAAAAGGTTTTAGAAGTTATTTTCTGCGGTGATAGGGTAGTGACTCGGCTCCACGGAAAAAGAACTGAGGAGAGGGAGTAGGAAGAACGGGAAGGCAGCAGTGTAGGCGCAGTGGATTGCTCCCAAAGGCTTTCCTATTGGTAGCTGGGGAGCTTCCTGTTCAGGCTCTTGTTCCTGGAGATTGCATAGAGCAGTCCCTGTCTCTGATGGAGAAGGAAGGCACCTGGGACTTGTCAGTGCAGCAAAGGAACCCTGGAGCAGAAGTGCGGAACCTGCGTGATTTGTAGAGTGGCAAAAGGATCCATCAGTGGAGTTCCCCACAATTGGAAGGTCCAAGCAGCCATTTCCCAATGTAAGGTGCATTCATGTAGACGAAGGATATAGTTTAGCCTGTCTGCTAGGACACTGAGTTCGCCCGGGAGGTACACCGTTCTTAGGTGGATTTGGTGAGAGATGGCAAAAGACCATAGGGAAAGCGCTTCTTCGCAGAGGGGACGGGACCTCGTCCCCCCCTCTGTTTACACAGAACATGGCAATTTGGCTGTCCATTCTCTCTAGAACAGGTTGCCTTGATAATTGGGGTTGAAAAGCCCGAAGAGCATTTGTCAGTGCAGTAGTTCTAGCAGGTTGATCTGCAGGGCAGATTTCTGTTGTATCCACAGTGCCTGTGTGGTCAGGTCATTCAGATGCATCCCTCAACCTAGCTTGGAAGCATCCGTCGTCAGGGTGCATCGAGGAGGAGGCATCTGAAATGGTGACCCGACAAGTAGGTTTTGTGGGAGACACCATCACTGAAGGGATGATCAGTTGAGGAGTGATGTGAATTTTGTCTTGGAGTCAACACTTTGCTTGCGTCCATTGGGAAGACAGAGTCCACGTCGCTTGTCGCATGTGTAATCAAGTGTAGGACAGGAGTGGAGGAGTGGCCTAGTGGTTGGGGCAAGGTACTTCAGGCCGGAAGGTCGGGGGTTCAAATCCCACTAGAGGACAGCAACCTTGGGCCGGAAGGACTGGGGTTTCTAGTCCCACAGGTGCTCCTTGTGGTCTTGGGCAAGCCACTTAACCCTCCATAGCCCATGTTCCCTGTAAAATAGTTATCTCCAAGTTATAATGCCCTGTTCAATGTAATTTCAGTTTGTTTAATGTAAACCGCACTGATGCAGAATAGCGCAGTATATAAGAGAATGTAAATAAATAAACATGACATGAACAATGGAGGCCATGAATCCTATAGTCGTAGCATCTCTCGAGCTGTTACTCGGCTTTGCTGTTTTACCCCTTTTGCTAGCTCGATGAGGCAGGCACAGCAGTCCTGTGGGAGGAAACCTCAGGCCTGTCGAGAGTCTAAGAGTGCTCCGATGAACTCCAGACATTGGGTTGGAGTGAGGTGGGACTTTGGGAAGTTTATGACGAACCCCAGGTGTTGGAGCACCGTGATGGTGCAAATGAAGGGAGAGTTTTACCTCTTGGGAGGGAATCTCCCCTGATCAGCCAATTGTCTAAGTAAGGAAAGATGAAAAACCCCAAGGAGCAAAGGTAGGCAGTGACTATTGCCATGCATTTTGTGACGATCCTTGGGGCAGAGGCTTGACCGAAGGGGAGAATCCAGTATTGATAATGGTTTTCTTGAAATATGAAGCGCAGATAATATCTGTGCAAGGCATATATATGTAAATGCATGTACGCCTCTTTTAGCTCTAGAGAACATAGCCAATCATGTCTCTGGAGATATGGTAGAAGAAAATAAGATATGCCATACTGGGTCAGACCAAGGTCCATCAAGCCCAGTATCCTGTTTTCAATAGTGGCCAATCTAGGTCATAAGCACCTAGCAGAAGAGTTCCTAGAAAAATCATTTAGAATTTTTCTTGGACCATGAACTTGATTAGGTCTCCGAGATCGAAGATGGACCTGAAGCCTCCTGTTTTCTTTGGAATGAGAAAGTATGGAGAGTAGAAACCCAACATTTCTTGAGGAGGAGGAACTTTTTCTATAGCACCCTGGGACAACAGGTGGTCACCTCTTCTTTTAATTGAGTGCATTGAAGGGGGTTGTATGGGATAATCCCCTGTGAAGCTGGTGAGGGATAAGATTTCAAAGTGAAGCTGATAATCCCTTTGGACAATTTAGAGCATCCACTGCTCTGATTTATGAGGTGCCACCTGTGGGCATAGTGACAAAGTCTGCCTGCTATGTGGAGGGGCTGGAGGGCAATGCTCTCCAGGAAGGAGTCAAAAACCAGTTGTAGGCTTTGTCTGTGCAGCTAATTGAGGCTTAGGAGCCTTGAGTTTCTTGGGTTGGTGAGGACCCTGCTGCCTCTGCTGAGGATGCTGAGGTTAATAGGCAACAGAAGGTGGGTAAAGCGTACTTACTCACCTGTAACAGGTGTTCACCGGGTACAGCAGGAATCAGTCCTCACATATAGGTGACGTCGGCACAGACGGAGCCCGTGTGGAAGCATCTTCCCAGTTTTCAAAGAAAGCCTTTGGGAGATGCATCATGCATGCATGTAACACTTCACTCCTAAGGGTGCCCTTCTTGCCTCTGTCAAATGACATAGCTAAGATGGCAAAAATAAAAGTTGATAAAGAAGCAACTCCAAGGGGAGGAGGAAGGGTTGTGAGAACTGATTCTTGATGTCCCCGGAGAACACCTGTTACAGGTGAATAACTACACTTTCTCCAGGAACAAGCAGGAAGTTAGTCCTCTCATATGGGGATCCCCAGTACAGGCTACCGAGAACCTGTAAAACAAAAATGCCATGGCAGCCTGTAAGGGAGAGCCATGATCAGCAGGAGTAGAGTCCCTCCTGAGGGACTCATAAGACACAGATATCTGGCAGAGAACCAGCACTCGGCAGCCTGAATACAGACGGGTCGGAAGACAGGAGTTGCCTACACCCCGAAAAGATTATGAGTACGGCTTGGCTGAAGCCGCTATCCTGTTGGGGCTCTCTCTCCAGGCAGCAATGAGCTGCGAAGGTATGGACCGAAGACCAGGTTGCGGCCCAGCAAATTTCCATCATGGGGATGGAACACAGATTGGCCATGGAAGTAGCCATGTCCCTGAAGCAGTGTGCTGTGATTTTCTGGTCCAGTGAGATTCCCGCTTGCTTGTAGGCACGGGTAATGCAGTCCGCCACCCAAGTGGACAGAGTTTCTTCAGTCACTGGGAGCCCTAGATGGCTGGAATCATAGGATATGAAAAGCTGTTGGGCTCTGCAGTGGTCCTGAGTGCGTTGCAGGTAGAAGGACAGGGCTCTCTTGCAATCCAGAGTATGGAAAACTGTCTCCACCCTACCGGCGTAAGGCCTGGGAAAGAAGTTGGGGAGCACTATCTCCTGATTTAGGTGAAATGGGGACACCACCTTTGGCAGAAACCTGGGGTGTGTGTGGAGCACCACCCTGTTCTTGTAGAACCTCGTGTAAGGAGGCTCTGCCATCACAGCTTGGAGCTCGCTGACTCTGCAAGCTGATGTGAGTACAACCAGGAAAGTGACCTTCCAGGAGAGGTACCACAAGTGGCAGGTGGCCAGAGGTTCAAACGGAGAATTGGTGAGCTGCGAGAGCACTACATTCAGGTCCCACTCTGCCACTGGAGGGCAGACATTGGGTTTGGACAACAAGGGGCTGAGCAGAGAGGGATTTCCCTTCAATGGCGTGGTGATGCGCTGCAATGGTGCTCAGGTGTACTCTGAGTTGGACTTCAGTCCTGCTTGCGATAGGTGGAAAAGGCACTGGAGTACCACATGCACTGAGCAGAACGGGTTCATCCGCTTTTCTGTTCACCACAAAGGAAAACACCACCACTTGAAGACGTATGTCCTTCTCGTGGAGGCCTTACGAAAAGCCAGGAGAATCTCTTCAATGTCTCATCGGAGATTGAAAGAGGCTAATGCTACCCTTTCAGCAGCCAAGCCATGAGTGAGAGGGACCCCAGGTTGGGGTGTAGGAGAGAGCCCTGCTTCTGCGAGAGTAGTTCTAGGACTTAGCCCAGGGGAATCAGCGGTACTATCAATAATGAGAGGAGCAATGGGAACCAGGGCTATCTGTGCCACTAAGGGGCTATCAGCACTAGCAACGCTCTGTTGCGCTGAGCCTTAAACAGGGCCTTGGCTATCAGTGGCATTGGAGGGAAGGCATACAGGAGGCCTTCCATCCACAGGATGAAGAATGCATCCGCCACTACCCAAGACGTGTGCAGTTGGCAGGAGTAGAAACGGGGCAACTGCGTGCTGTCCGGGCTGGCGAACAGGTCCATCACTGGGATGCCCCAGAGCAGGAACAGCCACGAGGCTACCGCTGGGTCCAGGAGCCACTCATGTGGTGGAGTAGTCTGCTCAGTTTGTCTGCTAAGATACTGTCCTGGCCCAGGAGGTAGAACACTCTTAGAAGCATCCCTTTGCATGTAGCATAGGAGCAGAGAGCTACCGCCTCCTGGCAGAGGGGTTATGACCAATGTTCCCTCTAATTTTCTGTAGGCTGTGTGCGCATAAAATATCAGCTGTGCAACTTTTGAAGGAAGGTTACATTTTTGTGCGCCACATAACACTCGGAGTTATATACTTTAAAATTTGACTACACGTCAGAATACAGTATGTATACCACATTGATTGCACTAGAAGATATTGTAGAACTTGTGAAAACCGTAAATAAACAACAACTTTTAAATTTTAAGACGTCTGTGTTGTTTTCTATCAGAATCAGAACTGTAATTTTTGTGCGCTCTGTTGTAAAGTATGTGCGCTCGCTTAGCAAGGTGTGTGCGCGCGCACACGCGCACAGCTTAGAGGGAACAGTGGTTATGACCCTGTCCCCCCATTTGTTCACGTAGTTGGAGGCGGAAGGCTCTGAGAGCCAGGAATATCACCCTGATTTCCAGCAGGTTCATCTGCATTTTGGATTCCCTCTGGGAAAAGCCGCATTGTGTCTGAAGGCTCTCGCAATGCGCTCCCCAGCCCATTAGAGAGGCATCCGAGGTGAGGACCTTCTGGGGGTTGGGTACTTAGAAGGGCATCCCGGCCTGAAGGTGACATGCCACCATCCAAGGGAGCCTGCTAACATGCGGGTCACTTGCACTCTGTCCTTGGGCCTGCCTGTGGCTTGGGCACACAGAGTGGAGGCACCACTGGGCTGCTCTCTTGTGCAGGCAGGCATTTGGTGTCATGTGGACCATGGAGGCCATGTGTACTAGCAAGCGGAGGAGAAGCCAAGTGGGTACTGTCCTGCACCGCTGCACCTCTGTGGCTAATTCTGTGAGGCGTTCTGACCTCTCCTGAGGGAGGAAAACTTTTGCCTGAAGGGCGTCCAGCTGCACCCCTATGAATTCTAGGCACTGAGCCAGAATTAGGTGGGACTTGGGCTAGTTTGGGTGGTGCATTGTGCCTCTGAGGCTGTGTCCCCCTTTATAAGCCAGTCATCCAGATAAGGGAAGACAAAGGCCCCTTGAAGCCGGAGGTGGGCTGCAACCACTGCGAGGCACTTTGTGAAGACCATTGGTGACGAGGCCAGATCAAAGGGCAGCACCCTGTATTGGTAGTGCTGTTCCCCCCCCCCCCCAACACACACACCACCATGAACCAAAGGTATTTCCTGTGGCTGGGGTGAATTAGGATGCAAATGTAGGCATCCTTTAGGTCTAAGGAACAAAGCCAATATCTCTGATGGAGGAATGACAGCAGTGTTCCAAGGGAGAGCATCTTGAACCTCTCCCTGACCAGAAACTTGTTGAGCTCTTGCAGGTCCAGGATGGGCCTGAGGCCCCCTGTCCTCTTGGGGATGAGGAAGTACCTGGAGTAAACGTCGGTGCCCCAAAGAGGTTTTGGCACTGGCTCCACTGCTTTGTCCCGGGGTAGTCCTGCTAGCTCTGTGAGTAGCAGGGTTTGGTGGAAGAGAGGCCTGGTGGGTTCTTCCGGGAAGTACGAGGGTAGTGCCCGATGTAAGTGGATGAGGTAGCTTTCCTTGACCACTTGTAGCACCTAGGTATTGGTGATGCTCGCTGTCCACCTGTGGGCAAACAGGGCTTGGCACCCCTCCTGTGGGCAGCAGAGGACCTCCTGGGGTAGTGGAGGTCATGCCCAGGCAGTCAAAAGCTTCTCCCAGGCTGGGCCTGAATCAGTGCCTGGGGCTTTGGGGCTTTTTGTTTTCTGGGACCATGTCCATGGCCCTTTTGTTGTTGGCCCTGCTGAGGGGCCAAGGTGGCCTGGAAGTGCAGAGTACTACTAAAGCCCCCTTTCTTCTTTGGGAAGAAGGTTTTTTCCCCAGGGGTTTTCTTCCGGAATTGAACAGAGGTCTTCTTTGAGAGCCTGGTTCTTGTCACATTTCTATCTCTGCTGCTTTATCTGCCATGGGCGTTCTGAATAGGTTTTCACCTATGCAGGGTACATTGATTAATTTGTCCTGTACCCATTGTTCCAGGTCAGATGACTGCAGCCATGCTTGGCATCATGCCCCGATACTGGCGGCAGTTACCCTGGCGGAAGACTCGAAGCCATCGTAGGCTGCTCGGGCCATAAACTTCAAGCATTCTTTCACTGCCGAGGTTAGGGTCTTAAACTTCTGCAGGGGTTCTCCATCAAGGCCTGCTGAGAATCCTTGAGCTCCTTTGACAGTTCCTTCAGGTACATGCCGATATAGAGCAGGTAGGACTGGATTCGGCATGCTAGCATTGAGCCCTGAAAGGCTTTCCAGCACAGGACGTCAAGGGTACAGGCCTCCCTGATGGGAGGTATCGACAAATGGGTTTTTTGGCTCTTAAGCCTACCCATAGCTGGCTCCACAACCATGGAGTTGTGGGGAAGCTGGTTCTTTTGGAACCCAGGGCTTCAGTGCACCCGGTATAAGGCGTTGGGCACCTGCTAAAGATTGGTACCGATACCGGTGTTTCCCACATGCAGAAGAGGCGGCGATCGGGGGCACTGGGACCAAAAGGGTTTCCTTCTGGGGTACCTCATATTGGAGGACTCCAATTTCTCGGTTCGGGAGTCTTCCTCAGCCTCTGTCTCGATAGCGAGAGTCTTGGCCATATCCCTCACAAAATCGAGGAACGCCATATCTTCAGGTGGGGAACAGTGTTGGGTCGCCGGGGGAGATGGGTCCAAGGGCACATCACGGTGTCACTCGTGTCTGGGGACTCGGTCACCCATTTGGACTCAAAGTCAAAGTACGAGTCAGACGCTGCACAATCACCTTGATTGAGGACCACTCTTTGCAGTGGATGACCTCCGGAGGATCATCTGTCCGAGCCGTGTGCGCTCATCGGGGAGACCGGTGTCCCGAGGAATGGGACCAGGACTTTGACCGGAGCCGGGGACTCTCTCGAGGCCGGTGGTGCTCAAGGACCAGCTCAACATCCGGGGAAGCCCTTGATGTCGAGAGTCCCATCGTCAGGGCAGATGAACTGGACAAGCCAGCCATAAATGCCCGCTGCATGGCCACTAGGGCAGATATACTGCTCTCTAGGGCAGCCATTTTGGTCTCCATGCCAGTTGGCTCCACAACCTTCGACATGGGCACCGAGGACTTCTGGCACAGCGTCAGTACTGTCGAGGGAGAGTCCTCAATGAGGATGGCCTCTGAAGACCAAGGCCAGTCGGCGGGAACAGACGACTCCTTGCGGGGCATCTTAGAGGGCTGTTCCTGCCCTGACTCCTCGGACTCACGCCTGGGACTGCAGGACCTGGGGTGGAGGATTTCACCTTCTTCCCAGATCCATCCTCTGAGGTGGTCTTTGAGGATTTTTTTTCTTCTTATGCTCCACCTCCGGGGACTTCTGCTTGGAAGACCTGTGGCCGCAGGACTCTGAGGAGGCTCTGACTTCGCAAGGCACCGAAGTATCGGAGGGAGCCCTAGAGCATGATGTGGAGTCGGACTTCTGAAAGAATTTTTCCTGCTCCTGATGACAGCTCTTTAATACCTTTGGGGTCATGGTTCTGCAGAGCTTGCTGTCGGAGTCGTCGTACTCCAGACCAAGGCATCGAAGGCAGCAGTCATGCGGGTAAGTGACAATTTTGCAACACCTGTCATACTTTTTGAAGCCACTGGAGGCCACTGGAAAAAGGGGCTCCCCTCCTCTCGGCAGGGGTCAGAGGCCTTCAGCTGCAAAAGGGCGAAAATGCCAGTCGAGGAAGACCTCAATGAAAAACTAAGAAAAAATGAATAGACAAACCCAAGGAGCGACGCCAAGGTGAGCTGGCTCGGAGGCTGGAAGGAATCAGTACGCAAACCAATAAAAACTTGAGAATAAAATCAGACTTTTTCCAGGGAAAATTTGACAGTGTCTGAAAGGCTCTGTGGAAAAAAAGGAGACTGAGGCAAGGTGACACTCTTGGACGGATGCGTAGTGCATCTCCCAAAGGCTTTCTTTGAAAGCTGGGGAGATGCTTCCACAAAGGCTCCATTGGCGCCAACATCACCCATATGTGAGGACTGAATTCCTGCTTGTTCCCAGAGAAAGATAGTATCTCTTCTTTTTAGAATAAAAAGATTTCTTGGGAAGAGCCTACCCCTTTGGATGGGTCAGCTGTTTTCCTGGTAAGGCATTTTAGGGTGAGATTATCTGTTTCAATCTCCCCTCACTTTTTCCCTCCAATCTTTACCAAAAAGCTTTTCTCCAGGACATGGGATATTGACCAGTTTATCCTGGACCCATTGATCGAGGTCTGATGCCTGTAATCAGGCCAAATTGTGAGCCTCAGTGCAGACTGCTAAAGTTCTGCTTGTGGATTCAAAAGCATCAAAAGAGGCCTGGTAAGTCTAGATCCCTAGTGACATCCTTCAGAAACATGCCTATGTACAGCATGTAAGAGTTTATTCTAGAGGCCAACATGCATGCCTGGAAACATCGACGCACGAAGGCATCGAGTTTCTGCCAGGAGGCATGGATGAATGGTTCTTTGAGCTTTTTATTCGGTGCATCATCGATTCCACACCATTGAATGGTGGGGGAGCTGAGGTTTTTGGAAGTTTGGGCATTCTGGTACTCGGTACATGGTATAGATCTCTTGCTGACAGGCAGAGCCGTGAGCAGGGCCTCCCACATGCGAAGCATAAGATCCTGCAAGATACGATGCACCAGTAAGGTAGCCGCCTCCTTGGGCATGAGAGGGTATTGGAATCTCTCCAATTCCTCCGCCCTCAGTTACCTTTCTGAGGCTACTGTGATGGAGAGCCCTGCTGCCATGTCACATAGGAAGTCCTGAAAGGACATATCTTCTGGTGGTGATCGACGCCCTTCCTGAGGCAGCAAAGGGTCCGAAGGGATCGGGCGGTTCTTGGGAATCAAGTGACACTTCATCAGATTCTGAAGAACTTGAAATTGAGTCCAGGAAGAAATCAAAGTATCTTATGTTCGACCTTGATGCTTCGTGGAAGTCGACAGTCTATACCAATATTGATACTCAGAAGTATCGGAACCGAAAGCAATGGCAGCCTGAGTCTGTTTGATATCAGGGGCATCAACTGGTTCCAACAAAGGAATTGGCCTCGGGTGCTCCAACAATGCTGTTTCAAGGGCCAGCATCAGGCCCAATACGCCTGGCTATAGGCTTGGTGCCAAAGCCTGCACTCCTGAAGCTCTCGATGTTATTGGTACAGAGGTCGCCAGGAGTGCTGCCAAATTCCTCTAGAGAACTAGCATGCACTGGTCTAGGGAGATGGCCAATGTCTGGTGGAATCCTCCACGGGACTCTGAGCCACCGTCCCAGAACATGGAATTGGCAGCTCGAGTCCCACTTTTGCTTTCAAAGACAGATCCTCCCACCGGTGCTATTTGGCTGGCTGGTCTGCATCGGAAGCACCTCTAGAGGAGTCACGATGCTTATGCTGGGACTTTTCCCTGGCACCGGAACCGGTCTTCGATGCCGAAGATCTGGAAACGGCCACAGACTTTGACTTACTTCTATGTTTGGACTTTGAAGAAGCCGGAGACTCATGAGAAAAAGTTAATGCCCTTGATGAAGTGAAAACCATTGAAACCGCGTCTAAGGCGAACGACGATCCAAACTGTCTAGCTCGGTTCTTGAGGCCTCTCTTTGTCATTTGTTGGCACAAAGGACAAGAAGTGGGTTCACATTCAGGACCTAAACATTTTAGACACAGTCATGTTTATCAAGGGCCGAAATGGTACTAGCACACTTGGTACATTTTTTGAAACCACAGACTGGCTTTCCATGCCTGAAAAAAGTTGTTGAGATTTAAGATAAGGCTATGGAGGCATAGAGGTCTAGTTTAGCGGTGAGAACCATGAAAGAAAAGAGAAAAACTGAAAATAAAACAAGGAAGAATTATCAGGACTGGTGTCAGATTCTACATAACCAGCATCAACAGGAAGGCAGAAGCACCATGTACTGTGGGGCCTGGTAGCCCACAAAGGTTTCCCCAAATATTGCCAATCACCAACAAATTGCTCAGACAACTTCTGCTTAGATGCAAAGCTCTTTATTCGGTATACCAAAGCAAAATAAATCACAAATGCAGATAGCAAAAGACTGTTTGAGAGTGTGACAGGCAACCTACTCTCTGTACCGGAGTTAGAGAGCAGATTGCCCCCGAGCTAGAGAGCTGCCTCCTTAAATACATTTTCTCTCTCTGTCACAAAGTTCTAGAAAGTCCTGCATTGCTTCTTATGTCATATACAGGGTTTTTTCTATGGAGTACGTGCAGCTTTCAGCAAAGTTTCTCCTTGGGACCCTCCCCATAATTATTTGGGCCAGAAATTGCTTTTCTTCAAGGTCCTTGCTTATCTGGTGCTTTCAAGCGTGTCGTTCTCTACCTTCCTGTGTCGGGCCTGTGTTCTGCTATTTTCTTGGCACTAAACGTAATCTTCAAGGCTGAAAGTATTTCTGCTAATTAGTTTTAGACTGGCCTGAATTTCTCTGGGCTCACATTCTGAACATTTCTGCACAAAACATGGCTTCCCAGACTATAGTAGGCCTCATAACATATACCTTCTCTTATAGCCCACATGCTGTATTTCTGTGCCATAAACAGGATGCTTGTGTACGTTGCAGGCCAGCAAGAGTGTAGACATAGAAGGCATATGAAGCAGAGCTGAGCAGAACTATCCCTGAGCCAAAATATCCCAACAGTACCCCGAAGGGCACAAAAAAAGGGAAGCTTTTCCGCGATGACAGGACAATGTGCCCTACTGGTTCTGTGGAAAATGAAGAACAGAGGAAAGGAGTTGGGAATGCAGGTACATAGGTGCAGTGGAGTGCTCCCAAAGGCTTTCCTATTGGATGCTGGGGAGCATTCCCACATAGGCTCAGTTGGTGACGTTCACCCATATGTAAAGACTGCATTCATGCTTGTTCCTGGAGACTGGCTTTTCTGATGGTCTCAGGCAGCTCTCTCATCTTTACCATTATGAAAATGGAACAGGGAGTGAAGGTGGCCGTTTTAAGCATTGGTTGATTCAAGTCATGCCAGTACTGACAACTGATCACAGGTGTGTCTAATTTTCTTGTAATGAGAATGTGGTTCTTCTGTTCAAACTGATTTGAATTGTTTATAATGGTGCAAATAATCATGTCCTTTGGGGACAAGGGAACTATATACTGTGTACGGCTTTGACATGATGAAAAGTGGTATATAAACATTGCTAAATAAATACTATCCAGTTCTTTTTTAGCCATCTACCTACCGCTTTTCAACTTTCACCGCAGTCCTCCTATTCCCCAGCTCTTCTTCCCTCGTCCATTATTCCTGTCTTTTGCTCACTCTCTCTCCCCTCTATGTCTATCATCTCTCACCCCCCCCCCCCCATCTAGTGTCTCTCTTTTTCCCTCCATCCAGTAGGCTGAGGCTGAGGCAGAGGCAAACTCTCCAGGCCTGCCTGGTTCACAGTCCTAGGCCTGCAGCAGCGCGGCCTCCCTGCCTCTTCTCTGTTCAGTCAGTCGACACTCAGCAGTGGTGTTTCTCCCCCCCCCCCCCAACACACACAATAACTGCCTCTTTTCACTCCGTATCAGCCTA